>CM053030.1:477954212-478599212 GCA_028564925.1 Lithobates sylvaticus
GCGGCACGGGCTCTCTGACGTGCGACGTTCCCCTGCGCAACATCAGGAACGTCGCTCGTCATCCAGAGAGCCCGCCGCAGCTCACTGATTTGAAGAGACCCGCACTGCCTGAACAGCTGCGGCCAATCAGTGAGCTGTGCGGCGGTGCCTGCCGCTACCGTACGAGAGTAACGGCGGATGCTTTATTATCGGGGATGCCTTATTATCGGGGGTGCTTTATTATCGGGGATGCCTTATTATCGGGGAGGTCTTATTATCGGGGGAGGTCTTATTATCGGGGGGATGCCTTATATTACAACGAGAGGCAAAACTGTAAGTAGGTCTTATTTTCGGAGGATGTCTTATTTTTGGGGAAACACGGTAGTATTTGTTTTAAAGGGTAAGTCCTCCCTAAACTGATATTTCAATGTATATGTATGTGTATATATATATATATATATATATATATATATATATATATATATATACTGTACACACACACCCTTATAAATAAATGTAAACAAACATTTTAAAACATGAACAGTGTCAGCAGAGCAGTGGATGGTCAGAAGAGCTGAGGTTGGCATCAGTAGGACAATGGATGGTGCCAGTCAGTAGAGCAGTGGGCGGTGTCAGTAGGGCGGTAGATTATTATTATAATACAGGATTTATATAGGGCCAACAGTTTGCGCAGTGCTTTACAAACGTGATGGTGTCAGTATTTTATTTTTTTATTATTATTTGTTAGTATTTACAAAAAAATTGTTTTAGGATCCCTGTTGGGGCACTTTGGTGAAATATCAGGGGTCTAAACAGACCCCTGATGTATCACTTTTGAGACAGAGAAAGATACTGAGGACAGAGATTCCCCAGTCCCTTTCTCTGCAGTTGCAGCTGCACTGGACAATGAATGAATGGGGAGTGCTCCGTGCTGAGCTGTTTCCTGTTCATTCACACACCAAAGCATAGTAAACACAGTTTACTATGCTCCACCTATGAATGGACACAGGAGCCCAGGCAGCAGGGGAATCTGTGCCACGCAGGGTGATTAGGGTGTGCCCAGGCACAACTGGTACACCCTGTACACACACCTATGCGACAGCACTGCACTGCGGGGCTTAGCCCACCAGATTCCACTGATTACTAACATATGACTTTTGGTTGGACTGACCATTTAAATTGATTTCTACAGATGTAAGCATTATTGCTTGTAAAATGGGCAGGTATGGGAGATAAGGCAGGCGATGGATAGGCAGATATCTTAATAAGGGCAACATGCTGGGAGATGTCTTCCTGCCCTTGAATGGACCACTCATCACTATGACCCAATAGGTTTATCATATGTGTGCTACTGTGACCTTTGTGTCTTATGCATAGACAGCTGGAAGCAGTTTATTATCATTCCCAGGAAGGTCACAGTTAGCCTGATTATAATTCATGGTTAAATCGGAAGCACTGATTGCAGTAATCAATCCAGCTATGAGTATTCTAAGTATTTAGCACTGTGGCTTGCATTGTCATGGAAGGGGGGCCTTACATGGGAATGGAACCACCAGTATACGATACATTATATTCTTCAAGCTAGGTTGCAAAGCATGGAACCAGATTTTTCTCATTTATGCATTTCAATAGGAGAAGAGCATAGCCCAAGCCCTCCTATCAGCTCTCTTCCTCACATACAGGGTCCATGACACCTATAGACCATAAGGCAAGGCAGGAGCACACACATCCCTATGGACACTTGTGAGGCCTCACTATTTTGTGGTTTTAGGTAGGTCCCTGGGCCATGCTTTGCAGTGAAGCCGGGGACTGATTACAGTAACCCAGCTGCCCAGAAGAGATGCGTCTTGACCCTGTGGACCATCCCTCTCTCAGAGCCCTCCACTGCTGACCACCACAACTCCTGCCCCGAGCTGACCTCTTGCTATAACTTCACCCTTTGTGCATAGGAGTGCCTTCAGCTTGTGAGCAAGGTGCAACATGGTGTGGCAGGCAGTGAACACACAGAGTCTAATTTAGGCAATACCGGTATATTGTAGAAAAGTTCAACACAACTCTATCAGGCCCGGTGGATAGGCACACGTGTTTGGAGCCACTTAGGAACTGTGACAGCAGTTTGAAGACTTGAAGATGCCAGCAGTGTCTGCAATGAGGAGCGGAATGTGGCCTGGGCGGTCCACACACAAAGGGAAAGGCTTCCTGGAGGGAGATTGATGCAGTCCCTACACTGTCCCTACTCTTCCGGAACCTTTCCCTACCTCTAAGTACTATCCCTGCCAGATGGGGAACCTGTACCTACACTAGCCACTCGCATAAAGCATGCCAAACCCAGGACTCTGCCTGATCCAAGATGGCTGCTGGAGTCGCATGGGGCATCAGTACCCAATCGGACAGCTGTCTCCTTGTGACAACAGGAAGTCATAGAGGAACCAAGTTTCTCACAACTTCCTTCCCCTTCTGCATTGCCGCTTCAATTGAGCACCACCTGCAGTGGGGAGTACAAACTGCACCTGCCTACAAGCTGTGTGTTTTTGCAACCCAAAAATACGAATCTGGGCTTAGCCCAATTTTAATTATCCTGATGAAATACAGTATTATGAATTTATTTGGAATTGTTCATATTTAATATCTCTTATATTCACAGTCTGACCCATTTCGCACCAGCACTATATCTCCATCTCATAAATCCAGTGAATTTGTCATGCAGCCCGGAACATTACCTCACTCTTGGCAGCATTTGTCTCTCTGCTCTTGTTATACGCTCTACCTGCTGGCTTGGAATGACCTCCACGTTCTCCGCTCTAAATTGGTTACAGTCATTGTTTAGATTAAGGCTGCTGCAGGCAATCAGAAACCCAGCAGGCCTCACATAAGGAAAAAGAGCTCACTCCGCCCAGGGACCAACATAGCGGCTTACGATAACTCACTGTGTGCGCTTGTAAAGTGGCTATTAATTCAGGGTTCATTCTACTCCAAAGTGCCAGTTTTCTTTAAAGCAGTGCCTGAAGTTGGAACGGCCACCTTGCATGTTTTTGCTGCAGGCTGCAATGGCTCGTCACCAATCTGTGATATATCAGACCGCCAAAAAATCTGTGGTTGTCTATGGCAACCAGTGGTGTTGTACCAGGGGAATGAAAAGTTGTTATGAATCATTTCAGGCAGAGTTGATTGGCCAGAATACATGTAGGTGATGCCTAAGTGAGGTACCCTTTTGTGAGGAATCACACACACACAGTATATAGTGCACTGATATATTCTGTAGTGACCTTGAACTGGCTTATTGGTATCACCAATAGGCAAGCCCTTGGCACGTGATACAACAGTTCAGCAAAACCTCAACATTTGGCAAGATGTGTTACTGAAGGACGGCTTTAGTTACAGTAATGTCCCTTTAAAGTGTACCTGAAGAGTGGTTTCAGCAACCTGCAATGTCGCCAGGATCCCGTACCGATCACCAAAGTGAATGACATGTTGGGGGAGTCTTCCCTAAGCTATCCCTGCTCGCCTGGAACCTGTCCCTACACTAAGTGCTGTCCCTAAAATTATGGGGTTTCCCTCATTTCTTCCCTCATTTAAAAGGTTCTTTCGCCCAAAATGGTAGACAAATCTCCAGAGAATTCAGTGTCCAGTTGGAAAGCTTCTCTTTTCAAGGCACCAGACATAGGGGGTTATTTATGAAAGGCAAATACACTTTGCACTACAAGTGCAAACTACAAGTGCAAAGCGCAGTTGAAATTGCACTGAAAGTGCACTTGGAAGTGCAGTCGCTGTAGATCTGAGGGGGACATGCAAGGAAAATTAAAAAACAGCATTTTATCATTTCAGATCTTCCCCTCAGATTTACAGTGACTGCACTTCCAAGTGCACTTTGCACTTGTAGTTTGCACTTGTAGTGCAAAGTGGATTTGCCTTTCGTAAATAACCCCCATAGTCTCTAAGAGACCAATTTCCTTATGAGACCCCTCTCCCCACGCAGTGATAGTACAAGGGCAGCTACAGGTGGGATGACTACTAGCACCTGCCTACATAAATTTTTTACAGCTGACTCCTGTTGTTTGCCCCCCAGAATAGGCTGGCATGGGAGGTATCAACAGAGAAAAAACCTTTTGCTCTCTATAGTAGCAAACATGTATGTTTATTTAAACTCATGATCCATACCATAGGGTTGTCAGGGCTGGGCTCAGCTCTCCCTTCTCAGTATTCAGCTGTCGGTTAATTACCAGCACCCATCGTTCCACAGTGGCTCACCTGGTGATCATTTCCTGCTCATCTACTAGCCCCTTCTGGCTATTTAAACTGCCTGGTTCATTCCTTCGATGCTTTTGGTCAAACATATCTGGAAACTCTGCTGTGTTCCTGTTGAAGACTTGCCTGGCTGATGTCCCTTCTGGTTCCTGATCCTGTCTGCTGTCTCCGACTACGCTGATCTCTGGCTTCCTGATTTACTGGCTTATTCTGACTAAACGCTTTGGCTACTGTACCCTGGCTATGTTTTGACTAAGTTTACCATTTGTACCATTTTTTACCATGGTGTGATTTTTACTGCATCTTCTTTCTTTTACTGCATCTTCTTTACTGCATCTTCAATGGTCGACTCGAACATTGCCTGTTCGCCTGTTCACCGAACAGCGAACAATTTGGGGTGTTCGCGGGAAATTCGAAAAGCCGTGGAACACCCTGTAAACGTCTATGGGAGAAATCTAAAGTGCTAATTTTAAAGGCTTATATGCAAGTTATTGTCATAAAAAGTGTTTGGGGACCTGGGTCCTGCCCCAGGGGACATGTATCAATGCAAAAAAAAGTTTTAAAAACTGCTGTTTTTTCGGGAGCAGTGATTTTAATAATGCTTAAAGTGAAACAATAAAAGTGTAATATTCCATTAAATTTCGTACCTGGGGTGTGTACAATATGCCTGTAAAGGAGCGCATGTTTCCCGTGCTTAGAACTGTCCCTGCACAAAGGTCTGGTATGGATATTAAGGGGAACCTCGCGTCAAATGTAAAAAAAAATGATGTGGGGTTCCACCCAAATATCCATACTAGACCCTTCAGGTCTGGTATGGATTTTAAGGAGAACTCCATGCCAAATAAAAAAAAAAAAAAAATGACGTGGAGTTCCCCCCAAAAATCCATACCAGACCCTTTATCCGAGCACGCAACCTGGCAAGACGCAGGAAAAGAGGGGGGACGAGAGAGCGCCCCCCCCTCCTGAACTGTACCAGGCCACATGCCCTCAACATTGTGAGGATGCTTTGGGGGTCTGTCACCCCTCAAAGCACCATGTCCTCATGTTGATGGGGACAAGGGCCTCATCCCCACAACCCTGGCCGGTGGTTGTGGGGGTCTGCGGGCGGGGGGCTTATCAGAATCTGGGAGCCCCCTTTAACAAGGGGACCCCCAGATCCCGCCCCCCCCCTGTTTGAAATGGTAAGGGGGTACAAAAGTACCTCTACCACTTCACGAAGAAAGTGTAAAAAATTGTTAAAAAACACACTGACACCGTTGGGAAAAGTCCTTTATTAAAAATAAAAAAAATTAAAAGATTCCAGCGGTGGTAATCCACTCTTGCTATCCAGCGATGGGTGATCTCTCCCGATGACGTCCAGTGCAGAGCATCCTGTCTCCACGGAGACACTGCGGGAATCCCGACAGCCTAATAAGGTCTTAGCTGAGGAGGACAGGGCCACCCGTCACCTGGCCCCACCCGCCTCTGACACAAGGGGAAAGCCGGGCTTCCCCAGTGATGTGCGGGTGGCCCCGCCCCCTGTGATGTAACAGAAACCTGCGTTACATCAGAGGGGGGCCGAGTCACCCGTACATCACTGGGGAAGCCTGGGTTTCCCCTTTCGTCAGAGGGGGGCGAGGTCAGGTGACGGGTGGCCCTGTCCTCCTCAGCTAAGACCTTATTAGGCTGTCGGGATTCCCGCAGTGTCTCCGTGGAGACAGGATGCGCTGCGCTGGACCATCAGGAGAGATCACCCATCGCTGGACCCCCGAGAAGAGATCAGCCATTGCTGGATAGCAAGAGTGGATTAGCACCGCTGGAATCTTTTTTTTTTTTTTTTTATTTTTAATAAAGGACTTTTCCCAACGGTGTCAGTGTGTTTTTTAACAATTTTTTACACTTTCTTTCTTACAGGGAGCCGACAATTCATTATAGCCGCGAGTGCTTTTAAATGACTTTTTTTCCTGCAGAAATGACACTTTGTGCAGGGACACTTCTAAGCATGGGAAACGTGTGCCCCTTTACAGGCATACTATACACACCCCCCAGGTACGAAATTTAAAGGAATATTACACATTTATTGTTTCACTTTAAGCATTATTAAAATCACTGCTCCTGAAAAAACGGCTGTTTTTAAAAGGTTATTTTTGCATTGATACATGTCCCCTGGGGCAGGATCCAGGAGCCCAAATACTTTTTAAGACAATAACTTGCATATTAGCCTTTAAAATTAGCACTTTTGATTTTGAACGTTCGAGTCCCATAGACTTTAATAGGGTTCTAAAATTCATGCAAAGTTTAGGTCTGTTCGCAGGTTCTGGTGCAAACCGAACCGGGGGGTGTTCAGCTCATCCATATTGGGAGGTTGTTAATCTCTATTTAGGTTTATTTGTAGAGGGGTTACATAACAGTTAACCCCGCCCCGCCTGCTGGAGGTTGTGCCCAGGGGAGCCGAACCCCACAGCTGGCGGCCGCATCTATACTATGTAACCAGTTGACGCTACTGAAGCTCCAGATGGTTACTTGACAGCTGTCATCTGGAGAGGAAGGAATGTTTTATCTGATCCTTACCCCCTACCGTTCACCCATAACCCGATCTCCTCCACATCACAAGCGCTAAGCCGATACAATAATCTTTGCTGCAGCTCTAGCGCTTGTGGTGTGGAGGAGGTCGGACAATAGGGGATCAGCAAGGGGAGAGGATCAGATGAAACATTTCTTCCTCTCCAGATAACAGCTGTCAAGTAACCAGCCGGCGCTTTGGTAGCTCCTCCTGGTTACTTAGTATAGATGCTGCCGGGAGCTGTGGGGTTCAGCTCCCCTAGGCCCCACCAGGCAGAGGGTTAACTGTTATACGCAGCCTGCTTCCTTGCCCAGACAATGTTGTGCAATGTGTGAGGGCACAGTGGGGCCCCCCCTCCCTTGGGGCCAGTGTGCTCCGCACACATTACACCCGTGGATGATACGCCACTGGAGCTCGTCCCAAGTGCGGCAGCCCTTGCCACCCTTCTGAAAAGCGCCCGTGTGATCGCTTCTCAGAGGCGTTTGGTAGGGAGATGATATGTCACCTCCTCGCTGCATGATTTAACCCTGTAAATGCCACACTATTGTCCGGCAATCGCGTTTGGTGGGCGGTAACTCTGCTGAATGTGACACGCTGTTTAATTTTTGCCGTGGCATATGTACAGCTCTGAGCGGCTGCGTGTCTGTGTTCAAGTGGGTGGTTGGGTGGTGGTAAAATTGCCCCCCTTTCCTAGGCCGCATGTGTGAACGAGCCCTTTGAGTGCTTTGTTTTTGTTTATAAATGATGTTCGTTCTATGCATTATTAGATTTTTTTTCTTTCTACAAAATTCTACTACTCTAAAAAGTGGATAAAAAAAGCAGAGCCTTTAAATTGGTTCTCTGGAAATGTTCTGGCTAGGCAGGAAAATTTATTTACCATATTAAATATTAACCTGCTTTGAAGTGCTGCTGGCCACTCGGAGGATGAGTTATGCACTGTTCAAGTGCTCTGTTTTTCTGCAGTGCATGCTTCATTTGAATGTCCTCTGTCCTTCCTGCCATGCCAAGTTTTTCTCGGAGAGAGCCGCTGCGTTCCTTGATGTCATTCATGCCTGCTGCTGTGCCCGCATTTTCTGGGCAATTCACAACTTTTAATCTTTTTTTTTTTTTTTTTCTTGCTAAAGCTCATACTGGATTAGTGACACTCAAGACAAACAAGAACCTAGATGTTTAGGGCATGTATATTATTTGTAAGCGTACTTATTATCTTTCACAGAGATCACAGTGCTCCCCCCGACAATGCCTTCATCTTATTTTCTCTCCAGAAAGACAGAGCCATCTTTGTTCAGGCATTTATACCTAAACTGAGATGCTGGCTTAAGGGTGGATCAGTCTTGTAATTCCTTTGTGTCTGTGTAGCTTGGGGCTTTGTTCAAAAATGTCTGACACAGATCAGCCCCTGCTTCATCCTATCGCCTTGTGACTTGCTGTTAAAGTGGTTGTAAACGTTAAATTTTTTTAAAATAACAAACATGCCTATATTTACCTTCTCTGTGTAATGGTTTTGCACAGAGCAACCCCGATCCTCTTCTTTTGGCGTCCCCAGCTAGCGCTCCAGGCTCCTCCTCTTAATTGGGTGCCCATGGGGGCTTTCCATGGGGGCATCCGTGTGGGGTCGCTCTTGAGTCCTGCTGCTGCGTCCATTGATACAGACAGCAGGACTCGGCCCTGCCCCCATGTCACAGCTTTTGATTGACAGCAGCAGGAATCAATGGCTCCCGCTGCTATCAATTTGTCCAATGAGGAGAGCGATGGCAGCTGCAGCTGCTGTGCTCATGCGCATCGCTGGATCAGATCAGGCTCAGGTAAGGAAAAGGGGAGGGGGTCTGGGGGCAGAAGGCTTTACAATGCTGAAGAGTGAAGACTGGGAGAGAGGAGACTGTCAAAATGCTTCTTCCTGCCGCAGACTGATGACGTCATCTTAGTCTAGGCAAAATCACTTGACTGGAGCTTTTTTAGAAAAGGTGGGGCTTTTATGAAAAATGAATACAGGAATTTAATTAATAATAAGCTATTTTGGCGGTACTTCTCCTGGGGATCACAGGAGTGCAGTACATTTTGCACTCCATAGCCGGTCCAGGCTCTTGATCGATCCCGACTTTACACTCGGGATCCACCCAGATGTCTGGACCGGCAGCTGGCTCAGCCTATTGCTGGACTCGGGAGCGCACCCGCAAGGTAACCCCCTGGAAGAGCACTTTTCCTAGGGGGTTATACAATGCAAGGAGAAGCTGAGGGACCCCAGAAGAGGAGGATCGGGGCCACTCTGTGCAAAACAAACTGCACAGTGGAGGTAAGTATGACATGTTTGTTATTAAAAAAACAAAAACAAGCCTTTACAATCACTTTAAGCCCCGTACACATGGACAGAATATCGGGAGACATTTTCTGGTACATAAATTACTGGCTGACAGTCTGACGTTCGGACGGCCTCTGTCGGAACACAACAGCTCAGAGGGGGAGATCGCTGGACTAACCTCGCATGGTTAGTACAGCGGCTCTGACCAGACCTGTGTACACACTGTAGTGTGTACCAGGTAATACTTATGCTGGAGTGAGAGTATGTAGATAGGAAGTGGGTAGAGGAGGCTGGAGGAAATCAGTAATGCTGAAATACAAAAAAGGATAAAAATAAAATAACAAAAGTGTTTATGAAAAAAAAAAGCAATTATCTATTACACAAAGGGGGTTATTTACTAAAGGCAAATCCACTTTGCACTAAAAGTGCACTTGGAAGTGCAGTCGCTGTAGATCCGAGGGGGACATGCAAGGAAAATAAAAAAAACAGCAATTTAGCTTGCACATGATTGGATGATAAAATCAGTAGAGCTTCCCCTCATTTCAGATCTACCCCTCAGATTTACAGCAACTGCTGCACTTCCAAGTGCACCTTCAGTGCAATTTCAACTGCACTTTGCACCTTTAGTTTGCACTTGTAGTGCAAAGTAGATTTGCCTTTTTCGTAAATAACCCCCAAAGTGTTTTTAATCAAATGAAATGTCATTCATTCTGTTTTTACATATACTTTAATAAGAAGTAATATTAAAAAGGGTGAATGAGATGTATGCACACTGATTATTTTTATTTATTGAAGGGGGGGGGGGGGGGGGGGGGGTGGGTTTAAAAAGATAGTACTATTATTTTATAGCACAGATCTATGTAGGAGACCATTGTGCTGCAATCGACCATCTAAATATAAATTATCAGTTGAAAATAACTGACTGCATTCTACCAGGCTGACACGTACCCTGTCCTGCTCACTATCATGGAGCTGCTGTGATAAGACCGTCCAGCACCATATAGGGGCCGGGCGCTTGATAAGCCCAACTAACCAGACACCAGGCATTACTTAGCCCATTGTTCCAGCCTGCCGCACAGCACTGCACCTCCATCCCGCTTCTCTATCATACAGATACCTATATTCAGGACTTAATCTTTAGAGATGAAAATCCCAATTATTATCGACTCAGGGGCAGATGACAGCGATGGCGAGGAAAGGGTAAATGTCTGACTTTTCCTGGATCTTAGTGTCGTCATTAGCTGTAAAAAATAATCTGCGATTTTTCTTTTTCAGTTCTTCCCCAAGCCCGTCCTGGAAGACAGAAATGTTGAATTTGCTAAGAAATGCAGTGAATTCATCAGTGACGTAAGTAGAAGGCATTGACTTTTTTTTAAAGCCTCATATGAAAGCAAAATCTTGACTATAGTCCCTGACTGACTATAGTCCCTGACTGTTCTGACCCAAATCCCTCCATCCCTCGGCTCTCTACAGCTGTCCATCATTTATCTCTAATATATAGAAAACTAGTCTTTGTATTTTATATTTATTTTTCATTATATACAGTATAAACGGTATATAGATAGATAGATAGATAGATAGATAGATAGATAGATATTGATAGATAGATCTATATATAGATATATCTATCTATCTATATATCTATATATATATATATATATATATGAATCTACGTTCTGTAAAAAAAATGTATGACATGTTAATATTTTGTAAACTTCATTTGTAATTAGACATGTACATGGGAGACACCATTTTTACTCATCAACCCCGTTTCCAACTTGGCCCGGTGGCTGTGCTTTACTATTCTTCACTGCCTGTACAAGTCTACCATGTAGATCTGACGGACTGTAAGCAATGCACTCCTTTTGTGGCCAATGAGCAATTGTTAACCAGTGAGGCTGAATTACTTTAGTGACATACAGATGGCTGTTAGATAATGAAAGTATATGGCATAGCAAGCACTTAAAGCAGTTGTAAACCTAGGAAAAAAAAACCCTGTATGCATTGCATACTAGCACATTATGAAATACTCACCTTAGAACAAAGCCCTCTCAGCGACGCCCAGTCACCGCTGAGAGGGCTGACCTCTTCGCCTGTCCTTTCTTCTGAGATCACGGGCTCTGGCGCTGTGATTGGCTGGAGCCGTGATGCCGTCACTCCCGAGAATGCGCGCGGAAGCCCTCAGTTCCAGCAAGAAGCTCTGAAGTTCACACACGATACGCCTGACCTTCAGAGCACATGCTCCACTGACACCAGCGGCTGCATGCAGGGTGAATATCTCTTAAACCGTGCACGTTTAGGAGATATTTATTTTACCTACAGGTAAGTCTTATTATAGGCTTACCTATAGGTAAAAATCACGGGCTTTACTACCGCTTTGAGCCCTGGTTCTCAATGACTGCGGGAATAATTTCAGAGACATCTGTGCCGGTTTCTGCACAGATGTCAATGGAAATCGCACCCGAAATCACCAAAAGTAGTACAGAAACTACTTTTGGGAATCGGTGCGGCGGCGCAAATGTGGTGTCACACCGGTTCGGACAGAGTCATTGCCCGCAATTGCCGCCGATTTGGCATGCCAAATCGCATCAATGTGAACCAGGGCTGAAGAATGTAAAAGTTCCTTATAAATGAACTCCAGTCTGTGATTGGACACCCAAACATTATATATATTTTTTTTCTAACACCCTAGAGAATAAAATGGCGGTCGTTGCAATACTTTCTGTCACACCGTATTTGCGCAGCGGTCTCGCTGCCGGTGGCTCCAGTAAGCGCGGCGGTAGGGGGGCCCTCTCCCGACGCTGATAAAAGTGATCTTGTGGCGAATCAGTCGCAGAGACCACTTTTACTTGAAAGCGGACCGCCCACTGAAGAAGAGGATACCGGGGTTATGGCAGCTAGCTGCTGCCATAACAACGATATCCCTCTTCAAAGTGCCGACGTATAACAACGGCGGGCGGTCCGTAAGTGGTTAAAAAAAACATTAAAGTGGATGTAAACCCCATTCATGAAATTTGAGCTGGGCACATATATCTGCAGTGTTTTTTTTATCTCCCTTCAAAGCCCTACGTCCCGTCTCTTTCTGCTGCTCTGTTCTGTTATCAGCATGATAACTTCTGACAAGTTCTTGTCAACTCTGATAAAACCAGCCTGAATTTTGTGTCAGGGAGGGTGCTATAAATAGATCAGCAGAGAGCTGGTCTATTCACAGCACAGCTCTAAATTGTTTATTCCTTTTTCTATCTATGCGGAGGGTGGGGGGTGTGCCTTTCCTCCAATCAGCTTTCTCCCGGTGTATGGCAAGAATCCACACCCACAGGTGAATCAGGAAGAGAAAATTCTAATGCCACGTACACACAGTCGGACTTTCCGACGGGAAATGTTCGATATGAGCTTGTTGTCGGAAAAGGCAGAGTAACCATGTGTATGCTCCATCAAACATTTGCTGTCGGAATTTCCGGGCACAAATGTTTGAGAGCAGGTTCTCAAATTTTCCGCCAACTTCACTTTGTTGTTGGAAATTCCGATCATGTGTACAGAAGTCCGTCTCACAAAAGTTCACGCATGGTCGGAATCAAGCAGATAGAGCCGCACTGGCTATTGAACTTCCTCATTCTCGGCTCAACGTATGTCTTGTACGTCAACGCCTTACCATGTTCTGAATTTTGGGCCAACATTTGTATGAACGTGTGTATGCAAGACAAGTATGAGCCAACAACCTTCGAACAAAATTCACGGTTTTGTTGGCGGAAAGTCCAAACGTGTGTACGCGGCATTACAGGACGTGCACCTTTTAAACAGTTTATAAAGCTGAAGACAGCAGATATACATGTAAAACGTATGTAGGGAGATTTGTTTCATCTCTGTGTATCATCCGAGGCTGTTCACTTCACTGGGTATATGTGAGGGTTTACATCCACTTTAAGGATAAGTTTACCTTTCTCAACAAGTTACATGATACACCTGTATTTAGGGTGTAACATGTTGAGCATCCACCACCTCACCACCAATCCGCCCCTTTCCTGTGACAGCTGGCGGGAGACTTTCTCCCCACACCCGCTGTCACAATTTAAAAACAGTATATCATTCACTCACAGAGTTCTATGAACTACCGTCAGCCATTGCGGATGATGGCTTGTAGTTCTCAATGAACTGCAAGGGTGCCGGTGAGCGCTCTTCTAGTCCATTGAGCTTCCTGGACTTCAGTAACTTTGCATATTGGAGGTACAGGCAGACAGTGTACTGAGAGTCTGCAGGAGCCTGACATTGCATCTGCTGATTGTAGGTGGAATGCTTTACAGGCTCCCAAGAAAAAATAAAATAAATGCACATTGAACATAGCATGCATGAACTTAAAGTGTTACTAAACCCACAGCAGTAAAATCAGTCTGTATAATATGCAGCATAGCATGCTTGTCATACTCACTGTGGAACTTAAGGGGTTAATCCTCTGCATTGTGTAAAAAGGCTGTTTTTATCCTGTATGCACAGATCCTTCCCTCCCTGCACTGTGTATCTAGGAAAGGTCAGCTAACACAGGCAGAGTAGCCAACCTACACATGCTCAGTTGTGTCTTTTATGCTGGAGAGAACATTTACTTGTTCTCAGAGATAGCTAGGGGTCACATGATATTGACATCCCACATATGGGCATGTATACAGGCTGCAGTGAGAATCTCCTCCTACCTGAACTCTCAGCACTGGAGAAACTCTGCAGTTGATCACTGACGGGGGTATACAGATCAGCCATAAAGGTATATACTGGCAATATTTTAATGTAAAAAGAAGATTTATAAGCTGTGGGTTCTGTGTGGGGGTTCAGATGAACTATTTCTATATTACTGGGTTTTGTAACACTTTAACTTTTAATGCTGTATTGAAGTGGGCTCCGTCTTCCCCTCCTAACTCCTGTACTTACTAACCTGTGTGAGAGATATGTAGATACTTACCAATGTTTAGGCCTCTCTGCTCCTGTCACGTGATACAGCTTTCCTGTGTCAGCCAGCGCTGCTGCAGTGGAGAGGAGGGAGCATCTATGAAGGATGGGCCTTTGAAGCCTATGGGTGCCACCACTCCAGGCTTTACTAGCTGTTGTCAGAGCACTCTCTCCTCTCCCCTGCAGCTGCCGCTGGTTGACACAGAGGAGATTACTTGATCAGATCGGAGTGGTAAATATATACATCTTTCTTACACAGGTTAGTAAGTATAGGTGTTAAGAGGGGGATACAGAACAGTTTTAAGAGCACTTAGGGTTAAGTAATGTGTGCATTTTATCTCCCTGTATATATAAGCCCAAACTTGTTTTTTTTTTGTATTGAATAGGGAAGGGTTAAAATTGCTGTTGGGTTCTATTTACCATCTGTGTCTCTTTAGAGAGATTTCCCTTCACTTCCTGTCCTGCAGACTCAACAGGAAGTGAGAGGATATCTTTCCAATGTGAAGGGAATCCCACTTAAAGAGATATCATGAGAACACGTGTCCCCATTGGAAGATTTCCCCTCTATTGCTGTTCTGGTGGTAACTCAGAACTGTGGACTTACCTTTACTTTTATACCCAGAGTTGACATTGGTGATCAGGACAATTGGAGAGAGTGAATCTCCTAATGGGTGCACATTAAGCAATAGAGATCTGACAGGGGTTCTATCCCCTCTCCACTCTAATCAAACAAAATAAAAAGGTTTTGCCTGTAGTTCTATTTTAAGGCTTCAATCAGATGGGTGAATAGGCATCTGCGCTCAGATATGAATGAGCAGCCCCCGGACTCACCAGCATCCTGTGCTTTGGCAACAGATAGTCTGGAGGATTATCTGCAGGTATGTGACCAGAAACTCCGCAGGTCCACAGTGTGCACGGTGCTGACATTTCTCTGCTGCAGAACCTTGCAATGGAGAAGTCACAATGGGCCCTCAAGTTAAAACTAAAGGCATTTTTTTTTTTTTAGATTTGGATGGAATTCAGTGGGTTAGAACCCCTGTCAGGTCTTTATTGCTGTCTGTGCCCTGTTAGAGAATAGAGAAAGGAGGGTTATAACCCTTTTTTAGTTTTTTCGTTGACAAAAATGTCTTTTCATTTGTAACTCCCCCCATTGTGTTCTCTAAACCTAAGTGGGTATGAATGGATCCATAGACAGAACGCACAGCCACTTGGGCAGGAAAGTCCTCTGTAAAGTCATAATGTTAGTACATATAACAGGAAAACAGAAAATCTCTAGGATGACTCCCTGACAGTATGTAGATATCCTACTTCAGGGCAGATTTGCTGAGCTGGATGCAGAGTGACCCCATGCTGCACAATAAGGAGAGGATGGGATTGGTTCTAATAAACAGACAGCTCTCATCTTTCCTTGTGGACTCCCCCCTCTAGTGGTCATTAGTTGTGTTGCGTTCGGTTAAACCTATAGCTGAACATAAAACATTTTTCATACTCAGACCAAATTTAGCAACATTAGTCAACTTGACAACAACGCTGACTAATTTGCCTTCCTAAGAATTTTTTACATTGTTGTGCACTGACATTTAAAGCTTTTGTACAATTTTTTTTTTTTTTTTATAAATACCCTGCTAAGATTTATTTTTATTATAGGCTGACAAAGAGGAAAAAGGGAAGCAATGGGGTTGATTTGCTAAAGGCAAAAAGACTGTGCACGTTGTAAGCGCAGTTGATCTGGAGCTTAGTAAATAAGGTGAAATCCTGTTGTCTTCCATCATCCAATCATGTGCAACAAAAAATGCTGTTTTTTTTTTACTTTCCTTGCATGTGATTGGGTATTTTTGACAAAGTGAAGCTTCACCTCATTTACTAAGCTCTGGGGCAACTAGACTTACAAAATGCACAGTCTGTCTGCCTTTAGTAAATCAACCCCATTATTATTTTTTTTTTTTTCTAACTTTATTTGTTAATTAAGAGGCATATCACCACTGACAACAACTCGACAGTGGCAGGATCACTAACAAATCACTTACCGTATATACTCGAGTATAAGCCGACCCGAATATAAGCCGAGGCACCTAATTTTACCACAAAAAAATGGGAAAACGTATTGACTCGAGTATAAGCCTAGGGTGAGAAATGCGCAGCTACTGTAAGTGGAAAAGAGGGTCAACAATGCCCATTTGCAGCCTCACTGTGCCCATTTGCAGCCATCGGTCCCCCGAACTTCAAACTTGGTAGTTAAGGGTTCCTAATGTGGGGTCTCTGGACCCAAAGGTTCCCGAAATGACATTGTTGCAGATGGACACAGTTGACTGACTTTGGGGCCCTGTATCTCGGGGCCACTTGGTACTAGGAACCCCAAATTTGTATATGTTGTAGTGTTGGTTCCACTGGGTTTGCACACCAAAGCACCAAGTGGACCCGAGATATGGGGCCGCAAATTTGGGTCGGAAAATGTCATTTTTTGTTGCAGAAAAGTGCTTGACTCGAGTATAAGCCGAGGGGGGCACTTTCAGCACAAAAAAATGTGCTGAAAAACTCGGCTTATACTCGAGTATATACGGTACCTTTTTTAACCACTTGCCGACCGATGCATGCCGATATACGTCGACACAATGGCAGCGGTGGGCAAATGGGCGTACCTGTACATCCCCCTTTAATTGGAGGGGCTAGCAGGCATGTGCGAGTGTGCCCGCTGTGCACAGTGTGACCGTGCCTGCGGGTCCCGTGGACTCGATGTCTGCCGGTGTCCCACGATCGTGACACAGAGAGGCAGAATGGGGAGATGCCTATGTAAACAAGTCTAGTGACATGACAGGGATCTACCGCTCCCTCTCATCGGGAGCAGTGATCGCTGTCATGTCAGTGGTAGCCCATCCCCCCACAGTTAGAATCACTCCCTAGGACACACTTAACCCCTTAATCGCCCCCTAGTGTTTAACCCCTTCCTTGCCAGTGTAATTTGCACAGCAATCAGTACATTTTTATAGCACTGATCGCTGTATAAATGAAAATGGTCCCAAAATAGTGTTAAAAGTGTCCTATGTGTTCGCCATAATGTCGCAGTCACGATAAAAATCGCAGATCGCCGCTATTGCTACAACAAAAAATTTATAATAAAAATGCCATAAATCGATCCCCTATTTTGTAGACGCTATAACTTTTGCGCAAACCAATTAACCACCTGATTACTGTGCACTTAAACCCCCCTCGTGACCAGACCAATTTTCAGCTTTCGGCGCTGACGCACTTGGAATGACAATTGCGCGGTCATACAACACTGTACCCAAATGAAATTTTTATAATTTTTTTCCCACAAATAGAGCTTTCTTTTGGTGGTATTTAATCACAGCCGGGGTTTTTATTTTTTGCTAAACAAACAAAAAAATATGGAAAATTTAAAAAAAAAAAAGAATCATGTTTAATAGTTTGTTATAAAATTTTGCAAACAGGTCATTTTTCTGCTTCATTGATATGCGCTGACGAGGCTGCACTGGTTGGCGCTGATAGGCTGCACTGGTGGGCACTGATAGACTGCACTGGTGGGCACTGATAGGCTGCACTGGTGGGGACAGATAAGACGGTACTGATGGGGACAGCAAAGATGGCACTGATGGGCACGGATGGGTGGCACGGATGGGTGGCACGGATGGGTGGCACCGATGGGCACTGATAGATGACACTGATGGGCACTGATAGATGGCACTGATGGGCACTGATAGGTGGCACTGATGGGCACTGATAGGTGGCATTGATGGGCACTGGTAGGTGACACTGATGAGCACTGGTAGGTGATACTGATGAGCACTGGTAGGTGACACTGATGTGCAGCACTGGCACTGTGGGCACTGACAGATGGCACTGTGGGCACTGACAGATGGCACTGTGGGCACTGACAGATGGTACTGTGGGCACTGACAGATGGCACTGTGGGCACTGACCAATGGCACTGTGGGCACTGACAGATGGCACTGTGGGCACTGGTAGGCGGCACTTTATTAGGCAATAGTGGGCACTATGTATTGGGCACATTGCTGGGCACATTGCAGTGAGAGGGACTGATGTCCCTCTCACTGCCGCCGGTGATCGGCTTTTTTTTTTTCTCCCCACGCTATCAGCGCGAGGAGGAAAAAAAGCCGATTACCAGCTCTGTTATTGTCACATGATCAGCTGTCATTGGCTGACAGCTGATCACGTGGTAAGGGGTCGGGATCGACCCCTTACTCAGATCTGTGATCCAGCGAGTCTCACAGACTCGCTGATCACAGAGCGCGCAGGGGGCGCGCAGGCAGCTCGTGGCCGGGACTACGTCAATAGACGTAGTCCCGGCACATTAGATCCGTGCTGTAGCCGTCATTCGGCTATAGCGCGGATCTCAGGTGGTTAATATACGCTTATTGTGATTTTTTTTTTACAAAAAATATGTAGAAGAATACGTATCGGACTAAACTGAGGAAAAACTGTGTTTTTTTTTTTGATATTTTTGGAGGGTATTTATTATAGAAAACATTTGAGCTAAGAATGATACTTCTTTTTGACACAAAAAACATTGGCTTAAATTTGGATATTGGTTTCCTCACCCACTATACTAAAGTTTTATGACCCCCCTCTGTGACTGTGATCCCTCCCCCCTCCAACAGTCTATAGCTTTCCCTCTTATCTCACTTGCTGATAGCTTTATTACTATTGCCATACTATGGATTTGTATATGTATGTGTTTGTTTTTTTTTTTTTTCTTTCCCTCAGAGATTTTTTTTTTTAACATTTTACCTTCTGCTAAAACTTTTGTGAATCAGTACTGCTTAGACTTTGAAGAAGGGGACACACCCCGAAAGCTCGTCCATGAAAAATGATATGTTAGTGCAAATAAAAAAAGTATCACGGACAGTACTCTATTTTCTCTGTCACAATTGCACTTATACGGCTACAATCACTTCAAGCAAAAAGTAAAAAATATAGCTTTTTTTCCAAAATTGTCGCTATTTTTTTGTTTATAGCGCAAATAATAAAAACTCCTGAGGTGATCAAATACCACCAAAAGAAAGCTCTATTTGTGGGACCCCTTTCACACTAGGAAGTTTTTCAGGCGCTTTTGTGCTAAAAATAGCGCCTGTAAAGTGCCGGAAAAACGCCTCCCCTGCAGGGTTAAAAGCGCCCTGCTAGCAGCCGAAAAGTGCTGCTAAAATTATTATTTTTAAAATTAATAACTTTGGGATGAATTTAAACACCTAGGGGTTGATTTACTAAAGGCAAATAGAGTGGGCACTTTGCAAAATGCAGTTGCTCCAGAGCTTAGTATAGTAAATGAGGTAAATAAAGCTTAAAGCGGTTCGGCACACATTTCATTTAGTAAATCTCTTTGCCTTCCAAATCAGGCAAAGAGTACTAAATGAAATGTGTTTTTTTTTTTTTCCACTTACCTTGATAATCGCTGACTTCCTGTCCTCTGTCTCTGCGGCGGTGGGCGGGGGGCGGGGTCTCTGCGTCGATCGTCGTCAGGCTGCACTGTCTCCTGGGATCTGGTGTCATTGTTCCCAGGAGTCAGTGCGGACATCTTCCGAAATCTCGCGAGATTTCGGCCGCATCTTCCGAAATCTCGCGAGATGTCGGCCACATCTTCCGAAATCTCGCGAGATGTCGGCAGATGTGCCGACATCTCGCCAGATTTCGGAGAACGTGAGCTGCACATCGCCGTTACTGCGCACGCGCGAGATCGGCGCAGTAACGGCGGTGCATGCTGGGCCATCTGAAGTGCCTGTGTGGGTTCAAATGCCCACAGGCAAGATGGCCCCCAGCAGGAAAGAATTTCTACAACTCATCAATCTTTTTGAAAGAAGCTGCTGCCGGTTTTCATCAAAGGACACGTGAGTACCTAAACTGCATTGCATAAGCCATTGCATTGCAGTAAAAAAAAAAAAAAAACATAAAGACAGTGCAGAACCGCTTTAATTTTGCAAAGACTACCAAATCACGTGCAAGAAAAAAAAAAAAACTGCATTTTGCTTGCATGTGATTGGGCGATGAAAGTCAACAGAGCTTCTGCTCATTTACTAAGCCTAGAAGCAACTGCACTTGCAGAATGCTTCTGCACTTTGCAAAGTGCACAGTCTCTTTTACTTTAGTAAATCAACCCCAACTGTGATGGAGGAACAACATCAGTACCTGACCTCACAAATGCTCTTTAGACTGAATGGAGATAAATCCCTATGTTGTGGAAAGCTTTACAGGAAGAGTGGAGGCCCTTATAGCCACAAATCGAGGGCCAACTCCATATTGATGCACATGATTTTGGAATGGGATGTCCAACGTGCTCATAAAGCTATGATGGCTGGGTGTTCATAAATATTTGGCCATATACAGTTGTGTGAAAAAGTATTTGCCCCCTTTCAGATTTTTTATATTTTTTGCATATTTGTCACACTTAAATGACTCAGATCATCAAACAGATTTTATTATTACACAAAGATAAAGAGTAAATACAAAATGCAGTTTTTAAATGATGGTTTCATTTATTAAGGCAAAAAAGCTGTCAAAACCTGCCTGGCTTTATGTGAAAAATGAATTGCCCCTAATAACTAATTGTGCCACCCTTGGTGGCAACAACTGCAATAAAGCGTTTGCGATAACTGACAATGAGTCTTTCACATTGCTGTGGAGCAGTTTTGGCCCACTTTTCTTTGCAGAATTGTTTTAATTCAGCCACATTGGAGGGTTTTCCAGCATGAACAGCCTGTGTAAGGTCATGATACAGCATCTCAATTGGATTTAAGTCTGGGCTTTGACTAGGCCACTTCAAAACCTAAATTTTGCTTTGTTTGAAACATTTGGAGGTGGACTTGCTGTTGTGTTTCGGATCATTGTCCTGCTGCATAACCCAAGTGCACTTGAGCTTGAGGTCACAAACTGATGGCCGGACATTCTCCTTTAGGATTTTCTGGTAGAGCTCATGGTTTCATGGTTCCATCAATTATGGTAAGTCTTCCAGGTCCTGAAGCTGCAAAGCAGCCCCAGACCATCACACTACCACCGCCATGTCTGTTGGAATGATGTTCTTGTTATAAAATGCTGTATTAGTTTTATGCCAGATGTAACGGGATGCACACCTTCAAAAAGTAAACATTTTGTCTTATCAGTTGACAGAATATTTGCCTAAAAGTCTTGGGGCTAATCAAGATGTTTTTTGGTAAATGTGAGATGAGCCTTTGTGTTCTTATTGGTCAGCAGTGACTTTGGTCTTGGAACTCACCCATGGATGCCATTTTTGCCCAGTCTCTTTCTTATTGTTGAATCATGAACACTGATCTTACCTGAAGCAAGTGAGGCCTGCAGTTATTTAGATGTTGTTCTGGGTTCTTTTATGACCTCCTGGATGAGTCGTCGTCATGCTTTTGGAGTCATTTTTGTAGGCCGGCCACTCCTGTGGTGGTTCACCACTGTTCCAAGTTATCTCCATTTGTGGATAATGTCTCTCCCTGTGGTTCATTGGAGATCCAAAGCCTTAGAAATGGATTTGAAACCCTTCCTAGACAGTTATATGTACATTACTTTGTTTCTAATCTGTTCTTGAATTTTTTTTTTAGATTGTGACATTATGTGTGGCTTTTTGTGATCTGTTAAAGTGCTTCACTTTATCAGACAGCTTTTATTTATGTGATTTCTTGATTCAACAGGTCTGGCAGTAATCAGGCCTGGGTGTGGCAAGTGAAATTTAACTCAGCTTTCCAAAAAATTGTGGTTAATCACAGTTCATTCATCATTCAGCATGGGAGGGGTAATTATTTTTTCATAGGGCCAGGTAGGTTTGAACAGCTTTTTTTCCCTTAATAAATTAAATAATAATTTAAAAAAACGGCATCTTGGATTTACTCGGGTTATCTTTGTGTAAAATTAAAATTTGTTTGATGATCCGAATCATTTAAGTAGGAGAAATATGCAAAAAAAATAAAAAATCGGCAAAAGGGTAAATACTTTTTCACACAACTGTAGTGTATCAGTTGAGTTGGTGTGTGGTGAGATGGTGAGGTGTGGTGAGATGGTGTGCTGGCGAATATGTACATTTGTTTGATCCCTCAAGGACCCAACTGGTAATCGCTGCAGCACCCGTTATTTCTTTATGAGCCATAAATACCAGGAACGAGTGCGATAGGAATATCGATTTGACTATCAGTTGAGTTGGTCTTTAAAAAAGTATTTTACGGCAACTGTGCCTAATTTCAGGCACACAGCTAAAAATGACTGTGTTTTTTATTTTACAGATAAGCTATAAAGAGCAATATAAAAAATCCAAGGGCAAGAGTGAGTTTGTCCCTGACACAGCAAAACTGAAAGCTGTAACAGACTTCATCTCAGAGGTAAGATAAAGCTCTCCTTATTTGTATGAATGTTTGCCCTCCAGGCTAACCTCCTGCGTTCAGGTATTTGTGTCAGTAATTAAAGTGTATGTGAAGCCAAAAGCTTTTTTTTTTTGGTTTGCTTTTGGTTGGAAAAGAAAATAGTTAGACCAGTTTTGATTGCTGTTTATGTCCCTACTTGGTCTATTTAAGGTTGAATATATTTTTATTGTTATTTTCAGAAAAAATAAAGTAACAACAGTATAACAAAATCATTATCAAATAGGCATGTTGATACAGGGATAGGGGAGGGGTATTGGGGGGGGGGGGTAGGTAGGGAAGTCTGGAAGGGGCAAAGGGGAAGGAGGGAGGGGAAATGCAGGTCGTCCCCTCCAAAGTGCAATACATATTAAAGTGCAATAATAAACATCTTTGCAAACTAGGAACAGTTTCCAATACGAACATTTGTATCCCTGCGCAGTGTCATAACTCTTCGGACACCGCCCAGGGTTGAACTCCTTCCATTATTCTGTCCCCTGGAGGGAGGTGCCAGCCGGGTCAGAGGAATGTAGGGAGGGAAAGGGAGGGGGGGGATGGAGCTCAGCATATATAGGTTAAGAGTAGCCATCAATATTACCCATTTCTTACTAGCAATCGGCCAACCCATGAACAGCAGAATTAGGGACCAAGATGATCAAGTTCTCACCTTTAAGATAGCTTGTGGTTTGACCAGTGGCACCATTTTCTGGTCACATCCTCAGACCCGTAGGTTGTTGAGGAAGAGATCAGAGGCGGAGTGGTGGCGACATAGGGACCACAAGGTGACAAATTTGTCATACTACTTGGTATATTTACTCCTTCACATGCTCTTTCCCTTTATGCTTCTGCTGAAGTGAGGTTGTTTACCTTTTCACAGGAAGCTGTCAGCTTTCTAGTAGCCACCCAATCACTTTTACATGCTGCCCCCAACCCTGACTCCCATGTATCTCAGGCTTCCCTGTCCCTCCTGGGTGGGTCACTCTAGAATGTTAGAGTCCAAAGTAAGGTTTTATTCCAAACATAATTTGGGTACAAGAACTAGCGTGTTTTGGGGGCCACACATTTCCCCCTTCATTGAGGCTTATGGAATTGTGTGATCTATTTGTACGGACAGTGGTTTATACTGTGAATGTCGTATGTTGTCAAAAAAAGGAACTCTGTAAAGTTCAGCAGCTGCTTTGTAACTATTCAAAGTAACTATTCTTACTTTGGACTCTAACATTTCAATGTGGCACTTCGATTTCAAATTAAATTGTTGTCTTTTCATCCCCGGGTCTTCATGGTAGTTTCACAATGGAGAGAACAGCCTGTATGTTACGCAGGAGCTCTACAAGGACACTATGAGCATACCATTGATACAATAATCTTCAGGCACTTTAGCTTCACATTCAAAAAATCCTAAGGTTTCAATGCCATTGATTTAATACTCTTATGCCTCGTATACACGATCGGACTTTCCGACAACAAAACCGTGGACTTTTGTCTGAAGGGCGTTGGCTCAAACTTGTCTTGCATACACACGGCACACAAATGTTGGCCAACAATTACGAACGTAGTTACCTTTCTAGACGTACTACGTGTTTTTTCAGCGCCACCCTTTGGGCTCCTTCTGCTAATTTCGTGTTAGTAGAAGTTTTTCATTTATCGCTTTTTAGTTCGTTTCTGAACGGCTGTTCGTCAACCAGCCGTGTTGTGGAATCGGAGGAGATAATGTGTTATTTATTATTGGCCTTGTTATTGCTTTGACATTATTTTTTTGGTTGAATAATTATTTGATTTGGTAAAATTTCTATATTTTTGGATGCAAAGAATAAACAGTACTTTTTGGTTATTTTCTATTGGCAGATAGCACGTCTAATTTTTTTAAATGCACAACAAAAAAATTGTGTAGAATAATACTTGGCTTTGTGTTTTACTTCAAATGACAGTTTGGGGGTAGACAGTTACATTTTAAAAAATACAATGTAAAATTGACAAGGGAAACCAACATAGTTGTATCTTTGATCTCATAAACTACAGGATAATGGTGTTGTAGTAACTTGCACAAATAAATAAAAAAAAATACATAATAATATTATTCTTGATATCACTAGAAAAAAAAAGCCTTTGAAAATTAGTTTGCAATAACTCCATCAGTATCACCAGCTTAGCAACTTCATTACTATCCCATTAAAGAAGAAGAGAATTGTGCGCTGCGTTTCGAGATTTCATATTTGCCACGTCACGAATGTTAATTTTACATTACGAACGCTAGTTTACAAGACCGACCGCTTCTGCTTCTAAGCATGCATGTTTGTACTTTTGACTTTTGTCCGACGGACTTGTGTACACACGATTGGAAAGTCCGACAACACACATTTGTTGGCGGAAAATTTGAGAACATGCTAGCCAACATTTGTTGCCGGAAAGTCCACCAACAAATGTCCGATGGAGCATACACAGGGTCAGACTTACCGCCAACAAGCTCACATCCAACATTTCCTGTCAGAAAATCCGATCGTGTGTATGCGGCATAAGCCTCCTGGATCGGCGTCAGAATAAGGAGCAGCATGGGATGGTACATCAGATGTGCAATAACAAGAATTATGACTAATAAATAAAATACACAGACCCTATAAATTTGGTTCAAATTGGCCAAAAGTCCATGATGCTTTATAAAGGGGCTACGCAAATAATTTATCAACTATAAAAATGTATTGAATAATTAAACTACATAAGCAATGGCCTAGCTAGGCAGCTCAGGTCAATAAAAAACACCAAAAAAAACAAACAAACATAAAAAGACCTTCCTTCTCTACTGCTCCTCCAGAATGAAATAACGGTCAGTAGCTCAATCTATGTAAATGACAGGTAAGCACATGGAGATTTGAGTTAGTTAAAAGTTGAGCCATCATAACCAATGAGAAGTTGCTAGGCAGAACTGCAAAAAAGCCCAACCAGTTAAAGGGGCCCCTGTAACATCCCACATGATTCCTCTCTGATCAATGCAGTCACCATGAAAGGAGATGAGCGAACATCCAATCACTGATCTATCTCTGGGTGGTATGAACCCAGAAGCGATCAGCTCTGATCACTTCCTGGTTCGTAGCTGTCAATTTCTGGCCTCCCCACAATCTGTGCTCCATCAGTTTCAAAAGAGTACATGGCTATTATTAAAGGTCTAATATCACTCAAGCGTAGTCTCTTTAGTTCCCCAGGGTTCAACCCTGAATTTATTGGTTCTTTCAGAAGTACGTTGACAGGTCTATTTAAGTGATTGCATGGAGGCACATATATTCGCCCAATAAATCAGTTAATTGTGGCTTGGTGATACAGAGGAATGACAAACAAAATCCTCACAGCTGCACATGTGTGTACTTTTATACTTTTCTGCTAATTTTCCACCTTATAACATATCGATTTCAATACGTTCTCAAGTATAATATCTTTATTCGTGTCTCAAATAAAGAAGACATTTGTAACTCATTGCATGCGGGATTCTCTCCATATAGGCAATGTACTTTTTGTTTGTCACTAAGATGCCTTGCGTTACTAAGGGGTTTATATTTCATTATACGATCAACTAAACGAAAAAGCTGAATTTGCTGAGCAGATGCAGCTGTGACTTAAGAAAGAGTTATATATTGGTTCTAATAAAAATGTTGATGCTTTTGACATATATTTTAGGGTCAGCTGTTCACTGAAGCAAAGTAGAAAATGTAGAATAGGCCACACACACACATCGGACAATAGTAACCATATGAGCGGTATATAATTCTGATTTATGCCGAACAACTGCAGGTAGTTTCGGTAATGGCATCGATGTGTTTAGGATTTTAACAACATCTCTCGCAGAGTCGAGTAATTGATTTTAAGGCCTGATGATGGTAGGCGGGAATCATTATATTACTTACTAAACTCTGATTGATGACAGCAATTTGAAACTTAGAGAGAACATGTTTTTTTGTTATTTTCCCATAAATGATGGTAATAGGAAACCTTTCATCTGTTATTCTGTTTTCTTCTGTTTTGACATGTTAATCCCTACTTCTCCTATGTATAGGAAGATTATAAAAAAAAAAAAAAAAGCAATTCCGATACTTTGGGGTTGATTTACTAAAGGCAAGTAAGCCGTTTACTTTGGGAGAGAGTTTTCCCTTAGCTTAGTAATTGTGGTGAACATTTACATGATTAAATGATGGAAGTCAGCAGAGCTTCGCCTAATTTACTAAGCTAAGAGAAAATTTCCTTGCAAAATGAACAGACTAATTGCCTTTAGCAACCCTATTGACTGTCATTTCTGTGCTGACCCAGCCAATATATATTCACATGTGCAAGCCTCATCCTTTTCAGCTCCCTGGATGGGGGTGGATTGTGCCTTGGAGGCCACAAGACCTTCTCCTGGCACTGCATGAAAGAGGGTTAGTTGGTTTTGTTTTGGCCTTTAGTCTAAGGTTTCCTCGTCTTCTAGGTTGCCTAAAAGGAAATACAAAACCTATGAAGCTGTAAAAAAAAGCTACTGTGGGGTTAATTTACTAAAACTGGAGAGTGAAAAATCTGGTACAACTGTGCATGGTAGCCAATCAGCTTCTAACTTCAGCTTGTTCAATTAAGATTAAAACTGGAAGCAGAGTGGTTTCTATGCAGAGCTGCACCAGATTTTGCACTCTCTAGTTTTAGTAAATCAACCCCTTTGTGTTATTTTGAATACAGAGACCAGATGAAGCAACTGTACAGAGATGCGCCTTTATCATGCAGTCATGGTGTCCAAGAAAACATGATTGAGTTTAGGTTCACATCTATGCGATTGATACGTTTTTAATCCGAACGCCCCCCCCAAACCATGCCAGGCTGCATGCCCTCAACATGGGCTCTGCCACCCCCGCTTTCCCCACAGCACCTTGTCAAGGGCCTCTTCCCAACAACCCTAGGCTGTGGTTGTTGGGGTCTGCGAGCGGGGTGCTACTCCAGGCAGTGGTGTCAAAATGGGGCGGGGTCACCAGGTGACGTTGTTGGGTGGCCTTGCCTCTTACCTATTCAAGAACTGTCAGATGGAGGAATGGGCAGTCGGTGGTTAGCCTTCGATGAGCATGGAGCTCTTTTATTTTTTAGGGTTAGGAAGTGCGGTGGGCAACATAATTACCGTTGAAACTACTTTGGGGGACATTGTTTTTTGATTTTGAATAAAATGTTTTTTTCTATGTGACACTTTTTTTGGCCCGCTCGGGGAGGGGGGATGAGTCATAAGAGGGCCAATGAGAGCTGCAGGGCTGCAGAGCTGGAGGTGTGTCTCTGTGTGTCTGTGTAAATCCAGGAAGTGAACAGGCAGCAGCTTCAACTGCCCACAGTTAAAATGGCTGCAGCCAAACTTAGTGGAGAGAGATTTCTCTAGCAAATTTGGCAAGTACAGAATCACAGTATATATAAAATAATACAGGCATACCCCACTTTTAAGTATGCAATGGGGTTTATTTACTAAAGCTGGAAAGTGCAAAATCAGGATCCCTTCGGCATAGAAACCAATGAGCTTCTAACCCCAGCTTGTTCCATTAAGCTTTGGTAATAAAACCAGGAACTCATTCGTTTCTATGCAGAAGTGAGCCTGATTTTGCACTTTCCAGCTTTAGTAAATAAACCCCATTGTGTACTTAAAAGTGGTGTATGCTTGTATGCAAAGTGGTTGGAGGGAAGTTTCAGAATGGCAAAGATGTTTTTAAGGACGTGGTGGTTGGCTTCCCAGGCCTGCTTCTTAGCAACCAGCTATATATGTTTTTAAAGGGGGGGAAAAAACCCACAAAATGCAACACTTGCATTTCTGGTGCGACTCCATTGAAGTCTATTACACGCAAAACGCAATCTGCTGCGTGAAAATAAGTCCCCGACCCTTTCCAAAAACACACTGGCTGAAAAACGCATTGATGTGAACATGTACCTTTGGAAACCATGTTAACCCCCCTGGCGGTATTCCCGAGTCTGGCTCGGGTTGAGATTTCTGTACCAAAAGCGGTAACCCCCTCGGGCTGCATTGTAGGATACAGGGGGAAGTTACTTACCTTGTCCCCTGGATCCTGCGATGTCTCCCCGCTGTGTGAGCGAGCCGTCTGCTCGCTCGATTCACACAGTGCCGAGTGCCGCTTATCTCCGTTCCCTGCGACGTTACGACGCTCGGGAGCGGAGATCGGCGCCAAATTCAAAAAAGTTAAAAAACACAACACACATACAGTACTGTATACAAAAAATACACATCCCCTTTGTCCCTAGTGGTCTGCCCAGTGCCCTGCATGTCATTTTATATAATAAATCGATTTTTTTCTGCCTGGAAACTGGAGATTGTCCATAGCAACCAAAAAGTATCCCTTTATGTCAAAAGTGGTTTTAGACCAGCTAGAAAACAACACTAATAAATTAGAATCACAATTCCTCATCAAACACTAAATTTAATGACAGCGACTGTTCTGCAACTGAGCAAATTTCAGTGTTTTTTGATTTGATTACATTATTGAATAATTTTTATATATATTTTTATTATATTATAATTTATGATTTTGTGTTTCAAACTTTATCATACCCGGGATGTCTACTAGACTCTGGTTCGGACAGATTTAATTGAGTTATTCCTAAGAATTGCATGCCTACAATATAAAAACGCGAAATTTCCATGCAAAATAATTGTACCGCTTTCAGCACAAAATTCCAGACAGAATCATACCGCCAGGGAGGTTAAATGGACTGTAGTGCATTTCTGCAAAACAGAAAATGCACAAAAAAGCGCATAGTGTGAACATAGTACGAGTGGCAAAAATATTACCCAGATAGACCTAGTGCTTTGCAGTTAACGGTGAGACAAGAGTTTTGTGTATTGTGGGGTTTACATCCAATATACCAGAAAACCAAGTCATGCATGAACAAGGCTTTGATTTAATTTTCTTGATGTTGGATAGTCACACTCTCATTTAATTTACCTTGTCTGATTTATCTGCCTTCCCATTATACAACAAATTATGTTTCCATTAAGGATTTGACGATTACATGTTGCTTGTGATCACTTGACAGGAGTTCATTAGAGCTGCTTGTGCTTCATAAGGAGAGAGAGGTAGAAAATGAATTTGTATTATTTCAAGCTCCTCCAACTATACGTAAACCTTTTTTTTTTTTTTTTTGGATAGAACAAGGAAGGCCTTAAAACCCCCGTCAGGTTTTTTTTTTGCGATCCGTGTCCCACTTTACTTTCTGTCCCATTGACAGCGGAACAGTGGAAATATCTCAAGTGAAGAGAATTCTCCTTCTATAGATGTCACCTCATAAATTGTCCCCATTGGAAGATTTCTTCCCTATTCCTGTTCCAGGGACAACTAAAAATGTATGATTTTCTGCCACTTTTAGTCTGAATGGTCACCTGGACAAATATAGAGGGTTCCTAGTGAGGATGCAGACAGAGAAAAAAAGAAAGGGAAATCTAAAACATGAAATGGTTAATAACCCATCCCCGCTCTATTAAAAAAGAAAAAGTTACTTGCTGGCATTTCACATATTTAATGTTGCACACTATAGGTTTTTTTTTTAGAATGGAATCATTCCATGAACAAATTCAGGAGTATCTGGATATGGATAGACCAGTAGAGTCTATTGGGTTGATTTACTAATAGCAAATAGACTGAGTGTGCACTTGGCAATGTACAATTGCTCCGAAGCTTAGTAAATGAGGTAAAGCTTCACTTTACAAAGAATACCCAATCACATGCAAGGAAATTTTAAAAACCCAGCATTTTTGCTTTCACATGATTGCATAATGGAAGTCAGCAGAGCTTCTGCTCATTTACTAAGCTCTGGAGCAACTGTACACAGTCTATTTACCTTTAGTAAATCAACCCCTTTCTGATACAAAGGGGGTTATTTCCGAAAGGCAAATCCACTTTGCACTACAAGTGCAAACTACAAGTGCAAAGTGCACCTAAAAATTGCACTGAAATTGCACTTGGAAGTAAAGTCGCTGTAGATCCGAGGGGGACATGCAAGGAAAATAAAAAAACAGCATTTTAGCTTGCACATGATTGGATGATAAAATCAGCAGAGCTTCCACTCATTTCAGATGTTCCTCTCAGATTTACAGTGACTGCACTTCCAAGTACACTTTCAGTGCAATTTTAAGTGCACTTTGCACTTGTAGTTTGCACTTGTAGTACAAAGTGAATTTGCCTTTCGTAAATCAACCCCCTATGGGGTTGATTTACGAAAGGCAAATAGACTGTGCACTCTGCAAGTGCAATTGCCCCAGAGCTTAGTAAATGAGCATAAGCTCTGCTGATTTCCATTATCCAATCATGTGCAAGCTAAATTTAGTTTTCCTTGCATATGATTGGATATTCTTTGCAAAGTGAATATTTACCACATTTAATTGAGCAACTGCACTTTGTAAAGTGCACAGTCTATTTTCCCATAGTAAATCAACCCCTATGAGCCCATTCCAACCCTGTGCTCCCCAAATATGACTGAGGGGGAATGGGGTGCAGTATTGATCTATGCCTCCTTGTCCATTCCCAGTCAGGAATCTTCTACTTGCCTAGGCTTCATCTCTTTTCTCATTGTCCTTGCCCTTCCCTACCTTCACCCTTTGTATCCCTTCCTACCCCCAATCCTTTTACTTCTCTGCCTCTTTTTTTTAGTTCCCCTTTATCTTCTTTCTTCTCTGCCAAATTACCGTACATTTATTTTTCCCCAAGCACTACTTCACGCACCTTGAGTGTAAAATGAGGTCATTCTTCCCAAACACCATAGGTGGCCCATTTGGACCTACACTGCTTCACAGAACATTCCTTGTTCCTTTTGCTCTATTAAATGAAATGTGACCTTATGCCATGTATTGAGATGTAACAATGCTTTCCGATGGTAAGGTCCTTTCTACTATTGCCACCTACTTATGTTTAATCTACTTGTATGTTTTCTCTTTACAAAACTAAGAAAAATCTATTGAATAAAAAAGTTTTGTTTTTTTAACCAAAGTAGTGGGTAACATAATTTACATAAGGTTTAAAAAAAGACACAGGTCCGTTCCAGTTCATGTTTGTATGAGCGTGTGATTTTTATTCTCCAACAATTCTCATAGCCCTGTATATTCTGCTTCCCGAGAAAGACATCTAAAAGTTTTTTGAAGTTGTTGACACTCTCAGCTAGTACCACTTCCTGGGTGGGGGGAGTTTCACTTTTTTACTGCTCTAACAGTAATGCCCCGTACACACGGTCGGAAATTCCGACCACAAAATCCGTCGCATTTTTTCCAACGGATTTTTTCCGACACTGTTGTTGCATACACACGGTCGGACAAAGTTGTCGGAAAATCCGATCATCCTGAACGTGGTGACGTTCGTTGCGTACGACGGGACTACGTAGAGGCTAGTAGCCAATAGCTTTGGTCTTGTAATGTGATCTGAGCATGCGTGGCACTTTGTCCGTCGGAATTCACTACACACGATCGTAAAAAGTCCGATAGGACTTTGTTTTCGGAAAATTTGAGAGCAGGATCTCAAACTTTTTCCGTCAGAAATTCTGACGGAAAAAGTCAGATGGAGCCCACACACGGTCGGAATTTCCGACAACATGGTCCGATAGGACATTTTCCGTCGGAAAATCCGACCGTGTGTACGGGGCATAAAGAACCCTTTCCGCAATCCAAGGTGAAATCTCCTTTCTTCTAACCTTGGGGCTGCACTAATCATCTGGACACTTTCACACTAACTGGTTACTGGCTCTCTCCTTACGCTGTGATAGCCTGAAGAAAGGAATGCTGATAACCGGCAAGTGTGTTTACATCATGATCAGCTGTGATTGGACACAGCTGATAACGTGGTAAAGAGCCACTGTGATTGGCTCTTTACCCCGATCTGTGATCAGCTGTGTCTGAAGGGCCGCAGCGGGTGTGATCACGGGAAGATGTCATATGACGCCCTCCCAGAACTAGCCGACCGCACAGTAGCTGTCATTTTGCTATAGCGTGGTCGGCAAGTGGTTGAAGCCCAATTAAAATCTCACACTTTTTTTTCTTCAATTATAGTCTGCAAATAGACATAAATTTTCCCCCAAAAGATTATAGTCCTGTACTACTACTTGTTATGGTTTTTAAATAATTTTTATTTGGAAATGCCTTCAAATACCTTTCCTTTTAATGCAAATGCCATTCCAGTGGTCTGTGTTGGCATAGATAAGGAACAGACACCCCCCAATCAGAAGCTTTTTTGGCCATTCTTCTCTTGTGGGTCATAGGAGTGCACTTAGGCCCCTTTACACAGACATTATTTGTGTTGTCACATTTTTCCAAAGAAAAAACATATTCAGTTTATATCAATTTACATCAAACCAGAAGCTGGGGCTCGGCCCCGCCCCTCTCTCCTCATTTGCTCACTAGCTGTGATTGACAGCAGCGGGAGCCAATGAGGAGGCAGTGTCCCTGGAGAGCCAATGGTTTTTACCTTCATGCATAGAATGGCTTCAGCCTTTAGAACCACTTTAACCTCCCTGGCGGTATGATTATGTCTGGAATTTTGTACCAAAAGCGGTACAATTATTTTGCATGGAAATTTGACGTTTTATATTGTAGGCCTGCAATTCTTATGAATAACTCACTTAAATCTGTCCAAACCAGAGTCTAGTAGACATCCCGGGTATGATAAAGTTTGAAACACAAAATCATAAATTATTCAATAATGTAATCAAATCAAAAACACTGAAATTTGCTCAGTTGCAGAATAGTCGCTGTCATTAGATTTAGTGTTTGATGACGAATTGTGATTCTAATTTGTTATCGCTGTTTTCTAGCTGGTCTAAAACCACTTTTGACATGAAGAGACACTTTTTGGTTGCTATGGACAATCTCCAGTTTCCAGGCAGAAAATGTTTTATTTATAATATAAAACGACATGCAGGGCACTGGACAGACCACTAGGGACAAAAGGGATGTGTCATTTTTTTTATACAGTACTGTATGTGTATTGTGTGTTTTAACTTGAATTTGGCGCCGATCTCCGCTCCCGTGCGTCGTAACGTCGCAGGGAACGGAGATCAGCGGCACTCGGCACTGTGTGAATCGAGTGAGGAGACAGCTCGCACACACAGCGGGGAGACATTGCAGGATCCAGGAAACAAGGTAAGTAAGTCTTCCTGTATCCTGCAATGCGATCCCTAATCTGGCTCGGGGTTACCGCTTATGGTACTAAAGTTCCACCCCGAGCCAGACTCGGGATTACCGCCAGGGGGGTTAATAAATTAACTGAAGTCCATGGTTCATTTCTTTGAATCTTTTTAGTTTAAATCTTCACAGCATCTGTAATATTTAAATTTCTTTTGTTTCTTCAAGACCAAATACAAAGAAGCTGGAAAGAAAGGATTGTCCAACTCCCTGTACAAGCAGATGCCAGCAACATTGGACAGCGTCTTCGCAAAACAAGTATCCCAGCTCCAGAGCGAGGTATCATCAACAAAATATTTTACTTTATCTTTCTGTCAACATATGGAAGAGCCCTGGGGCCATCATAAAAAATAAAATAAAATACAGAATTATGTTTCTGAATTTTTTTTTTTTTTTACAGAATTCTGAGTTTGAAAGTCAGAATTCTGAGTTTGAAAGTCAGAATTCTGAGTTTGAAAGTCAGAATTCTGAGTTTGAAAGTCAGAATTCTGAGATTAAAAGTCAGAATTCTAAGATTTAAAGTCAGAATTCTGAGTTTCAGGCTCTTCCATATCAACAAGGTCCAGATTATAAACAGTAAATTCTTACGTCCATGTGCAACTGGCCTAACACATATATATACAATGAATGGGCAAAGTGGCGTTGGAAAGGAAATTAGGCTGTTCATTTTGCAAAGGAATTTTCTCCAGAGCTTAACGAATGTGGTGAAATTACACCCAGTAAAGAATACCCAATTATGGGCAAGGAAAATAAAAACAGCGTTTTTGCTTGCATCTGATTGGATGATGGAAGTCAGAACTTCATCTCTTTCACTAAGCTCTGGGGCAAATTCCCGTGCAAAGTGCAACTTCACTTGCAAAATTAACAATCTGTTTGTCTTTAGTGAACCTAACCCATAGGGGTTGATTTACTAAAGGCAAAATATACTGTGCACTTTGCAAAATGCAGTTGCAAGAGCAGTTGCTCCCATCATCCAATCATGTGGAAGCATGTGATTGGGTGTTCTTTGTAAAGTCAAACTTTACCTCATTTACTAAGCTTTGGAGCCACTGGACTTGCAGAGTGCAACTGTACTTTGCAAAGTTCACAGTCTATTTGACTTTAGTAAATCAACCCCATTGTCTCTTTAAAGCGAGATTAACAGTCTTCTTGAGGTGGATACATAAAGTGTAACAGAAGGGCTGAAATATTTTTCTGATGTATTGCCTATTTGTAAAATGCCCAGGAATTGAATCACATGATCTCTGCTGAAAGAGGAACCATTTTTTTTTAATCCTTATGCTGCTAGCTTTAGTAAATAAATAGCAAGGCAGATTCTATTTACTTGTTTTTTTTTAATTTCTTCAGTTGCTTCCTAGTTTTCAGCTTAGGCCAAAATGATGTCATATACAGTAAAACCTTGGTTTAAGCCCCCGTCCACACGGTCGGAAATTCCGACCACAAAATCCGTCGGATTTTTTCCGACGGATTTTGTCCGACACTGGTGTTGCATATACACGGTCGGACAAAGTTGTCGGAAAATCCGATCATTCTGAACGTGGTGACGTTCGTTGCGTACGGAACTACGTAGAGGCTGGTAGCCAATAGCTTTGGTCTCGTAATTTGATCTGAGCATGCGTGGCACTTTGTCCGTCGGAATTCTCTACACACGATCGGAAAAAGTCAGATCGGATTTTGTTGTCGGAAAATTTGAGAGCAGGATCTCCGACGGAAAAAGTCAGATGGAGCCCACACACGGGCGGATTTTCCGACAACATGGTCCGATCGGACATTTCCGACCGTGTGTACGGGGGCTTATAATAATTTGGTTTAAGAACGTTTTGCAAGACAATTTTTAAATAAATTTTGACTTGATATACAAGCAGCATCATGTCACAACTGAGTATAAAAGAGAAGAGAGGCGCTTCTAAGTGTAGCAATATGGTTACATTTAATGAAGGCACAACATTTAGCAACTCACATGGTTGATGATTAAAAGAGGCACATCTAAGTATGCAGGCATCCGGGGTAAAGCTGTCCACATAGACCGCCCTCCTCACCGACATTAACGTCATCCCTTCCATGCTGCACTCCACAAGTGCTTCAAGCTTTGCTTTCACATCGCTCTACTGCAGGGTAGTCTTCCCGGTCATGATTGCAGACTGACAGTGGTGAGAGTCGCTGTGCGGAGGATGCTCTATGTGGACAGCTTTACACAGGATGCCTGCATAGTTAGATGTGCACTTGGAGGCGCCCCTCTTCTCTTTTATACTCTGTAGCTTCTGCTGGATTTTGCTTCTAATCCCCTTGTGGAGGCTTCCATTTGTTGATGGACATTTTATGGTTACACATCCTGGTCACATTGCTATAATCTTTTTTATATGGACTATAAACTGAAGGACTTATGAATGAATGGTTGTGGAATGAATCATCTGAGTTTCCATTATTTCTTATGGGGAAATTCGCTTTATTTATTTATTACAGGATTTATATAGCGCCAACAGTTTACGCAGCGCTTTACAATATAAAAAGGGAGACAATACAGTTATAATACAATAAAATACAAGAGGATTAAGGGGGCCCTGCTCAGAAGAGCTCACAATCTAATAGGGTGGGGGAGGTGATACAAAAGGTTGTAACTGTGGGGAATGAGCTGATGGAAGTGGTAGAAGTTTAGTTGGAGACATGATAGGCTTCCCTGAAGAGATGAGTTTTCAGGGATCGCCTGAAGGTAGCTAGAGTAGGGGATAGCCGGACAGGTTGAGGCAGTGAGTTCCAGAGGATGGGTGAGGCTCTGGAGAAATCCTGGAGACGAGCATGGGAGGAGGAAACAAGAGAGCTTGACAGGAGGAGATCTTGAGAAGAGCGGAGAGGACGGTTTGGGATATGTTTGGAGACAAGATTGGCGATGTAGCTCGGGGCAGAGTTGTGGATGGCTTTGTAAGTTTTGGTTAGTATTTTGATTTGAATTCGCTGGGTGATTGGGAGCCAGTGTAGGGATTGGAGGAGAGGGTTGGCAGACACTGAACGGTTGGTAAGGTGGATAAGTCTGGCAGCAGCATTCATGATAGACTGAAGAGGGGAGGAGCCTATGGAGAGGCAGGCCAATGAGAAGGGAGTTGCAATAGTCAAGGTGAGAGATAACGAGGGAGTGAATGAGGAGCTTGGTGGTGTCATTTGTTAAAAAGGGGCGAATTTTAGAGATGTTACGGAGGTGAAGCTTTGATATACAAGTGCTTTGTATTACAAGCATGTTTCTGGAACGAATTATGCTCGCAATCCAAGGTTTTCCTGTATATCCCAGGAGTCTTCATGTGCTATTTTTTTCTTCATTTGGAGGAGTGGCTTTCTCAGCTAAGCACACCCTCATGTCTGCATGTCTGTGCTAAGGACAGATGGAATACAGAAAGTAAACCCTACCTTCACTCAAGATGGCCATGGCTAGAAATGTTATTGGGGGAGGGGGGATGGGTGGGGGTGGTGATGTTTTTCAAAGTGATTTCTTAACAAAATAAAGCATGGGGACATGGATGGATGGGTGGGTTTGCTTTGATCTGTGATCCTCATCTTCAAAAGAGATCACATGATGGAATGCCTATGCTTTGGTCTGTGTCGGAGTGAGTCTAGAACAACATGTTCTCTAGGAAAGGCATTTCAATCTACATATTGTTATTCATTTGTTTATCCCAGCAAGACTGTTACTGTAGCTTGTAAATAATATTGGGGTATAGGTTTGCCTTAAAAAAAATATATACATATACTGTATATATATATATATATAATATGGTCTGTATTGCTTAAGGAATGTTGACTTTTATTTTACTTGTTGGCTAACAACTCAAGTGGCAAAAACAAACACTGGCAGACACCTTGCGGAGTCAGTTGGCAGACTGTGGCACGGCTCTCAGCCACAGAAGAATCTTTGTTACGGATAGCTGCACGCTGTACTTCTGCCAGGTTTCTCAGGCAACACCTAAAAAAAATAACTTTATACACGATTAATAAATACTGGCCTTATGTCATAAGCTAAATCCCCCCTAGTGACCATTCAAAACTGCATTAAAAAATATATATTTTTAAGAGTGTATAAATTAAACTTTAAGTGTTTCTTGGATTTTTATAATTTGGGGGAGAAATGATCATTAATTAGGCCTGAAAAGGTTTTGTAGCTGTGTCTAGGATTTATGTTTCCTGTTAGGTTAAAGCATGATTTTTTTTTTGTTCGGTTTAATCAAGGTTTTAGAAATAATGAGTGTATAGAGAAGAATCTCTTCTTTAATCCTTTCATGCCCAGAGGTCTTGGAAGTCTAGTTGCCACATTTTGGAGCATCAGGATAATTTTCACATACAACACCCTTTCGGGTCTGTCGGATTCCTGTGTCCACCGCTATGGAGTCGTGCAATGGCCCGTAAATCACTACTTTGTCCTGCAGTAATGGAGGGGACAGAGGATAGAACCACAGTGTGGTGAGGGCCACAGGCTTCCGATGTTCCTGGATGTGTGTCCGGTGTAATGATTTGGTTGGTGGCTTTGTTCTGCAGGAGACTTCCCTGGGTGGACTGAAATGTATTTGTTGGTTTATAGAAGTACTTGGAAAAGCCTTTTGATTCTTGGTCTTCAGTGTAGTATAGTAGTGCATGTAAATCCTAAAGCCCCGTACACAAGGTCGGAAAATCCGACCACGAAATCCATCAGATTTTTTCAGACGGATTTTGTCCGACACTGGTGTTGCATACACACGGTCGGACAAAGTTCTTGGAAAATCCGATCATTCTGAACGTGGTGACGTTTGTTGCCTACGACGGGACTACGTAGAGGCTAGTAGCCAATAGCTTTGGTCTTGTAATGTGATCTGAGCATGCGTGGCACTTTGTCCGTCGGAATTCGCTACACACGATCGGAAACAGTCCGATAGGACTTTGTTGTCGGAAAATTTGAGAGCAGGAGATAAAACTTTGTCCGTTGGAAAATCCGACGGAAAAAGTCCGATGGAGCCTACACACGGTCGGAATTTCCAACAACATTGTCCGATAGGACATTTTCCGTCGGAAAATCCGACCGTGTGTACAGGGCATTACAACAAACAACAGTTTGTTATATCTGTTCAATAAATACAAAAAATGCCCATTGGATTCAACCTAGACCCCCTAGTACTCTAGGGGGTAGCGTGTCAGTTGGGAACACCCATTCTATCCTAAATGAATGAATGAGTGACTTGTATAGCGCTACTTATGTGAACCAAATCGCCTCAGGGCGCTTATTGCTGCTGGTGTCCATCTGCGGTACAGCGTGGTCATTTACCCTGTAGGGTCCTGCCCCAGCTCTACACTCTTTACCACCAATGTTTCTCCCATATCCCAAGTGGATTCAACAAAACCATCTATTTGCTTTCTCTTCCTCATCACATCCCTCCAAATAACTCATATATTATAAGCTGATTTCTATCTCCCTCTTTTCACTCCACATTTTACCCATACACTCATACCATCTGCTTGTGGCAAGTTCAACATATGGTATCTATTATGCACACTTTATTTCTGTGAACTATTTTTTAAAACATTACAAAATCTTCTGTGTCATGGAAATATCTATAATCTCTTTTGACAATGAAAATTGTTGCAGATTCCCTTTGTAAAACCAATAAACAAAGTGAATAATAAAAAAATGCCAGTTGATCCTACTAAAAATCCAGTCAACAAAAAACTTCCTGTGGACGTTGACTCTTATCAGTAATTATAGTTCCCAGTTCTCCCTGTGGTTATAATCTTTACTTACTATGGTCCTAATACACTTTCTGTCCTAGGGTGACTACCCCCTATTTCCATAGACACTGTCCAGTGTATAAGTGTAGTCACACTATGGCAGGACTGGGACAGGTGTAGGCAGGTGCAGGCTACTTTCTCCACTGCAGGTGGCGCTCAACTGCAGTGGCATTGCAGGGGAGAGGAAGTCAAGAGGAACCTCTATGGTTTACAGGGTCACTGGGGAAGCTATCCGATTGGATGCTTCCACCCCATGTGACTCTAGCAGCCATCTTGGGTCAGACATAGCCTATTTAAGGCCCTGGCTCCTAGGCATAGCATGCATTTTACATGTGAGTAGTCTAGGGACAGGTCATCCATCTAACAATGACAGTGATTAGCAGTAGGGAGAGGTTCCTGACACGTAAGGATAGGGACACACCATCCTACCTGGAAAGCTCCCTATTTGAGTCTGGACTGGCTAGGCCGCATTCCGCTCCTCGAGACAGATGCTTTTGGCACATCTGAGACCTGCTCTGCTACACGTTGCTGTCACTTGCCACGAGTGTTCGTTCCCGGTTGGGTGCCTTCCTGTCGGGTCTGTTGTGAATTACTGGGTTCTGCATTAATGCAAGTTCTGTTCTCTGCAACCGGTATCTGTGTAATTACTGCCGCCACACCACGCTTCACCTCCCCACACAAAAAATGTGTTACTGGTAGGAACTCCAAATAAAAATCAAGAAATATAAAAGCTTGAAACAAGAAAACGAATGCAGCCCCCACATCTAAGGCCTGGTAGGCTTCAATATGTAACATTTTGGTTCTTGGATTTAGCTACCCAATAATACATGCAACAGGACAGTGTGGCAGCTTTGAATACCCCCCCCCCCCCCCCCCATTAGTGCACCCAACATGATCTGGAGGTTTTCAAATACACAAAGCCGTATTACTAGTTTTCCAAACCTGACAGGATCACTTTAATGGGTGAATAAACTAAAAGTTGCTTTATGAAAGAGAGGTTCTGTTATCTTTTGTCAATGGAAGATTAGACACATTTTTTTTTTCTTACTCTGAACACCCTGCCTTAGAATTGTCCTAATTTAAAGTTTCAAAGTGTTTGGGCTCAAGAACTTTGAACCCGGACATTTCTCCGTACCCATAAGAGGTTCCCAGAAGCCTCACGGAGGTTGAGTCGCTTGTCCTGCCAAATATAAAAAAGAAAGACTAAAAGTCAGCTCCTTGTGATGTATTATAGCAAATGCTTTGTCTTCCGTCCCCTCCAATATGACACACAGGGTTTTCTTTTTTAAATGCTACATTAATTTACAAGGCTTCAGACAAATGTGGCAGGCACATTTCACGGGAAAGCCATCTGCCGAAGAAAAATGAACCACAGACAACTATGTCGATAGAAGAGCTTTCTCTTTGTCATTGTAAAAATGAAGGATACTTTTGGCAATGCGAATATTTTGTCTGTCATAAATAAGGGTTGTGTGTATAAAGTGCTGGCATACAATTAGTCATGAAATGGACACTATATTACTTATTTCACACTCACATGACATCACTGAAAAAAAAGTTCAGCTGGAATTGGCTTAAATGATGGCTCTGGCAGTGAAAGTAATTTTCCCATAACTTGATCTAATGGTAAATTTCTTTTTTTTCACTGGCTGTAAACAGGGCTTTTTTTTCTTAGAGAATAGGTGCAGGAACTCCAACTTTCTAAATCACCCCTTTTTTTCTGCCCCTACCCATCTCTGATCACCGTTCCTTGGTTCCACCCCCTACCCACCTCCCGCTACTGCCCTTTTAGAATACAGAACCAAGTATAATTTTGTGGTGATAAGTAATTTTTATGGAATTTGTTAATGATAACAAGAAAAGCAGTTAAAATAGAACCCCGAGTAACAATAGAGCCCCTTCCAGCAACAACAGCCCCCCCAACAACAATGGACCAAACAAAATCCCCTGGCAGCAACAATAGACCCCCGGCAGCAACAACAAATCTCCCCACAGCCAGAATCAATAGACTCTCAGGCAGCCAGCAACAATAGACCTCTCCCTCAACAGTAGATCTCTCCTAGCAATATAAGGCACCCAGGGCCGGGACAAAGGGTGGGCAAGAGGGACGGCTGCCCTAGGCACAATGGTTTATTGCAGGGATGTGGGTGCCCTGACCCTAAAAATGAAAAGCGCGAATCCACACTCACCAAACTTCTACTAACACGAAATTAGCAGAAGGAGCCCAAAGGGTGGCGCTAAAGAGCTGAAAAAACAAGTAGTACGTCACTACGTTCGTGCTTGTTGGCCGACAATTCCTTGCCGTTTGTATGCAAGACAAAATCCAGGCACATGCCTTCGGACAAAAGTCTGAGGTTTTGTCTGCGGAAAATCCGATCGTGTGTACGAGGCTTAAGTCATTCCGTGCTCTGAGAAAGCTCCAACCTGATCAAAAATTACTTCTGCTGCAATTAAAAGAGAATTAAATTTAGCTGCAATCACTCCATGATTATCTTCGATTAATCACTCACATTTGTAGTATTGGAGCTGAAGATTGTGTAAAGTAGCTCTTGTAGTTTGGACTTGAGATTACGGTACTTATCTTTTTTTTTTTTTTTTTTTTTGTGCAGGTTCTATACAAGCAGAAACATGATGCAGAAAAGGGGAAATCGAATTATGCGCAAATGCTGGAGCCTCCTGAAATGAAGCATGCAAAAGAAGTAAACAAACACCAGAGCAATGTGAGTAACTACAATTTTTATTTCACAAATCTGAAATGTCAGAACTAATATACAAAACGAATCAGAATAACTGAAACATTTTAACATAACAAATATGATGAAACGAAATGATTAACATAACAAATTAATCTGAAATTAAACTAAACAAATTTTTCTGTTGTGCACATCTATAGTCCCGTTGTCTATTGGGACGCAGTTGCTGCACAGACACAGCCGCTGGTCCCAATTTGACAGATGTGTGGGTGCGTGTCCCTGAACATACACTGCGGGTACCCACACGGCCGTGAAATTGGGACCAATGGCTGTGTTTGTGCAACCACTAAGTCCCAGTAGACATGAATGGGACTGCCTGCATGTGGATGCACTGAGCACTTGTGCATTCCGCAGTTGTGTCACCAGGGTTAGTGTCACTAGGTGCGGTAAAACATGGTTCCCCCCTCCCCGCTAGCCTGCCACAGTGTCCCCCCCCAACTCTCTCACTAGCCTACCACAGTGCTAGCCCCCCCCCCCCCCCTGCTAGGAGAAGAGATAGGAATAGGAAGGAGAGAGAGACGTGGAGATGGAAAAAGAGAGAAATGTAGGAAGGGGAGAGAGAGAGGAGGTTGTGAGGGGGAGGGGGGTGAGAGAGAGAAGGGGGTGAGAGAGAGAAGGGGGTGGGAGAGAGGCAGGGTGAGAAAGCGAGAGGGGGAGAAAGAGAGAGGGGGTGAGAAAGGGAGGATGATAGAGATGGGGTTGGGAGAGAGAAGGGGGTGGGGGTAGAGAGAAAATTGGGTGGGAGAGAGGGGGTGAGGGAGAGAAGGCAGGGTGAGAAAGAGATAGGGTGAGAAAGAGAGAGGGGGTGAGAGAGGGAGGGTGGGGTGAGAGAGGGAGGGGGGAAGAGATGGGGGAGAGAGAGGGGATTGAAAGGTGGGGGGAGAGAGAGGGTGGGCGAGTGAGAAAAAGGAGGATCCCCTATCCCTCCCATCTCCAGGAGACTCTCCCAACCCCCCAATAAAAAAATACACCCCCCAACTAAAAAAACTACACCAGACTCACCTTCCTACATCCTGCCAGCTCCTCTTTACCAGCTGTATGTAGCAAGGCTGCCGAGGCACGATCACAGCCCAGGACTCTGACCTGCTCTGCCAAGTGAGTTTCCTTTTCGGGATTGGAGGCTGCAGCCACCGCCTCTTCCTGCTTCCACTTCGCTCCCCTGTCACCGGACGGTCAGTCGGCGGTAGCCCCTGGTGTCACTCCTTTGTTGGAAGCCATCCGGGTGCGGTTCACACTTCCCCCACCTCAGTAGCAACACCATTGGCATCCCATGTGGGCAAAGACAGACCTCTACATCTGTGTGAATGATCCTTAAGTGTAGGTTCACACTGACAGTCCTGACTTCGGGGGCAATTTCAGAGACATCTGTGCGGGTTGCTGCACAGATGTCTATGGAAATTGCACCCGCAAGTCACCATAAGTAGTACAGAAACTACTTTTGGGAATTGGTGCGGCGTGCCACCGATTCGGACGGTGCCATTGCCGTCAATTGTTGCCGATTTGGCATGCATTTTGACATTTCAAATCACATGCCAAATTACTCCAATGTGAACCAGGGCTTAACATCAGTCTGAGACTCTCCTGAGTTCCTTCACAGGTGCATCTGACCACCTCCTAAGCTGCATTAAGCTGCTTCTGCATTCTCAATGACTTGTATGGGGAAAAAAAATCAACACTGACATTAACAAAGTGACTTTTTGGCCATGAGAAATAATTAAGTATATTAATAACGTTTTTTATTGTGTATACTGATATTTCTGGCACTAATCCTTTAATGCAAATAACAAGCGGCCTGTTTTTATAAGGAATGTACTGGGTGCAGGGCGATTTCTAAACATGGCCCTGCTGGGGTGTTGCCACCATAGTGTAATATATTCTGCTTAATGTACTGAGCCATGGGAAAATGTAAAGGTGTTTGATCAGGCAGAGCATCATGTGCACATCCATTCTTTCACTCAGATGTGGTGAGGTGCTAACACCTGCTGTGAAAAACATTGGCGTGAATTGACAGAGACGCAATCAGCTATTTTTACCGCTCATCTCTGACGGGCACGGAAGGAGCACATTTGTCCTCGATATTTATACGTCTAATTAGAGCCTACATTTCAGGGGGGGATTTACAGGAGAAACAGGAGTATATTTAACTGTGAATTAAAAAACAGCTGAATTAGTGCTTGTACCCAGTGATTGTGTCCTCATGCATTGTGTAGCATTTTAGTTTTGGGAGAATTATAGATAATAGGCACACCAAATTTCTATGAAAATAAAGTTCTCCTCCAAGTTCAGAGGTGGCTTGTCAGAGAAAAAACACACAATAAATGTATATACAAAAACAATTATATTGTACACGTGATATGAGCCACAAAAACCTTGAGCCTTTAGAACCTCTTTAATTCTTATGTGAGAACCAAGATTCATATAAATATAACCCAACTGGACATCAAGCCTATTTTACCTTAATAAACGCTCAAAGCTCCTTGGCCAGTTTCATCTTCGTATCTGTTGGATTTTTTTGTTTGGGATAGATTGGAGAGGGATTAGAGCACTTGTCAGTTTCTATCGCTGTGTCTGTGTCCCTGTTAGGGGGATTCACCCTCTCTATTTGTCCTGTTTACCATTATCATTGAAAGTGAAAGTAATGCCCCATACACACGATCGGATTTTCCGACGGGAAATGTTGGATGTGAGCTTGTTGGCGGAAAGTCCGACTGTGTGTATGCTCCATCGAACATTTGTTGTCGGACTTTCCTTCAACACATGTTGGCTAGCAGGTTCTCAAATTTTCCGCCAACAAATGTTTGTTGTCAGACATTCCAATCGTGTGTACACAAGTCCGTCGGACAAAAGTCCACGCAAGCTCGGAATCAAGTACGAGCTGGAAGCGCTCGGTCTTGTAAAACTAGTGTTCGTAATGGAGATATCACGTACATCTTGTATGTCACTACGTTCGTAATTGTTGGCCAACATTTGTGTGACCGTGTGTATGCAAGACAAGTTGGAGCCAACATTCTTCAAACAAAAATCCACGGTTTTGTTGTCGGAAAGTCCGATCGTGTGTACGGGTATAAAAGGAAATCCCAAATTTTGGCTTGTCCCCAGAAGAGTAATAGAGGGGAAATCTTCCACTGGGACACTAGTTCTGGTGACCTGGGGACTCCAAGAGATTCCATTAATTTGCAGGGATTTCCTCACTTCCTGTTTTGGATATGGGACAGGAAGTGAAGGTAAATCTCCCCAATGGGGCACATTTGGCAAAAATAAACCTTACAGGGGTTACTGTCTCTGGAAGGCCTTTAGCATTGAAGAATACCTCCTACCTCCAAGCATCTTCTACTGTGGGCTCTGGTTCCTACAGTCAGCCCCTCAATCAATAAGGGACTCAGTAGTGATATGGGGGCAGGCAAGAAGAGCAACCTTCCCTTTCCATACTTCCAAGTCAAACACATGGAAAGGACCGATAACACCATATCAAAGTCATTCTTTGATAATTCTTGTTCTTAAAGTATTTGTTACCCTAAAATAAAAATAAAAAAGGATATTGTTCCATTAAAGCATGTTACACAGCACAGTGCTTGTGCTGTGTCATTTGGCTCTTTGTATCACCTGAAATACCTGGCTGATCTTGCCTGGTTCTGCCCTACCCCCTTTAAACTGACCACGGTTCATCATGGCTGCTGAGCCCTGACACCGTGGTCAGTTTACGTGCCTCCGACATCCACAGCTCTCCTTTGTCCTCCTCTAATCTCCTCTCCCCCTGCCTATCGGCTAGTGACCATGCCCACCCCCTCCCCTCCTGCTGCTGAACTTTCTTTAACATTTTTATACAATCCTCTGTGTTTGATAAAGTAAGGTGCCCCCGTGTGTGGGCTTTATAAATAAAATGCAGTTCTATACCTTATTTTAGAGTGCCGGTCGGTGCTCGCATGACTGGCCGCCACTCTTCTTCTGACTGATGTCAGCGGGGGATTCTCGGCCTCTCCCCCTGCAGCTGTCAGATCAAGAGGAGAGATATGGCCGGTCACGTGAGCGTCGAGCGGCACTCTGAAATAAGGAAAAGAACGGCATTTGTTTTATAAAGCACACACACTGGGCACCTTACTTTATCAAACTGAGAGGATTGTGTGAAGAGAGCAGACTGACAAAGACAGTCCCCCAATGGGACCTTCCCTTTAACGTGTTGCGTTACTTTGCTCTGAATTAGCCCTGTTGGGTGAAAAGTGTTAGAGGGGGAGGTCTCATGGGCTGGGACTGTCTTTGTGGCATTTATTTCTAATAAACCAGGATGTATGTGATGTCATTGTAGTGCGGTGACTTGTTTTTTTACTTCCTGCGTCCCCACTGACAACAGGCAGTTACTGAATGTCCAATTGATCCCCCCAATTTAAATCAGCTAAATACATTCCCAGGTGGATTAGAACAAAAGTTGCTCAATGACTTACAGTTCATTTTATGTCTAAAGCAGCTACAGCTTTGAGTAGAAAAGCCCCTGCTCTCTATGGGAAAGCAGTGGTCTCATTACCAGCACTATACTTTCTATGCATATGCAATTACGGTAGGTTTTCTGAGTCTTTGGACAGGGAAGACCTCCTGGTATTCTCTTATGTAAATGCCTTATACATCTGGAAGATTTGTGGCTTAGTAACTTTTGTGAATCATCATACAATATTTTTTTTTTAATTCCTAATAAAAAGTTTTGAAAACCAAAGAAAACCAACCGTGAGATATTGAACACCTGTTTTTTAATGCACCTGGAATGTATGAAGCTGAATATATTTATACTGAAAGTTTAATTGGGCTTTAAAGGAATGTGTGATTCCTCCCAAGTTATGTACCCACTCCCAACTCCGTGACTAATCAAAGAACTCTGTTGACATTTATGGAGGGGAGGACATGCGTCGTCTTCTGTAGTGCGCCTTTTCGCTGATATGTTGAGTTGTGATGCTTTTGTGCTGAAGCCCTGCATGATGCACTTAGAATACATTGACCTTCAGTTTCCAATTCAATGTAAAGACCATCAATAGTGCGATGGAGTATATCCGAAAACATTTGACAGCATCCGTGAAACAACCTGCATTAACACAAAAGTAATGATTTACTAAAACTGGAGCGTGTAAAATAGTGCAGCTTCACATAGAATCCATACAGCTTCCAGTTAAAGTGGTGTTTCCACCAAAAAAAAAAAAGATTATTAAAATTCCTAAAAAAATAAAAAAAAACATTTTGGAATTTTTTTTTAACTCACCTCTAAATGCCTGTTGCTAGGGGGTCCCTTGTAGTCTTCCTCCTTCAGTGACATCACTTCCCCTCGGCGCAGGAAGGGCTCCCTCCCTCCTGTCAGTCATCTGGGACACGTGACAGGTCCCAGATGACTGCGCGGCCAATCACGGAGCTGGGAACGAGCAGTGCTTTTTTTTTTGTCGCTCTTTTTGTTTATAGCGCAAAAAATAAAAACCATACAGGTGATCAAATACCACCAAAAGAAAGCTCTATTTGTGGGAAAAAGGACATAGTTTTTCACGACCGCTCAATTGGCAGTTAAAGCGACACAGTGCCATATCACAAAAAATGGCCTGGTCATTAAGGGGGCAAATCTTTCCGGTCCTTACGCGGTTAAACAGTGAGTTTGTGGCAGAATCACAAACCGCTGTCGGATTTTAGACGAGTAGTTAGTAACAGATTAGATCAAATGGAAAGGGTAATAAGAGTAAAGAAAAGGGCAGTAACATCTCAATGTGGAGGCAGTAGGGTAGAGAGGGAGATCAAGAAAAGAAGGGGATGACATAGAGCAGGCATGTCCAAAGTTCAGCCAGCGGGCCATTCGCGGCCTGCGTTCTGGTTTCGGGCGGCCCGCCTGGTAATCTTGACATGTACATCTTTTGTGGCCCCCAACGAATCCCCGAGTGCCAGGGGCCACAAAAGATATATATGCTGGCTGCCTTGGAGGGGACGGGTAGGGGGCGGGACGAGTGTCGTACATAAAGGAGAATTTCCTGTTTACTCAGCGGCCTCTGTAAAAGGAAGTCCCGTTTCCTGCGCTGCCATTGGACAACTGTTCTGTTCATCATAGGAAGCGGGACTTTCTATTAAAGAGGCCGCCGAGAAAACAGGAGTTTTTCCAGTATGTTTGTTGGCGCTCGTCCCGCCCCCTCCCTGTCTACTCCGAGGCTGCAGATGGGCATGAATCAGGCTGCACTGATGGCAATGGTGAGTTTGCATTCATGGCAATGTGGGTGCTGCATTCATGGCAACGGGGGTGCTGCATTCATGTCAAAGGGGTTTGCTGCATTCATGGCAACGTGATTTGCTGCATTCATGGCAACGTGGGTGCTGCATTAATGGCAACGTGGGTGCTGCATTAATGGCAACGTGGGTGCTGCATTCGTGGCAATGTGGGTGCTGCATTCGTGGCAACGTGGGTGCTGCATTCATGGCAACGTGGGTGCTGCATTCATGACAACGTGGGTGCTGCATTCATGACAACGTGGGTGCTGCATTCATGACAACGTGGGTGCTGCATTCATGACAACGTGAGTGCTGCATTCATGGCAATGGTGGGGCTGCATTCATGTCAATGGGGGTGCTGCATTCATGGCAATGGTGGGGCTGCATTCATGACAATGTGGTTGCTGCATTCATGACAACGTGGGTGCTGCATTCATGACAATGTGGGTGCTGCATTCATGGCAACGGTGAGTCCGCATTCATGTCAATGGGGGTGCTGCATTCATGGCAATGGTGGGGCTGCATTCATGGCAATGGTGGGGCTACATTCATGGCACTTGTGAGGCCGCATTCATGGCACTTGTGAGGCTGCAGATGGACACTGATTAGGCTACATTGATGGGCACTGACTCTTATTTTGCTTCACAGTTCCTTACTTAAAATTTAAGATTTTTTCCTGAAATGTCCTTTTTAAAGTGAAGGTGTGTGTTATAAGCCGATAAATACGGTAGATCCAAATAACACGCTCAAGCTCATCTCTTCACCACACACAGCCACAAAGGTAAGAGAATTTTTGTTGGGCAGTGTATTAGTGTTCGGACGAACACACTTAGCCTGAATTTTAATGGTTCAAAGAATGTCAGGCAAAATGGTCGGCCCTCACGCATGTTTACTTCATCAAATCTAGCCCTCTTTGAAAAAAGTTTGGACACCCCTGTCCTAAGAGAAATGGTAGAGCGTATGATGCAGCTAGGAAGGACTCATTTGAGTGCTGGTCAGGACAACCAGAAGCTCTGAGGGCAATAAATCTTCACTACTAAGACCACTAAACACATTCGTCTTACTACACAGTCTACAAAGAGGATTTGAAATTGTAACTAATGATCCTGACGTCTCCTCCTGTATGTCTGATTTCAGCTCTTCTATGCTTTAAATGTCACTGAGCGGAGTCAGGGTCAGCTGTAACCTCTGCAGTCCCTAATGATCGACTTATTGATGACTGGACTTATGTTACCTCCATGATCACAGATTTTCTGCATTGTAAATGTCTCAACAGCCCCTCTAATGGGTCCCTCCCCCACCCTCAGGCCCCATAGCAGCCGCATGTGCTGTTGTTACACCATGGACAACATAAAAAAACATTAAATGGTGCACATAAAGCCCCAGTGTTCTCACTCCGCCATTCTAAATTTCCCATAAGGATCACATTGAATAAGTTAACTATAGTTTCAATTAGCATTTTAATGGGGAGTACAGCACAGGCTGTTCAGCACGTAATATGTAATTTCAGTGGATAATAGGAACTTTTCTAGTAAGTTCATTCAGCTCTGAGCAGCATGTCTAATCTTCCCTGGTCATTAGCGAGACTCACTTAATTAGTTTTGAAAAGATTTATGTTTGTTTTATTCATTACTGTATATTACGAGCTGAGACAATTTAACACAGTTAGGCCTTGTTCACATTAAAAGGATACTCTGAGCTTAGAGATGTTACCTTCGCTTTTCACTTTGTCACAATACCTGTAGTGCTATGGGGCTTGATCTCATAGTTTGACGATATGATCCTAAAGAGATCTCCCTCCAATTACATGGAACTGTTCATCTTAAAGTGATATTAAAGGCAATTTTAAGGTGTTATACTTACCTGATCTGGGCAATGATATCACGCAGAGCGGACCCTTACCTCTTTTGCAGTCCCCCACTGGCACTCCTTCTTCCTCAGAGTGCCCCCTCAGCAAGCTGGGTGCTAAAGGGGCTCCCATGTGGGCATGCGCCCGAGCTGGGCTGCGTACATTGATAGACACACACAGTGTCAGAAAGCCACGCCCCCTCTCCATCCTCACAGAAGTTTGACTGATAGCAGCAGGAGCCTATAAGGCCCCTTTCACACTGGAGCGGTTTGCAGGCGCTATTGCGCTAAAAATAGCGCCTGCAAACTGACCCGAAATAGCTGTTGCTGTGTCTTCAGTGTGAAAGCCCGAGGGCTTTCACACTGAAGCGGTGCGCTTGCAGGATGCTGAAAAATGTCCTGCAAGCCACATCTTTGGTGCGCTGTAGGAGCGGTATATTTACCGCTCCTATAGCGCCCCTTCCCATTGAAAACAATGGGGCAGCGCTCCGAACCCGCCCGCAAAACGCTGCTGCAGCGTCGGTTTGCGGGCGGTATTAACCCCTTTTCGGCCACTCGCGGGGGGTAAAACCGCCCCGCTAGCGGCCGAAATGCGCCGCTAAAACGACGGTAGAGCGGCGCTAAATATAGCGCCGCTTTACCGCCAGCGCCCCCAACGCCTCGGTGTGAAACCAGCCCAACTCCTGCAGCTCACAGTGTCTCCTGTGAGACTTGAAAGAGAGGAGAGCAGGGCTGCAACCGGGACAGCGCTTGATTAGTGACAGGACTCAGGTAAGTGCTTAGGGATGGGGGGGCAGGGGGAGTACAGGTATTTAAAGTGGTTTTGAAACCTTAAGGTTTTTCACCTTAATTCATTTCATGTATTAAGGTGAAACACCTTCTGTGCTGCAGCTCCCCCCCCCTCAGCCCCCCTTTTTCTTACCTGAGCCTGATCTGATCCAGCAATGTGCAAGAGAGCAGCGGTCCCGCCGCTGTCTCCCTCCTCATTGGGCAGATTGATAGCAGCGGGAGACATTGGCTCCCACTGCTGTCAATCAAATGCTGTGACATGGGATCGAGGGTCGGGGCCGAGACCTGCTGTCTGTGTTAATTCACGCAGTAGCGAGCCCACGCGGGTGCCCCCCTGGAAAGCAGCTATCCAGTGGGTATCTGCTGAATTGGTCCAAACACCAATTCGTCCAAATCAGCAATTACTGATGGTTTAAAGAAAGCAGAAGTGACGTGGTTCGATTTTCTGCCGAGTTGCCTATTTTGTCAGGACACCGGGTATGGCACTATTCTTGTGAGTGCATTTGTTTTTATGGGCTTATTTGTTTTACTAAAGTTAAGTCGATGCACTATGATGTTCCCCATGCTTTTTTTTTTTTTTTATAAATGGGCTTCCTGGAATGTGACACCACGTTGAGGGATATATTGCATTGTGTGACCCACCCCAGTATATGTTTAGGGGGTCAACTCCTGCGGGTGAGTGCATACCCTAGTGGGGGGCACGGATGGTAGATTGTCACGGTGGTATTTTTTGAGCACTGGTGCAGCAATCTCTTAAAGGGACAATCGCTTGATGAATTCATGCACGTTTATAATGTGAAGATTTTGAGTATTTTATGATGGACCTTATTCTTTTAATCTTCAGAAACACAGCTACTTGCACCCAAACTCTGCAGTGGGAAGTGAAATGGACTAATTCACTAGGGCACCACAAAGTTCAAAATCGAGTACCACCATTCACTTCTCAGTCTGACTTTTTACTGTTAAAACCTATCCAAACCCATAAACAAAAATGTAATATATTGCAACTTACCAGTCATGTGCTGATAAGACGTGCTGGCTGCATCAGTTTTGTTTTTTGTTATCAGGATTTGTTTCTTTATTTTTACCTCCTGATCCTGCCGGTGCCACACTTTCTGTCTTAAAGAGAAAACATGTCAATGTATCTTTGGTAAAGCAGCATGGTTACCCTAGGGCAGACAGTATGTTAGGACTGCAGAACACCTCCTCTTCTTTTATTTATAGCATAAGGGAGCTGTTTTGTGGTCCACAGGAATATCTGGGAACTATGTAGCTGAAAACATTGCTACACAGATAAAAGAGCACGGGAAGGTATCAGCTTAGAAGATTTCTGGCAGGATCAACAGAAATATTTTCAGCCAGGAGAGAGGAATAAATGCATGGAAAAGAATGAATTTGTTACCAGAACAATAGGCATTAGAATTGATAATTGTTATTGTAAAATTGGCCACGGAAAAGTGATATTTTTTTGATATGTGGACCTGGTGGACCTCAATCCTTGATTTGTTGTATGTCTTGAATTATGTATATTAATTTTGATTTTATGTTATATTTTTGATTTTAGGTATCCTATAAAAAAGATGTGCAAGATACACACAAATACACCGAAGTGGTGAACAGACTAGACATTCAGAAGGCTACAGAGAGTTCAAAGTTCATCAGCAATGTAATTACTGACCTTGTTTTACACCTTACTGTGCATATTGGATAGAGTATATGATCTCTGAAAGGGGATTTACAAGTAAAGTGGAATAACCCAACCTATACAATGGTTCTCTATGGGAATGATTATATTTTCTATGGTCTGACTTTTTTTTGGCCAAGCACTGTATAACTAAAGCTCCCAATATTATTTACAGAAAGGGATGTGGGTTCCTTTATGAGGCGGGGGTTCCAGTTAGAAGATTTCCATTTTCCATAAGATTAAAAATGTAATGAAATGGTTTTGCATATTTGCATGTATACAGAACTAAACCTGTAGTGAGTGATTATCAGGCATTTCTTGGATCTAAGTTTACCTCTCATGAGCCCCACTGGGTTCCTACCCTGTTTCCCCGAAAATAAGACCTAGCGTGATTGTCGGTGGTGGCTGCAATATAAGCCCTACCCCACAAATAAGCCATACCCTGTTTACCCTAAAATAAGCCCTACCCTGAAAATAAGACCTACAAGGTCTTTAACTAGGGCTTATTTGGGGGGTAGGGCTTATATTGCAGCCATCGTCGACAATCATGCTAGGTCTTATTTTCGGGGAAACAGGGTATGGACATGGCAGCAAGACACCTTCCATGGAGAAAAACAATTGGACGGGTTATTGTTTACCTAGTGATAAGCCAATGCAGGAGGTGTCCTTTGCTCTGCCTACACATGTATGCTTGCCCAAACCAAGAATCCATACTTGTGGCATCTCCAGCAGTCATAAGTCCCAGAGATTCCCAAAGGTTGGGCAAACCAGAGGTTGGGAAATGCAACATGAAAAATATAATCAGTGGAGAGCTGGATTCTTTAGATTAGAGGCCAATAAATAGTCAAAAGAGTCTATGGATTTTGGGAAACTATGCACACAAAGCAGCTGAGAGAGCTCAGCATATGACTGATGGTGACTGTTAATCCTGCAAAACTGTGGTGATATCCATGAACTAATTTTTTATGTACCGGGCACACTTTAACACGTGTGCGCTATATGTAGAAATTTAGTTTTGGGGTTAATAGGGTTCTGAGGGTTAATTGTGCAGGTTAACTTTGGCATCAGTTTGGCTGGGCTGTACTAGGGTTCTGCCTGGTCATGGGTGCAGTGAGGTACACATGACAGGCCTAGAACCAGGCCTGGTTGGACGTCTTAGGTATCAGTCTTCCCCGGAGCCAATCAGTGGGTGCGCCTGGCCCCGCTGTGTAGTCTTGGGAAGGGTACTTAAGGTGCTGAAGTCACGTGTTCAGGGTTCAGCTGCAGTCCTGTTTCTTGGATCTGGACCGGGGTAGCCCCGCGAGGGGTCCCGGGAGCTCTTGCCGTCCCACAAACATGGTCAGTTTGACAAGCCTCACAGACCCGCATGGTCTGGGGCAAGGATCCATCTGTTCCCGAGTCTCGGAGCCGGTTAGCCCGAGGTTAGCCGGTTAGCCCGGTGTGCTCTCATTATTGGAGGGGCACCGCAGCTCGTATAGGTGACCAGGGGAGGACTCTTCGGAGAAGGGCCAACAAGCTGGCATCTCAAGAGGAGCCTGGTTGCTGAGTTGTATGGACACTAAATAATCCACACTTCCACAGTGCCGCCAAGGAGACAGAGAAAGTTCCAGGTACTGTGAGAAAGGTTCCTATTCACCTTCGGTTGCAAGTTCATTCTGTGTCAGACTTTTAACAAGTTTCCGGATCATATTGTCAGCTGCCATACCTCTGGCTAGAGGTTTGTCTGGCATTGAAGTACCCAGCTGCGAGTGGCTACTCTCTGGGTTTTATTAAAAGACATTTGTGGATGTCAGCAGTTCAAGGTGCCTGAGTTTCTTCACCCTTGCCCTCTATTCCTATCTGAGACTGTGTTTTGTTGGATGTTACCACTGCAAGAATAAAAACCTTCAAAAGGACTTTTATTGTGTCAGCATCCAAAGTTGTTGGGTACTAACCCTGGGAACCCCTGGACATTAATCGACAAGCCAAGAGGAGGTAACCGGTAAGCCCAAAAGTAAAGGCTGCCCCTCTGAGGGTTATGGCCGCTACATTTATATGGGGCTAGTGACTTCCATGAGACAGCCACAGCCACTGGCATTTTGTGCAATGGCCAGGTATTGCAGGGTGAACTACGCATATTCTGCACTGAAGGACACCCTATCAGTCTTGACAGGTCCTTAAAAAAGTGGCCAGTGGGTATTTGCACTGACACCCTTTGCCATTCCATGTTTGAAGTTTACCATAACATTGAGTGTGTCTGCTTTTAATTGTAGGCTGATTATAAGAAAGGCAGAGGGGATCTGACCAAGAAGTCTATGGTTTTAGGAAGACCTGATTTTGAGCATGCAATGGAAGTGTCAAAGATCACCAGCCAGGTAAGATAATATCCTAATGTTCTGTAATGACTCCTCCACTCCCTGCTAAGATATTAAACTGCATTTAATAAAGTAGACAATAAACAGGTCCCTTCTTGTAGTTGGCATATATATAGATGGCGCTGTTGCTCTGTATTCGATATTTTGCAATTCCCTTATGTTAAATAACAAATAGCATAACAGAACTATCATAGTATGTAAACATATTTTGTGTTCTACAAGAAATAATGATAATGGAGGGAACAAAACCTTTGATCTGTGGCATGCAAGCTAATTAACAGTCCAAGGCAGCCTTCAGAACGGGAAGTTGAGAGCAAACTCCAAAGTACATGTAAAAGAAAGCACAGAAGAGAGGTGCCACCGAGTTAAGATAGTAAGCATTTTATTCCACAAAAATAAGGTGCATATAACCACTTACATTTAAGTAGAGGTAATTCAGCACAATAAGAAAGTCCTGCACCAAGTCCGTTTGTTTTAGTCCAGTGCGGCGTCCTGTCCAGCATGATATCCTAACGTTGGTGATACTGGCTTGTTGGACCGAGAGCGAGGCTAGGCTCCGGTCAGATGATTCAAACAAACGTCGGGCGTGATGACATCACAGCTAAGCCTACGGCGTTTCGGAGCATGCGCACTGTAGATGGAAGGAACAGGCGCACTCCTTCATCAGAGCTGGGGGAAAGACAGGCTGATTTTCGGCCTTATATTGGTGCTGAGGTTATGGGGCCATCTAGAGGCTATTTAGAAGAAGACCTGCTCTAAAGGCATGGACATTCTTTTACACAATAACAAGACATATTGATTACAATTTCATATATATTGATTACAATTTCATATATAGCGATTATAAATATATGAAGACACATAAAAACACATGATAACATATGATTACAAATTAACCCAAAAATAAATATTTGCTATACAAATTTAGAAAATAAAGTACAATACATCATGAATAAAAAATTATATTATTGAATGGAATAAATTGGGATGGAATTAACTAGTTATGTATCATAAATTGGAACGCAAACAAAAAAATAAAAAAATATATAATAATAATGAAATGATATTACTAGATAGAAACCATAACAGATCATAAAATGATTTAATATTGCGGACATATTTTTAAAAAGATAAATAGATTGGATATATGCTTAAAAGATTTTTTTATATATTATTAAGATTATTATGTGCATATATATATATATATATATATATATATATATATATATATATGTGTACACATATACATATGCATACATGTATGCACATCTACAGATGCATACACACACATACATACACACACTAAAATACACGTCTCTTGTTTATATACCTATTTTAAAAACCTATTTTTAAAAACTCTATATGTTTACTGTTTACAAAATTGTGGATAATTCCAAAGCTTCATTGATTCCGCCAGGAGACAATGCGTCTAAAGAATAAATCCAATAGGTTTCACGCTCACATAACTTAAAAAATCTCTCGGCATCTGTGATATTTTTGGGCATTTGTTCAAGGATCCAGACTTTTAGCCCTTCAGTGGAACCTTTATGGTGTTGAGCAAAATGACGAGGGACACTGTGTTTGTCTTTCCCCCCCTCGATTTTTCTGCGATGTTCACCGAATCTCTCGCGGAGGGGGCGGATAGTGCGACCTACATAAATTAGTTGGCAAGGGCACTTCAAACAGTACACGACAAAATCAGATGAGCAGTTATAGAACTGACTGATCTCATGATTTTTTCCTTTTATCGTGAACTGTTTTTGGCCATGTTGGATGAACTTGCATGTTTTGCATAACGATTTTTTGCATTGGAACATGCCGCACAGTGGTACTAAACATAGTCGTGGTGAGGGCTGAGGACGACTAGTTGTGAGCTTACTGGGGGCAATCTTGTTTTTGATATTGGGAGCTCTCCTATATGTGACTTTGGGACACTGAGGTAATTGAGCTTTTAAATGTTGGTCCTCTAGGAGTATCGGCCAATGTTTTCTAAAAATGGCTTCCATCTTCTTATGACCATAATGGAACCTAGTGGTAAAACAAATAGACTGATCAAATTTTTCTCTTTCTTTACTGGATGGTAAGGGATCTTCATAATACATTTGGGCCTCTCGTATGAGGGATTCTGGATACCCCCTTCTCTTTTAGTTTTCTACTAAGGATCTTACTTTCCTCTACATAGTCACAGTGGCTAGTACAATTACGTTTAAGGCGACAGAACTGTCCTTTAGGGATATTGTTTTTCCACTTATGGAAATGGCAGCTCTTATAATGTAGAAGGGAATTTCCCGCTGTCGGCTTCGTGTAGTTCTTAGCGTGTATAGCCTCATCTATATGGTACAGCTCTAGATCCAGAAAAGCCAATTTCTCTGAATCTATAACATATGTGAATTTGAGGCCATATGGATTGCTATTGTAGAAATTTACAAAATCTTCTGTGTCCTGTTGTGTGCCTTCCCAGATAATGATAATATCGTCTATGTACCTGCCATAATATATTAGATGTTTAGAGTAGGGATTATTATTCCAAATGAATCTTTGTTCCCAAAGACCCATGGCAAGGTTCGCATAGGAGGGGGCGAAATTGGCTCCCATTGCTGTTCTTTGGACCTGAACATAAAAATTATCATCAAACATGAAATAATTATGTTCTAGACAAAAACGTGTGCAATCTAGAATAAAGGAAGCTTGTCTACCATTCATATAGGGATCCAAGGACAAAAAATAATAATTTATTGCCTCAAGTCCAAAAATATGTGGTATGGAGGTGTACAACGAGCTCACATCCAGTGAGATCCAGTTGTAATTGTTATGCCAAACATATGGTTTTAGGAGTTCAAGTAGATGGGTGCCATCTCTTATGTAGGATTGTAGTCCTTGGGCCAGGGGCTGAAGGTAATGATCGACGTATTTTGACAAACCAGACGTGATGCTGTCCATGGCTGCTGTAATGGGCCTACCAGGGGGATTATCCAAACTCTTGTGCACCTTGGGTATGTGATAAAAATAAGGGGTGCGGTAAAAATCTTTGATCAAAAATGAGACCTCCGTTTTTCCAAGATGCCTGAAAGCATAGCTCCCTGTGTTAACAAAATGACTTCCTCTTTGTACTCAGGGAGTGGGTCTCTGTTTAATCTGTGATAGGTGGATGTATCGGATAAGAGACGGTAGGCTTCTTGGAGGTAAGCCTCTCGATCCATAATCACAATACCTCCTCCCTTATCTGCAGTTTTAATGACAATATCTGAATTGTTGGAAAGGGATTTTATTGCTTGATTTTCTACTGGTGTGAGGTGACCCAAATCAGGAGAGCAGAAGGTTGTGTTGGTGCATAATCTTTTTATGTCTGCATATACCATATTGTAGAATGTTATGTGAGGTCCCTTAGATTGGTGGGGATAGAACACTGATTTTGGTTTAAGAGTCGAATGTGCCACAGGAGGTGACGTTTGTGGGTGTTGGGTATATAGCTCTAGATCAGTATAGGATGTATCTAAACCCACATTATCTGTTCTATCTATAGGGCCCATAACTAGACTAGACTCAAAAGAGTCTAATCCAGATATCAACTCATCATTTGAAAGTGGAATGTTTTCTGGTTCCCTGTAGTTGGTTCTTTGTATTTCGAAGAATCTTTTTAGGGTGAGTTTCCTTACATATTTGTTCAAATCTTTGAACAATATGTAGGGGTCAGGTCTATATGCTGGTGCAAAATTTAAGCCCCTACTTAAAATAGAGCTCTCAGCAGAAGTAAGATTATACTTGGATAAATTAAATTTGTGGAGGCTCGTTTTTATGTTTAGCTCTTCCCCCTCTGCAGCCTCTGCACCTAGTTTTCTTTTTAGGGCAGCCACTGGGGAGGGGGTCATTAAAACTGCAGATAAGGGAGGAGGTATTGTGATTATGGATCGAGAGGCTTACCTCCAAGAAGCCTACCGTCTCTTATCCGATACATCCACCTATCAGAGATTAAACAGAGACCCACTCCCTGAGTACAAAGAGGAAGTCATTTTGTTAACACAGGGAGCTATGCTGAAAAACGCTGAAAAACGGAGGTCTCATTTTTGATCAAAGATTTTTACCGCACCCCTTATTTTTATCACATACCCAAGGTGCACAAGAGTTTGGATAATCCCCCTGGTAGGCCCATTATAGCAGCCATGGACAGCATCACGTCTGGTTTGTCAAAATACGTCGATCATTACCTTCAGCCCCTGGCCCAAGGACTACAATCCTACATAAGAGATGGCACCCATCTACTTGAACTCCTAAAACCATATGTTTGGCATAACAATTACAACTGGATCTCACTGGATGTGAGCTCGCTGTACACCTCCATACCACATATTTTTGGACTTGAGGCAATAAATTATTATTTTTTGTCCTTGGATCCCTATATGAATGGTAGACAAGCTTCCTTTATTCTAGATTGCACACGTTTTTGTCTAGAACATAATTATTTCATGTTTGATGATAATTTTTATGTTCAGGTCCAAGGAACAGCAATGGGAGCCAATTTCGCCCCCTCCTATGCGAACCTTGCCATGGGTCTTTGGGAACAAAGATTCATTTGGAATAATAATCCCTACTCTAAACATCTAATATATTATGGCAGGTACATAGACGATATTATCATTATCTGGGAAGGCACAAAACAGGACACAGAAGATTTTGTAAATTTCTGCAATAGCAATCCATATGGCCTCAAATTCACATATGTTATAGATTCAGAGAAATTGGCTTTTCTGGATCTAGAGCTGTACCATATAGATGAGGCTATACACGCTAAGAACTACACGAAGCCGACAGCGGGAAATTCCCTTCTACATTATAAGAGCTGCCATTTCCATAAGTGGAAAAACAATATCCCTAAAGGACAGTTCTGTCGCCTTAAACGTAATTGTACTAGCCACTGTGACTATGTAGAGGAAAGTAAGATCCTTAGTAGAAAACTAAAAGAGAAGGGGTATCCAGAATCCCTCATACGAGAGGCCCAAATGTATTATGAAGATCCCTTACCACCCAGTAAAGAAAGAGAAAAATTTGATCAGTCTATTTGTTTTACCACTAGGTTCCATTATGGTCATAAGAAGATGGAAGCCATTTTTAGAAAACATTGGCCGATACTCCTAGAGGACCAACATTTAAAAGCTCAATTACCTCAGTGTCCCAAAGTCACATATAGAAGAGCTCCCAATATCAAAAACAAGATTGCCCCCAGTAAGCTCACAACTAGTCGTCCTCAGCCCTCACCACGACTATGTTTAGTACCACTGTGCGGCATGTTCCAATGCAAAAAATCTTTATGCAAAACATGCAAGTTCATCCAACATGGCCAAAAACAGTTCACGATAAAAGGAAAAAATCATGAGATCAGTCGGTTCTATAACTGCTCATCTGATTTTGTCGTGTACTGTTTGAAGTGCCCTTGCGAACTAATTTATGTAGGTCGCACTATCCGCCCCCTCCGCGAGAGATTCGGTGAACATCGCAGAAAAATCGAGGGGGGGAAAGACAAACACAGTGTCCCTCGTCATTTTGCTCAACACCATAAAGGTTCCACTGAAGGGCTAAAAGTCTGGATCCTTGAACAAATGCCCAAAAATATCACAGATGCCGAGAGATTTTTTAAGTTATGTGAGCGTGAAACCTATTGGATTTATTCTTTAGACGCATTGTCTCCTGGCGGAATCAATGAAGCTTTGGAATTATCCACAATTTTGTAAACAGTAAACATATAGAGTTTTTAAAAATAGGTTTTTAAAATAGGTATATAAACAAGAGACGTGTATTTTAGTGTGTGTATGTATGTGTGTGTATGCATCTGTAGATGTGCATACATGTATGCATATGTATATGTGTACACACATATATATATATATATGCACATAATAATCTTTTTAATAATATATAAAAAAATCTTTTAAGCATATATCCAATCTATTTATCTTTTTAAAAATATGTCCGCAATATTAAATCATTTTATGATCTGTTATGGTTTCTATCTAGTAATATAATTTCATTATTATTATATATTTTTTTATTTTTTTGTTTGCGTTCCAATTTATGATACATAACTAGTTAATTCCATCCCAATTTATTCCATTCAATAATATCATTTTTTATTCACGATGTATTGTACTTTATTTTCTAAATTTGTATAGCAAATATTTATTTTTGGGTTAATTTGTAATCATATGTTATCATGTGTTTTTATGTGTCTTCATATATTTATAATCGCTAAATATGAAATTGTAATCAATATATATGAAATTGTAATCAATATGTCTTGTTATTGTGTAAAAGAATGTCCATGCCTTTAGAGCAGGTCTTCTTCTAAATAGCCTCTAGATGGCCCCATAACCTCAGCACCAATATAAGGCCGAAAATCAGCCTGTCTTTCCCCCAGCTCTGATGGAGTGCGCCTGTTCCTTCCATCTACAGTGCGCATGCTCCGAAACGCCGTAGGCTTAGCTGTGATGTCATCACGCCCGACGTTTGTTTGAATCATCTGACCGGAGCCTAGCCTCGCTCTCGGTCCAACAAGCCAGTATCACCAACGTTAGGATATCCTGCTGGACAGGACGCCGCACTGGACTAAAACAAACGGACTTGGTGCACACATGACGCCCCAGAGGACTTTCTTATTGTGCTGAATTACCTCTACTTAAATGTAAGTGGTTATATGCACCTTATTTTTGTGGAATAAAATGCTTACTATCTTAACTCGGTGGCGCCTCTCTTCTGTGCTTTCTTTTACACCTTCTTGTAGTTGGGACACTGATCATTCAGTTCCTGCATCTGTGGATATATTTCATTTGTGCCTTCTTGGTCAGAGACACGAACTTGGTTGTCCAGTGTCTAAGGAACAAGACTGTAAACCTCACAGGCAAATATTTCATATACAGTACTGAAGGTTTATATATGTTTTGGTAGCTGTCCCAACATTACAGTCTAGCTGCCAGGCACATACAGTTGTGCTCATAAGTTTACATACCCTGGCAGAATTGGTGATTTCTTGGCCATTTTTCAGAGAATATGAATGATAACACAAAAACATTTCTTTCACTCATGGTTAGTGTTTGTCTGAAGCCATTTATTATCAATCAACTGTGTTTACTCTTTTTAAATCATAATGACAACAGAAACTAGCCAAATGACCCTGATCTTCCCAGTGAATGCCTGTGTGTGCGCGTGTGTGTGGGGGGGGGGGGCTGTCAGGAAAAGTCTGATCGTTGAAAAAGAGAAGGCTGAGTTCTCAGCACAACCAGAACACTGACCACGCTGTGCTCTCATGCCTTGTGTGGTCAGTTGTTATAAGGAAAGCAGAGGGACTGGCAGGAACACCAGGGATTTCACACAAAGGAAGCAATACAAAGAGAACAGGATACTTTTTCAGCAGAATGCAGCACCCCCATTGACATGAATGCAGCCCCACCATTGCCATGAATGCAGCACCCAAATTGTCATACTTTTTCAAGTACATGGAACAGCAGGCACATATCAGGACTATGAAATGTTGGGTTTACATATTCTTTAATAGCGCAAACTAAAAATGTCACATATTAGTGAATGAACAATTGCAGTGATTCCAACCCTTTTCGCCTCTTTTTTTATGTAGTTTCTTCTGAACTTTCATTCAGAGATGGCCATAAATTAGGCACCTCCTACCTGCTCTCTTTAGAAAACCCATAGTGCTCCAGGAATCCTATGTCATGTATTAAAGCTGTAGTAAACTCTGCTAAAAAAAATAGACCACCTGCAGTGTTATGCCATAATGCACAGCACGATTACCTGTCAAATGGAGCCCTCCAGCGCTCTGCACTGTCACTGCTGCAAACGCTTCCATCTTAACCTAAGCTTCCTTCTGAGTTCGCACTGCCCGGCCCATTTGAATGGCTGGGATGATGTCACTCCTGCTCATGTGCACAGGAGTCACAATCCCTGAATGCAGAGCGCACTGTGCATGTGCAGTGACGTAATCAGCAATGTGAATATCTTCTGATATAAACTAATATAAATGTGAATATCTCCCAGTGGCGGGCCATCCATATGGGGCGCAGGGGCGCCGCACCCCTAATCCATGATCCCATCCCTTAATCTACATGCATGGATTATAATGATTTTTTATTTTTTTTTGAAGAACATGATTAGAGCCGAGGCTCTAATTGGCTTCAAAAAAGGGTGGGCTTGGGGCACAGAGCACTGCACCCCGAGCCCACCCAGTTGTGTGACAATAGCGAATTAATATTTGCTATTGTCTTTCTGATTCTCCTCCTGGCCAATCAGGAAGCAGTTCCTGTGACCCAATTGGCCAGGGAGTCTTATAATTTATATATATATATATATATATATATATATATATATATATATATATATATATATATATATACACACATTTTTAAGTAAAGCTAGGCCCCAAAACATTACAATTTTCTTTAAATCAACAATTTGCATTCAATTTATTTGATTATTTAAAGTGGAAGTTAACCCATAGAAGAAAAAATTAATAAACCCTGCAAGGCAAAGGCATAATGAGCTAGTATGCATAGCATACTAGCTCATTATGAATACCTTACCTGAGAACGAAGCCCCCAAAGCGGTCCTCCTTCTTCATCTCCAATGCTGCCATGTATCCCGGAGTGACTTCTGGGTCTCGCGGCTCCGGCGCTGTGATTGGCCAGAGCCGCGATGATATCACTCACGCACATGCGCACGGGAGCCGCCACTAGCGGCATATAACGTTAGCAGCGGCATGCTCAGTGCGCCTGCGCGACGCTGTCTACGGCGCATGTCTTTTTGCAAATATCTCCTAAACCGTGTAGGTTTAGCATATATTTCTTGGACCTACAGGTAAGCCTTGAGCCTCATACACACGATCCGACCGTGGACCAACTTTCCCGTGGATTTTTGTCCAAAGGGCGTTGGCCCCAAGTTGGTATTGCATACACACGGCAGGACTTTTTCAGCCAACTTTCACCAAATCACTTGGTTTTTCTGCTCTTTACCGCCACCTTTGGTCAACTTCTGTATTGTTGTCTGATCTTTTGCATTGGTTCTGCATTGGTTTGTACAAAAGTCCATTGGTTTTGTGTACACACGGTCGGACTTTGGTCCATCGGACTTTTGTTGGCAGAAAGTTGGTCGGTTCGCACAGCCAACAAAAGTCCGATGAAACCTGGAAAAAGTTGGTCCGATGGAGCGTACACACGGTCGGATGTTGGTCCAAACCAGCTAATTTGCATGTTGGTTGTCAAAAAGTCCGATCGTGTGTACGGGCCTTTAGTCTAGGCTTTCCCTTTAGGTCAAAGTGGTCTGTAAGGGTTTACAACCACTTTAATACCAACAATAATTATCACTCTCTCTCTCTTTTTTTTTTTTTTTTTTCTTTTTTTTAGGTGAAATACAAAGAAAAATTTGATAAAGAAATGAAGAGTAAAAAGTCTTGTTATAACCCATCAGACAGCGCTACCTTCAAGCAGGCTCAGGCTGCTACAGTACTGGCTAGTGATGTAAGTATTATTATATATTATATATAAAGTCCTCCTTTAAAGTGCAACTATGGGCAATATAAAAATTTATGTATATGGTGCAGTCTGAGTTAATGTTTTTGTTATTGTTATTCTGAGTCTCCCTGAAATATAGCTTTTTTACCTGGTGATCCACTTCTATTAACAGGGTGACAATGCTGTTAGTTCTCCAGTAAAATTTCCCAGCACCATTCTCACCCTGGACAGGGTAATCTTAGATCAGCCTTTATCGACCTTTTTACACCAGAGGAATGCTGGAAATAATTTTTAGGGAATCCCGGGAGAAAATTATTTTATCTGCAGCTCAAAGTACATAAGAGTGATTGCAAAGTTGTAAAGAAAAAAAAAAAAAGAATGTGACATATGCAGAATATTTGACTTCCACTAGAGATAATTTGGTAACACCCTCCTGCTCTATACAACAAAATAACTTTCTGTAAAATAATAAACACTGACAATGAAAAATGTAGTGTTCCCCTACACTAGTCATAGAGAAATGCCTCCTTACATCGGAGGTCAGTAGAAAAACACAACCATTGGTGGTCAGTGGAGAAGTGACTCCCTTACATTGTGGATCAATAGAAACGTCCCCCTTGCATTGATGATCAATGTAGAAGTGACCAATGGAAGTGTAAAATTCTGCTCTTTGGGGTGTTGGCGGGGGATCCGTCTGCCCCTAGGTACCTGTGGTGGAACCCTGGTTGAATAATGTTGAAATTGAAGCCTAATGGGCCTTACACAAGATCCGAAAATCGGACAACAGATCGTCCGTTTGTTTTTGCCTGCTAGTCTCATGTCAAAAATGGAGAGGTTACTAAAGTGACGAAAATTCATGTACGACAGAATAAAAAAAATGGAAGTGATGTCATGTGTTGTAGTGTATTTCTATTGTATTTTCGGACGACAACTGTACTGATTAACCTCTAGCCGACCGCCCACTGTCAAATGACGGGCGGGACGGTGCGGCTCAATGCGCGTGCCCGGCGGCCGCGATGTCCGCTGGGCACCCGCGATTGCCCGGTAATCGAGCAGAACGTGGATCTGTGTATGTAAACACACAGATCCACGTCCTGTCACTGGAGAGGAGACCGATGGTGTGTCCCTTGTACATAGGGACACCGATCGGTCCCCTCCCCCAATCAGTCCCCTCCCCCCACAGTTAGAATCACTAACATAGGGAACACATTAACCCCTGCAGCGCCCCCTAGTGTTAACCCCTTCCCTGCCAGTCACATTTATACAGTAATCAATGCATTTTTATAGCACGGATCGCTGTATAAATGTGAATGGTCCTAAAAAAGGTGTCAAAAGTGTCCGATATGTCCGCCGCAATGTCGCAGTCATGATAAAAATCGCAGATCGCCGCCATTACTAGTAAAAAAATAATAATAATAAAAAAATGCTAAAAAATCTATCCCCTATTTTGTAGACGCTATAACTTTTGCGCAAACCAATCAATAGACGCTTATTGCGATTTTTTTTTTTTACCAAAAATATGTAGAAGAATACGTATCGGCCTAAACTGAGGAAAAAATTTGTTTAAAAAAAATAAATAAAATTGGACATTTATTATAATAAAAAGTAAAAAATATTATGTTTTTTCAAACTTGTTGCTCTTCTTTTGTTTATAGCGCAAGAAATAAAAACCGCAGAGGTGATCAAATACCACCAAAATAAAGCTCTATCTTTATTTGGGTACAGCGTTGCATGACCGCACAATTGTCATTCAAAATGCGACAGCACTGAAAGCTGAAAAATGGCCTGGTCAGGAAGGAGGTGTTCGTGCCTGGTAGCCAAGTAGTTAAACAAAAATCATACGATCTGGTATCATATGAGAAATTTTTTTGTGTTTGTCCAATCGGATAATATCTGATGAACTGTCGTGATCGGCTCTCAAAAGCTCTGTACTAACGATCCTATTATCGTACGATCGCTTAGAAAGCGGTATTTTTCATCCGATTTTCGGATCATGTGTACGGGCCATAAGTCCAGCTAGCGCCTTTTAAGCAGTTACAATTTTCTTTTGGATGAAAAAATGTAAACCACATGGGTAAAGGTTAACCGTTTTAAGCACCTTGTTAGTGTCCTAGCCCATATAACTGTAATTTTGCTGTGCAGCTTGGTCTGCATGTAAACGTGGCAATAAATATAATCAAATGTATGTGAAATATAAAGGAATTAAAGTGGAACTGAAGGGAGCTATACTTACCTTTCCTGCAACCATCTCTGTCCCTTATCTTCTTCAGTTTGCCATCTTCATTGTTTGGCTTGGGATGACTTTAATCCTGCACATGCCTAGGAGCTAGTCATACTGGCACTCAGGGATCCCGCTGGCGCTGTAGACTGTGCGCAACTTAGTTTACATACCAGGGAATGCCGAGAACAGACAGGTAGGTACATCTTACTGCAGAGGAGACATTACATGTCTCTTCTGCATTAACCACTTCAGCCCTGGAATATAAAACACATTAAATAAAAACATTTTAAAAATCTAATTTCTTCATCAATTTAGGCCAATATGTATTCTGCTACATATTTTTGATAAAAAAAATCCCAATAAGCGTATATTGATTGGTTTGCACAAAAGTTATTGCATCTACAAACTATGGGATAGATTTATGGAATTTTTATTTATTTATTTTTTTTACTAGTAATGGCGGCGATCAGTGATTTTTAGCGGGACTGCGAAATTGTGACGGACAAATCTGACACTTATGCAGTGTACTCACGACCAGACTTTTCGACTGACTAGGTCCGACAGAACGAATCCGGCAGACAATTCGATAATGTGTGTTCTCCATTGGACCTTTGCTGTCCAAAAATCTGATGGACTTTAGAAATAGAACATGTTTCAAATCTTTCAACGGACTCGAGTCTGGTCGAAAAATCAGTTTGTGTGTATGCTAGTCCGACGGACAGAAAAACTATGCTAGGGCAGCTATTGGCTACTGGCTATGAACTTTCTTATTCTAGTCCGGTTGTACGTCATCACATTCAAATCCGTCGGACTTTGGTGTGATTGTGTGTGGCCAAGTCCGTTCATTTGGAAAGTTCGTCGGAGCCAACAAGGAGAGCGCGTGTTGCAGGTGCACTAGTTGGCATCAGAGGGTAATATATGTGCAGTTCCACAGGATTCTACCGACGGGGTCAGGGTGAATAGTTAATTGGAAAAGTGCAACATGGATTTTAGACCTAGAGGCGTTAGCTGCAAGTCAGCAAAAAAGGGCCCTAGGTCCGGGGAATCAGGGTCTCCTTTAAAAAAGGGGGAGATGGAGGGCTGCCATAAGCTCAGTGTCAGCAACAGAGAGAGGAAAAGAAGGAGAGAGACAAAAAGAGAAGAATTTAAAAAAAAGGGGGGGAGGGGAGAGACCCAGACTGTTTGGATCCAAGGTGGGGAGAGGGTAAGCCCACCAGGGCGACCATACATTTAGCAATTTAGGGTGGGAACCATGTAAGATGCTAGACATTTTTTCATTAATCCTAAGACAGAGGGTTTCTCACAAGCTCTGGCTATGGCCTGTTTAGCAGCTATGAACAGATAAGATGCCAGATTTTGTTGGTGTGGGAACAATCCCTGGATCGGGCAGTGCAGCAAGGCAATTTTGGCATCCTTGTGGTATATGGAACAAAGAACGAGGAATAGAGGAGCCCAAACACCCTGGACCAGAACCCTGTGAGACAGGGACAGGACCACCAAATGTGTACAACATCCCCTCGTTGGCCGCATCCCCTGAAGCACCTGTCACTATAGGATGGGTTTGAACTCGCTATCCAAACCACTACCATCGTAGAAGAATCTTATATGCAGCTTCAAGAGTAGTCATGCTGAAGGAGCACTTAGCATTGGAGGACCAGGGTTTGTTCCAGTTTTATGGATCAATAGAGGTCATAAAAAAAGAATTCATACCACAGTTCAATATTTTACTCCATAGTAAGTCTTTAATGCATCCACTATTCAGTACATGTTGGTTTTACTGCCTATACAGCAATAATGAAGGGCGACTTGTTATCTCTTTTCTCTCTGCTTTATTAGTTTACATGGCTATAATAATATACTATAATATCAAACAAAATATTCTCTTCTTCTAGTTCTCACCGCCATCTTTAGTCTCTGCAGTCTGCCAGTACAATTATTTGCCCACAATAAATCATCACACAGCTTCACGGAAAACGTTTGGATCTGGTGTTAATCTGTCCATCTATAGTGAGGTTTTTGAGAGACATGGGGTAAAATGTCCGAAGACGGCCTTTTATTCACATAAACTTTATATACATAACAGAACATAATAATTGCTTTAAACCTGAAACGGTACCACATATCCATAACGTATTTTGTGATAGCTGAGTTGCGAACCCAGCCGCAAAAACTGTCTCGGGGCCCAACCCAGCTGACCTCAGCCACCCAGGGTTCTTACCACTACACGGTCACTATGCAGTGAACTATACCAACTGAAGGATACCATACTTCAGATGGTTCCCCACTGTTTACCCAATGACCAAAGGACCCCAAACTGCCAAATGGCAATGGCAATTAACACCCACAACAGTAATAGAAGAACAATAAGGGCGGGAGGGAGGGATGTTTATCCATCGATTTTTTTCTCTGCAACTGCCCTTACCCCTCCTACCCAGCAAAATATCGTCCCGCTCCTCCCCATCACCCCTTCTCATAGGCCAATCAGGTAAGAGTCCGTACTAGCCATGAATTATTAAACCCCCTTATGCCTGGTTTCCCTTCCACCCTTTCATGTATGCCTGTCGTGGATTTTCCACTACACTCTTGTGTTAATAAGCGCCCTTCCACCATGATGGCATAATGCAGCCTTTTGATCCCATGTCTCCCCTGGTTCCCCATTTCCCAGTAAACATACATTACCACATTCTTACGTCCTCATCTCAGCATGACTGCCTTCAGGCAGTTCCCTCATTCTTTTATTCACAGACAACAAAAGAAATTACAAAGAGGAGGGATTGGCTCCAACCAATCACCTCCTACACAGATTGTGACCTCACAGGAAATGAACAACACAGGATGTGAATGACCAAATAAGGATGTAGCACAGGATAAATGAATAAACACAATAGCTGATGAACGATGACTACAATTCCGCTGATAGGAATCCTTATTATGCATTGTTCCAGAGAACAATGCATACCTGGATTATGCTACCCTTCCTTGTAGATATAAGGCTATCTGCAGGTGCATGCTACGAATCTTGACATGTGCTGATCAGACACAGCAGAGACAAAGACCGTACATCCACCCATAACCGATCCTTGCAGAGCAAACAAAGCCCCTCAGACAAAGGGCCCTTTCGCTGGCGGACATACCCCCACTCTGCAAACATCTTTCTCCAATCCCAGGAAGTTTTCCACTACCTAACGGATCTCAACCAGCATCAGTCTGCCCCAGTCAGCTCTTTAGAGCGGGCTGCGGGAGTGCTAACACTGGGAGACTCTTATGACAATACATTAAAATACATCTTCATAAAATTTTCCACAACAATGCCCTATGCTGACTACGTTCCTTCTCAGCTCCAGGCATGTCTTTATAGAAGCTGGATTCTAAAGGAAATGCCTTAATTTGATCTTTCAGACAATTGGCCTCCCTAGGTGAGTGTGAAAGAAATAACAGTGTAGGCCAACATAATAAAAACATTCATGTGTTTACAAGGTACGGTTGTGTTAGTTTTTGAATGATTGTTAAAATGGAAATGATAGGGTACGTTGAGTGCTCAACCTTGAGAAGCTGCTGGATAGAAAATGACTTATCAGCTGTTGTCAAATTTTTCCAAGCAAAGTCGAAATACAATAAAAAGAAAAAATATTATTCACGTTGGGGTGGATCTGATGTTAAAGAGAACCAGTCACCTATGGGCATTTTTGGGAATCTGAATCTCCACTCTTGAATTGCTATAATAGTTCAGTATTATTTTATAATGGCCTGTACACACGATCAGAAAATCTTATGAAAAATGGTGCTTTCAAAGCGATTGTATCAAAATCTGATCGTTAGTACACAGCATGCGAGAGACGATCATGACAATTCATGTGAAATTATCCGATGGGACAAGCACGAAAATTTTTCTCATATGATACCAGATTGTATGATCCCAGATTGTATGATTTTCATTTAATCAGTACAGTTGTCTTTCAAAAAAAAAATAGAAAATACAATACAATTCATTACATTACATCACTTCCAAATTTTCTAACGAGAATTTTCGAAACTTTAGTAAACTCTTCATTTTCAATATGATATTAGCATGCAAAAAAACGACGACCGTTTGTCCAAAAATCTCATTTGTTTACCAGACATAATACTGAGCTCCTGGCAAACGGTTGGACAGAAGACCTGATTTTTTTGTCTGCTGCAGTTACATAACACTTACAGATCTTGTCACCCCCCCAGCTTGTAACTGGACTGTAAAAAAGAAGCAGCAGACCTATGAGCTCATCATTCTGTCACTCTGTTCTCTCCTCTTATCAACACATACCTTGTTAGCACATGAGCACTGCAACACAACTCAAGGACTACTTGTACTGCTTCTCCCTCTCCGATTCCAAGCTCTGTTGTAAAGGAATCGCAGGAGACTGATACCAAGTCAAATCTAGGTACTTACACACAAAAAATACTTTTATTGATGTTTAATGAATACATAGATGCATTCATTTGGGTATTTATTTCAGTAGTTCAGCTTTATAGATTAATGCAACTTTACAGATTAGTTGATTTTTTAGTGTAGCACCCCTCTCACACCTGGCACCTCCAGAGGTCAGGGGCAAGCTAGCATTTTGACCCAGGACTGAGTCCATGGCTAAAATGGGGGACTGAGAAAGGATATCTTGTGCCAGTCACTTTTGTCTTTTTAAAGTTTTATTGCAGAATGGTTAAGGAGGTAAGGGTTGGGGGTTCCAGATACCGTAGCAAATCACTTACAGACTCTCCAGATCAATGTCCACCTTCACAGTGTCAGAACCTTTAAGCCGACTCAGCAACATTGTAAGCACATTCCCAAATTTCCTGGCTTCTTCCAAGTCACCAGGCTCTTCTGAGAGGCCAGCACTCTTCTTGGCTCTCTCCAGCAAGGGTCCTCCCCATGGTCTCCCCCTTGGCACAGCTTCCTCCAGACCAGGCAGGACAGCTTCAGGACCACTTCAGCACACATTAGGCCCCAAAACAGGCTATTGGGCCTAACAGCAGAGCTCCATTCAGCAGCAACCCCCTAGGCCTCAGCCCGGTGGAAGATAGCCTCTCCCAAATATTTATATCTTCCCCCCAGCATATATATCAGTGGCATAAACCTCCTACTGGATTGGCTGAAGGAAATCTAAATATTCATAACTTAATTTTGTTTGTGAAATCTCCTACTATGACCAGTGATGCAGAAATGGAGAGAGCCGGCAAAACACCAGAGTAACAATAAAACTCTGACTACGCTATGACTAAAGCCCCATACACACGGTCGGATTTTCCGATGGATTCTGTCCTATCGGACAATGTTGTCGGAAATTTCCGACCGTGTGTAGGCACCATCGGACATTTTCCATCGGATTGTCCGACGGACAAAGTTGTATCTCCTGCTCTAAAAATTTTCCGACAACAAAGTCCGATCACACCAATTCCTTTCGTGTGTAGCGAATTCCGACGTACAAAGTGCCACGCATGCTCAGATCACATTACAAGACCAAAGCTATTGGCTACTAGCCTCTACGTAGTACCGTCGTAGGCAACAAACGTCACCACGTTCAAAATGATCGGATTTTCCGACAACTTTGTCCGACCCTGTGTATGCAACACCAGTGTCGGACTAAATCCGTCTGACCAAATCCGATGGATTTGGTGGTCGGATTTTTTCCGACCGTGTGTATGGGGCTTAAGGCTCTTTGCCGAAACGCATTAGCCCTACCATTTTATTGTCACTCTGATGTAACCAATAAATACATTTTTTATGGATCACAGTGTGGCTGGCTCTCTCTATTTCTGTATGCTGATTTAGTGTGCAAGGACACATTGACCAATGGCACCTGTGAGATTATCTCGTGCTTGGATTGGTTCCATCTCATATGACCAGTGATACCAGTGACTTCTTCTCCCCCTCTTATTTCTTTGGCAGTTTTTTTTTTGGGGGGGGGGGGAACTTCCACCAGAAGTTCCCTGGGACATGTCACGGTTCCTAGAAGGCTGTGGGACCATTTACAAAGCGCAGTGTGGCTCGGAATCACAGATGGCTGCCCACAGTAAACTCAGGTCACCAATCTGGCTGTGGTCTAAGGACTGGCTGGACAGAGATTATAATCCTTATTGCTGGTAGAATAGAAAAATATTTCAAATGTGTATGTAGCAGTTTGATGGAAATTTATGCTTTTAAGAAATTAAAATAAGGGGCTGTTAACTGGCCCTGGGTTGAATTGTCTGCTTATGTGTGCTGTGTTTTTCAGGTGAAATATAAGGACAGGCAGAGCTCATACGACCCTTCAGTAGACATCCCAAACCTTCTTCATTTGGAACACACCCTGAAGACCAGCAAGATGCAGAGCAATGTAAATGCATTTGAGAAAAACTGTGTGTTCTTCTTTGGGTTTAAAAAGTGCTTTCTGCTTTCAAAATGTGTGCTTATATAACATTAGAGGGCCCTTTTACACAAATCTGGTCCGCTGTGGTGCATTAAATGTGCTTTGCATTAGGGTAGGCCATTCATTTGAATGGCCTGTCTAATGTAACAGAGCAAAAATTAGGCATGAAGCATTTCAGCAGTGCAGCACACACATCACTTATTACGGGACAAAAATAGAAAGAGAGGAAGACATTTTAGAAGTCCAGCTTCTGTATAAACCATGGCATCCTCCATGGAAGCAGTGGAGGAATGAGCATAGCCACCCTGGAACAGGAAGCTTGTTATTTGCAGGATAATCAAGTGAAAATGAGGGAGGATGGGGAACCTGAAAAAAAGAACACTAATGCTACTACATTTTTGTAAATTAATTTAAGTGGTTCTTAAAGAGGAACTCCAGCTGACATCCCCATTTATTTATTTTTGCCCCGCTTACCTGATGGTGGTATCTGCACATTTCATATACTCACCCATCCATTGGATCCAGCGTTGACTTGCTGAGATGATGATCATCTCATGCACGGCCACAGCTCTGTCCCGCGCCGTCATGTTCTTTCCAATGCCGTTGAGAGGCCCGCGGGCTCTTCCGGGTACAGTGGGCGGGCTTCTCGGTGACGCCAGCCCCCTCCTCCTGTTCTTCAATGAAAGGCTAAGCCTGCTGGGATATGTGGTGTACTTATCTCGCGAAGAACAGCGGGCAGTGTGCGCGCCATTCGCCTTAGGTTAGTGACGTGCATGGGGAGGTGGGGCGGACTTTCAATAAAAAAAAAGACATAAAGAAAAATACCTATTGCTGCAGAGGAAGGGGGAGGGATCTTCCTTGTGAGGGTGAAGGTCCGCTTTAAATCTAAACTTTTTTCTTTTTGTTACCTTCCTTACATTTTAGTGAAAAAACATTTAGCTCCCTTTTTCTCCCCCCAACTGCCCCTAAACACTTACCTGGCTCCTACTTCAGTGCTGTGCTCAGCTGCAGGTATCCTCGCTCCCCTTCCTACTTTCATAGGCTTCACTGTTAGAAGTGGGCAATGGACACAAACAACCCGGCTCAGAAGTTTGCCTGACTGAACAACTGCCCCCACAACAGTTCACTTGCTATAGGGGCTCTTGCAGGGAGAGAATGCAGACAGCGTCGGCAGGGGCCTGTTAAAGAAGAGGTATCATTTCTTTTTTTTTTTTCAATAATAAAAAAAAGAACCTTTAGTATCACTTTAGGCTATCCTTTAATATTTACCTTTATGATGCATGAAATAAAACTTATTTTTAATATAGGTTCTGTTCATGCACACTGGGCACTTTAACAGATGCTCCTAGTGGCATCTGGTGTTTTTGTTCCCCTGCCTCTAAACTCCCCTACATATTAGCCTATGTATCCATGCACACATATGCCACGTACACACGAGCGGACCTTTCGTCAGCAAAGCTCCGACGGAACGAATCCGTCGGACAATTAGATCGTGTGGGGGCTCCATCGGACTTTTACTGTCAAAAATTCTGACGGACTTTAGAAATAGAACATGTTTTAAATTTTCCTGCCGGAACTCCGCCGGACCCAGTTCTTATTGAAAAATCCGCTTGTCTGTTTGCTAGTCCGACGGACAAACAACGACGCTAGGGCAGCTATTGGCTACTGGCTATGAACTTCTTTATTCTAGTCCGGTCGTACGTCATCACGTTCGAATCCGTCAGAATTTAGTGTGATTGTGTGTGGCCAAGTCCGTTCATTCGGAAAGTTCGTTGGAACTCCGTTGAAAGTCCGTCGGAAAGACCGTCGGACCTAGTCCGTGGAAAAGTCCACTCGTGTATACGCGGCAATAGACTTTTAGCAGCATTTAGTGGCAGGAGAGTTCAGAAGCAGGAAAAAAATAACCCCTCTGCCAGTGCAAACAGGAGCAGCAGAGTTTTGGCAGAATGCTTGATGCTTGCAAACGAGTGTTAACGCTAGGCGCGTTTAGCACTTGAGCATTAATTCATTTTAATGGCCAGAATACATTGTTGTTCTGGCCAGTGAAATTAATGAATGCCCAAGTGCTTGATGCTGTAAACGTGCCTAAAGGCTTGTAAAAGCGTTAGACACTTTTGGAAGTGTCAGGTGTTTTTCCTGCAAACACTGCTGCAGGAGGAAAAGACTTCTAATAGAATTTGCAAATGTCCTGTTTGCATGAGGCCTTTGATCCAGTGACATTAAACTACTGGCCTTCTGTTGGGCCTGATAAATGTAATTCTTACTGAAAAAGGGGAATCCCAATAGTGTCCATTGCTGAATGATTGGTCATTGGTATAGAGGAAATTAACTCAAAAAGTGAAGACTTGCTGTGTTATAGGGAACTTCTAAAAATGTTTTACCTATCCTGTAAAAAGTACCTTTTAGTCTGGACTTGCTCTTGAAAAATAGCTATGCAATTGCTGGTATATGAGTGTGCTTAGGCACTCCTGTTTAGGTAACCTCATAACTATATACAGGGCTTTTTTTCCTCAGAAAATAGGGGCAGGAACTCCCCCCTTCTGAGTCACTTCTTGTCTCCGCCCTATGCCCACCTCAGAGCACCATCTCTTGGTTCCACCCCCCTACCCACCTCCAGTATCGCCCCTTTTAGAGAATACAGAACCAAGTATCATTTTGTGGTGCTAAGTAATTTGCATGGAATTTGTTAATAACAAGAAAAGCAGTAAAGTATATCTACCGCAGCCAGTAGTAATAGACCCTTCCCAGCAACAATAGATTCCCCCAGGAACAATGGACCCCTTAGCCCCTTTCCTTCAACAGTAGATTCCTTACAGCACCAACTGATCCCTCAACAAAATAAGCTTAACCAGCAACAACAGATTCCTCACTAGCAACAATAGACCTCACCAGCAACAATAGACCTCTCCAACAACAGTAGACTGCCACGGAAAAAAGATGCCCTCCAGCAACAATAGATCTTCCAGCAGCCAGGAACAATAGACCCCTCCTAACAGTAGATCTCTTCCAGCAACAATCCCACCCCTCCCCCCCAGCAACAATAGATCCCCCCCACCAGCAACAATAATAGACCTCCCCAGCAATATTATCCCATCATGCAAAAATAGATCTTCAGGATCAAAAGATCCCCCAGCAGCCAGCATCAATGGACCCTTCAGCACACACCCCACCCACGTTCCCACTGAAAAAAAGCCCTAACTATATATCTGAGGTGTCTAATCCAAGTACTGCTAGTTTAGGTGATTTGGAGTGAGATTTGGTGATGTCATTACTGTGCTGCTCATTGTTCTCCTCGTTGGAGGTTCTGACATGAGGAAGCAAAGCCCTGCCTCTACCAAGATGGTCGCCTCCATACAGAGACACTGTGCAGAACAAGACTTGGTAAGTCAGTAATGTGAAAAGACCACCTGCAAGGAGACCACAGGAAATGTCGGCAACTGGTCCTTTGCCCTCAGCTTGCCTTATTTTGGGCACATCTTCCAGAGTTAATTTCTAATAAAGGCTCTCATGGGATTGACAATCAGCCGAGTGCAACAGCCAGCATAACTGATTAAATGATGTCAGAGTCAAAAGTTCCTTGACTTGGCAAGAATCATGAGTTCAGTGCCTTCTTTGTGAGATCCCCATTTCTTCAGCAATGTAAATGGGTTTTGCCTTTTGAAATAACATTTCCTTTTAACATGCAGATAAAAGAATTTCAAATCAAATTCTGTTCTAGCTGTGTTTTTAAACATTTTCCTATATTGTTTGTTATTCCTTACAGACCACCTACAAGAAACAGTTTGAAGAAAACAAGGGGAACTACCATTTTGGATTAGGTACAGCAGAGCAAATTCATCATAAAGAAAATGCTGTGCTCCAGAGCCAGGTAATAGCAATAATGATGATAGTGATAATAATAATAATAATTAACACAGTTGCAAGTGTTCCTGAAAGTAAAGTGGCCCTTCAATTTCCTCCCCCCGGCCTCTAACCAATTTTCAGACCTTTTTTTTTTCGTGGAGAGGGTACATTTTTTTGTCAGTGACCCATTCCTCAGTCCTAACCCAGGCGAGGATGACTAGATCAGATTGGCCCTCCCTCACCCTGCCCACAGCCTCCTGAAACACATAACAGAAGGCTGCAGAACCACAGTGCCCCACAGTCTCACACATGAACAATGGGGAGCTGTCTGTAATACATTAGGAAGTCACAGGTGGCTCCCAGATCCACAATGGCGGCACTGGAGGCTGTTATTCAAAGTGTGAGGAAGAATCGGCTCTAGGGAAGACAGCGCTGCACTCCATGGGCTAGTGTGTGCCTGTTTCTTAAGGCCTTCTTCACATAGGCGTACATGTGTGAGGGCCGTGTTTTGCATGCGCAGGATGTAGAGGTGTTCTATACATCCCCATGCAGGCAGTCCCAGTCATGTCAATTGGGAAGCCACGACTGCACGGACACAACACTTCCTCCCAATTGACATGAATGGGACTGCCTGCACGCAGTTGCTGTGCATCCCATGCAGGCAAAACATGGCCTTTATAGGAGTTTACTCTTAAGTATGCCCATTAGAATAAGGCTTAAAAATCAGGAAAAAAAGACAAAATTTAGGTGCCACTCAGGTAGAGAGGTAAAGATCAACTAGACCACTGTGAGTGCAGTCAGGGACAGGGAGCTCATATCAAAGGAAAAAAACCATAAGCCGCGCATCATGAAGCAGACCCAATATACATCATGATTAAGCTCCAAGGGGCAGAGCGAAATGCGTTGGTGGCGTAGCCTGGCTGGAGCCTGGGCTGAGGCTGCCATTCATTTCACTTCATACACATGGGTCTGCAGGAGAGGTGCGAGGGTCACATGAATTGGCATTGGGGGCCGAATTTGGCCCGTGGGCCTTGTGTCTGACACATGTGCCATAGTGCTCACTGTTCCGACACAACGGACACCAGCCCGCACTGTTATAACTTTCAGATTGTGTGAAAAAGCTCTTTCTGGATGGCAGACCTCTAAAAGGCTCACGGAAAATACTTTTTCATTAAAACTAGCACAAATGTGATTGTCATTTATTCCAGCAGTGTTAAATGTTTTTGTTATTTATAGGTAAAATATAAGGAGATGTATGAAAAATCAAAGGGTAAATCCATGCTGGAGTTTGTTGACACCCCATCATATTATGTCTCCAAGGAGGCTCAGAAAATGCAAAGTGAGGTTGGTATATAGTGCTAGCCTTGTTTTACAGTATATGAGATACCAATATGAAAAATGGTGCAATATACAGTAACCTATAATAAGAATCTGTGGTAGTGACAGGATGTACTTCTTGCAAGAGAATAAAAATATTTTAGTTTGTGAATAACATTCTACTTTGAATACACTTTACAGTTTTGGATGGAGTGGGAATATTTGTTCCTCCACCATCAGAGAATTGTTACATCCCACTGGCAACTACAGACTACGTAGTATAGGTGGCTGGCATCCACGGGTGAGCCCACTACAGGTGTACTGTTGTCCTTTCGTGGATTATCAATAGTAAGACTTTGAAGCCTAAAGCCCCATACACACGCGCGGATTATCCGAGGACCAGGTCCGTCGGACCATGTCCGTCATACTTTGTCTGATGTTGGTTTTGCGTACACACGGTCAGACAAAGTTGTCGGAAAATCCGATCATTCTGAACGTGGTGACGTTTGTTGCCTACGACGGGACTACGTAGAGGCTAGTAGCCAATAGCTTTGGTCTTGTAATGTGATCTGAGCATGCGTAGCACTTTGTCCGGTCGGACAACCGTACACACGATCGGATTTGGTGTGATCGGACCGCGTTGTCGGCAAATCTATCCAGCAGGAGATAGGACTTTGTCCGTCGGACAATCCGACGTACACTGTCCGATGGTGCATACACACGGTCTGATTTTTCAACAACATTGTCCGATCGGACAGAATCCATGCAAAAATCCGACCGTGTGTATGGGGCTTTAGAAATGCTCAATGATATTCAAATTATCTTCATAATATACTGATTATTGCATATGTACATACAGTACATGTGTAATACATATGAAGCAATCTAGAGTTTAGGCAGGGTTGCTCCTCACAAATTTACTTGCCAGGAATAATTATCCTGGTTGATTGTTAGAGATCTATTGATTTTTGACAAAGTTCGGCCTTGTTGCACTTTTTTCTTTTGCCACTAGGTGGCTGGGTAGTTGGTGGTACTAGATACGAGAAGGGCAAGGTCAAGTTAAGGGTATATGGCGTATCTCAGCCAATGGGCAGCGGTTTTCTTGAATCCCTTGGCCTGCTGGGAGAACCTCTATATATGGGTGGAGTCAGGTGATCTATGTTCTGTGCCACCTGGATGGCTATCTGTGTGGACGTGTATTGTACTGCCCAGGCTGCTAGACCGTAGATTGGGCCTATCCCGGGCACATCTGGCTGCAAAGCTCCTGGAAGGCCTTTCTAGAAGCAGGAGAGCAGCGCAGGGTTGGGACTGCCAGGGACCACAGCGAGTAACTGAAGCAAGTACCGGAGCAGTATTCTCACCAACCGGTGAAGAATCTGGAAACTTCAGTGAGTATCAAGCCAGGGACCCAGCCAGCAGAGGTGATGCTTGTAGAGCAGCCTCGTGTGTCAAACCAGGGACCAAGCAGGCCAGTGGGGTAAAGCTTGAGAGGTATCTTGAGTGCCAAGCTAGGGACCCAGCAGAGAAGCGGGTGTGACGCTTGAGGAAGATACTACAGTAAAGATTGGAGGAGCTCAAGGGATTCAGTGGCAGTGGATCAGCAGGTCTAGTAAGAGAGCTCAGTGGGCTGAAGAACTATAAGGAGAGATTGTAGTGGAAGTGAAAGGAACTGTTGAGCTTTGTGTTAAAGGAACTGTTAAAGACTGTTGCCGTAGGAGATGGCATTCCCGCACATGTAGATGTGGCGTCTTGCTGGATGCTGGATGGCTGTCCTCCTATCGAAGTCTCGGAGTCTGCCAATTTAACTTACAACTACAGAGAGTTAAGGACAGCTGACATCCTTATATGTAGAGGGGTTATGAGGCATGGTGGGTATAATGCAAGTTAGATTCATGGGCGCCAGACACTTCTTGAATGCAAAAAGAGATTTATTTTCTCTTGAACAGAATTAAGGGAGAGATGGCTAGGGCCAGGACACTCTTTAGTAGTTGCAATGTTAATTTGGATGACTCAGAGACTTCTATAGGCAGACAGCCATGCAGGGAAAGGCATCAGCAAGACACCACATCTGCATGAATAGGATCGCTGTCTCCTATGGCAACAGTCTTATAACAGTTTCTAACACAAGTTGTAACAAACTCCTTTACTTCTTGTACAATCTTCTCTTGTAGATCTTCATTCCACTGAGCTCCCAGTCTCTCTTTCACTAGACTTGCTGATCCACTGCCACTGGATCCCCAGAGCTCTTTCAACCTTTGCACACAGTATCTTCCTCAAGCGCCACCCCAGCATTCCCTGCTGGGTCCCTAGCTTGGCACTCACAGATACTCTTCAAACGTCACCCCACTGGCCTGCTGAAGTTTCCCAATTCTTCACCGTCCCCGATTGGTGAGAATTCTGCTCTGGTACTTGCTTCAGCTACTCGCTGTATTTCCCAGGTAACAAGTTGGATTGTCCCTTAGTGGCGACATCTTCCCCTCTATCTCCAACCACGACAGGTTCTCCAGCCGGCAGAACCATCACTTTTATTTTTTTTCAAATATAAATTTTTATTATTATTTTCCACAAAACAAAGGAAAGAGGAGATAACAGAAAACCAGCAGAGAGAACACTGTAAAGCCTCCATCGTCAAACATAGATGTTCACAGGAGAGTACATGACACACTTATAATAGTTACATCGGGATTTGTGGTTGAGCATTCAATGTTTGTGATTAACATTTACATATGGAAGTTAGATTAATGTGAACTTGACTGAATAACTTATATCACCGCGTATTGTGGTTGTAGGACTGGTTGAACTCTGCGTTCCCTGATCTTAAACACATCCGAGGAATATCTCGGAGGCCAAACAGTTGAGAGTATAGAGACTCCACAAAAAGTAGTAAACATGAAGTAGAGAAAAATAAATAAATAGAGGGAAGGAGTGAAGAAAGTGAGAAAAGGACAGGTAGAAGGTCAGAAAAAGACGGGGGGGGGGGGGGTGAAGAGGGAGGGGTATGTGGGGGGGAGGTGGATCTGGGTTTATTGTGTATATCGTCGTTTATGGCGTTTCATTCTCAGGTGGCCAGCATAGCCATGCCTTCATCAGAGTAAATGAACATGGTCCAGAGCATCCATGTTTGGGAGTGTTGCTCTTGTTTATTTTGGGCTGTGAGGACTAAGTCCTCCAATCTTCTGATCTGTTCCACCCTGCGTAGCCACAGCCCCACCGTTGGAGGCAAACTTTTCTTCCACAATAGTGGGATGCAGGATTTAGCTGCGTTCAATAGGTGTCGCACTATCGACTTTTTGTACTTCTGTGTTGGGATTGTGGTGGCATGTAGCAGGATAAAGGCTGGGTCATCGCTTATTACGTAGTCCGTAAACTTTTGAGTAATCCTTCTGACTGTCGCCCAGAAGTGCTGGAGCAGTGGGCAAGACCAGAAGATGTGGAGGAGCGTCCCTTTATCTGTTTGGCACCTCCAGCATTTATCTGAGGTATCCGGGAAGTACTTGTGTAGTCTGTTAGGGGTATAGTACCATCTGGTCAGGATCTTATAGTTAAGTTCTTGTATCTTTGTGCAAATCGATGTTTTCAGGGAGAATCTGATGATCGTTTGTTTTTGGACATTAGTAAACTGGCGTTGTAGGTCAGTTTCCCATTTCTGTAGAAACGTCAGGTCGGGTTGTTCTGGGGGAGAATTGAGTAGGGTATAGGTTTTAGAAAGTACTTGGGGCAAAACTCCCTCCCCACTGCAATACTCCTCGAAAGCCGTCAGCTCACGCTTAAATTTTGCCGGGTTGGGTATTGAGTGTAAGAAGTGGTGGAGTCGTATTGCTTTCCAGAATGGGAGTTGAAATTGGCCGTTATGGGACATAAGGGCTTGTACTGAGGGCCAGTTATTATCTACCAGAAAATGTGATACTCTAACTCTATCCCTCCCAGTTGCTGTGAGCGTCTCATATCCCGCTTGTTCCAGACCCGGAGGAAAGGCAGGATTACCTAGTATCGGGTAAAGAGGAGAGTTATTAGTGGAGAGGGAGGTGGCGAGTATTGTGGATGCACCTACCCGGAGGGTAGTTCCAATTACAGGGTATGCCTTCAACTCTGGAGCTAGCTGATCGAAGCACCAAACCGCCACTTTCAGTGTGGCCTCCGACTGTGCCTGTTCCAGCTGTGTCCATAATTTGTTTTTGCTATGGCGATTCCAATCTATTATTCTGCCTAAGTGAATGGCTAGATAGTAATTCTTTACGTCCGGGAGGGCTAAACCTCCATAGTGTTTGGGCAGGGTTAAATAGCTCCTACGTAATCTAGGTTTCGATTTTGCACAGATAAATTTGATGAAGAGGGAATGTATTTGCTTGAAGTATTGGGGTGGGATTCTGATCGGTAGAGCTTGAAATAAGTACAGGAATTTTGGAAGTTTAGACATTTTAAGCAAATTACACCTGCCGAACCAGGAGTGGAGTCCTTTATTCCATTCCTCCAGTAATAGTCGGGTCTTAGTCAGTAGGGGTGGGAAGTTAAGGTCAAAGGTGCGTTGTAAGTCATTTGGAATCACAGTTCCCAGGTATTTGAGGGAGGCGTCTGACTATTTAAATTTACTTCAGTCTACTTGGCGGCATGTTGATCCCCATTGCAGCTGATTTATCAAAGTTGATTTTTAAATTAGCGAGATTTCCGTATCTATCGAATTCCTTCAGGATATTTGGTAAGGACACCACCGGGTTCGTCAAGGAGAACATAAGGTCATCTGCGTAGGCGGAAATTTTGTATTGGATTCCTCCTACCGTCACACCCGATATATCGGGGTTTGATCGTACAGTGCAGAACCATCACTTTTGGTTGGACTGCAAGCTGCAGTCCCAACCCTGCGCTGCTCTCTTGCTTCTGGATAGGTCCTTAGACAGCCTATCAGCCAAATGTCCCCAGGATAGGCCTCAGGCTCTGGCCTAGAAGCCCGGGGCAATACAACACATGTCCACCCAGACAGCCGTCCAGGTGGCACAGAACCCCGATCACCTGACCTCACCCAAATAAATAGGCTCTCCCAGCAGGGCAAGGGACCAAGAAATTCCCTGCCCATTGGCTGAAACACCCCATTCATTCCTAATCTGTCCTTGCAATGCCTTTGTCTTAGCTAGTGCCACCATCTACCCGGCCATCTAGTGACAAAAAAGAGAAGTGCAGCAATCCCAGAATTAGGGTGAAATCAATTGACCTCCTAGCAATTGGCCAAGGCAACTATCACTTGGCAAATAAATTTACTAGCAACCCTGCCTAAACATCAGGGTGCTACAGGAGTGTTTGCTCTCACTTTGGAGTGATTTCCACTCAGTTCCTGTTGTATCCCCCTAATGGGCACAGAAAGCCAAATAAATAAAAGTTTGAAAAGGATTCTAATCCATCCCTACCCTATCCAAAACAAAAAAAAGTTTTAACTATTGAAATACACATTTTGAATGTTACATGCTACCCTCATAAATATATAAAATATAGAATAAAAATGTGCTGGTTTTGTATATCAATGATCTATTTATTGATTCAGCTAATTACCAACATTTTTTACTATTACTGTTTAGAAATAGAGTATAGTCTGTCACAGCTGTACGTTGGTGAAGCGACATCTCCTTTCTGGTGTCAATGAGACATTTAAAGGCTTTGAGGAACATTGAAGCCTCTTCTAAACTAAATAAATAGAATACATTTTTGAGTTTTACACCGAAAGTTTCATTTCGCTGCAAGATATTAAGCGGTTTAACTGCATTTTATTTCATGATCAGAAATTATATCGGAAAGACTATGAAGAAGCCATGAAAGGGAAAGCGTCAGTGGACCTGGACCTTACACCCAGCTTCCTGCATGCAAAACATGCTACTAGCCTGCTCAGTGAGGTATGACTCACACAACTTTATAGTGTTATCTTCTCATATATGTGCATAATGACTGTTTGATAAGCTTTTAATTTTTGTTTTATTGTTTTCATCTCTAGAAAGAATACAGGAAAGATCTAGAAGAAGGCATCAAAGGAAAGGGACTGACTGGTCTGGAAGACACTCCTGATTCGATAAGAGCTAAAAATGCAGCACACATACTAAATGAGGTAAACTGATAAAGTAATTATAAAAAGAGAAGAACTTAGTGGTATAAATGGTGGCCCTGCATTACAGAGTTCAGGGGTTCAGCAACCATTGGGACACATTCTGCAGAGTGGTTGTATGTTCTCAGTGTTTGGGTTTTTTCTTGGTATTCCAACTTCTCCCCGTAATGTAAAGAATATCTAAACCAAAGTACAAAATGTAATATATAATAATATTAGGGACCTGCACAAAATTAGAATACCACCCTTATGCGCGTACACACGGTCGGAATTTCCGATGGAAACAGTTCGGTGGGAGCTTTTCATCGGATTTTCCATCCGAACGTTGAACGTGTTTTATGCCGCTGTGTTATTGACCGTCGGAATTTGGTGTGATCGTGTGTAGGCAACACAGCTTGAGCGAAATTCCGTCCGAAAAACTGTCAGTTTTTTCCGACGAGAATTCCAATCGTGTGTACGCGGCATTAGAGAAGAGCTGCCTTACTTACAGCTATAAAAGCTGAGTAATGTTGACCATAAAAACAGACAAGAATCGCGCTCCTCACAATCACTTAATGGGGGTTATTTACAAAAAGGCAAATCCACTTTGCACTACGAGTGCAAACTACAAGTGCAAAGTGCACTTGAAATTGCACTGAAAGTACACTTAGAAGTGCAGTCGCTGTAAATCTGAGGGGTAGATCTGAAATGAGGGGAAGCTTTGCTGATTTTATTATCCAATCATGTGCAAGCTAAAATATTTTTTTTATTTTCCTTGCATGTCCCCCTCGGATTTACAGCGACTGCACTTCCAAGTGTACTTTGCACTTGTAGTTTGCACTTATAGTGCAAAGTGGATTTGCCTTTAGTAAATAACCCCCAATGTGCCCAAACTATAAAGTGCTAAATAAACTGCAATAACATAATAAGTAATCAAAATGTGGAAACCAAAACGTGCTATGTAATGTCCTTAAAAGTTGCTCCGTGCAAAAGACAAATAATTCATAAAAGTCCAAAAAGGTCCTCAATAAAGTGCTTGTCGTTCAATAAAGTGCTTGCTGCAATTATTAATAAAAGTGTTTGCTGTGAATCTATATCAAAATGGTGACTTTATGACAGACAAAATCCACTAATCTGTGCTCCCAGGTGACAACACTCTGCACTTACCATAAACATATTAACCCATGGCAGAGCGACCAGACCAGAGAAAGACCGGGGGAGGGAAGAGAGCGGGCTGTACCAGGGAGAGACCATGGAGGAACTAAACAAAGTTAGAGGAATATCATATGGTCCAATGCTGACTGTTCTATTGCCCTATACTATCCAGGATATCGATGAATGAGTGACCTCAGCTCCATTTGAAGACACACTTACCTGAGTGCATATATATACACTGTTTATACTTTTTTCTCTCTGTAGTGTAGTTGATTAAGTTATGCATGTCTCATGTTAGAATAGAGTTTCTTCTCTCCTGAATTGCTCACCATTTTCTACTGTTTGCCTTTCAGTGGTTTTAGCCAATAGGGGTAGTTGTTTTTCAATCTACCATGAGTATAGCTAATGCTGTTATGTTATGCTGTGTTTTCCAATGAACTCAATGAAGTAAATAAATTAATAAAAATCATCACAATAACAAGTTGTGTTTTCTTCTTTTAAGAAAGAATACCGTAAGGATCTGGAAAATGACATTAAAGGAAAAGGCATGGAGTTAAGTGCAGACATCCCTGATATGATCCGAGCTAAGCGGGCATCTGAAATTCTTAGTCAAGTAAGAAAAAAATTTAAATGATAAACAAATATCAATTTACTGCTTTTTTAGGGATATCTAAACTCAGCAGCAAAAATGTGATATATTGAAGCTTACCAGTCTTAAAGTGGATGTAAACCCCAATTTTTTTTTTTGATGTCATAATGTAGATAATAATATTTCCTTTTTTTTGAGCCCAGTCTTGCCACACAGATTTACTCGAGGCCTGAGCAATCCTCTTTTATTGTTCAGTTAGAGAAATCTTGACAAAGTCTTGAAAACTTTGTCAAAAACGCCCCCCTTGCTGTGAGTGACATGTGATTTACATATCTCATGCACTAGCCTGAGACAGGCACATCCTGTGCAAAAAGTTCACAATTCACATCCCCCTCCCCTCCAGCTCTCCCAGCTTTACTGTGTTTTGACTGGATGTTTCTCATCATGGGATGCAGTGAACAGTCAGCAGACTATAGACAGACAAGTGATTTAGGGGACATGTATGTAGTCAGAGCCGGGCAGAGTAGAACATCCAGTGATCCGATGATAACCTGTCTCAGGCTAGTGCATGATATGTAAATCACCTGTCACTCACAGCAAGGGGGCGTTTTTGACACCCTGTCTCAGGCTAGTGCCTGATATGTAAATCACCTGTCACTCACAGCAAGGGGGCGTTTTTGACAAAGTTTTCTGAACAATGAAAGAGGATTGCTCAGGCCTCGAGTAAATCTGTGTGGCAAGACTGGGCTCAAATGAAAGGAAATCTTATTCTCTACATTATGACATAAAAAAAAAAATTGTACTGTATGCGTGGATGGGGCACTGTTGTCACCCTAGGACAGGAAATGCATTAGGATTACAGAATATCTCTTTACAGAGAACTGGGCATTGTTGATAACAGTACTTGGGATTTCAGTGACACAGAGGCTGAATCTACATGATGTTATGAGTTAACTGGATTTCTTGCAAGGTCAACAGGCATTTTTTTTTGCACTTATTGAACAAATACAACAAGCTGCTTTTAATGGTATATTTAGCTCACCAAATGGGGAAAATCAGAGAAATTCATTGTTTGCTACAAATGCCACTCTTTAGCACTTGTTAGCCTTTTTTGAGACAAAAATGGAGGAACACATAGGCTGCACATAAGGGAATATACTAGATTTTAAAATGTTCAATATTCTAAATGTGTTTTTTTTAAATATTGTTTTTATTTAGGACTGTAGCAAAAATACAGCCATACAATTGCATATAACAGTTTCTTGAGAAACAACTACGACATACCTTTTAAGGCACAGTAGGGATATGACAGATTAAAATGGACTTCATTACAAAGCTTGACATACCATTGGAATAGTGTCATTCTAATTAAGTCACATGAGAAGCCTCTATTACATGTTATGTCAGACTAGGAATAGTTTGCACTAGCGCCATCTGGTACCGAAAAGGGTAGGAATGTAGATAATGAAATAAGCGGCCATTGGCACTAGATTGGGGAACTTTGTGCTTGACATCCCTAAAGTATTCTTTATTTGTATTCTTTTTGGTGGAAGCAGTTCTGTATTTCTGTATCTAAAGCCTCGTACACACGATCAGATTTTCCGCAGACAAAATGTCAGACTTTTGTCCGAAGGGCGTTGGCCATGAACTTGTCTTGCATACAAACGGTACACAATTGTTAGCCAACAAACACGAGCGTAATGACGTACTACGTGGCTTTTCAGCTCTTTAGCGCCACCCTTTGGGCACCTTCTGCATGTGTGTTTGTACTTTGGACTTTTGTCTGACGGACTTGTGCACACACGATCGGAAAATCTGACAACAGACCGCTGTCTGCGGAAAATTTATAAGCCTGCCATCCAACATTTGTCCGCGGAAAATCCAACAACAATTGTCCGATGGAGCGTGCAAACAGTCGGATTTTAGGCCAACAGTCTGTCAACACACAATTCCCAATGGAAAATCTGATTGTGCGTACGAGGCTTAAGAGCTAAAATATTTTTTTAGTTTAAAGAAAATAATATACATCTTTCACTTGATCATATTGCATTGGAATCACAGTAGATAAAATCTGATCAGCAATTATATGCACTTTTTTTTGCACAGAAGATCTAGTATTTCAGCAAAGCAACAAATATTCAGTAGACAAAAGGTGTAGGTGTGATAGAGGTGACATGATTTGGGACACCAACTGCCACACTAGGCTCCAGTGATGTGAACTCGGCCCTTTTTTCATCAAGGTTTTGAATCATCCAAATACAAAACATCCGTGGCTCGGTGTCCTCGTATGAACTGCGTACTAGTTTACATTTTTGTGCCTCTTCTTGGACCCAAAATAGATTAGTGTTGTAGGAGGTTAGATAGATCATTGTAATAATTGTTCTAATTATTTCCTCTTCATACTACTCAGATAAAGGCCATGTGTAATTACTGTAATCGTACTAATGGGTACAAATGAGGCTTTTCCTAAGAGGAAATTACTCTGTCCTCGGCTTGGATCTAGCGCTGAGAGCAACAGTGTGTTCCATCTGATGCTGGAAATACGTTCTGTACCATTACATTGGACTTTATTACATGTAATGCACCAATGTTCCTCGCACTGAAAACACAAGCCTTTTACAATATACATTGAAACTAATTTTGCCATAAACACTTAAGGATGTCAAAAATGTCATAGCAGACAAAAATGGCTTTAAAAGTACAAGCTGAACTATCTGGTTCAGAGCTGTGTTTGATTCCCAGTCAACGGGCCAATGGCGAACTTTTATTCTCTCAATGAAAGCAGAACCGTAACGTAACAGTGTTACAGAAATTTATACATACATGGGCAGTATAGTCAATAAAATAAAGCCTTTTTCTTCTACTAACTTTCCAATCTGTTTAGCTATACGGTTGACTTACTAAAACGGAAGTGTGCAACATCTGGTGCAGCCCTGCAAAGAAAACCAATCAGCTTCCAGTTTTTTTTTTGTCAAAGCTTAACCTCCCTGGCGGTATGATTATGTCCGATTTTCGATGCTCAAAGTGGTACAAAGTTTTCGCATGGGAATTTGGCGTATTATATTGTAGGCCTGTAATTCTTAGGAAACACTCACTTAAATCTGTCTAGTAGACATCCCGAGTATGATAATGTTTAAAACATAAAATCATAAATTATAATATAATTAAAAACTATAAATAATTATAACAAATAATAATATAATAATAATAAAATGTATTCAATAATGTAATCAAATCAAAAACACTGAAATTTGCTCAGTTGCAGAATTGTCGCTGTTATTACTTTCAGTGTTGATGACGAATTTCCCCACAAATCACTATCGCTCAATTCTGCAAGTTAATTCTAATTTATTAAAAACTGATGGTCCACAAATATACCGCCCCCACCTGTGTGACCCCACTGCGCTGTGGATAAGTGGATAAGTGAACCTGATAAAAATAAAAAATAAAGCTGCCACTTAATATATCAAAAATGTGTAAACAATATTCCTAATTCAAAAATAGTGAAAAATAGAAATAATGGCGCTCAGCAGTGAAAAAGATCTATAACTATAATAATAAAGTGCTTCAAGCAAACCTAAGATAATAGCAATATTAATCATATGCAAAAAAAAAACAAAAAACTCATGAGTGCTGAATGTGACTCCAACAAACCAAAATATCAGTGACTACAACCAATAATTAAAAAGAAACAATGTGTATATAAATATATAAAATGTATTAACAAATGAGTGTGTTTAACCACTTCCCACCCGGCCAATGCACATATACGGCCGGGTGGGAGCCGTCTACTTCTGAATGGACGTTCCGGAACGTCCTTCAGAAGTAGAGGGATCGCGCGCGCGCGCGTGCCCGCGCAGCGGCGCGATCCCGATGCGGCCGTGTCACCCGGACACGGCGCATCTCGGATCGGCAGGAGGGCTCGGTGATTGGCCCTCCTGATCACATGACGGCCGTGACGAATCACGACTGTCATGTGATGTAAACAAACAGCCGGTTGCTAGGCAATCGGCGCTCCTCTCCTCACACGGAAGTCGTCGTTGAGGAGAGGAGAGCGGATCGCTGCAGCCGGCTGGTGATCAGTTTGTATTAGCTGTTTTTTTTACAGCTTTTTTTTCACTGATCACCAGTCTAGTGTCCCCATAGTAAAACACACATGTCCCCACAGTAAAACACACATGTCCCCAAAACACACATGTCCCCAAATAATAAAAACACATGTCCCTCACATATGTCCCAGTAAAATCACATGTCCCAATGATTATCTGCACACATATGTCCGTGATCACCTGCACACCCCTTTTACATGATCATTTGCGTACATATGTCCGTGATCACGCAAACCGATTATTATACACTTAACGGAATTTTTTTTACAAAAAACATGTAGCAGAATACATTTTGGCTTAAATTTATGACAAAATTTGATTTTATTGGATTTCTTTTAAAAAAAAAAAGGAGAAAATATTGTTTTTTTTCAAAATTTCCGCTATGTTTTCGCTTATATCGCAAAAAATTAAAAACGGAGTCGCGAATAAATACCACCAAACTAAATCTCTATTTGTGCGAACAAAATGATAAAAAATTCATTTGGTTACAGCATTGCATGACCGCGCAATTGTCACTGAAAGTGCGAGAGCGCTGAAAGCTGAAAATTGGTCTGGGCAGGAAGGGTGTTTAAGTGCACAGTAAGCAAGTGGTTAACAACAAATGTGAAACACCCTGTAAAATTGAACGTGACATTAATCCAGTATCTTGTTGAAAAAATGTGAACTGTCCATAAACAACTGTGATAGCGATCCGATGAATGGTATAAATCAAGTGATTGATCTGAAGTTCTAAAAATCTTATACCACACCGCTGTGCTTGTGTCTCCACTCCCCTTATCCAATTGCACTCACCAACTGGATCAACCTCCCACTCTCGTATTTGGCTCAATGCACATTAACCCTCTCCTGAGTAGGGGTTTAGATGAAAATCTCAGACTTCCTGTCAGACGTGACACACTTCCTTAACGTATCAGACACAAGTTTCCTCCACATGCAAATAAAGAAATGCTCCAATAGTGTGTTATAGTTTATAGTTTCAAACGCTTTATTAAAACTGAACCAATTTCCAATCATTGCACTCACATGTGCCCAAAGCAAATCACGCCAAAGTATAATCACATCACAGAAAATCCATGCATTGGTAACTGGGACTAGGACGGTCACGGGGTACCAAGGGTGTGCGGTTACTATACAGCGATCTCACCCACTCCTCGTCCCCGCGAAGCACCTGCCGATGCAAATCTTGTGACACCGTACTATGCCACCGCTATATAGCAAGTGACTGAGCGGGGGCATAGTACGGTGTCACAAGATTCGCTGCATTGGCAGGGGCTTCAAGGGGACGAGGAGTGGGTGAGATCGCTGTATAGTAACCACACACCCTGGGTCCCCCGTGACCGCCCTAGTCCCAGCAACGACCGGGTGGACCACAAAAAGGAGCAACTTCGAGGAACTAGAAGGAGGCCCACATGTCCGGACATATGTGAACCAAGCCTTAAGGATTGGCTAGAAAATAAAGTCTGGCTGGATTAAAAGTTATCCCTTCAATGGCTCCCTTATGGACTGCAAGGGTTACCTGCTCATTTTGTCTAGGGGGAATGTGGCCATACACCTGTCGAATGTTTGTACGAGAAAGTATAAAAATGCTTGTCTGACTATTTAATGGTGCCTTCTACTAGATTCAAAATACTTTTCATTCAAGTAATGTCAGTGTCTCGATTTTGGTAGAGCAAATACTACTACTTCTGGATTAACTTTGACAAGTGCATAAGACTAGTTACGACTTTTTTCAGCCGGTAGTGAATTCAATGATTGGAAATGTTTGTTTGTTTGTTTCCACTTAGATTGCCAAAAACTTTCCATCCTTATCCTTCAATTTATTTATTTTTTGCACGCTCTGGTCAAAACTGATTTTTGAATCATCCCCTTTTATATTTTATATAATAGAACGAACATTCTGAAAATGAATATCTTCTAATGAAATTCTACAGGTGTGAGGCCAGATTTATGTGAAATACTTCCCTTATTTTATTTCCTCCCACATGTGGGCCTCCTTCTAGTTCCTCGAAGCTGCTTCTTTTTATGGTCCACCCGGTCGCTGCTCTCCAATATAATCACGTACAATGCAGAGTCAGTGGCAGAGGAGTGTTCACTGCATAAGGAATAGTATTATTATTATTATACAGGATTTATATAGCGCCAACAGTTTACTTTACACTATAAAAAGGAGACAATACAGTTATAATACAATAAAATACAAAGGATTAAGAGGGCCCTGCTCAGAAGAGCTTACAATCTAATAGGGTGGGGCAGGTGGTACAAAAGGTTGTAACCGTGGGGAATGAGCTGATGGAAGTGGTAGAAGATTAGTCTTGAGAAGAGCGGAGAGGACGATTTGGGTGATATTTGTAGACAAGATTGGTGATGTAGCTCGGGGCAGAGTTGTAAAGGGCTTTGTATGTTGTGGTTAGTATTTTGAATTTAATTCACTGGGTGATTGGGAGCCAGTGTAGGGATTGGAGGAGAAGGTTTTCCGACACTGAGCGGTTGGTAAGGTGGATAAGTGTGGCAGCAGCATTCATGATAGATTGAAGAGGGGATAGCCTATGGAGAGGCAGGCCAATGAGAAGGGAGTAGCAATAGTCAAGGCGAGAGAGATAACAAGGGAGTGAATGAGGAGCTTGGTGGTTTCATTTGTTAAAAAGGGGCGAATTGTATAAGTATATTATTCATCATTCCCTAGATCAGTGATGGCGAACGCGTGGCACGCAGAGCTGTCTCTGAGGGCACGCAGCATCCTGCCAGGATAAGGGGGGAATTCCCCAGCCAGGCAATCACTTGTGCAACATTTAGGGGGTGTAAATGTATTTCTCCGCTATACCGAGGGTCTGTGCTGCAGCTTATTGCCTCCCCCTGACCCTCACACCTCCGGTGAGGCATTCGGGCATTCCTCTCTGCAGCACCCTATTCCAGCTCCCCTGCCCCAGGAGTACTTTGGCACAGCCCATTCCTCTGGTAAATGCACTGCGACCTGACAGCGGAGGGGGAGGGGCGGTGCTCGGAGCAGATCATGGCCATGAGAGAGGTGCAGTGGTTTCTAGCTGACTTCTCTGCGTCTGGGACACCAAGGAGCGGCTGGATGGTGGGGACTCCTGCAATACTGCCCAGTGCTAGGGAGAGCCCTGATGTAATGGACGATGAGGCCATGGAGAGGTAAGGATCTGATTCACATTGCACTGTGTTTTTGACAGGCACAAAACTTAAGTCAGCACACCAGCACCAGAATGACAAGAACACATGTTCTCTTACTTACTTTTGTTACCTACAATCCAACATAATGCATATTAACCACTTGAATACCAGCCTGTAATACCCCTTTATTACCATGGAATTTTTCAGTTGTGTGGGGGGATGCGAGCAGTGCAGGAAGTATGTGTTAGGTATGTCTGTGTATGTGTCAGGTAGGTCAGTGTATGTTGCAGAGTGCATTCTGAGCAGAACCCATTCCTGAACCCTGTATTCTGAGCACAACTCATTCTGAGCACCCTGCATTCCTGCACCCTGAATTCTGAGCAAACTGCATTCATGCACCCTGCATCCTGAGCAAACTGCATTCATGCACCCTGCATCCTGAGCAAACTGCATTCATGCACCCTGCATCCTGAGCAAACTGCATTCCTGCACCCTGCATCCTGAGCAAACTGCATTCCTGCATCCTGAGCAAACTGCATTCTTGATCCCTGCATCCTGAGCAAATCGCATTCCTGATCCCTGCATTCTAAGAAAACCGCATTCTTGATCCCTGCATTCTGAGCAAATCGCATTCCTGATCCCTGCATTCTGAGAAAACCGCATTCCTGATCCCTGCATTCTGAGCAAACCGCATTCTTGATCCCTGCATCCTGAGCAAATCGCATTCCTGATCCCTGCATTCTGAGAAAACCGCATTCTTGATTCCTGCATTCTGAGCAAACCGCATTTCTGATCCCTGCATTCTGAGCAAACCGCATTTCTGATCCCTGCATTCTGAGCAAACCGCATTTCTGATTCCTGCATTCTGAGAAAACCGCATTACTGAACCCTGCATTCTGAGCGAAACCGCATTCCTGAACCCTGCATTCTGAGCAAAACGCATTCCTGATTCCTGTAATTCTGAGCAAAAAGCATTCCTGATCCCTGTAATTCTGAGCAAAAAGTATTCCTGCACCTTGTAATTCTGAGCAAAACGCATTCCTGCACCCTGCATTCTTGCACCCTGAGCACAAAGCATTCCTGATCCCTGCATTCTGAGCAAAACGCATTCCTACACCCTGCATTCTGAGCGAATCTGGCAGAATCATATGTTTTTGGTCCCTTAGGGCTTATTCAGAGGGATGATCAGTCCCATCCTCTGTACAGAGCCCCTGATAGGTTTAATTTTGTGTTGGCACTTTGAAGTAAAAAAGTTGGTTTTGTGTCGCGGTTTGGGCACTCAGACTCAAAAAGGTTCGCCATCACTGCCCTAGATAAACAGAGCAGTTAACCTTAGCAGTGTGGAGAGAAGCAAACTGCAAGGGTAATGTTGTATTGAGCCTGGTATTCAGCTTTAAAGTCATGCATGGGAAAATATTTAAAATATGCTATTAAATCCACGTTCACAGCTTTCAATTGGCTTTATAAACAACATTAGATAGACATTGGACAGTCTGTAAAATAAAGTCTGTTATGTTCTTGTATTAAAAAATCTTATTAGTTAAAGAATGCATTATGAGAAAGACAAAGATATGAAAATTCAAGTAACTTTCCTATAGATGCCCACCAAAGAACAAGGTTATATCTAAGCTGGATGTAAAGGATTTTTCCAAATGTAAAGATGCTTCTTTTTTCCCATTTCATTAGAAAGAATACAAGAAAGACTTTGAAACAGAGATAAGAGGGAAGGGAATGCAAGTAGATGCTGACTTTCCGGAGATACAGCATGCAAAGAAAGTCACAGAATTTATGAGCCAGGTTGGTACTGGATGCCCGCATTAGAAATCAGAGGTTATCTATTGTGCTATTCTCAATCAGTACCAAACAGACACATTTGCCACTTAAGAATGAATTTACTAAAGCATGATTCATACAGTGTTTTAATTTTTTGGGGAGGTTGCATGTGATCAGCACTGTCCAGACAGAGGGTCGGGGGTCATGCAGCCTCATAGGACAGTCAGAGGAGAATGAAAACTCCTCTTACAAGCTTTAACAAGACACTGATAGAAGTCACACGACTGCTATATACTGCTGATGAGAAAAGGTATTTAGCAGTTTATATTTACTAAAATAATTGCCTTTCTTTGTACTGTATTGTGGGAGACCAGATATAGTGAATGCAGGGTTTTGGGTTTAGTAACACTTTAAAGTGATTGTAAAGGCTCGCTTTAAAAAAATAAAAATAACAAACATGTTATACTTACCTCCTCTGTGCAGTTGGTTTTGCACAGAGCAGCCCAGATCTCCTCTTCTCGGGTCCCTCTTTGCTGCTCCTAGCCCCTCCCTCCTTTGAGTGCCCCTCAGCCAGCAGCTTGTTACAGGTTGTCACCCAAGCTGAGTCCTAGCTCTGTGTATCCATTCAGACATGGAGCCCTGACCTGGCCCCGCCCCCTCTCTCCCTGATTGGCTGACTGACTTTGATTAACAGCCAGTGTGGCCAATAGTTTTGAGTTGAGTTTTCAGGGATCGCCTGAAGGTAGCAAGAGTAGGGGATAACCAGACAGGTGGAGGTAGCGAGTTCCAGAGGATGGGTGAGGCTCTGGAGAAATCCTAGAGACAAGCATGGGAGGAGGAGACGAGAGAGCTTGAGAGTAGAAGGTCTTGAGAAGAGCGGAGAGGACGATTTGGGTGATATTTGGAGACAAGATTGGTGATGTAGCTCGGGGCAGAGTTGTGAAGAGCTTTGTATGTTGTGGTTAGTATTTTGAATTTAATTCGCTGGGTGATTGGGAGCCAGTTTAGGGATTGGAGGAGATGGTTGGCAGACACTGAACGGTTGGTAAGGTGGATAAGTCTGGCAGCAGCATTCATGATAGACTGAAGAGGGGATAGCCTATGGAGAGGCAGGCCAATGAGAAGGGAGTAGCAATAGTCAAGGCGAGAGATAACGAGGGAGTGAATGAGGAGCTTGGTGGTTTCATTTGTTAAAAAGAGGCGAATTGTATAAGTGTATTATTCATCATTCCCTAGACAAACACAGCAGTTAACCTTAGCAGTGTGGAGAGAAGCAAACTGCAAGGGTAATGTTGTATTGAGCCTGGTATTCAGCTTTAAAGTCATGCATGGGAAAATATTTAAAATATGCTATTAAATCCACATTCACAGCTTTCAATTGGCTTTATAAACAACATTAGATAGACATTGGACAGTCTGTAAAATAAAGTCTGTTATGTTTTTGTATTAAAAATCTTATTAGTTATAGAATGCATTATGAGAAAGACAAAGATATGAAAATTCAAGTAACTTTTCTATAGATGCCCACCAAAGAACAAGGTTATGTCTAAGCTGGATGTAGAGGATTTTTCCAAATGTAAAGATGCTTCTTTTTTCCCCATTTCATTAGAAAGAATACAAGAAAGACTTTGAAACAGAGATAAGAGGGAAGGGAATGCAAGTAGATGCTGACTTGCCGGAGATACAGCATGCAAAGAAAGTCACAGAATTTATGAGCCAGGTTGGTACTGGATGCCCGCATTGGAAATCAGAGGTTATCTATTGTGCTATTCTCAGTACCAAACGGACAAATTTGCCACTTAAGAATGAATTTACTAAAGCATGATTCATACAGTGTTTTAATTATTATTATTAGTATATTTTCAGTCACTTAAAATGATTAACTAAGGTTTTATAACACAAATCAGATGACTTCTCTTTAAGCGCTGGTGTGTACTCATTACTGTGCTATTTTGTATCAAAAAGTCACTGCACAAAAAGTTGAGGTCTGTTATTTCAAAGTTTACAGAATTTTTAATGACTGACTCAGTAACTATAGATTGATGTAAGGCTGATGTGGTGCCTATATTTAAAAAGGGATCTAAGTCTTTAGTAATAGACCAGTTTGTTTAATGTCTGTAGTCAGGAAGATACTTGAGAGTTTGATAAAAGACCACATAGAAGAGATTTTGCTAGGAAACAATATTTTAAGCAATAGTCAGCATGGATTCACAACAGAAGTTATCAGACAAATCTGATTTCTTTTTTATGAGGCAGTAATCAAAACATTAGACAAAGGATATAGAATATTTGGACTTTTCAAAAGTGTTTGACATAGTTCTCCACATACATCTAATGTGTAGATGAAAGTCTACAGGCTTAGAAAATTCAATTTGTGGATGGATAGAAAACTGGCTAAAAGACCATATTCAGAGAGTAGTGATAAAAGGATAAGTTCACTTAAAAAAATAAATGCACACTTTTTGCAGGTAAAAAAAATTGCATTTTTTTCTTAGGAGCCTGTAAAGTAGCCTGTAGGGACAGACAGTTATTGAAGTCCAGGAAGATCAATGAACTACGAGAGCGCTCATCAGTACCCTCGCAGTTCATTGAGAACTACAAGCTGTCTGCCGTGGTGGCCGACGATAATTGTAGTTCATTAATTAACAGAACTCTGTGAATGAGTGACACAGTTGTGTAGACGGAGCCCCCAATGGCTGCGCTGTTTTTGAATTTTGACTGTGGGTGCGGGGACAGGATCCCCCACCCCCGGTCACAATGGAGGATCGGTTCATGGTCCAGGCAGGTGCCTTAGTAACATGTTACACCCTGAATATAGGTGTAACATGTTACTAAAAGTGAATTTATCCTTTAATGATTTATACTCTGAATGGTCTGAGGTTATTAGTGGTGTACCCCAAGGTTCAATGTCGGGACCCTTACTTTTAACATATCTATAAATTATATAGAGTCTTGGATTAACAGTACCATTTCAAAATTTACAAATGACACCAAACTATGCTGTGGAATAATGTCCATACAGGATGTCTCTAACTTTCAAGTTGACCTTAATGCACTGTTTGATTAGGTTTAATGTTGATAAATGTAAATTTATGCACTTGCTGACTAAAAATATGAATACATAATACATTCTAGGAGGAGAACAACTGGAAAAGTAAATTGTCGAGTAGATCTGGGTGTTCTGGTAGATCATAGACATAAAAATAATAATGCAATGCCAAGCTGCGGTTTCTAAAGCGTACAAAATACTTTCTTGTATTAAAAGAGGTATAGGGGCAAGTTCCCTTATGTCTTCATTTCTGCCCCTGTTATCTATTACTAATAACACCTTATTTCCTACTGGCCTTGACCAACCTCAGGCATTCGTGTGGTGGACTTCTTGGGGTCTTACCCTGTTTTGCTTGCGTCTATCTAGCAAGGTTACTTTGCGGTATAAGCAAGGAAACTCAGACCTCTGCAGTGGGTAAATGTGCTTTTACTGAACAAAAATGCTGTACATACAAAACTATTACAATACTAGGAATACAGTACTACAAGACTGACAGATATCAAGCAAAATGCCTAGCAAATAAACAGCCTATGGTCTGTAACAGTAGAAATACACTTAAAAGTTACTTAGCTCCAGTTACTGTGTTCGTGATCTCCGTTGACAACGAGGGCTTCTGGAGATCAGGCACCTTCTTGTTCACTTATTACAGATGAGAGTCTTTTGGTGTTAATGCATGATGAGTGGCTTCCAGCTTATGCCTGTCAACCTTTATACAGCTCAGGTTGTTTCCATACTAACCGACTAAAAGAAAGACATCTGTCATTCTTTCAGTTTGAGAGACCCTCTCTTACCTGTTTACTGTAGCTATACAATCAATAGCCTGTTCAAACTGTCAATTGAATACAACAATGGTATTTACATTCCCATTGTTTCCAACACCACCAATGTGATCTGCCTTCTGTGATGCCCATGAAGCTCCCCAGTCAGAGTTCTTTTGCTTTCTTCAGCTTCAACACTGGCTAGCATTACTTTGACGTACCTCCTCCTATCCGTTTCAGAAAACCACTTTCAAACACATCTGTGAGCATTCCCTGGGTTCCCTCTACACGTCCCTGAATGGCCAGTCATCCTTCACCTCACTTTCCTATTTAGCCCAGTGGGAATGTGATTTGGATACTGAGGCGGACTAGCGGAGTGGAGCAGGGCTTGGCCTTGGATTGCTAAATGCTTCTTCAATACTGCCACCTTGGAGGCGGCATACAAAGTGTTGTTACGATGGTACTGGGTTCCAGCACGTATTGCTAGTGCCAACCTGGCTTCTAGTGATCGCTGTTTCCCGGTGTGTGGCCCACCTGGGCAGTAAATGTAAGTGGGGTGGTCCAGAAGTGGTTAAAACAGAGTTCTAAAGATATAAGTCCTGGCTACTTTTGCACTTGATGGGTTAGCCCCTAGCTATATGTATGTTCCGTTTAAGATTTCTGTTCTCGTTAAATTGGGGACCTTCCCTCCTTTGTTTGTGCTGTGTATGTTGTGTTCTTTCTGCCACCAGTCATAGCCCCTGCGTGGGCAGACTAGGTGCTTTGGTGTTACCACATATGTTAATGTTTTCCTGCAATAAAAATGATTGAACCAGAATCTCTGAAATTCCCACAAAATGCAAATCCTCCTTGTACAACAGTATCTCTTGTTCACCCATCTTGTCCGCCGGCTTCTGGCATTGGTGAACATGCCACGTAGTTTTGACCGGTCGCATACTATGCTCTTATTGGGTGTTTCCGAGATTGCAACTAGGACTTGTTACTATACTTGGGTTTATGTGCTTTAGTCAAACTACCACTAATGCCCCCAATACTACCCTCTGGAATATGTTCTGCGCTGACTATCTCTACCTCTGGACCCTCCCCCCCTCACCTAGTTTAAAAAATCCCTCTAACTTCTTGGCCATCTTTACTCCCAGCTTATCTGCACCCTCCTCATTTAGGTGCAGCCTGCCCCTTCTATAGTACTGGTGATCGACTAAGAAGTCGGCCCAGTCCTCCAGAAACCCAAACCCCTCCTTACTACACCAGCTCTTCAGCCACTTGTTTACTTCCCTAATCTCCCTCGGCCTTTTTGGTGTGGCTCGATGTACCGGTAGTATTCCTGAGAATACTACCTTGGAGGTCCTTTTCCTCAATTTAGTTCCCAAGTCCCTAAAATCGTTCTTTAGGCCATCTGCCTCTGACTTTGTCATTGGTGCCAATGTGCACCATGACAGCTGGGTCTTCCCCAGCCCCTCCCAGTAATCTGTCCACCAGATCCGTGATGTGCCAAACTCGAGCGCCCGGTAGACAACATACAGTTCGGCGCTTCAGGTCTTTGTTACAGTTTGTCCTCTCTGTCCTTCTAAGAATTGAGTCCCCTACCACCAGAATCTGTCTTTCCTTTCGCTCCCCCCCCCCCCCCACTCTCAGTGGAGGAGAGGGACTTCTCAGTGCTGACAGTTGCTTCCCCAGATTCAGAACCTGGGCTTCCAGGGAAACAGGGGGCTTACATTTTGCACAGCAGTATTGGCCCTTGATCGCATGATCAAGGAACACATACATGCCGCAAGATGTACACCGAGTCGCATCTCTACACCCCCCAGGCATCGTACCTACTAATTTAATGAGGATTGGGGATTATACTCTGTCCAAATTACCTAACAACTAGCTTCCTGACACTAATACTCAACAAGACAATACACAGGTACTCAACAAGACATAAACTTGGTGTAGAGTTATTCACTTTCAGGTCATTACAAAAGACAAGGGGGCACTCTTTATGTCTGGAGGAAAATAGATTTAACCTTCACATATGGAAAGGCTTCTTCAGAGTAAGAGCTGTTAAAAGGTGGAATAGACTCCCTCAGGAACTAGTTCTGGCCAGCTCAGTAGATTGTTCTAAAAAAGAGCTGGATACATTTGTAAATTCACAAAATATAACTGGATATTAAGATTTATAGATTATAATTAAATTATAGATTAAATGTTGATCCAGGGAATACGTAATTGCCTTCTGGAGGATCAGGAAGGAATTTATTTTTCCCCCACTGGAGCAAATTAGACCATGGCTTTATTTGCCTTCCTCTGGATCAACCATAGGAATAGGATTCTGTTTTCTATTTATTTATTCTGTTTATTTTTTCCTATGGACTGAACTTGATGGACATGTGTCTTTTTAAACCTGACTAACTAGGTATATGTTTGCATTTCCAGATGTTAAAATGCTGTTCAGGAGTAAGCAGTAGCATGGGTTTGGGTCATGTAGCCAATCATAGGTCAATGATGTCATGAGCATTCCCGCTGATCTGTGTATGTGCAGTTGCGGGGGGTGGAATGCCTTGGCAGCAGTTGATTGGACGTCAGTGGGGAGGAGCTTCCTTCCTTTTGGGTTCGGTCTGAAAAAGTTCAGACCAAACCTGTGCTCATCACTGTTCAGGAATATGGAGCCATTCAGGGATGGGGATAAATCAGACCCACTGGCCTGCATATTATTATATTTAGATTTTCTTTACATAAAGGTCATAAAAAGGATCTAGAAACTGATCTAGCGGCCATAACCCCTAGGGGCGGCCTTGACTTTTTGGGCTTACCAGTTACCTCCTCTTGGCTTGTCGGTTGTTGTCTAGGGGTTCCCAGGGTTAGTACCCATTGACCTCAGACGCTGACACATAAAAGTCCTTTCCAAGGTTTTTTATTTTGTAGGGAGTAACATCCAACATAACACAGTCTTTGATGGGAATAGAGGGCATGGGTGATAAAACTCAGGTACAATGAACTGCTGACATCCACTGAATGTCTCTAATTAGCCACAGACTAGATTGCAACCGAAGACAAATAGGAAACTTTCCCACAGTACCTGAATCTCTCAGACTTCTTGATGATACTGTGCAAAGTGTGGATTCTTTAGTGTCCATACAACTCAGCTTCCAGACTCTTACTGAGCAGCCAGTTTGTTGGCCCTCCTCCGAAGAGTCCTCCCCTGGTCACTTGTACAAGTTGCCATGTCCCTCCAATACCGAGAGCACACCGGGACACCTTTGAATCCTCCTTCAGTTACTGGGCTTCGGACTAGCCAGTTCCAAGGCTCAGGAAACAGACGGATCCCTTCCCCAGACCATGAGGGCCTCTGGGGCTGGTCAGAGTGACCATGCTTGCGGGATGGCAAACACTCCTAGGTCAGGGACCCCTCGCGGGGCTGCCCCGGACCAGAACCAGGAATCAAAGCAGCAGCCGAACCCCGAGCACGTGACTTCAACACCTTATGTACCCCTTCCCAGACTATGCAGCAGGGCCAGACGTGCCCACTGATTGGCTCCGGAAAGATTGGTACCTAACACGTCCAACCAGGCCTGGTTCTCGGCCTGTCATGGGTGCCTCACTGCACCTATGACCAGGCATAGCACAGCCCAGCACAGCCCAGTCAGACTGATGTCAAAGTAAATCCTGCACAATTAACCCTCAGAACTCCATTACAGTTCTGAGGAAAAACTAAATTTGCACTGGTAGCCCACACTTAGCAAAGTGTGACCGCTACACAGAGATAAAAGGGAAGGGGATGCAGGTGGGCCCAGATATCCCTGAGCTACAAAGAGCCAAAAGAGCCTCTGAGATTGCAAGTCAGATAAGTGGCAAATTCTTGTTTTCTCTAAGGTTCAGATATTTTTTATATCATTCAGAAGAAAAAAATATCATGCAGCTGCCAATTTTTTCATTTTCTAGATGAAAAGTCAAAATATTTGCTGCTGCATGGGCATGGGCAAAGGTTTACTTTAGAAAGACAAATATTGCAGGCCTTGTGTGCATATACACAGCCAAATACCCCTAGGGGATGCTTAGGGTAAAGATAGACACTGATGAGGTATATGCAGTTCAAAAAATGTGTGAATTTATTGAAAGAGACACATATCAATGCATATGATATACAATACAAAATGTTCAAATATCACGACATACAAAATAGCATATATAGTTTTTTAACATGTCACAGCATGAACATAAAATGTTGAGACAAGGAAAACTTGCATTATGCGTATATTTTCAGGAGAAACACCAACATGTTTCGGACTTTAGTCCTTTTTCAAGGCAGTTTAATATCCTTTTGTTTCACATCTATAATGTGTGAATAAATCAAAGATTAGTACATAGAGTTTGCAGCAAAATACTGTTTGTTTTTTGCCATATAGAGCGGTATGGTGTATTAATATTATAGATATGGTACTCACATGCAATATTTGTTTGAAAAGGTGCCAGAAGGGGTAAGAGGCCAAAATATGTGCTCAGACACTAGGTATATGCACTGGAATAGTCTCTGTGCGAGATAAAAGCAAAGTAAGCGTTGCCATATAGCTGGACGGCAGGATGCAATGGGTTCAGGCAGTTGCAAGGTCCTAGACAAGAGAGAGGCTGTGGGCCCATGTCTTGTAGGCGTATAGCCAAGCAGTATGTAAGGCTAAGATAGAATAAGAGATATAAATTTGTAAGTAAATGGTAGCATGGCATGGGCGGCCATAGAAGTGAAAGAAATGGCATAAGAGTAGAGTAATAAATTCACTGCTATTAAAGATATACATTTGTTTATTCGCAAATTATTGTTACACAGTATGTACACCCCCAATCCATTTTCTGACACAGCTATACACACTGCCACAGAAACCACTGCCCTCCAGCAGCTCACCGAGCTCCTAGAGGAGAATGACCCCACAGATTTGATTGACATCATTGATTTAGATAATATCCTCGCTAATTTAGAAGATGACATTTCCAGTCATCCTCCCTGCACTTACCACAAAATCAGTTTAAAGAAAAAATCTAGCTTTTTTCCACCCCCTAGCACCAACCCTCGTGCAGCACTCTTCTTACAGTCAGTGACCCGCGAAATCCGCAACTTGAAAATCTCCTCTATTCACTCCAAAATAAAAAATCTTTCCTATAATCAACACCTTGCCCTACAAAATCTCAAAACAAACTCTTCAATCATAATCAAACCAGCGGACAAAGGTGGAAACGTAGTCATTCTAGATAGAACAGACTATGTTGACATGTGCCAGAACATACTACGTAACAAGGAGTGGTATACGATAATCCCAGGATCTCAAATTAAATCTTTTCAACAAGAGCTATATACACTTATAGATGATGCCTCTAGACAAGGCACCATCGATAAGTCTACCACTGAATACATTAGGACCAAATTCCCCAGAGAGGCTACCTTTTACGCACTACCGAAAGTGCACAAAAATTTGCCCAGACCACCAGGTAGACCGATCGTCTCCGGACGCGGCTGATAACCTCAGCCGCTATGTCGACAAACTACTCCAACCTCTGGTGCTTGCCCTACCATCATACATACGTGATACCACACATTTACTTCAGGGCCTATCGGACCTCCATGTCGATGCCGACACTATACTGGTCGCCATCGACGTGGATGCCCTATATAGCTCCATACCCCATTCCTTGGGATTGCTGGCCATTCAACACATATTAGCTACCACTGGGATTTACCCTTCTGACCTATCCATATTCATCATTAGAGCTCTTAAATTCATACTTACTCACAACTTCTTTTCATTTAACGGATCCCACTACCTCCAAGTACAGGGCGTCGCCATGGGCACATGCTGTGCGCCGGCGTACGCGAACCTGTACTTGGGGGAGTGGGAACGAAAACTATTACTGGACGATGCTGCCAGTACATACACAAAATACATAGCGACTTTTCGTCGCTATATTGATGACATTTTGGTTCTGTGGCAAGGCCCGATTGAAATTCTACATCAATTTCTACTATTTTTAAATACTTATAACTCTTTAAATTTGAAATTTACCATGACATATAGTAACACTTCAATTTCTTTCCTTGACCTTACACTTACCAAGGATCAAGATGGGCATCTCCAGAGCCACCTGTTCCGAAAACCAACAGCTGGCAACACAATTCTGTCTGCCTCTAGTTTCCATCCACAGCCATTACTAAACTCGATCCCATTTGCCCAATACCTCCGTGCCCGGCGAAACTGCTCGACGGATACCTCCTTTGAACACGAGGCCTCCATCTTACGCACAAGACTACGAGCACGGGGTTATAAAAACAGCGTTCTCAAAGATGCTTATAAAAAAGCCAAATCCAAATCACGCTCTACACTACTTTCTACCAAAACTCCCAAACAAACTAATACCTCTTTGAGAATCATAACTAATTATTGCCAACAGCACAACCAAATCACTCAAATACTCTCCAGACACTGGCATATTATTGCCACTGATAAATCTCTTTCTCCCTTTGTCCCGACACACCCCTTGGTTACATATAGACGTGCTCCATCTCTCCGAGATAAACTTATTAACAGTGAATACACAGCCACTACTAAAGGGCACTTTTCCATGTGGGAATTGTGGGTATAGCAAACATCTTTACAAATCTAATATGCATAATGTTTTGCCAAATGGTCAACAGTTTTTCCCCCGACATTACGTCAACTGTCGATCCATTGGCATAGTGTACCTACTTGAATGTGAATGCGGATGTTTCTATGTGGGAAAGACAAAATTACCTTTTTGGAAACGTATATATGGCCATATCTACAGTGTTAACCAGAGAGACCCTGATCTGCCCCTGGGACGACACTGCAGGACTGTCCATCATGATTCTACCCCTAAAATATTGTTCAAAGCCTTGGATCACATCCCACCCCCGAATCGAGGTGGTGATTACAACAAAGCTCTACTACAGAGCGAACTTAGATGGATTTTCCATTTAAATGCTACCTTACCCCCTGGCCTCAACGAGGCCTTCAACCTCAAACCATATCTTGAAGGATTCCAATCTGGAGTCTGTGAACTAGACCTATAACATTTCCCACATGCGAACATCCGACATATTTATGCATCTGTATTCTAATCTATAATTACTTTTATATGTTTAATGATGTGTCATTTATTACTATTCCCATTTTCATGCTCCATGTATGTGCCTCAATTCAAATAGGTTCCATAACCTTAGCCCTGCATTGTTGTCCCATATAGAGTGTTGCAACAAGTGCTTGTGTACCATATGCATGTTTGTTTTCTACCATGTATGCACCAGACAACTAATTTCCTATACATCATACCCCTCTTTATACTATATTGGACACTGGCTGCGATCACCCAGGTATGTTGCCCGGCGCGGGTAAGACAGTGCGCATGCGCCAATTCTGCAGTGCGCATGCGCCGTCCTCCGTTCCCATTAGGCGTCCTCCACCTACATGCCTTCCTGTTTGCGCTCCAGCTTGGAGTGCAGGCGGACCGGCGTAACTCAATACCCGCGTCGGTGACGTCACGACACTGTACGCGACTCCTCCCATTCTGGGCGTGCTCGCGCCCAGCGCCGCCCCGTCAGAGGTCCTATGGGGAACACAAACAGCGCGATTGGGCGCTTCTCCTTTTCCTCTAGCCAATCCCAAATCAGCTATTTCTACGCACCACGATGCGCATACACACAGCTGATAGCAATTACTTTACTGCATTTAAACCGCCCGCCATGGAGGGCTTACACATGCTGTCTACTCATTGGCGTTCACTGACAACCTCCCCCAGACATCTTGAGATTCAGGTAACAAACTCTTATGCCATTTCTTTCACTTCTATGGCCGCCCATGCCATGCTACCATTTACTAACAAATTTATATCTCTTATTCTATCTTAGCCTTACATACTGCTTGGCTATACGTCTACAAGACATGGGCCCACAGCCTCTCTCTTGTCTAGGACCTTGCAACTGCCTGAACCCATTGCATCCTGCCGTCCAGCTATATGGCAACGTTTACTTTGCTTTTATCTCGCACAGAGACTCTACCAGTGCATATACCTAGTGTCTGAGCCCATATTTTGGCCTCTTACCCCTTCTGGCACCTTTTCAAACAAATATTGCATGTGAGTACCATATCTATAATATTAATACACCATACCGCTCTATATGGCAAAAAACAAACAGTATTTTGTTGCAAACTCTATGTACTAATCTTTGATTTATTCACACATTATAGATGTGAAACAAAAGGATATTAAACTGCCTTGAAAAAGGACTAAAGTCCGAAACATGTTGGTGTTTCTCCTGAAAATATACGCATAATGCAAGTTTTCCTTGTCTCAACATTTTATGTTCATGCTGTGACATGTTAAAAAACTATATATGCTATTTTGTATGTCGTGATATTTGAACATTTTGTATTGTATATCATATGCATTGATATGTGTCTCTTTCAATAAATTCACACATTTTTTGAACTGCATATACCTCATCAGTGTCTATCTTTACCCTAAGCATCCCCTAGGGGTATTTGGCTGTGTATATGCACACAAGGCCTGCAATATTTATTTTTCATTATATTGGGATGCGATAGACCACTCATACTCTACCAAACTCTGCCCAACAATTTTTCTTCTTACTTTAGAAAGACCGCTGGGAGTGAAGTACGGTAGTTATAATACATTCTTATGCTTTTTTTGTTTTCTGTTTTTTATTAGACATGTGCAATCCGTTTAGTTCCGAATTAGTTTTTTAACGAATTTTGACAAATTTGTTAATTCCGAATTTCCGAATTTTTCAATTTCCGAAATTTCCGAATTTCGAATTTTCGGATTTCCGAATTCTGAATTTTCAAATTTCGGATTTTCGGAATTTCGGAATTCCGAATTTCCAGAATTCGGAAATTAAAAAATTAAAAAAATTCGAAAATCAGAAAAAAATGAAAGAAAATCAGTTTAATTCAAAATAATAACTAACTATTAAATTATAGGTATTGGAATTACCTTTCAAATTTGAATGCCGCATCTAACCAAATGGAAAGTAACGATCTAATAATAATAAATAACAATAATAATAATAAAACCTTTTTATTATTATTAATTATTTATTATTAATTTGTTCCATTCCATTTGTTTAGATGTGGCATTCGTTATTTCACATGTAATTCGTAACTTCGGATAAATTCATTTAATAGTTAGTTATTAATTAAACTGATTTTCTTTCTTTTTTTCAGATTTTCTGAATTTTTTCAGAATTCTGAAAGTCCGAAAATTCGGAAATCGGAAAGTCCGAAAATTCCTAATTCCGAAAAACCGAAAATTCGGAAATCCGGAAATCCGAAAATCCAAAATTCGGAAATTCGATAATTCGGAAATCCGAAAATTCGAAATTCGGAAATTCGAAAGTTCGGAATTTCGGAAATCCGAAAGTTCGGAATTTCGGAAATCCGAAAGTTCGGAATTTCGGAAATCCGAAAGTTCGGAATTTCGGAAATCCGAAAGTTCGGAAATCCGAAAGTTCGGAATTTCGGAAATCCGAAAGTTCGGAATTTCGGAAATCCGAAAGTTCGGAAATTCGGAAATCCGAAAGTTCGGAAATCCGAAATTCGGAAATCCGAAAAATAGAAATGTGAAAATTCCCGAAATTTCCGAATTCTAAATTTTCGAATTTCTGAATTTCCAATTTTCCAAATTTCCGAATTTTCAATTTTCCGAATTTCCGGAAAAAACAAAAAAACGAATGAAACGAAAACGAAAATTAACAAATTTTTTGTCAGTGCACATATCTATTTTTTATTTTTATCTACAGAAAAAATACAAGGATGAAGCAGAGAAGATGATGTCTATGTATTCTTTAGGGGCTGATACTCCTGAGATGGAAAAAGTAAAGAATGCACAGAAATCCATAAGTTCTGTAAGTATAACCACCATACTTTTTGGGATACTAGCAAACATTTTCTAGACAAAGGACATTGCCTCAGTAACATGGGACATAAAGAATTATTTTGTGAAAAATTATTGGTTTAGTACATACCGTATATATTCGAGTATAAGCCGAGTTTTTCAGCACATTATACTCGAGTCAAGCACTGTATCTCAGGGCCACTTGGAGCTAGGAACCTCAAGTTTGATATGCATACCCAGTGGAACCAACACTACAATTTGGGGTTCCTAGCACCAAGTGGCCCCGAGATATGGGGCCCTAAAGTCGGTTTGGAAAATGTCATTCTCTGCTGCAGAAAAGTGCTTGACATTTTCCGACCCGGCTTTGGGGCCCCATATATCAGAACTACTTGGTGCTAGGAAGCCCAAATAGGAACCCTTAACTACCAAGTTTGAAGTTTGGGGGACCTATGGCTGCAAATTGGCACAGTGAGACTGCAAATGGGCATTGTCGACCCTCTTTTCCACTTACAGTAGCTGCGCATTTCTCACCCTAGGCTTATACTCGAGTAATTAAGTTTTCACAGTTTTTTGTGGTAAAATTAGGTGCCTCGGCTTATACTCGAGTATATACAGTAGGTGCTTTTTGTAACATTACTTTTCCTTTATATTCTCTTTCCTGATTAACAAATGCAATCATTGAATGGATGGATGGATTTGTGTAACACCTGTGGTAGTGAAAGAATATATTTACATAGAATACTTTACAAAGAGGGTAGTAGGCCAAAAAGGATGCACCATTTAAGCAATGGCAGAGAAGACAAAAATATTGTCACAGTGATGTCTTTTAGTGGCATTGGAGCTTTAACGTTCCTTCTACGGGTGCAGTAACAAAGTGGAAGCTAAGGCTACCTACACTATATTGTCAAAAGTATTGGGACACCTGCCTTTACATGCTCATTAACTTTAATGGCATCCCAGTCTTATTCTGTAGGGGTCAACATTGAGTTGGCCCATCGTTTGCAGCTATAAAACAGCTTCAACTTTTATGGGAGGTGTCCACAAGGTTTAGGAGTGTGTCTATAGGCATGTTTGAACATTCTTCCAGAAGGGCATTTGTGAGGACAGGCTCTGAGGTGGATGAGAAAGCCTGGCTCTTAGTCTCCGCTCTAATTCATCCCAAAGGTGTTCTATTGGGTTAAGGTCAGGACTCTATGCAGGCCAATAAAGTTCCTTCACCCCAAACTCGCTCATCCATGTCTTTAGGGACCTTGCTTTGTGCACTGGTGCACAGTCATGTTGGAACAAGAAGGGGCCACCCCCAAAATGTTCCCACAAAATTGGGAGCATTAAATTATCCAAAATGTCTTGGTATGCTGACGCCTTAAGAGTTCCTTCACTGGAACTAAGGGGCCAAGCCCAACCCCTTTTAAAACAACCCCACACCATAATCCCCCCACCACCAAATGATTTGGACCAGTGCACAAAGCAAGGTCCATAAAGATATGGATGAGCGAGTCATGTCAGAGGCAAAAAACAAAAGTCTGACTACAGAAGCTCTTAGAGAGAAAACGAGAACCACCGCTTCAGGACGGCTCTTCAAGGAGAGTGCTTATCTTCCCAGATCAAGGAGCCCCAGGTGCTGGCTAACACAATCACAATAGTAGGCGATGGTGAAAAGAAACTCTGGACAGCCACACACCGGGAGAAACTAAAAATCCAGTGCTTTTATTAAAACCAAAAGATCACATCAAACTAAAATGAGGAGGGCACAAAAATAACTGACGCGTTTCGCACCAAAATTAGTGCTTCTTATGTGGAAGGTCATGCACCATAGCTGCCTGTGTATTTAGCACATATAGGATCCATGGTGCCGGCCTGTGATCAACCAGGCCTGAATCTGTGGAAAAGCCTCAGAGACCCCTGGTCTAAGATTACAGTATTTCTGTCTGTCTCTTGTTACGTTTTTTTAAAACATTTTATACTCATGTAGGAATGCACGCATACAACAAATCCAGTTTTTTTTAATTACACATACAGTTACTTGTTGGGAACTCTATTGGTAAAAATACATTTGTGGTCATTAGTGTTTGGGTCGTTTAGGGCCTCATATAGGTAGGTATAATTTTTACACTTGCATGGAAAACTTATTTTAAAGGGAACCTTGACTCAATTTAAAGTGTTCCCATACAATGGCCTTAAATAAGAAGATCATGTGACCTGGCATGAAGAAGAAGTAAGCCTTACTACTACCTCTCCCATTCTAATACCAGTCACTATGGGGTTGATTTACTAAAATTGGAGAGTGTAAAATGTGGTGCAGCTCTGCATAGTAACCAATCAGCTTCCAGATTTTTTTTTGTCAAAGCTTAACCACTACAATACAGGGCACTTTCGCCCCCTTCCTTCCCAGACCAATTTTCAGCTTTCTGCGCTCTCACACTTTCAATGACAATTGCGCGGTCATGCAATGCTGTACCCAAATTAAATTTTTATAATTTTGTTTGCACAAATAGAGCTTTAGTTTGGTGGTATTTATTCACGACTCCATTTTTTATTTTTTGCAATATAAGCGAAAAAATAGCGGAAATTTTGAAAAAAAAACAATATTTTTCTCCTTTCTTTTTTAAAAGAAATCCAATAAAATCTAATTTTGTCATAAATTTAAGCCAAAATGTATTCTGCTACATGTTTTTAGTAAAAAAAAATCCGTTAAGTGTATAATAATTGGTTTGCGTGATCACGGACATATGTACGCAAATGATCATGTACAGATGTGTGCAGGTGATCACGGACATATGTGTGCAGATAATCATTGGCACATGTTATTTTACTGGGACATATGTGGGGGACATGTGTTTTTATTATTTGGGGACATGTGTTTTTATTATTTGGGGACATGTGTGTTTTGGGGACATGTATGTTTTGGGGACATGTGTGGGGACGTGTGTTTACACTAGACTGGTGATCAGTGAGTAAAAAGCTGTAAAAAAAAACAGCTAATACTCACTGATCACCAGCCGGCTGCAGCGATCCGCTCTCCTCTCCTCAGCGACGACTTGCGTGTGAGGAGAGGAGAGCCGAATGCCTAGCAACCGGCTGTTTGCTTACATCACATGATGGCTGTGATTGGACACGGCCGTCATGTGATCAGGAGGGCCAATCGCAGAGCCCTCCTGCCGATCCGAGATGCGCCGTGTCCGGGTGACACGAGCGCATCGGGATCGCGCTGCTGCGCGGGCACGCGCGCGCGCGATCCCCCTACTTCTGAAGGACTCTCAGGAATGTCCTATCAGAAGTAGAAGACTCCCACCCGGCCGTATATGTGCAGTGGCCGGGTGGGAAGTAGTTAAAAGAACAAGCTGAATTTAGAAGCTAATTGGCTACCATGCACAGCTGCACCAGATTTTGCACTCTCCAGTTTTAGTAAATCAACCTCTATATCGCCAGATACTTAATTTATTTTTGTTATACATAAAATATTCCTGTCTTTCTTTTCTTATACCTTCCAAAAATATACAGCCATAGATGAGTATGATGTCCGCAAAGCTATAACAAGTTTGCACATGCAATAAACTGCACTATTTTTACTGGTACATTTTGGGCGTTTTCCAGGTATTCTACAGAAAAGGATTGGGAGCTGGCACAGCTGTGAGAGAGACGCCAGAGATGGAAAGAGCGAAGCTCACTCAGAAAAATATCAGTGCAGTAAGTTGGGTCAGAAAATGCGATATGTTTTTTTCCGAATGATTATATTTATTAATTATCTGTTATTTTATTATAGAGCTAGAGTAACACCGTCACTTTGTCAGCTAATCTTTGTCATATGAGTTACATTTAGACATGTGCACAATAGAAAAATTTGTTTATTTTCGTTTCGTTTCTTTCGTTTCCGTTGATTCGTAACGATTCATAAATTCGTAAGTCGTCGGTGTTCGTATTCGTAACGATTCGTATTTTCGTAAGAATTATTTTTTCTTGATTCGTTTTTCCATTAATTTTCGTTTATTCGAAATTTGTACGCATTCGTATTTTCGTAGATTTAGTTACATTCGTACTTTCGTTAGTTTGATTTATTCGTACTTTCGTAACATTGTTTTCGTAGATTCGTAATCGGAGCATAATTCATAATTTTATGTAATGTGTATGCTTTTATTACATTTTAACCACTTCAGCCCCGGACCAATTGGCAGCCAAAGGACCAGGCCCCTTTTTGCAATTCGGCACTGCGTCGATTTAACTGACAATTGCGCGGTCGTGCGACGTGGCTCCCAAACAAAATTGGCGTCCTTTTTTTCCCACAAATAGAGCTTTCTTTTGGTGGTATTTGATCGCCCCTGCGGTTTTTATTTTTTGCGCTATAAACAAAAATAGAGCGACAATTTTGAAAAAAAAATGCAATATTTTTTGCTATAAGAAATATCCGCCAAAAATATATAAAAAAAACTTTTTTTTTTCTCAGTTTAGGCTGATACGTATTCTTCTACATATTTTTGGTAAAAAAAAAATCGCAATTAGCGATTATTGAATGGTTTGCGCAAAAGTTATAGCGTCTACAAAATAGGGGATAGATTTATAGCATTTTTATTATTTTTTTTTTACTAGTAACGGCGGCGATCTGCAATTTTTATTGTGACTGCGACATTATGGTGGACACATCGGACAATTTTTAACACATTTTTGGGACCATTGTCATTTATACAGCAATCAATGCTATTTAAATGCATTGATTCCTGTATAAATGACAGTTGTAGTGAAAGAGTTAACCACTAGGGGGAGGGGAGGGGTTATGGGCTGTGACGTGTGTGTTTTTTTTTACATTAGGGGGCGGGGCTGACGTCTGACGTCATTGATCGGCTTTCCCGATGACCGGGAACAGCCAATCAATGACAGGCAGAGTAGGAAGCGCGGGGAGAGGTTTGTTTACACATACCTCTCCCCGTTCTTCAGCTCCGTGACCCGATCGCAGGACACCAGCGGCAATCGGGTCCACTGGTCCCGCGGCCCGGGGTCACGGAGCTCCCGACCGGGTCGCGAGCGCTCCGCTGGTCGGGAAGCGGTTAAGAGACGCGGAAAATTACGAATCGAAAAAAAAAAGTTACGAATGTACGAATTTTTTCGTTCAATCCATTCGAAGCACGTTAAGCAGCGCCATTGTAAGAGACACGGAAAATTACGAATCGAAAAAAAAAAAAAAAAGTTACGAATGTACGAATTTTTTCGTTCAATCCATTCGAAGCACGTTAAGCAGTGCCATTGTAAGGGACACAAATAAAAATTACCAATTCAACAAAAAAAAAAAAGTTACGAATGTACAAATTTTTTTCGTTCATTTTGATTTTCGTTGTTCCTGTTTTCGTTTTTCGGATTTTCTTCTTTCGTAGTTTCGTTGTTTCTAATTTGGTTATTTCGGATTTTCGTTGTTTTTCGGAATCGTTCGTTCATTTGTACGATAACGAATGAACGAATATAACGAATTTTAACGAAAAAAGAAAAAAGAACGAAACAAATTGCACATGTCTAGTTACATTTACTCATTTGTGTCTTCATGGATTGTCGCAGGTGAAGTATAAAGATGAAATTGGACCTGCTACAGCCATATCCGACCTACCAGAAATCCAGAGAGTAAAAGAAACCCAAAAAAACATTAGCAATGTAAGTGGAATTGACCTGTCTAATTTAAGAAGTTTTGTATTGAATGCTTCCTAGTGCTATGCTGACCCATGTGCTTTTCTGCTGATCGACAGGTCCAATATAAAGAGCCTCTGAGAAAATCTACACCAGTCAGCATGACGCCCGAAATGGAACTTGCTAAGAAGAACCAGGAGCATTTCAGCACGGCAAGAGCGTGTGCCATAGATTGATACTGCAATTAGTCTTTACTATTGCAACACAGTTCACTTAGCTACAGGGCTTTTGCTGTGTGTTACCTACAAACCCTTAAAACAAGCCTATACTTATGTAGGGAAAATCTATGGGTTCGCTTTAACACTCCCCCCTCCCCACATCCCCAGCAACATATACCAACCCATGAGCTGTTTGTTTGGAGTTTAGCTGAAAATGCGGTCACACCGGGGACCTTAAGTTATCTTTTACAGTGGCCAAGAAGTCTAAAATACCATGGCAATCTGTTATGCTGTTACTGATTGGCTGCTTATCCTTCTTCTGATTCTTCCAGTCTGAGTTCTGATGTATAGGGACTACAATAGGCTGATACCAGGTCAGATTCAGATACTTAAACTAGTTCCTTTAAAAAATACAATTAATAATAATAATAATAATAATTTTTTTTAATTACTATATACCTGCATTAATCTGTGTTTTGTTTTAATTTTCATCTGCCTGGAGTTCGGGATTAATGAGCTGTCTGCGATCTACAGCCTCGCTGAAAAGCTGAAATTATAATTGAATTCAATTTCTTTCTTTTTTTCAGGTTCACTATAAAGAGAAAATTGGGAAGGTCACAGCAGTCAGTCTTACTCCGGAGATGGAAAGAGTTAAAAAGAACCAAGAAAATATTAGTTCGGCAAGTTGCTGTTCATTTGCTGTACATTAGAGCAGCCCACAAAATTTCCACTCGTCTGCTCGCATTTTGTGAGTGGATTTTGAGGGCTGGCAAGGAAGAGCTGCCTGGGAGTGGGGAGGGCGAGCACCACCAGCAGGCGGGTTGTATACGAGTCCTTCTCCCAGTGCTCGTGGAGGAGAAGAGAGGAGAGCAGGCGGCCGGATCATCAGAGCGCGGGGAACACTATCGGCTTTCATTTCAATAGCAGTGTTCCCTGCACTTGCTGTCACACACAGCCCCGCCCCCTGATCCCGGGACTTTGATAGATAACCTGGGGCGAGTGACGTGTATCAAAGTTCCCCGGCCAGGGGGCAGGGCTGTATGTGACGCCGAGCAGCCGGAACACACTGCTATTGAAATGAAAGCTGTTCCAGCGGTGTTTCTCGGCAGCCAGCAATCCTCTTCCTCCCCTCTGTTCCCCTGCATTGGTGGACAAGGGGAGGCTGCATTGGTGGACAAGGGGAGGCTGCATTGGTGGACAAGGGGAGGATGCATTGGTGGACACGGGCAAAGTTGTTAAATGTTTTATGCAGAATTAAGTTATAAAAATAAATATTAAGTGTCATTTAATGAGATCATTTATGAGGGCGTGTTTAGGGGTGGAATTGGGGGTGGGGCAGAGTAGGAGTTGGGTGGGGCAACTGGTGGCGAGTAACCTTTGAGGCCTGGCTAGTAGCTCAGAACTTGAAATTTTGAGCCCTGCATTAGAGGATGACCAGCGGTAGACAAGACTGGATCATAGTAGTGTAGGTGTGCAAATCCATTAAGTGGACTATGGAGGTCACAAGTGTTTTGTTACGTAGAATTAAGGCCCAATTGAAGTTGAGATAAATACATTTCAGGAGAATCAAATCAAAAGGTGTTTGCTTCTTTAGAAAGCAGCAACTTCCTGAGTAGGAAAGCCTGTTCCCTGCCTGCTTTGTGGAGAGTGGGACCTTTGTCCTTATGTGGAAGTGGTGATCTCTCTGCAGAGGTCCAACAATTTTACTGCTGGCAGTGATATATATGCAGAGGTCCAACAAGCCCCCTGCATAGTCAGGTCTAGAGCTCTCCAATCAGCAGGGCGTATGAGCTTAGCAGATTTCAGAGCTATAGGTCTGACTTAGTAGGTGGTTTGTCAGACCTCAGCAGCGAGACCACTGCCTCTACACAGAAAGCAAGGGTCCCAATCTGTAGCTGCTAGGCGGGGACAGACTTTTCTACTCAGGCTGTGGCTGCTTTAGAAAGAAAGTGAACTTTAAGACATTGAACACCTTTTTTTTGATGCACCTAAAATATATTTAGCTGATTTAATGAAAGGTTTAATTCTTCTTTAATAGTGTTGTTAGCTAAAGTCTGTAATGAAATTAGTGATATTTGTTCTTAGCACCGAGATCCTGATTTGGTGGATCTCAGTGCAGGATAGGGAGCTTTTGGTGGCAATTTTGGCATAGAAAAGCCTGATAAAGTTGGCGCCCAGCAGGATGATTAAAGCAGTGCATAAATTTAGGGCAGACCAGATCAATGCCCTGTTTGAGAAATAGCAGCACTGAAAACCAACATACTGGGAGTTATCACTATAATTCTAAGGTCCATGTCACGTGATGTGATGTATCTCAGAAGATAAACTTCCACTTACCTCAATAAAATCCCTCCCTCATAGGCCACACTTTCTAAACAAAGGGCCAGTTTACTGTCCTTCAGACTTTGGGGGGGCCGGACAAGGGCCAGTGGGAGTAGAAAATGTCCTGGCGTCCAGTGCAAGTAAACCATGTCCTATCTTTGGTGTCAGTGAGAGGACTAGTGCCTCATCATTGATGTCAGTGGAAAGAATCGTGCCCTATTGTTGGTGTCAGTTGGAAGAATAGTGCCCCATCATTGGTGTCAATTGAAAGAATTCTGCCCCATCGTTGGTTTCTGTGGGAGGAATAGTGGCACCATTGTTGGTATCAATGGAAGGAATTGTGCCCGATCGTTGGTATCAATGGAAGGAAGTGTGTCCCATCATTGGTGTCAGTGGGAGGAATTGTGCTCTTTTGATGGTGTCCGTGGGAGTAATAGTGCCCCATTGTTGGTGTCAGTGACAGAAATTATGCCCCATTGTTGATGTCAGTGGATGGAATGATGCGCCAAGGACCAGATAACGGCAAGCAAAGGGCCGCAGTTTGGAGACCACTGGCCTAGAGCAATGCTGTACCTTTCATGCTAGTAAGGGGGCAGAAACTTAGCAATATCTCTCTAGTTAAAGTGGTGTTTCCCCCCAAATTACAAGTTTTAATCTATGTGCAGCAAATGAGCTAATAAAAATTAATTGGATAAAAAAAAAAAAACCTATTTCTCCCTGTTGCTAGGTGGTCCCACGAAATCTGCCTCTTCCATAGCCTAGGCTAAACACGTCACTTCCCCTCGGTGCAGTCAGTCATCTGGGACACGTGACAGGTCCCAGATGACTGCGGCGTATCACGGCAGGCAGCCCCGCTCGCGCATGTGCAGTGGGTGCCCGGATGTGAAGCCACAGCCGGGTGCCCACAGTAAGGATGCCAGTGCCGCGAGCGGAGCGGGGAACGAGGGGGGCCAATTCTTAAAAGTCAGCAGCTGCAGTATTTGTAGCTGCTGACTTTTAAAAAATTTTTTTAAGGGGCACCCCACTTTAAGCTTGCAATGGATCCACTCCATAGCAATAGGTATGTAATTTGTTAGAAACCCTGTTGCTGGTGAGTTTTCAATAGCTACAGGATCGCTCATGTGACATAAGTGCCTGTGTCATCCTTCATTGAGGGTGGAAGTACCACTAGATGAGATTTTAAATTAATGGTGTACATGAAGCAGCCTCATGGGCTTATTACAGTGGTTGTTTCTAGAGTGAAGCCAGTTACGATAAGCTTTGTGCAGATTGCGTATCTAATATGTGTTTTCTTACAGGTGAAGTACAGCAGTGATTTGCAGCAACAGAAAGGTAGACCTAGTCTCATTCTAGATACACCAGAATTGAGACACGTGAAAGATGCACAAAACAAAATATCCATGGTAGGAAGCAGCATATTTCTGCAGTTAGCAGGGCATGTTTATCACCGTCACCTTATACTCATAAACCACATTGACTATCCTCACTGGGACAAGTTCACAGCCTTGCGATGTCGAAACTAGTAGGCTGCACAGGAATGCTGAATATGACAACTGAAACCTAATAAAATGTGTTCACTAACTTCTTTCTGTGCGTTTTTATATTAACACCAAAAGACTGAACCTGACACAGAGTGAGCGTGCTGCATGGTGTGTGACACAAGTCTGAACAATTGTCTGTCTATTCTGTAAAACTGGCTTTGATGTTATTAGAGAAATTCACTTTTCCAATCAGTGCATGTTTTTCCCTAGTGTGACTGCGCTAAACTATTAAAGCTGACTAGTTACTATGGATTACGGCACAACTTTTGCCTTGTTGCCCTTTGAAAAAAAAAAAAAATGTTTTTTATATGCTGTTAATATGTTGTGATCAAAGTCATATAATACCAGTAGAAAAGCAACTAATTAGGTTCATTATTGAGTACAGATTGATAAATAAGCTAGAATACTTGTACATTAAAGGGTCAGTCCACCCAAACGTTGTATTTCAGGTAGAATGCTGAGTCAGCCCTTGGCTTCCTAAATTGTCTTGGGACACCCCAATAGTGAATTCTCCTTTTCATAATTCTCCACGCTGTTCCTGCCCAGCTGGGAGTTGTGGTTGTTCTGCTCACCTTGGTGTGTTCCAGCTCCTCCTTTTACATTTCCATAATAGAAAATAACTACAAAAATCCATCAGGGAGAGGGGGAAACATAATAGCTACAGCAAGTACGTAGTGCGGCGTACACAGGCTCGGACATTCCGACAACAAAATCCTGGATTTTTTTCCGATGAATGTTGGCTCAAACTTGTCTTGCATACACGCGATCGAAGATCGTCAAGAACGCAGTGACGTACGACGAGCCAAGAAAAATTAAGTTTAATAGCCAGTGCGGCTCTTCTGCTTGATTCCGAGCATGCATGGAATTTTGTGCGTCGGAATTGTGTACACACGCTCGGAATTTCCGACAAAATTTTGTCGGAAAATTTGAGATCCAGCTCCGATGGAGCCTACACACGGTCGGAATTTCAGACAACAAACTCCCATCGAACATTTGTTGTTGGAAATTCTGAGCGCGTGTACGTGGCATTAGGTTTAAAACAAACTGCAGCCAAAAGTTCCCTGCAAAAGAAGAGGTAGTATACTCATCTGTTTGGCCGTCCGTGTCTCCTACCTCCCCTCCACTCTTGTGCTTCAGCTAGTCTCCTTGACATTTGACACTTCTTTCTTGATTGTTGGATATCTGTGTCTAATTCCCTGTACACACGGTCGGAAATTCCGATGGAAAGGGTCCGATTGGATTATGTTGTCGGAAATTCCGATCATGTGGGGGCTCTATCGGACTTTTTCCATCGGAAATTCTGCCGGAAAAAATTTGAGAGCAGGACCTAAAATTTTCCGACAACAAAATCCAATCTGACTTTTTCCAATCGTTTGTAGAGAATTCCGACGGACAAAGTGCCACGCATGCTCAGATCAAATTACGAGACCAAAGCTATTGGCTACTAGCCTCTACGTAGTTCCGTCATACGCAACGAACGTCACCACGTTCCGAACGGTCGGATTTTCCGACAACTTTGTCCGACCGCGTGTATGCAACACCAGTTTCGGACAAAATCCGTCGAAAAAATCTGACGGATTTTGTGGTCGGAATGTCCGACCGTGTGTACAAGGCATAACGGTAGTTCCATCCTCCAACCCTACTTCACTGTTGAGTCCTGTGAGGATGTTTTGAGGCTCACTTGCTTGTCCCGGTGTTTATTTGGAAGCAATCACTCACCCTGTTGTATATTTATTCTGCATGACTGAGAATTCTTTAGGAACAATGAGGCTCACCTTGCTGCAGTAGGAGGACTCCATGTCTTTGTGGGAAGACTTGGGAGTCATCACTTCTAGAACCTCTAGAAGCCAGTGGTTGGTTCAGCCCACCTGTCCCCTAGTTACGGAATCTTGAGGTTTGGGTGGACTGACTATTGAACTAACTAAAGTTATTCCATATTTGTTAAGCATGTTGGGAGTCATTTCAGCCTGTAGTTAGATTTATCTTTTTCTTTTCTTTTTTTTTTTTTAAATATGTTTTTAGATAAAATATCATGAAGATTTTGAGAAGACAAAAGGCAGAGGTTTCACCCCAGTTGTAGATGATCCGGTGTTGGAGCGAGCAAGAAAAAACACACAGATTATCAGTGATGCTGCCTATAAAGGAGTTCACCCTCATGTAGTGGAGATGGACAGGAGACCGGGGGTAATTGTTGGTGAGTTTTATTAAATTAATTTCTCCTTTCACATTGTTTACCTGTCTCCTAGGTAGGAAGCGGACAACCAATAATAATTAAAATATTTCAGGGAGCTAATGATATAAGAAAGAAAACAGGCAAGATATTGTGTTGACGGGCTTTTGTTTTTGTCAGAATTTCTGTTCTACCCCTAAAATTCAATGGTAATGCAAAAGAAACTCAAAGCAGGGGAATGAAGGAGGTCAAATGTAAGTCAGAAGGAGGTAAACTGCAGGTAAAATGAACTGTGTATAGCACTACCCCAGTAGGAGCCACTGGTTTTAACTGGTTCTTCCCCAAACAGTGCAGAAGCTACCAATCACACAGCAATAAACAAAAAGCCGCGCTAGGTGAATGAATATGAATTAAGTGAACATGAGTGATCACAAAAATAACTGTATCAAAGTAACATCAAAAAAGTGCCATTTGTGTGTACCTACGCGTGACACATAAAGCATTAAACCTAATTAATAATGTAAACCATAAAGTCCTTGGACAATAACAAGCCCAAAAATTATAACACCAATGAGTGTCCAAAAAGATGAAAGTAATCTGACAATATGATGTTCAGCTAGTGCCACCAGACTTGGAATTAATTTCACCAATATGTGTGATCCACCACCACTCTACCATTAGGCTTACCGGAGGCAAGCTTTGACCAAGCCTGTATGAAGATGGTACTGGATGTACTCTGGGCTAGAGGACCTCACCACAGGATCAGGACTTCGCCAGGTATAGATAGTCTCCAGTTGAAAGCTTGGGGCAAAATTTTTTTCCCCTCCTTATCGGACCAGATCTGTATGCGGGACTCATCCAGGAATGCAGATCGAAAAACCAACAGCCTCAGCATGAAATCACAAAGGAAGAAGGGATACTCCCATAGTGTAAAACTGATGGTTTTATTAAAAAAACAAATAAAATATCTACTTACACAAACATATGTGCATCAGACAGGGAATCGAATAAAAAACGCCGGCCGGCTAGCAGCAAACACCCGCTCACAACGCGGAACGCGATGACGTCAGTGCGTCAGCCTCCCTACGTCCGTTTCGTCTATTGACGTCTTCTGGGGACCAATCACACAGGCAACACTCCATTCACTCTGGCTCCATTAAACAGTCTAGGAGATGTCTTTTTAAGATCTATTGCTTGTAGAACTTGTAAGAGAGGGGTTGGGGTGGTGTGGGATACTTCAAAAATGATGACTTGTAACAGGAGGACATAATTCACTAGGTGAAACCTCTTAAAGCCAGAAACAAATGGGAAGGCCAGAACAGAGGTCCTGTAAGAGCTGTCTCAGAGAGTGCTACCGCTGGCACCCCAAACGTAGAACAGTCACTATGATCCTGTGCTCAGACCAGTACTCACAATGTCTGTAGGCAGCTACCCACCTTCCAGCCTCCACCAGGCACGCATTAGTGAGTTCTCCAGACCATATTCTTAGGTGAAACTGCTTAGTTAGCTCCAAAGGCAGTTAGAAATAGGTTCCCCAGCTCTGCTATAGCTGGGACCTGGATGAACACCAGCAGACTCCAGCAGAACTGTCTCAAAAGGGCAGCAGCCCCTGAGGCCGGGAACTACTCCAGCAGGACAAGAACAGGGCTGCTCCAGACCCCAGACTATTTATATCACCCCAGCAGTGGCGTACCATCCATTAGGGCCGCACGGGCGCCGCCCCCCTCTCCATGCGTCCAGCCACCTGATCTACATACAGGACGCCGGATGCATGGATTCCAATGAGGTGGGGGGTGTTTTTTGTGAAGCACAGGATTACAGCCAAAGGCTCTAATAGGCTTCAAAATAGGGTGGGCTTGTGGCACAAAGCACTGCGCTCAGAGCCCACCCAGTTGTTTTTCACACTGATCCTCCTCCCGGCTAATCAGGAAGCGGGGAAACCCATCACCCGATTGGATGAAAGAACATGCGATCCTATTGGATGCCTAGGAGGAGGAGAGAGGAGACTCACGGCGGAGGTCCACAAGAGGAGGAAGGATGTAAGCTGCTGCCCGTCGGACACGCTGCCTGCATAAGTGTGGGGCTTTGATGTCCTCCTGTGCCGGGGGGGTGCCGCCAGCCGACTAGGGGGGTTGTTTGCCACCCCCATAAACAATAAAACACCAGCTGCCACTGCCCCCCAGACACTTACTTGGCACACCTCCCCAGGGATCGGTGGTGGCGGCACAATAAATATTCAAGCTGTTCATTTGACTCTGCCACCCCTGTATGTTCTGGAAGCCTCTAGAATGCAGGGGGAAGCATTTAAATCTGCATTTTGTGAGATCTAGAACAGCCCAGAGAAATCAACAGCTGCTTCAATGATTACAGAGGAGTTAAAAAGAAATAAATATCACCCTAGCAACATACGTAGGAGGGTGCTACATGGGAATGGTTTCAGAAACGTCTCAGACTAAAAAGCTTGAAACAATTTGCATTTGCCTATTGACCCAAGCCCAAAGCCCATCAACACCGGCCCTAAGAATGACAAGCAGTTAGACAATTACGGTACCTCTCAATGAACGATCAGCTGCACGCGGGACAAAGAAAAGGCAACACATCGCCTGTTGCTTCCGAGAGGCTTAAGTAATGTAAATGTCCCACCAAAAGGGATTGCTATACAGGGCTCCAATTCCCCTTCTCCTAATATCCTGGTGACAACAGTTTCACCAGACTTGAAGTAAGCTAATTTCTCCAACAGTAACACAGACAGAAATAAAAATGCTTTTTTTTATTTAGTAGTGGAATGCTAGAACCTCTTCCAGCTTTTTTTTTTCTCTGTGTCCCAGTTTCAGTTTTGCCTCCCTTTAGCCAAACTGAGCAGCGCGGAAGTAAAATACATTTTAGCATGTGCATCTTGGTCACACAATTCAAACACAAGGCCCGCCAGGCCATTTCATGTGGCCCTCACACCTCTTCTGCAGCTGTGGCACCTCACTCGTTTCAGCGAGAGGACAGAGCTCCTCCACCAGATCCTGGCGCTTTTTAGTGCAGCCATGGAGAGGCTTGTCTCTGCTCCCCCCTCCCCCCATCTCAGCAGTCGGCAGCAGAGAATAGGACAGCATTCCTCCTACAGATCCTGTGCCTCTCTGTACAGCCGCAGAACCCCCTCGTCTCTGCTTGTCCTGGTCTCCGCATTCTGCTTACTCCAAGCCTCCTCTGGTCCCCCTCCAGACCCTGCACTTTCTGCTTTTCAGTTCCGCCCCCCTGTTACCAAAACGAATTGTACACTTGTATATTCGCTTGCCATTATTTTTCCAAGACATATTTTCAGAGCTAGTTATTTCTTAACTTATTACTAAAACCAGTTATAATCAAATGCAGAGGCAATTATTTAATATGATAAAGAGTAGATATATTTAGAGTCTTATAGATACAACCGGCCCTTTTGAGGGAAACCATAATGCTGATGCACAGGAACAAAGAGACGGATCGCTGCTCCAGGTGAGTATAATAATCCACCAGAAAGAAAGGGCTGGGTGCTAGCTCCGGCTTGCAACCGGGAACATGTAGACCAAATAGAAAAATAAGCTTCACACCAACATCCATCCAACAGGTTTATTGAAAGACTGCCAGCAGGACTAGGACAACGGACCAAGGCGTGACAACGTTTCACACATACATTGTGCTTCTGTGAAGAAGCGCAATGTATGTGTGAAATGTCGTTACCCCTTGGTCAGTTGTCATAGTCCTGGGGGCAGTCTTTCAATAAACCTGTTGGACAGATGTTGGTGTGAAGCTTATTTTTCTATTTGGTCAATGGTCATAATGCTGATGCGGCCCACGATGAAATTGAGTTTGACACCCATGATCTAGGTGGTGATGGAAGTTTGTGTAAGTAAACTTGTTGCTTCTCTATAGAACATTGTGGTGGCTTGTGAGTGTTTTTTTTTTTTCCGCCATTGCAGGCACACCAGAATACCAATATAATTTTAGGACACAAACTGTAGTCCTCAAAACTAACTGATCTAACCCTACCAGAGCCCTGAAAACGTTAGATATGTTTTTTTTGTGTCATACTCCAGTAGAAAGATCAGTGTTCTCCAACTAGCTTGAGTTTTCTAGACTTTCTTTTCACGCACAGAGCTACATCATCTACCTTCCCAATCTTCACACCACTCTGAGGACCATCCATGAAGTAGGTGGTCACAGACCTATACACCACTGGTAAGGTCTAATGCCCCCTACACACGATCGGAAATTCCCCCAGCAAAAGTCTGATGTGAGCTTTTGGTCAGAAATTCCGACCGTGTGTATGCGCCATCAGACTTTTGCTGGGGGAATTCCCGCCAGCAAAAGATTGAGAGCAGGTTCTCTATTTTTCGGTCGGAAAAAGTTCCGATCGGAAATTTCGATCGTCTGTAGCAATTCCGACACACAAAATTGATATGCATGCTCGGAAACAATTTGACGGATGCTCGGAAACATTGAACTTAATTTTCTCGGCTCGTCGTAATGTTGTACGTCACCGCGTTTTTGACGGTCGAAAGTTTATAGAACTTTTGTGTGACCGTGTGTATGCAAGCCAAGCTTGAGTGGAACTCCGTCTGAAAAAACAATTTTTTTTTTCTGATGGAAAATCCGCTAGTGTGTACGGGGCATTAGGCTGACCATAGATGATACGATTTTCTTTCCTTCCACCACGGGTGGAACTGCTTGATTCCCCCATCAACATAGTCAGTGTCGATGGGGAAATTCCTCCTGCAGAACTACTGTGTTCTCCCGGCAGGGGGGCACGAGGTGGCGTCTGCGCCAGGAGAATGCAGTGATTATTGCTAGTGGCTATAGGTGATGATGAAAAATCTGACATGCTGCTTGTACCCAAGTTGATTGATCGATTAACTTGAGTATAATCAGCCTGCCCATACATGGTTCAAATTTTGGCCGGTCCCCGCAGAAACGGCTATGATTTAAACTATGGGTGGCTTAACCACTTTCAGACCGGACCAATTTGCAGCCAAAGGACCAGGCCCCTTTTTGCGATTCGGCACTGCGTCGCTTTAACTGACAATTGCGCGGTCGTTCGACATGGCTCCCAAACAAAATTGACGTCCTTTTTTTCCCACAAATAGAGCTTTCTTTTGGTGGTATTTGATCGCCTCTGCGGTTTTTATTTTTTGCGCTATAAACAAAAATAGAGCGACAATTTTGAAAAAAATGCATTATTTTTTATTTTTTGCTATAATAAATATCCCCAAAAAATATATAAAAATTTTTTTTTTCCTCAGTTTAGGCCGATACGTATTCGTCTACATATTTTTGGTAAAAAAAATCGCAATAAGCGATTATTGATCGGTTTGCGCAGAAGTTATAGCGTTTACAAGATAGGGGATAGTTTTATAGCACTTTTATTAATAATTTTTTTTTATTAGTAATGGCGGAGATCTGCGATTTTTTTTCGTGACTGCGACATTATGGCGGACACATCGGACATTTTTGACACATTTTTGGGACCATTGTCATTTTTACAGCAATTAATGCATTTAAATGCATTGATTTCTGTATAAATGACACTGGCAGTGAAGGGGTTAACCTCAAGGGGGCAGTGTAAGAGTTAAGTGTGCCTAGGGGTGTGTTTTTTACTGTGGGGGGGGGGCGTGGCTGTCAGCTAGTGAATGCTGATCTCTGCTCCAATCACAGGGAGCAGAGATCGGCGTCACTAGTTGCTAGGCAGAACGGGGAGATGCTGTTTATCTCGGCATCTCCCCGTTCAGCCGCCCCGTGAGACGATCGCGGGGGTCCCCGCGGCGATCGAGTCCGCGGGGACCGCGATCGGACTCACGGGGGTCCCGACCGGCGCGGGAGCGCGCCGCTCCCGGCGCGCTCCCGATGGCACGGACAGGCTAAAGAAGGGACTTATATATACGCCCTCCTGCCTGTACGTGCCATTCTGTCAACGTATATCGTCGTGCACCGGTCGGCAAGTGGTTAAGGCTGCCTCACACAAACACTTTTTCAAGTGAAGAATTGTTTCCATGCACTGAACTGATAATAGCCAACAAATCTGAAACAGTAGTCTCTTTAATGTTAGGCTGTATTTGTAGACCCCAGTTCTAAATGTAGAGTAATGCCACGTACACATGGTCGGATTTTCCGGCAGAAAAAGTCAGACGTAATCTTTTCATCGGATATTCCGATCGTGTATGGGCCTCATTTGACTTTTTTTTTCGAAAATTCTGACGAACCTAGAAATAGAACATGTTTTAAATATTTCCGACGGAATCAACTCCTATGGGGAAAACGGCTCGTCTGTATGCTGTTCCGACGGACCAAAAACGACGCATGCTCTGAAGCAAGTACGAGATGGCAGCTATTGGCTACTGGCTATTGAACTTCCTTTTTTCTAGTCCCGTCCGTGTTGTACATCACTGCGTTCTAGACGGTCGGAATTTGGTGTGATCGTGTGTAGGCAAGACAGTTTCAGCGGAAATCCTGTGCTAACCCAGTGGAACTAGCACTACAACATATCCAAACATGGGGTTCATAGCACCAAGTGGCCCCGAGATACGGGGCCCCAAATTTGGCTCGGAAAATGTAATTCTCTGCTGCAGAAAAGTGCTTGACATTTTCTGACCTGACTTTGGGGCCCCGTATCTTAGGGCCACTTGGTGATAGGAACCCCATCTTTGGATATGTTGTAGTGCTAGTTCCACTGGGGTTCCTAGCACCAAGTGGTCCCGAGATACGAGACCCCAAAGTGGTCAACTGTGTCCATCTGCAGCAATGTCATTTCGGGACCCTTTGGGTCCAGAAACCCCAAATTGGCTGCAGCTAGGGGGCATCTAGGAACCCTTAACTACCAATTTTGAAGTTCGGGGGACCTATGGCTGCAAATAGGCACAGTGAGGCATGCAAATGGGCACAGTGAGGCTGCAAATAGGCATTGTTGACCCTCTTTTCTACTTACAGTAGCTGCGCATTTCTCACCCTAGGCTTATACTCGAGTCCATACGTTTTCCCAGTTTTTTGTGGTAAAATTAGGTGCCTCAGCTTATATTCGGGTCGGCTTATACTCGAGTATATACGGTACTCTAAACCTGGTAGCTGTGCCCTCCCTTTGTTTTTTTCTCTGACATATCACAAAAGTTGCAGAGTTTGTGTTCTTCCATGAACTTCTATACATTTCATATGTACCTGTCCACTGGTATTTTCATTTTTGTCTTTCACTATCTCTCTCTTCTCTTTCTTTTATTATCCTTCATTGTATGTTTCATTTTCTCATCAAAAGACCTTAAAGTTTGGCGCACTGACCCAGGCTCCATCTTCGACATTGACCCACTGGAAGACAATATTCAGTCTCGGAGCCTCCGTATGTTAACGGGTACAGCAAATCATTGTTGTTATTTTCATTCCAGGGCAAAACAGGCAAACACATTATTTCAGCGTCTATGGCCATCATATGGTGAAATAAAAGAATAGCCCATTGCAGTATATCATTTTATAGTGGATAATTTTTCCTCTGAGGGTTGGTTCTTTACTCAACTACAACATAGATGCTAGAGCATATTTAATATACTGTAGGTACATAAAAATACTACTTACTATAGGTACAAGGGGAAATAATAACTGTTAATGAAAAAGTCAAATTTCTTAGCAGCATATTTGATCTTTAGAATATTATTATTACTAATAATATTATATAGTGACATGCTGGCCATGCAATTTTTTGCATGCTTTGCAGGGCTTGTTAGATCTGACTCCTCTTTGATACCTTTGGGTGGTACAAACTCATGTTCAACCAATGGCCACCCTTAGGGTTCCTTTTAAATACTTCTAGATGATTAGAAGCAACTACTTAAATGCAGATTAAATGTTTAGAATTTAGCTGTAAAGTGGACCTAAGGGAGGACTGGGCTGGGGAACAGGCCAATAATGATACGATTAGCATAGCGCGCTGCTGCAAAAAAGGGGCGTGGTCTAAACTAAATATTGGGCATGGCTTAAATGGGGTGTGGTTTAAGTCTGAGATGAAAGAGGGATGGGGGAGAAGGAAGAGAGAGATGGAGGTAGAAGGAAAGGGAGAGAGAAAGAAAGAGAAGGAGATAGGGAGGGGAGAAGGAAGGAAATAAATAAGGAAGGATAGAGGGATGGAGGGACAGCAGGCCCAGATCCTACACCACAATAGAAATATGTGTATTCCAGAAAGTTTAACAAATTTAGCAGATAAAGGTACTGCACAAATCTGGTGTTGGTGCTTCAATCATCACGGCACCATTGTTGTTATGGTGTTAGGATGATTGAAGCGCATTATTTCTATTATTACATTGTAATATATAATTAAATAGTTGAACTCCCCATAATGCTGAATCAGTGGGAGTGTGTCACTTGCCACTGTAGCCTACCACCTGATGCAGTTTGGCTCACTTATCAACAGATGCAGTTTGTGTCACCTGTCACCACAGATACAGCGTGTCACTTGTCACCACAGATACAGCGTGTCACTTGTCACCACAGATACAGCGTGTCACTTGTCACCACAGATACAGCGTGTCACTTGTCACCACAGATACAGCGTGTCACTTGTCACCACAGATGCAGCGCTCACTTGTCACCACAGATACAGTGTGTCACTTGTCACCACAGATGTAGCGTTCACTTGTCACCACAGATGTAGCACTCACTTGTCACCCCGGTTCTAGCCCTCAATTGTCACCACAGATACAGCTTGTCACTACAGATACAGCTTTTCACTTGTCACCACAGATACAGTGCTCACTTGTCACCACAGATACAGTGTGTCACTTGTCACCACTAATGTAGCGCTCACTTGTCACCACAGATATAGCACTCACTTGTCACCACAGATGTAGCACTCACTTGTCACCCCAGGTCTAGCCCTCACTTGTCACCACAGATACAGCTTGTCACTACAGATACAGCTTTTCACTTGTCACCACAGATACAGCTTGTCACTACAGATACAGCTTTTCATTTGTCACCACAGATACAGCTTGTCACTACAGATACAGCTTGTCACTTTGTCACCACAGATGCAGTTAGTCCATGCTGCTCTGTATTGGTGATTTGGTCTCCGCGCCATGTACAGAAGACCAGCTCTTGTGGAGGCCGAAGGGAAGAAAAAAGAGGTTGGAGCCTGGGTGGCAATGAAAGTGGCTGCCAAAATAAATGGATCAGCTCCATTTCTATTGGCAGACAAAATAAATGGATCAGCTCTATTTCTATTGGCAGCCACTTTCATTTCTATTGGCAGCCACTTTCATTGCCACCTGGGCTCCGCCTCCTGTTTCTTCCTCACGAGAGCTGGTCTTCTGTAAAATGGCAGCAAAGACAATTCACTAGTGCTGGCCCTGGACCTCTAGCGCAGGCTCTGGAGAAAAATCGCCAATTTCCTGTGAAATTTCCCAGGACACAGTAAGACCGGGACAAGGGTCTAAATACTGGGAATGTCCTGGGAAATTTGGGACTGTTGGTAACTATGTATTGATTTAGTGCTCTGGGGTGCTATTCAAAATGAACTGCCACTTTTTTTCTTTGCATTGCTACTTTATTTAGCTCCTATTACTACATGATTCTCTGTGTTTTTTAGTTGCAGTCACAATGGAATTTGTTCATTTTTAGATAGAGCGAGCCTTGGCACCAGGCACTCCTGTCACTCTGCTGGCCCGGCTGTAGTGAGTCAGGGTGATGACAGGTCAGAGATGTCTGAGATGAATCCTAGTTTCTCTTACTGCAGTGAGGGAACAAGGGCATCTGATGAAAGAGGTAACAGATACTGACCATTTCAAGTTTAAAGCAGCTGTCCTTCTTTACTAGGTTAAATCTGTAAGTTGTCCCAATCTTCCAAAATTCACTTTGTGGGTGGCCCTTGCAGCCTCTTCCCGCCTGACCTCTTTCAATTAAACAAATCAAAGTAGCTGGCTAGAAAATTATTGGTCAAACAGTGGCCATGGCTATATTTGGTTAAGGTCATTGCTCAAATATGGCCATATGACCATATTTGGTCAGTGGTAGCATGCTATCCCCACCCTTTTGTTTACTTGGCCAGGGATTCATGGTCAGTCAAAGAGTGGGGCCATCACTGGTTCAGATGATGTCACTAGTTGCTAAGGATGCAGCGGGTGCCTGTACTTGCTGCTTCTTTAGCAACCATTGATGGGAAGGAAGCTGTCATTTATAGTAGCAGTAGAAATACTTTTACTATATATGAAGTTCAGCTGCTGCCGAACAAGCAAAAAAAAAAAAAAACTGTGTTCGGACTGAACCTTAACCTCATTTGTATTCCTCAGTAGATGTTCTCTTTAACTGCTTTTGATTGGAAATGTCTGACACACATTTCTATATACAACAATATAGAGATTTAAGGTTCTAGTTCACCTTGTAAGTAACAGTTGTTGAGTTCTTAGGAGTTATGTACCAAGGACAGCTGCATTAAATAAGAGTGGCACCTGAATGCTGTGCAGAGCTTCACCTGTAACAACCACTAACATTGTGTTACAACTTGCTCCAGTCATGGTTAACACAAATAACAAAGTTACTAAAAGCTAGAGATTGAAAGTGTTACTTGTGATATAAAAACTATTTGATAAGCCCGTGGTTCTGTAGATCGTTAAAGTGGATGTAAACCCTCACATATACTCAGTGAAGTGAACAGCCTCAGATGATACACAGGGATGAAACAAATCTCCCTACATAAGTTTTACATATATATATATATATATATATATATATACGTATATGTATATCTGCTGTCTTCAGCTGTATATATCCTTTAGAAAGTGGTCTTAGTGTTACAGATTATTTTTTTTCCTGGTCAGCACTGGGAGTGGAGTATTGGCATACAGCCAAGACAGCTGATTGGCGGAAAGGCAGACACCCCCGTCTCCACATTGGCAAAGGAAGAAAGGAATGTACAGAGCTGTGCTCTGAGGGGGCAAGCTGTCTTCTAATCTATTTAAAAGAACCTCCCACAACACACACTTCAGGCTGCCATCTCTGAGAACTTATCAGAAGTTATAAGGCTGATAACAGAGCAGGAGAAAGCTACAGGACTCAGTGCTTTGAAGAGAGATAAGAAAACACTACAGATATAAGTGCCCAGCTCAAATTTCATGTATCGGGTTTACATCCACTTTAAGAACACAGTATACAGTAGGTCCTAATGAGAAAACATGGGAGGTGATTATTACTGTTTATGCCTTTTGTAAGATATTGAATTGGTTTGTGTTAAAGCCCAACACTCACTCATGCTTCCAATTTTTATAATTTTGTATTATTTGGTATAATTTGTGGTTGATGGTTTAAGTGCTGTGATTAAGGACGAAATTTTGTTTAATATTTACATTCTTGAAGAAGTCTTCAAACCACTCACACGCAGGATCCCCTTCTCGGGTGGTGAGTGATATTCAATTAGAGGGGTCCAATGTGATGCCTTCAATATCACTCTCTCTGACATTACCATATGAGAACAGAATGCTCCATGGTGTTGGCCCATTAACCTCCCTGGCGGTATGATTATGTCAGGAATTTTGTACCAAAAGCGTTACAATTATTTTGCATGAAAATTTGGCGTTTTATATTGTAGGCATGCAATTCTTGGGAATAACTCACTTAAATCTGTCCAAACCAGAGTCTAGTAGACATCCCGGGTATGATAAAGTTTGAAACACAAAATCATAAACTATAATATAATAAATAACTATAAAAAATATTCAATAATGTAATCAAATCAAAAACACTGAAATTTGCTCAGTTGCAGAATAGTCGCTGTCATTAGATTTAGTGTTTGATGAAGAATTGTGATTCTAATTTATTATCGCTGTTTTCTAGCTGGTCTAAAACCACTTTTGACATAAAGGGACACTTTTTGGTTGCTATGGACAATCTCTAAATTGCAGGCAGAAAAAAATGTATTTATAATATAAAACTACATGCAGGGCACTGGACAGACCACTAGGGACAAAGGGGATGTGTATTTTTTTATACAGTACTGTAATCTGTAAGATTACAGTACTGTATGTGTATTGTGTGTTTTTACTTTTTTGAATTTGGCGCCGATCTCCGCTCCCGTGCGTTGTAACGTCGCAGGGAACGGAGATCAGCGGCACTCGGGCACTGTGTGAATCGAGCGTAGGAGCTCGCACACACAGCGGGGAGACATCACAGGATCCAGGGGACAAGGTAGGTAACTTCCCCTGTATCCTGCAATGTGATCCCGAGTCTGGCTCGGGGTTACCGCTTATGGTACTGAAGTTCCACCCCGAGCCAGACTCGGGAATACCGCCAGGGAGGTTAAACCTTGCACTCACTCTGCGTCCTCAGACTTCTGCATCATTACCCTGTGAGAGCAGAATGGTCTATGGTGATGGACCATTATGGCCTGCACTCACACTGTATCTTTAGTCTTCTGCATCATTAAACTGTGAGTGCCGATATTGCCCCTCACACTGTCCTCAGTCTTCCCCACACATCTTCTGGACCTGTCCATATATAGTTATTTTTTGGGTGGAAGTGATGGATTTGTTGAATTCTTTTACTTCCGCTCCTCTATCGGTCTCAATGTCTGTATGTTGGGACTGGTGGAGGCTATTCGCCCCACAGTGTCTGAGCGAGTGTTTGCTAATACTACATTATTTTATGCGAGAAAACCTATTGCTTTACATTGGAAGAAATCTTTTTCTCCCACACTTTTATACTGGTAAAACTTTGGTAAATAATAATCTCCCACTGTATAGAGATACATACATGAATATGGGTTGTCCTGGTAAGTACAACAAAGTCTGGGCAAAGTGGCTGGATAAGCCGTAAACGGCATCTAATGCCCTTGGGGGTTATGGATTATAATATTTCTATATACAGGATGCTCGGGGCCACTGTGGATAGAAGGGAACAAAGTTTATTCTTGCCATATTAGGTGTGAACTGATATTTAATTTGATAAACAGTATGGCTCTCTTTTGTTAATTATTCTATTTTATTTTCTTTATGTTTTTTTTTTAATTTTATCTTCTATTTTTGAATTGATGGCTGCTATCCAATGTGATCGGATCTTGAATTTGCACTAATATTTTGATCTAATGTGTATGATGTGTTGTTTTGTCTTGTTTTGTCTGTTTGTTTTGTCTGTTTATAAAAAAATAAAAAAAAGAATGAAACAGGAGTCACTGCAAGAACAATGCCAGAGAGGAGAGGAGCACTGCAGCCAGAGCTGCCTTTTCTTGTTTCAAGTACTCTAGGGGGGCCTTGTTTTTGTCGGGTACTATTAATATTGTCTAGTATATGGATTTAAATTGATTCAGTTTCCACTTTGGCCTGTGTCACACTGGTAATTTCAGAACAGCGATTTGTAGCAGCTACATGATCAGTTTCCTTAGAATTTTTGTTTGCTAGGAAAAAAATGCATTGTAATCAATGAAAGGCCTGTGTCATTGAAATTCCAAGCAATTTGTAGCTGAGCAATTTACTTTTTGCAGCATTCAGAGCTTAGCGACAGAATCGCCAGCTTCAGTAACTCTTCATGTTATCGAGGGCAGCTGCTGATCATCATGGCGTCCAGCCAATTGTAGCTGCACATAAAAGCATTATAACTAGTTAAAGCTGCAACTCTATCCAGCTACAAAACAACATAGAAAATAATAGAAAGGAACTGTTACAAATCTCTGCTACAAAATAGCTAGTTTAAGACCCCTTTCATACTGAGCCCTGGCCCTGTTAGTGCTAAAGGGCGTTTAGCGGCGCTTTAGCTCTCTTTAACCACTTCAGCCCTGGAAGAATTTACCCCCCTTCCTGACCAGAGTGTTTTTTGCAATTCGGCACTACGTAGTTTTAACTGACAATTGCGCGGTCGTGCGACATTGTACCCAAACAAAATTGACGTCCTTTTATTTCCCACAAATATAACTGTCTTTTGGTGGTATTTGATCGCCTCTGCGGTTTTTATTTTTTGCGCTATAAACAAAAAAGAACAACAATTTTGAAAAAAAAAAGCATATTTTGTACTTTTTGCTATAATAAATACAGGGGGTCCCCGAGTTACAAACTCGTTAGGGACTGCCCGCCTGTTCTTAAGTTGGAATTGTTCGTAAGTCGGCCATGCATGCGCAGACCGACAATTACGGACAATTACGGACATTTCCGGACATTTCCGATGTTCTGACTAATGCCGTTCTGCGCATGCACGGCAAATTACGGACATTTCCGAAGTTTGCCGGCATTTTCCGAGGCTCCGTATGGCCACGCATGCGCAGAACGCCCGCAGGACGGCGGAAAATGGCGGAGGGTCCTCGCAGCACCCCGTTTGTAAGTAGGGGATGTTCGTAGGTCGGGCGTTCGTAAGTCGGGGACCCCCTGTATCCCCATTTTTTTTTTTTTTTTTTAAAAAAAGCTATTTTTTTCTCAGTTTAGGCCATATGTATTCTTCTACATATTTTTCATTAAAAAAAAAAAAACGCAATAAGCGTTTATTGATTGGTTTGCGCAAAAGTTATAGCGTCTACAAAATAGGGGATAGATTTATAGCATTTTTATTATTATTTTTTTTTTTACTAGTAACGGCGGCGATCTGCAATTTTTATTGTGACTGCGACATTATGGCGGACACATCGGACAATTTTGACACATTTTTGGAACGAAATGCATTGATTACTGTAAAAAAATGTCACTGGCAGTGAAGGGGTTAACACTCGTGGCCGGTGGACATTGCGACCGTCGGCCACAAGCATCGGCACCCCCACTTATAGAGATGTGTGGAGTGGTCTAGGTTAAACTGATTTTACTGCAAAATTACCATTATTGCTTAAAGTACCTGCAACAAAAATGTTTTAAAAGCCAGCAGCTACAAATACTTTGCTGACTTTTAATAAATGTACACTTACCTGTCACAGGTTCCAGCGATGTCGGCAGCAGAGGCCGATCAATCTCTCATCTCTCTGCTGCTGCCGGCGCCATTCTCGGTGAGGGAATCAGGAAGTGAAGCTTGCGGCTTCACTTCCCGGTTCCCTACTGCGCATGCACGAGTCACGCAGCGCAATGAGAACCGTCCGCGCTGTCTGCTGGGACCCGTGTGTGTCCCGGCAGCCAGCGCACCGGGACAGGAAGTGGCGTAAACTCCCGTGGGAGTTTATGCCCGGAAGTGGGTGTAAATACCTGTCTTAGACAGGTATCTGCACCCCCCCTCCCCCCTGAAAGGTGCCAAATGTGACATCGGACACTTTAGGGTGGAATCCCGCTTTAAGTGGACACTTTAAAAGTTCTTAAAAGAATGTGTATACTGCTTTTGTGAAAGTCTGTGGAAGATAAAGGGGTTGATGTATTAAAACTGGAGAGTGAAAAATCTGGTGCAGCACTGCATGGTAGCCAATCAGCTTTTAACTTCAGCTTGGTCAAGAAAAAAAAACTGGAAGCTCATTGGCTACAATGCACAGCTGCACCAGATTTTGCACTCTCCAGTTTTAGTCAATCAACCCCAAAGTGTGCTGAGTTGTTTTCTTTACATTTTTGACATACTTTTAATGGTGCAGACTACAGGGCTGTCTTCTTCATCCATGTTTTACCACCCACACAGAATGGCACAGAGCAAGAATTCAGGACAGGAATTCAGAACTTTTCACATTTCATTGGATATATTGGTGACTTCTGACATAGCAGAGCTTGGATTAGGAAGAAAGCCCCAGAGCTTGCACCACGAAAATCAAGTCAGCAATGGCAGTTTACACAAAGCAAACACAGGTTCTGTTAATGTAATGCCGCGTACACACAATTGGAATTCTCGTCGGAAAAAACTCTGACGTTTTTTCCGACGGAATTCCGCTCAAGCTGTGTTGCCTACACACGATCACACCAAATTCCGACGGTCAATAACACAGCGGCATAAAACACGTTCGACAGCACTATAAAAGGGAAGTTTAATGCTTCCGAGCATGCGTCGAATTGTTTCCGAGCATGCGTCGGAATTTTGCGTGTCGGAATTGCATACACACGATCGGAAAATCCGATAGAAAGGTTTTCCTTCGGAAAAATTGAGAACAGGTTCTCAATTCAAAGTCCGTCGGAAATTCCGACAAAAAAAGACCGTTGGGCATACACACGGTCGGAAAATCTGATGAAAAGCTCCCATCGGACTGTTTCCATCGGAAATTCCGACCGTGTGTACGCCGCATTAGGCTATGTGTTTCCATCTTCTATGAGGGTTCGTGTACCTTGGAATACTTCTTACAATAGGTGCAAAGAGAAAGTTGAAGACTGATAGGAGGGTTTAGACCGTGGCTACAGTTTTGTGGATCCTGTAGCATTCTGCGCTAAGGAAGTGTATGCTGAGATTGTAGACAAAGCTTGCTCGTTATTGTTCAGTCTATGTCTCTATACTCCATAGTCCAAAGCTATGGCTATTGACTAAAATAAAAAAGTCATAGGTGCAGGCAACCAAAATTAGTTTTCTGTTCAGGACGCTGGTTTATTGTTTAATAAGGTGTGGATTGTGGAAGTTCAAGAGATACCGGTTGAGATGGTATGAGCATTTCACACAGACGATCTTCGGAGGCTGCCCCAGAAGCTGTTCCATGCATCCCAACAGTAAAGGGAATTCTCTATAGACATACATACACTTTTAAGTACACAATGGGGTTTATTTACTAAAGCTGGAAAGTGCAAAATCAGGCTCACTTCTGCATAGAAACCAATGAGCTTCCATGTTTTATTACCAAAGCTTAATTGAACAAGCTGGGGTTAGAAGCTCATTGGTTTCTATGCAGAAGTGAGCCTGATTTTGCACTTTCTAGCTTTAGTAAATAAATCCCATTGTGTACTTAAAAGTGGGGTATGCCTGTATTATGATCCATGAACAGCTGGTGACTCATCCTGGACAAAGGGAAGTCTGGAAAAAATTATTATGTTCTCTACAACCCCTAAAGGGATTAAGTTAAAAATGATTGGGATATTTATATGCTCTTTGCCATTTATTTACCTTTGTGTTTTGTCTGCAGCCCCAGTGCTTCCTGGTGCATACCACACCTCTCCAACTCAAGGCTATGGGTACATGCAGCCTGCAAGTATGTCCTCTATGAGGTCAATGCACTCTCCACATTCTCCTTCACAGAGCCTGGTGAGTATTGGTTCAATTTTGAAAATGATCTTCTCTTAAAAACTGTATACTATCTGTATACTATCTACTAAACGTGGGAAATTTGGCTTTTTAACTTTTTGTTGGTTTCTTTGTGGCCAAGCTATAGGTATTGAAGTATTTGCATATGTTTGGCAACTACTGGTAGTAAATAATCTTTTACATATGCTGTCATTGACCTTTGTAGCTGCAAGTGCTGTGGAGTTATTCATCATACTTCATAACAGAGGCCCTTATGTCACCTGTAGTTGGGGGACAGTAAAAACAGCTTGCTGTTAGGAAAGTGTTTGGTGCCAGAGACGGGCACTGGCTATCATTTCAGCCCTCTCCTTGTTAGCTACGTGGTTGGTTAAAAACTCCTTCCTAGAGGACTACGCTGTTGTGTTGATGAAGTATGACAGACACGTGGGAGGGTAGGTCTTATCACTTTGATTAGATTATTTTGCTTTGTCTGCCACATTGGGTGTCTACATGACAGGGGGAGAGGTTGGTTTTATTAGATATAATTAACTTTCTTTGCCTGGTTGTATCTTTTGATGGCTCTGTGACAGGTTCCTTCATGGAATATCTCACAATTTGCTGTTTAAAGCCTCGTACACACGGTATGATTGTTGGCAGGGGATTGTCTGTTGACAGGCTGTTGTCCTAAAATCTTACAGTTTAATACGCTCCTTTTGACAATTGTTGTCCAGTTTTCGGCCAACAAATGTTGGATGACAGGCTAGTAAATTTTTGGCGGACAACGGTTTGACATCAGATTTTCGTATGGTCAGTACACAAATCCGTCACACAAAAGTCGAAAGTACAAACACACATGCTCGGAATCAATGCTCATCTAACACAAAATTAGCAGAAGGGGCCCAAAGGGTGGCGCTCAAGAGCTGAAATCCTCGTAGTACGTCACTACGTCAGTGTTTGTGGCACAACAATTGTGTACGGTTAGTATGCAAGACAAGATCCTGGCACACGCCCTTTTGACAAAAATCAGACGCTCGGTTGGTCAACAATCAACCGTGTGTACGAGGCTTTAGATTTGGTGGTTGTTATGCCAAAATAAATGGTTCTGGGAACATTTCTCCAAGTCTTTTGCAACCTTTCTTAGACATACCAGGCCTGGGTTTTACAGTAGGGGACATCCAGTGGAACGCAACTCTTTTGCAGCCTGTTTACATTGTAATACACTGGTTCTGGTGAGAATTAACAGTAACAATATTATAATACGTCTGAATGTACTATAGTCAGTGAAGATACATTATAATTGTTCTTTAAAAGAGATGTATAGGTTTTTTATATCATACTTACCTAGGTGGATGCTGCTTCTGTCCCCCGGCGCCTCTAACACTGAGAACCGAGCGATCTAACACCTCTGATCACTCGAATATCAGGGCTCCCTGAGCAGAGAGCTTCTGACTGGCAGCTCTCTGCCTCCCTGCGCTCACTGAAGCGCTGGGCTGTGTAGATTGGGTGGGGTCGCCGGCTCAGGCTCGCTGAGAGGCTGAGTGGGGTGCTGGTCCAGGCATGAGGGCGGATCCTGACTTCATTGTCGCGTTCTTGCCCGAGCCTGGCCTCTGTGACTTCAGCCGACAGCGGGCTTCACCCCACTGTCTGCTGAAAACAGGTCACAGGAGTGCAGAACGAACCGCACTCCTGTGATGCAAAAAAGCTTTGGCTGTATTTCTTCTTTACCACATTTTACCAATTATTTACCTGAAATGGAACTAATTTATTTAAAAGTGAATGTACAATATATACAGTATGTAAAGTGTTGCCTAAACTGTCAGCACTGTATAAATACCTGTAATATATAATAAATAAATAAAATAAAATACTCTTCAGCATAAGCAACAAATCATAAAGTATACATCAAAGCATAACATCTTGTTGTGTTTTTTTTTTTAACACCATCTAGTGGCCATCAATAATATATTACAGATCTGTTGATTGTTACTGGCTGCAATTCCTCTTCCTTGCAGAGATCATCTCTCTTAAAGCAAATGCTGCAACAGTTTGTAAAAAAAATTGTAACCTGCTTAGTTTAAGAATGATGTATGTCCACCAGGTTTAACCACAAGACAAAAATAACTACATTAAAAACATGCATCCTCAGAACCTGCAGTTGTCCCAGGAGAAGGCAAAATTCCCTTATAAAGCACGGCCCAATTCTCAAATAGGGTAATTTACTAAAGGAAAATCCACTTTGCACTGCAAGTGCACTGGGAAGTAAAGTCGCTGTAGATCTGAGGGGGACATGCAAGTAAAAAAAAAACAGCATTTTAGCTTGCACGTGATTGGATGATAAAATTAGCAGAGCTTCCACTTATTTCAGATCTACCCTTTAGAGCGACTGCACTTCTAAGTGCACTTTCAGTGCAAAGTAGATTTGTCTTTCATAAATAACCCCCACTGTGTATATCCTGATACACTAAGGCAGTTGGACACTCCCTGAATTAATATTCTACAATGATTTTTTTTTACAAAATTTATAGCCATTTGTGCATTTAGAAAAACATCCATATATTTCCATACATTTCCATCCATATGTAAAAATCTAGAGATGTAGGATGTATGTAGTCATTTTCTCCTCCACTCCTAAGCGGAGTCCTTCCACTCTGCCTCAAAATCTGGATGCAGCTCCAAACACGCAGTGAAGGAAGAAAATAGCTGCCCATAGGTAGGGACTGCTTGTGCAAATAAGCCTGGAACCATGTGACATCATTGGTGTGAGGTGGCTTTTTTATTCCTTCAATCTAAAGAGATGGCCAGAATTAACTTCTGTCCATTCCCCATTTTGACAACTCTTATGCCCCATACACACGGTCGGAAATTCCGACCACAAAATCCGTCAGATTTTTTCCGACGGATTTTGTCCGACACTGGTGTTGCATACACACGGTCGGACAAAGTTGTCGGAAAATCCGATCATCCTGAACGCGGTGACGTTCGTTGCGTACGATGGAACTACGTAGAGGCTAGTAGCCAATAGCTTTGGTCTTGTAATGTGATCTGAGCATGCGTGACACTTTGTCCGTCGGAATTCGCTACACACGATCGGAAAAAGTCCGATAGGACTTTGTTGTCGGAAAATTTGAGAGCAGGATCTCAAACTTTTTCCGTCGGAAATTCTGACGGAAAAAGTCCGATGGAGCCCACACACAGTCGGAATTTCCGACAACATGGTCCGATAGGACATTTTCCGTCGGAAAATCCGACCGTGTGTACGGGGCATTAGACCCCCTTCACATAGGTATTGCCACTGTGGTAAACGTGCCTATACACATTGTCACAGTCATGGGACTTTGAGCCAGTGCATGGCAAAAAAAGTAGGGCATAAAAAAAAGAAAAACAAATAAAATTAGACATGCTATCTGCTAATAGAACTTAACCAAAAAGTGCATTACAGTATATGCATCCAAAAAGATAAAAAATATACCAAATCAAATCATTATTCAACCAAAAAAATAATGTCAAAGCAATAACTCCAAGGCCAATAATAACTAACACGTTATCTCCTCCGATTCCGCAACATGTCTGGTTGACGAACGCCCGTTCAGGAACGAACTGAAAAGTGCAAAATGAAAACCGTGAATCAACACTCACCAAACTTCTACTAACACGAAATTAGCAGAAGGAGCCCAAAGGGTGGCGCTAAAAAGCTGAAAAACAATGTAGTACGTCACTACGTTCGTAATTGTTGGCCAACATTTAAGTGGCCATGTGTATGCAAGACAAGTTTGAGCCAACGCCCTTCGGACAAAATTTCACGGTTTTGTTGGCGGAAAATCCGATCGTGTGTACGAGGCTTAAGCCCGGGTTCACACCTATGCGAATTAGATGTGCGTTTCCTCGCATCTAATTCGCATAGTAGGAGAATGTGACTGGCACCCTATGGAGACGGTTCACATATATCCAGGGCGGCTACGGAGCGCATTACACAAAAACGCTGTGCGATCCGCAGCGGGTTATAGTGTGAACCCGGGCTAACAGTTCATGTCAAAGACAGAGGGTTTAGTTGAACACATTTGCAAATATATGTGAAAGTTAGTTAGCAAAAGTCACAGCTTAGAGGCTTTCTGTGTTATCTGCCTGCTTATTGGACCATAAAAGGTCATTATTGCATGGGTGATATTGTCCATTTGCTCCTGTAATTTGCCTAAAACATATCCAGCCCCTAGTGCCTACAAACATGTTAAACTAATAGTATTGCCAATGCAAATGTGATTGACTGGCTCACTAGCAGTACGTTAAAGTATATCTAAAGCCAAAACTTTTTATTCTAGTTTTACCATGGGAGGTTAGAACCCCCATCAGGTTTTATTGTTTTTTTTGTGTATTTATTGGGGAGATTAACTCTGTCCTAGTGGCCATTATCAATAAGAATGGACTTGAGTGAAAATCCAAAATTTAAAAGAGAATCATTTATACTCACCTAGGTGGTTGAAGCATCGATCTGATGCTGCATCTGTACCCTGCTGGTTCTGCAGTGAGGACTGAGTGATCAAACACCATTAATCTTTCGGTTCTCCCATCCACTCTAAGCAGAGAGTCATGACTGTCAGTCTTCGGCTCTCTGCTCTGCCCCTCCAGTGCTCACTGGAGAGCTGGGCTGTGGAGTAGCTGGCTCAGGCTCTTAGCAAAACACTGAGAGACTGAACCAGGTGCTGAATCAGGCATCTGGGGGGATTCCGACTGTAAAGTGATGTCAGCCGACAGTGGACTTAAGCTTGCTGTTAGCTGAAAACGGGTCACAGGAGTGCAGAATGCACTGCACTACTGAGACCTACAGGAGAAGTACTGCCAAAATTGCTTTGGCTATACTTCTCCTTTTAATTTGTCACCACAACAGAAATAAAGGGGACATTTTCCAATGGGGGCACTTGTTCCAGTGACCACTATAAAACATGAGTGCCCAACCTGTGGCTCTCCAGCTGTTGTGGAACTACAAGTCCCATCATGCCTCTGCCTTTGGGAGTCATGCTTTTAATTGTCAGCCATGCAATGCCTCATGGGACTTGTATTTCCGCAGCAGCTGGAAGGCCACAGGTTGAGTACGCCTGGTTTAAAAGGTATTTCCTACACTTTAGAGCAGGGTTTCTCAATTAGGGTTTTTCCAGAGGTTTCTAGGGGTTTCCTTGGGCAATGAGCAATTTCTTCCTCTCAGATAAGTTACCACTGATACCATTGAGCTTTTTTTTCTTTGGAAGCACGTGATTAGAGCCTGAGGCTCTAATTGGCTTAAAAAAAGGGTGGGCTCGGGGGGCAGAGCACTGCGCCCTGAGCCCCTCCCAGTTGTGTGACAATAGCGAATTAAAATTCTTCTCCTCCCGGCCAATCAGGAAGCAGATCCTGTGACCGATTGGCTGAGAGGAGAAGCAACCGTATTGGCTGGTACCAGGGGAGGATGTACATGGAGATCCAGGAGATCCGGAGGAGGCTGTTCTCATCGGAGGGAGTGATCTCATTCTGTATATTAACCCCTTCAGCTCCCCCTAGTGGTTAACCCCTTCCTTGCCAGTCACATTTACACAGTAATCAATGCATTTTTATAGCACGGATCGCTGTATAAATATGAATGGTCCCAAAAATGTGTCAAAAGTGTCCTATATGTCCGCTGCAATATCGCAGTCAGGATAAAAATCACAGATTGCCGCCATTACTAGTTAAAAAAAAAATAATAATAAAAAATGCTATAAATCTATCCTCTATTTTGTAGACGCTATAACTTTTGTGCAAACCAATCAGTATACGCGTATTGCGATTTTTTTTTTCAAATATGTAGAAGAATATGTATCGGCCTAAACTGAGGAAAAAAAACATTTTTTTATATATACATATATATATATATAATTTTATTTTTGTTATATATATATTTTTTTGGGGATATTTAGTAAAGCAAAAAATATATATATATTTTTTTAAACTTGTCCCTCTTCTTTTGTTTATAGCGCAAAAAATAAAAACCGCAGAGGTGATCAAATACCACCAAAAGAAAGCTCTATTTGTGGGGACAAAATTATAACAATTTCATTTGGGTACAGTGTTGCATGACCGCGCAATTGTCATTCAAAGTGTGACAGCGCTGAAAGCTGAAAAATGGCTTGGGCAGGAAGGGGGTGAAAATGCACTGTATTGAGGTGGTTAATACATTGGTGGAATTACCTTTTGTATGTTTTTTATGTTTGCCTGGAGCTCCTTTTTAAACATCTTACTCAGGAAGTCTGCAGCTTGTTATTTTAATATACTGTTGCGGTTAATGAGGTTTCCTGTTTAAATTTTTTTTTTTTATTGCCTCTCGTTTAGAGAACCTACAGAGCCATGTACGACTACAGCGCTCAAGATGAAGACGAAGTTTCCTTTAGGGACGGTGACTATATTGTTAACGTGCAGCCCATTGATGAAGGATGGATGTATGGAACTGTGCAAAGAACAGGGAAGACGGGAATGCTTCCAGCCAATTACATCGAGCCAGTTAACTGAGAGCTGTGCCTTGCCGCACGTTCCAACACCGAGCAGCGCTTTTATTTGTGAGGATCATGAATTGTTTATTGACGATCATTGTTTTAAAACTCTCAAAATTATCTTTAAGCTTACATGCTTATTTTTTAAGCACTAGCATAAAATTCTAGGACAAACGTTCAAATGGCGGCATAAAAATCTTACAAAAAAAAAGCACTTAGATAAAAGCTGTGCTGCTTATAAACCCGTGAGAAGCGGACCTAAAAAAAAAAAAAAGACAAATACCTGTAGCTGTAGCGGAGTGTTCTACTGAATTATTTAATGGGATTTTAGAGGATTTTTATTTCTACCAAAACAGAAATACTTTCCTACTTTTAACTCAGAGGGCTGTTATGTGCTGACAATCTTGATTATAGTCAGGGCATCATATAAACTGGAATTGATAATCTTATCCTGCGGCTTTTGCTATATTCTAAACTACTTGCAAGGTGTGCATCATTTAACACGTCACTGCTATTACAAGGAATCTAACCTCTCAATTATTTTACTTTTAATTAAACTAAAGAAAAAAAATAATATTTTTAAATGTGATTTGAATAAAGTTTTTATAGTGTTTTAACTTCCTTTTAAAGGACGTCACATGACTGAATGAGAAAAAGATGGAGGGAGATAGAGGGACACATATGTTATTGTCATCTGTAGCTTTGGTCTCCTGCCTCACTCTGCCTGGCAACAGGATTTTTCCAAAAATATAAAAGTTACTCCCTTGGATCGGTTAATGATGTGTGAGAGTTCACAGACCACTTTTTAGAAATATTGATAGTGTCAACTTTTCCACATTCTTCGGAAGCAAAAGCAATCATTTTTGAGATAGTAGGCTGATGTTTTTTGCCCAGTACAGTACTATAGGGGAAGAACATAAACGAAAGAGGTCAGTTATAGTACAAAAAACCTATACAGTATCTAGCAAAAATTGCAATCCTTGTTTTATAACAATCAATACGGTCAAATGCCCCGTACACACGGAATTTCCGACCACAAAATCCGTTGACGGATTTTGTCCGACACTGGTGTTGCATACACATGGTCGGACAAAGTTGTCGGAAAATCCGATCATCCTGAACGTGGTGACGTTCGTTGCGTATGACGGGACTACGTAGAGGCTAGTAGCCAATAGCTTTGGTCTTGTAATGTGATCTGAGCATGCGTGGCACTTTGTCCGTCGGAATTCGCTACACATGATCGGAAAAAGTCCGATAGGACTTTGTTGTCGGAAAATTTTAGAGCCGGATTTCAAACTTTTTCCGTCGGAAATTCCGACGGAAAAAGTCAGATGGAGCCTACACACGGTCGGAATTTCCGACAACATGGTCCGATAGGACATTTTCCGTCGGAAAATCTGACCGTGTGTACGGGGCATAAGGGTCCAAAGGGAAAGTAGGAACCCCTTTTAAAGAATAATTACTGGCTAATTATGAGAACTAAAACAGTGGAATAATCCAATAATAATATTACCAATTATCTGTCTGGCTTCCTCATATTGCATTGGTTCTTTAAGTATCTATTGTGCCTAGTAAGAACTGAGATCTCAGGGAGAAGAATGGTACACTTTGCTGGCATCCTGGAGAACTCTAAGCCCCCGTACACACGGTCCGAAATTCCGACCACAAAATCCGTCCGATTTTTTCCGAGGGATTTTGTCTGAAATTGGTGTTGCATACACACGGTCGGACAAAGTTGTCGGAAAATCCGATCGCTCCGAACGTGGTGACGTTCGTTGCATACTATGGAACTACGTAGAGGCTAGTAGCCAATAGCTTTGGTCTCGTAATTTGATCTGAGCATGCGTGGCACTTTGTCCGTCGGAATTCCCTACACACGATCGGAAAAAGTCTGATCGGATTTTGTTGTCTGAAAATTTGAGATCCTGCTCTCAAATTTTTTCCGCCGGAACTTCCGATGGAAAAAGCCCGCTAGAGCCCACACACGATCGGATTTTCCAACAACATAATTCGATCAGACTTTTGCCATCGGAATATCCGACCGCGTGTATGGGGCATAGTAGACTAGTGACCAAATCCTACCAAAATTCCTCCAAAACAGAATGGAGGGGAGTTCTACCCCACTCTTCTATTTTTGGCACTTTTTTAGAGGGGACAGGTACCTGGTTTTGCCGTAAAGCAGCTCCCACTTCCGGTGGGATCTCCGAGGCAATCCACTGGAAGTTCTCCTCCCATAACCTTCTGGGACACGCCACAGGTCCCAAAAGATTGCGGGACCATCCACAATGAGCTGCGAAGCTTGTGCATGTGCAGTGGGCAGCTGACTGTGAATCTGCAAAGGATAACAGCCGGCTGCCCACATTAAACATGCTGGGGAGCTGAAGACCAGAAACGTTTTTTTTTTTTAAAAGGGCAAAGAACCACTTTACCATTGACACAAGTTCATGGATTCTTGTGACACGTACTATTTTCTAATATTTTGTTCCTTCTAGGACAGTCTGTCTCCAGAAATTTTTCATATACGTTAGGTGTGACAGTGAGGCAACTAACAAGAGAAAAAGGAAAGAGTGCCAACAAAATGTCCCATGCAAAGTAAATAAATTAAACTATATATACAGTATCTCACAAAAGTGAGTACACCCCTCAAAAATATTTTATTATATCTTTTCATGTGACAACACTGAAGAAATGACACTTTGCTAAAGTAGTGAGTGTACAGCTTGTATAACAGTGTAAATCCCATCAAAATAACTCACAGCCATTAATGTCTAAACCACTACAGGACGTTCTGCTGTCATAGTTTGTGCTTCCACAAAGCCCCTGTGAAGGTAATTTCTAGGTACAAATTTATTTTGAAGCGATTAGAGATGGCCACTCACGTTAGAACTGATTCAGTCTCCTTTAAACTTGTTAACAATTATGCATTTTTAGGGTTTACATTACTGGACATAAACAGAATTAAAGTGGTTGTAAAGGTAAAAATGTTTTCACCTTAATGCATTCTATGCATTAAGGTGAAAAAACATCTGACAGTACCCCCCAGCCCCTCATTTTACTTACCTGACCCCTCGAAAGTCCCGTGCTCGCCCCCGACATCCTCTTTGCCGCTCACCCTGGCCGTTGATTGGCTAGAGTGGATGGATTGAAAGCAGGGCAGCCATTGGCTCGCGCTGCTGTCAATCACATCCAATGATGCGGCGCGCCGGGGGGGCGGGGCCGAGTGATACAGCGAGCGGCTATAGCCGCCGGCTGTATCACGGGAGCGCGCCCGCAAGTACTCCACACCATGCGAGGGAGCTCGCATTATGGTAAGCAGTACTGAGACAGCTGCCGAGGGACCCCAAAAGACCAGGTTCGGGGCCACTCTGTGCAAAACATGCTGCACAGTGGAGGTAAGTATAACATGTTTGTTATTTAAAAAAAAAAAAAAAAATCTCCTTTACAACCCCTTTAACTATTTAAACAGGCCCACGGACTACACTACATACCTATCGGTTAAATGCCACTGCCACTGTTGTACGGAGACTTTACAATCAGATTGTAAGGTGTGTAGCTTCATTACCCCTTAAAATCTGTGCTTTGCCAATGTATCGAGTTCTCCCTAAAGTTAACCCCTGCAGCAATTTGTACTCACTTTTTCTTCACTCCCCCCACCACACCATTTGTTGTTGAAAGGAAAGAAAAGACATCCTGTGTAAGGTTCAAGTAGATCCTAGCCCAAGCTTTGAAAGTGCTCAGGATTCTCTCATATTCTCCATGTGATAGAGTTGGGACCTGAGTGTCCAGTCACCAAGCACCATCAATGTCACATGGGGGCATACTGCCCTTTACCGTTAAGTACAAGGTATTTTTCTTGGCTCCCAATCAGAGTGGTGGAGGCGCAAAGGGAAGAGGAGCATGTACTGCTGCAAAGTGAACCTGTTGCTGGCATGATATGGTACAAACACTTATTCCATTCCTCTTTCTAAATAATTATTCTCAAAAACATAGAAAAATAAAGCACAAGGCAGGGGCGGACTGACAACTCATAGGGCCCCCGGGCAACAGGAGATTATGGGGCCCCCAGGCAATCAGACAGGTGGTACTGGAGAGGCGGGGCAGCTACAATCTCTGGATTTTTAGACCAAAAGGATGTCGGTAAGGGACATTTCAGAAACAGATGTAAAAAGAAACCTGATTTTTACATACTGTCCCTGGTTTTACTGACACTGGCAACCCTCATGGGGCCCCCTAGTGGCCCGGGGCCCTCGGGAAGTGCCCGAGTGGCCGAATGGTCAGTCCGCCCCTGGCACAAGGCATATGTAGGATACCCACCAAAGTTCAATAGCCATTTTCTATTGCAGTGCTGCTTTAAGTTTACTTAAGCTTTAATACCTGAATGATACTACTGGCTGGCTGTGTAATTGCTTAGCAGCTAACAAAGATAATAAACACTGGAATACTTCCGTGAATGTCCCAGTTGGATGAAGTAGATTATGTGTATCAGATTATTCTATCATGTTATTAGTATTGCTGATATATGGACATCGGACATCGGAGGGCTGTATGCTGAAGATGTCTTGTATATGATACACCATGGACTATGTAGCAGTTAGTGACACTACTAGACTCTTAGGCAGAAAATATTATTATACAGACTATATCTGGGTGGTGGTGTTAAATGATGTATTATTTTTAATAAAACTAAAGACACTTTATATGCAGTTCAAAAACAAGAAATAAACTGTGGTATCTATATCTTTTGCTAACGTGTATTATTAAAAACTGGTAAACCAACTGCAATTAAAGTTGTTTTCGTTATCATTATTTAAATATGCATATTTGATCATGATGATCATTTAAATACCATTAAAAAAAAACATGTTAGATCCTTTAAAGAGACCCTGTCACATGATTAAGAACTCTGAAGCACGCATGCACCTGTAAGAAGATATACAAGAATTACCTCCCCTGCGCCAAATGCTGCTCTGATCCTGAGAAAACGTCCCCTGAATTCTGCTTGAAAATTGAAACGTCCGGAAAGGTCAAGCTCCATGGTCACCAGCCGCGCTCATTGGTTCCTTCTGCTAACCTCCACACCAACACCGTATCCTGCGGCTAACTCTGTATTGCAGTCTATGAATTGTCTATAGTTGCACTATCCAGATGTGGCCCATGTAGTCGCTACTTTGGTAGCATGAGATGCACAGGAGGTACAAAATGGACTCCCCTGATTAATAACTGGTCTGTCAGAACAGTAAAAGTTAGACATTTTTGCTACTTAGCCTCAGGATATATATACACACACACACACACACGAGTATGGTTGTCAGTGATAGTTCAAGATTTATAATAAAGGAAAAAACATATATTCCACAGTTACCTTAAAGCGGCGGTCCACCCAAAAAAAAAAATGTTTACATTAGTAGTCGCCTTTAAATTTAATAAAAATAATTTTGCTAAAAAAAAATGTTTTACTTACTTGAAAGACCTCGTTGCTAGGCAGTGGTCCTAATCTGCCTCTTCCTATTCCGCGGTGCTCCTAGTTGTCTTCCTGACTCGCCTGGGCATGAGTCTGTGTGGTTAAGACCCCTTTCACACCCCACCGCCCATAGCGTCAACGGTAAAACGCCAATATTTTTAGCGGCGTTATACTGTCTGATTTGCGCCGCATTTCGGCGTTTTTACCCCCGCTGGCGGCCGAGAAAGGGTTAAAACCCCCGGCAAAACACTGCAATAGCGGCGTTTTGCCGGCTGTATTACAGCGCTGCCCCATTGATTTCAATAGGGAGCAGCACTGGAGGAGCGGTGAGTTCACCGATCCTTCACGGCTCCAAAGAAGCTGCTGGCAGGACTTTTCCTGACGTCCTGCCAGCGCACCGCTGCAGTGTGAAAGCCCTCGGGCTTTCACACTACAGACAATGGTGCAGCTGTTTTAGGGCGGATTGCAGGCGCTATTTCTAACGCTATAGCGCCTGCAAATGGCCCTTGGTGTGAAAGGGGTCTTACTGTGTTGAAAAATTGCGTTGTTTCCAGACAAGAATCTAAGTTGTCATAACAACGGGCGGGACCTTCGTCCGTCGCCGCCCATTGTTATGGCAACTATACAAAGAATCGGCGCATGGCCGACGTTTAATTGCGCATGCAAATGATTTGCAATTCCATCTATCCAGTCTTGGGATTTACACAGCACTGCCACATAGCACAGTTAGTCTGGTAAGTTGACTTTTCTATATTTCAGTTAAACAATACAACTAGGTCGCCATCCTGCTTCCAGGCTGTGATTGGAGGGTAATGAATAGGAGTAAACTAAAGTGCTCAGCAGACTGCTCTCTACTCCTGTCTGCATATTTCTTATCAGTATAATTGCATATGGCACATGATTGGCTCCCAGAATTGACCCTCCCTCTCCTAGTCAGAGTTATTTTGTACAGAGCATATCAAGTAAAATGTGAGTATTATTCGAGTATTATTGATTTAATAACTGCATTAATTGGTGTTTTTCTTTATACCTCCACGAAGTTCAGCTTTAGGTTTACCTAAAACTTTCCCCTGGCCATGGCCAAAGTACAGGTTCTCTTTAACCACTTCAGCCCCGGACCATTTGGCAGCCAAAGGACCAGAGGTCTTTTTTCAATTTCGCACTGCACTACTTTAACTGGTAATTGCGCGGTCATGCAATTTTGTAACCAAACGAAATTTGCGTCCTTTTCTTCCCACAAATAGAGCTTTCTTTTGATGGTATTTGATTGCCTCTGTGATTTTTATTTTTTGCGATATAAACGGAAAAAGAGCGAAAATTTTGAAAAAAAAAGAGATTTTCTACTTTTTGTTATAAAAAAAATCTAATAAACTCAATTTTAGTCAAACATTTGGGCCAAAATGTATTCAGCCACATGTCTTTAGTAAAAAAAATGCCAATAAGCGTATATTTATTGGTTTGCGCAAAAGTTATAGCGTCTACAAACTAGAGTACATTTTCTGGAATTTACACCGCTTTTAATTTATGACTGCCTATCTCATTTCTTGAGGTGCTAAAATGGCAGAGAAGTACAAAACCCCCCAAATGACCCCATTTTGGAAAGTAGACACCCCAAGCTATTTGCTGAGAGGCATGTTGAGCCCATTGAATATTTTTTTTTTTAGTCCCAAGTGATTGAATAAAGACAAAAATAAAAAAGATTTTTTTTTTTTTTTCAAAAAGTTGTCACTAAATGATATATTGCTCACACATGCCATAGTTATATGTGGAATTGCACCCAAAATACATTTTGCTGCTTCTCCTGAGTATGGGGATACCACATGTGTGGGACTTTTTGGGAGCCTAGCCGCGTACGGGGCCCCGAAACCCAAGCACCGCCTTCAGGATTTCTAAGGGTGCAAATTTTTGATTTCACTCCTCACTACCTATCACAGTTTCGAAGGCCATAAAATGCCAAAATAGCACAAAACCCCCCCAAATGGCCCTATTTTGGAAAGTAGACACCCCAAGCTATTTGTTGAGAGGCATGGTGAGTATTTTACAGCTCTCATTTGTTTTTGAAAATGAAGAAAGTAAAGAAAAAAAAAAATTTTTTTTTCTTTTTTCAATTTTCAAAACTTTGTGACAAAAAGCGACATCTGCAAAATACTCACCATACCTCTCAGCAAATAGCTTGGGGTGTCTACTTTCCAAAATGGGGTCATTTTGGGGGGTTTTATGCCATCTGGGCATTCCATGGCCTCCGAAACTGTGATTGGCAGTGAGAAGTGAAATAAAAAAATTACACCCTTAGAAAGCCTGAAGGCGGTGATTGGTTTTGGGGTTCCGTACGCAGCTAGGCTCCCAAAAAGTCCCACACATGTGGTATCCCCGTACTCAGGAGAAGCAACAGAATGTATTTTGGGGTGTATTTCTACATATGCCCATGACATGTTTGAGCAATATATCATTTAGTGACAACTTTTTGTAAAAAAAATATATATATTTTTTTTTTTTTCATTATTCAATCTCTTGGGACAAAAAAAAAAATATTTAATGGGCTCAACATTGCTCTCATCAAATAGCTTGGGGTGTCTACTTTCCAAAATGGGGTCATTTGGGGGGGGGTTTGAACTGTCCTGGCATTTTATGCACAACATTTAGAAGCCTATGTCACACGTCACCCACTCTTCTAACCACTTGTAGACAAAGCCCTTTCTGACACTTTTTGTTTACATGAAAACATATTTTTTTTTTGCAAGAAATTACGTTGAACCCCCAAACACTATATATAATGTTAAAGCAAAGGCCCTACAGATTAAAATGGTGGGTGTTGCATTTTTTTTTTCCACACAGTATTTGCGCAGCGATTTTTCAAACGCATTTTTTGTGGAAAAAATACACTTTTTTTTATTTTAATGCACTAAAACACACTATATTGCTCAAATTTTTGATGAAATAAAAAATATGATCTTAGGCCGAGTACATGGATACCAAACACGACATGCTTTAAAATTGCGCACAAACACGCAGTGGCGACAAACTACATACATTTTTAAAAGCCTTTAAAAGCCTTTACATGATACCACATTAGATTCACGGAGGAGGTCTACTGCTAAAATTACTGCCCTCGATCTGACCTTCGCGGTGATACCTCACATGCATGGTGCAATTGCTGTTTACATATGACGCCAGACCAACGCTTGTGTACGCCTTTGCGCAAGAGAAGGGGGGGCAGGGGTGCTTTTTTTTTTTTTTTTGTTTTTTTTTTTATTTATTTAGCTTTTTTATTTTATTTTTAAACTGTTCCTTCCATTTTTTTTCTTTGTTATGATTTTTATTGTTATCTCAGGGAATGTAAATATCCCCTATGATAGCAATAGGCAGTGACAGGTACTCTTTTTTTGAAAAAATTGGGGTCTATTAGACCCTAGATCTTTCCTCTGCCCTCAAAGCATCTGACCACACCAAGATTGGTGTGATAAAATGCTTTCCCAATTTCCCAATGGCGCGGTTTATATCCGGGAGGGGGGACATTCCCTCCCACTGCTTGTAAAAGCAGTCTAGAGGCTAATTACCCGCTAGAATTGCTTTTACATGAAAGCCGATCACTGGCTGAAAAGAATGATACCAAGATGATACCTAAACCTGCAGGCATCATTCTGGTATAACCATTCAAAGTCCAGCAACATACTGGACATATATTGTAATCTTTTTTTTTTCATGCAGCCTCTTGGCTGAACGAAAAAAAGAGATTGATTGGTGGGTATGCCCACCATTAGAATACCTCCCTTCATCCACCCACTTCTAATGATGGGCATACATGCACCATTTATATATGCCGATGCATGGGGGCATCCTCCCGCAAAAGTTATGCCGTGTACACACGGTCGGAATTTCGACCGTATGTACGTGGCATTAGGAGCCAATCGCTCCTCCCCCCCCCTGCTGCCCCCATGCTTCGGCATATATGCTCTTTTTTTTAACTGTGGTGGTGAAATCACCTCCTACAGCGTTGGAGTCGCGTCTTTATGTATCGTGGGAGCAAACGCTGTTGCTGTCAAGATAAATAAATCCGCGTTGCAACTGAATGGCGCACCTGAAAACAAAAAAATGCTTAACACTAAAACACAGTAAACAAAATTACATACCTGAAAAGCAAGCATGATAAAACATGATAAAACATAATAAAACATTGCAGAATAGAATGGAGTAAAAAAAGAGCAACAATAGAGAGAGAATAGAGTGAGAGAGAGAACAATAAAACGACAACTATTTTATTTTTTTTTATTTTTTTGAGATTCACAGGTAAAAAAGCTCCTGACTGAAGCGACTGAATCAAAACGCTACCACAAAAAAACTGTTAGCGATCGCAGGGATCAGGCCTGACTCTGCGAACGCTGCAGTTATGTGTGCTTAGTGTTTTGTAAGTGACAGTGATCGATCGATACTGCACTTGGGTGGGCTGGGCTGGGCGGAGGGGGAAAACGCAGGTGCTAGCAGGTATCTGGGCTGATCCCGCTAACAATGCGTTTTTTTTTTGGAACCCTAAACTGCTGGGACGCTAGTATAGATCTGATCAGATCAGATATTGATCTGTTCAGATACTGTGCCACTAAGGGAGGTGTATGCTTTGTGCGTGGGTGTTTGCGGTACTGGCACTAACCTGGGGCGACGCAGACCTTATTTGACCCTAAAACCTAATTGATATCACCCGCCGGGCGATCAGGGGGGTTAAACCGTTATTGGGTAATAAATGGCGGGTGCCCTGACAGTATAAAAAACAAGCTAACTAACCAGCGTCACCCGTAACAGTAATACAAAAAAAAACTGGTTACCTAGCGACACTAATGCAGCGATCAGAAAAACGATCGCTTAGTGACACTGGCAAAAGGGGGTGAAAGGGTTAACTAGGGGCAATCAGGGGGTTAAACCTTTATTAGGTAATATATGGGGGTACCTGACGCTATATAAAAAACCTGACGGGGAACCTAAATAACGAAATAACTAACTGGCTAACCAGCGTCACCAGTGACAGTTATACAGTGATCACTGGTGAAAGGGTTAACTCTAGGGGCAATCAGGGGGTTAAAACCTTTATTTAGGTTGTAATATGGGGGTACCTGACCTATAAACCTATTTATGAACCTATATAAACATGGCGGTTACCTAAAAAAAAAAAAATGGTTACCTAGCGACACTAATGCAGCGATCAGAAAAACGATCGCTTAGTGACACTGGCAAAAGGGGGTGAAAGGGTTAACTAGGGGCAATCAGGGGGTTAAAACCTTTATTAGGTAATATATGGGGGTACCTGACGCTATATAAAAACCTGACGGGGAACCTAAATAACGAAATAACTAACTGGCTAACCAGCGTCACCAGTGACAGTTATACAGTGATCACTGGTGAAAGGGTTAACTCTAGGGGCAATCAAGGGGTTAAAACCTTTATTTAGGTTGTAATATGGGGGTACCTGACCTATAAAACTATTTATGAACCTATATAAACATGGCGGTTACCTAAAAAAAAAAAAATGGTTACCTAGCGACAGCAGTGACACTAATACAGCGATCAGAAAAACGATCGCTTAGTGACACTGGCAAAAGGGGGTGAAAGGGTTACCTGGGGGGCAATCAAGGGGTTAAACCTTTATTAGGGGGGGGTAGGGGGCTACCTTGGACCTAAAACTAACTGCCCTGACAGTTATTACAGTCACACTGACACTAAATGCAGTGATCAGTAAAAAAATGATCACTGCAATTAGTGACACTGTGACTGGGGGGGGAGAGGGGGTGATCTGGGGGGTGATCAGGGGGTGACAGGGGGTGGAATATGTGCCTAACTGTACTGGTGTCAGTGTACTGTTGTGCACTAACCTTTACATGTTCACCGCTCGGCGTCTCCGGTCACATAGACCGGCGCACCGAGCGTGACATCACTTCCGCCTTCCTGTCTATACAATAGACAGGAAGGGGAAGCTTTTCATTGGCCAGGAGCGATCGCGAGGGGGTGGCCAGAAACCACTGGCCGTCCCCTCGTCCCGGATCGCTCCTGACACGATCCCGACCGTCCCCCGCCGGCGGAGGGGGGTCCGATCGGACCCCCCAACCGCCTGAAGAATGTCACGTACAGGTACGTGATTCTGCCTGTACGTGCCATTCTGTTGACGTATATCTACATGGGGCGGTCGGGAAGTGGTTAAGGGCTCATTTACACTTGCTTCGGCTTCAACACACATTAAAGAGGAAGTTAACAAAAAAATAAAATAAAAATAAACCTTGCAAGGCAAAGGCATAATGAGCTAGTATGCATAGCATACTAGCTCATTTTGAATAACTTACCTGAGATCGAAGCCCCCGAAGCGGTCCTCCTTCTTCATCTCCGCCGCTGCCATGTATCCCGGAGTTATTTCCGGGTCTCGCGGCTCCGACGCTGTGATTGGCCGGAGCCACGATGACGTCACTCCGGCGCATGCACGCGGGAGCCATCAGTGACGGCATGTTCGCCTTCACTGGCGTGCATGCGCCATAGACAGCCATGCTCTTTTTTTGTAAAATATCTCCTTAACCGTGTAGGTTAAGGAGATATTTCTTGGACCTACAGATAAGCCGTAACCTAGGCTTACCTGTAGGTCAAAGTGGTCTGTAAGGGTTTACAACCACTTTAACTGCTAGTTTCCACTTGCTTCTCTGCCAGCCAGTCAAAGCTCTTTTCACTAAATAAAATGGTTAGCTTACAGTCCTGTTTACACCTTGCTTTTGCTTTGCTTTGCTTTGGCTTTGCTTCAAAAAGTATACACCATGTAGCTTTAGTGGTGCTTCAAAGCGTCTTCAAAGCCTCCATAGAAGTCAATGGCAAAGCTCCCTTGAAGCCCCACTGAAGCCCCACCGAAGCCTCACTGAAGCTCCACCAAAGTCCCACCAAAGGCACATTGAAGCCCCATTGTAGCTCCACCGAAGCCTCATCGAAGCACCAAGCTAACTATTTTATTTAGTGACAAGGGCGTTCAGAGAGCTTTGACAAAGTGTGTCCAAAGCCATGTTTTGAAGCAAGTGTAAACTAGCCCTTAGGCCCCTTTCACACTGGGGCGGGGAGCCGCGGTGACGGTAAAGCAGCGCTATATTTAGCGCTGCTTTACCGTCGTTTTCACCGCAGTTTTCGGCCGCTCGCAGTGCGGTTTTAAGCCCCGCGAGCGGCCGAAAAGGGGTTAAACACCCCCCGCAGAGCGCCGCCGTAGCGGCGCTTTGCGGCGGTATTGCCGCGGTTTGACCGCGGTGTCCCATTCTATTCAATGGGAAGGAGCGGTATAGGAGCGGTGAACACACCGCTCCTATACCGCTCAAAGATGCTGCTAGCAGGACTTTTTTTTTCATCCTGCTAGCGCACCGCTCCAGTGTGAAAGCCCGCGTTTTTATCATGTTTTTACCACGTTTTTGCCGCGATTTGCGTTTTGCTTTTTTTTTACACTGTATATAGCTGGTTGCTAAGCAACCACAGTGTAAAAAAAACAGAAAAAATACAAAACGCGGCAAAATTGCTGCAAAATCGCGGTAAAAACACGTGTCCAAAAACGCGGCAAGCACCGCAAAAACGCTCAAAAGCAACATGCATAGATGTGAATCGAGCCTTATGCCCCGTACACATGGTCGGAAATTCCGACGGAAAATATCCGATCCGACCATGTTGTCGGAAAATCCATGTGTGGGCTCCATCGGACTTTTTCCATCGGGATTTCAAACGGAAATAATTTGAGATCCTGCTCAACAAAATCCGATCGGCCTTTTTCCGATTGTGTGTAGAGAATTCCAACGGACAAAGTGCCATGCATGCTCAGATCAAATTACGAGACCAAAGCTATTGGCTACTAGCCTCTACGTAGTTCCGTCATACACGACGAACGTCACCACGTTCAGATTGATCGGGTTTTCCGACAACTTTGTCCGACCGTGTGTATGCAACACCAGTTTCGGACAAAATCCGTCGGAAAAAATCCGTCGGATTTTGTGGTCGGAATTTCCGACCGTGTGTATGGGGGCTTAGACTCCATACACACTATACAATTTTTGTTGCCTGATTTCATTTAGACTACTACCAAAACCATGTAGTGCAAGGGCCTGCCTGATTGCATATAAATTGAAACTCTTAAAGTGGAAGTAAACCCATCGATTTAACAGTTTAAAAAAAAAAGGCATGCCGGGAATGCTAACTGCACATTGGCTGTGCTCCCAACCAAACAGTTAAACCATCCAATGGCTGGTGTCATAACGGATCACATGTGCAGCACCGTGGCAGTTGAAGATTAAACAGAGGCAAAGATGGCAGCTTCCTTGGCTGAAAATGATAGGAGGGTTTACTTCCACTTTAAGGTTTGAACTCGTATTATATGGTTTTGGTAAACCTAAAGGAAAAAAATTGACAGAAAATTGTATAGTGTCTATCCAACTTAAGTCTATGACCCCATACACACTATTAGATTTTCTGCAGATTTTTGTCTTCAGATTTACCAAACCCATGTAGTGCAAGGGCCTGCCTGATTGCATATAAATTGAAACTCTTAAGGTTTGACCTCATATTATATGGTTTTGGTAAATCTGAAGACAAAAATCTCCAGAAAATCTAATAGTGTGTATGGGGCTTTTTAATCTCATTGCTGAAATACACAAGACATACAAGAATATTTTTGGAACTACCTAGCCCAGAAAATTCAATTTTGGATGGATGATCATGGGCCCTCTAAAAGTTTTATTATTTTCTGCATTTTATAACATGTTCAGTGATATTCAGTTATTCATGAGACCAGAGCATGGACGTGTCTGCAGCTTCCACATTCTACCACCCATTGTGTGTTTTTTCTGCCCATTCTCTTTATTTTATAATGTACTTTTGTTCCATTCAGTGCTGCCTGACCAGTGTCCTAACATGCCCTGCACAGGGAAAACCTATTTTATGATTTGTTTGCATGGATTATACAGAACGTTTGTGCCATGAGCGCCACTGGATTCAGAGCAAAATTCCATTGACTGTTACAAAGTGAGATTGTTGAGGCAGCCATGGACTGAATCACCCGGCTTTTTTCAGAATTTCACCTCCCATAACTTTAGGACATTAAATAGAAGTAAACTATATTTGATTTGTTTTAAGGCCGAACTCCATCCCCACTGCAGGGGATAATTGTTCGCTTAGATTTAGGGGGCATGGAAAAGGAGATCTACTTACCTGATCCTCTGCTCCTCAGCGTTGCCAGACCACTCCCCACAGAGTCTTCTCCCCTGTGCTCCACTGGTCCTAGATCCAGGTGTCAACACATATGCAGGATCCAGTCCTGCACTGGATGTGAGAACACCAGGGGACAGTCCATGGCCAGAGCATGGGGGAGCTCTGCCTGTTGGGGGACAGGGCCGTTGCAAATGGTAGCGGCAGAAATCAGAGATTTCTGCTGTGGCTCTCAGTGGGTAGGTGCGTCCGCCAGCAGGAGGTGACACAGCTGATACTGACCAATTTAACATTAATGCACAGTTTTAAACACATACTGTCTACATTTTGGGCTGTGCACCTGCACCCACACAGATGTCAAATTGGGAGCAGTGGCTGTGTCGGTGCAGCCGCTGCATTCCAATAGACATGAATGGGACTGCCTGCACGGGAATGCACAGAACTTTGCACCCCCGTGCGGGTAAGCACAGCCCTCGCAGGGGTGTACACTGCAGTATGTCCAAGTGAATGAGGTCTAAACACTACCCACTCCATGGGTTGACAATGCTGCTGTCCAAGTTGCAGCAGCCACATCACGGTACCCCAGTGTACTGCAGTCCTAATCCTAAGGAGGGATGGGCTGCCCCCAGGCATACCTGCCCTTAATCTATCCATTATTATACACTCACTGGCCACTTTATTAGGTACATCTGTTCAATCACTTGGTAAAACAAATTGCTAATCAGCCAATCACATGACAGCAACTCAATGCATTTGGGCATCTAAACATGGTGAAGACGAGTTGCTGAAGTTCCAACCTGAGCATCAGAATAAGAAAGAAAGGGGATTTAAGTGACTTTGAACTTGGTATGGTTGTTGGTACCAGACGGGCTGGTCTGAGTATTTCAAAAACTACTGATGCACAACCAGGGTGCAGGGTTTACAGAGAATGGTCTGAAAAAGAGAAAATATCCAGTGAGCGGAAGTGGTGTGGATGAAAATGGCTTGTTGATGTCAGAGGTCAGAGGAGAATGGGCAGACTTTGAGATGATAGAAAGGCAACAGCAACTCAAATAACCACTTGTTACAACCAAGGTATGCAGAATACCATCTCTGAAAGCAGCATACATCGAACCTTGAATCAGATGGGCTACAACAGCAGAAGACCACACTGGGTGCCAACACTATCAGCTAAGAACAGGAAACTGAGGCTACTATTTGCACAGGTTTACCAAAACTAGACAATAAAAGATTGGAGAAACGTTGTCTGGTCAGATGAGTTTCAATTTCAGCTGCGACATTCAGATGGTAGGGTCAGAATTTGGCGTAATTAATATGAAATCATGGATCCATCCTGCCTTGTATCAACGGTTCAGGCTGGTGGTGTAAAGGTGTGGGTGATATTTTCTTGGCACACTTTTGCCCTCTTAGTATTAATTGAGCATTGTTTAAATGCCATGACCTACCTGAGTATTGTTGCTGACCATGTCATTCACTTTATAACTACAGTGTACCCATCTTCTGATGGCTCCTTCCAGCAGGATAATGCACCATGTCACAAAGCTCAAATCATCTCAAACTGGCTTCTTGAACATGACAATGAGGTCACTGTACTCCAATGGTCTCCAGAATCACCAGATTTCAATCTAATAGAGCACCTTTGGGATGTGGTGGAACAGGAGATTTGCATCATGGATGTGCAGCCAAATCTGCAGCAACTGCGTGATGCTATCATGTCAATATGGACTAAAATCTCTGAGGAATTTTTTCAACACCTTGTTGAATCTATGCCACAAAGCATAAAGGTAGTACGGAAGGCAATAGGGGGTCCAACCTGGTACTTGCAAGTAGGGATGGGCCCGGTGTTCGATTCGAACCCATGTTCAAATCGAACATCGGGCGCTCGCCCGCTCGGCGAGCCCAGAACTATTTGGGCCGCTCGCATCAAATTCGTGTGATGCGAGCGGCCCGCAATGCATTGCGCTAGTCGCAGTGCAATGCTGGCTGATGATTGGCCAAGCATGCACTGTGACCCCGCATGCTTGGCCAATCGGAATCTGGAAGCCCCCTTTAACAAGGGGACCCCCAGATCCCGGCCCCCCCCTTTGGGACGAGAAGACCGGAGCAAGAAGAAGTGGATCGGAGGAAGAAGAAAATGGAAGAAGAAGATGGAAGAAGATGACGGAAGGAGAAGATGAAGAAACCGAAGGATGAAGAAAGAAGATTTTAATAAAGGAATTGTCAAAGACCGTCTCCTGTAATTTTTTACCATTTTTGACACTTTTTTGGTGAAATGGTAGGGGTACTTTTATACCCCCTTACCATTTCACACAGGGGGGGGGCCGGGATCTGGGGGTCCCCTTGTTAAAGGGGGCTTCCAGATTCCGATAAGCCCCCCGCCCGCAGACCCCCACAACCAATGGCCAGGGTTGTGGGGAAGAGGCCCTTGTCCTCATCAACATGGGGACAAGGTGCTTTGGGGGGGGACCCCAAAGCATCCTCCCAATGTTGAGGGCATGTGGCCTGGTACGGTTCAGGTGGGAGGGAGGGCCGCTCTCGTCCCCCCTCTTTTCCTGCGGCCTGCCAGGTTGCGTGCTCGGATAAGGGTCTGGTATGGATTTTGAGGGGGACCATTTTTTTTGGCTAGGGTTCCCCTTAAAATCCATCCCAGACCTCAAGGGTCTGGGATGGATTTTGAGGGGGACCCTACGCCATTTATTTTTATTTTTTGGCTGGGGTTCCCCTTAATATCCATCCCAGACCTGAAAGGCCTGGTTATTGAATTTGGGGGGACCCCACGCTTTTTTTTTTTTTTCATTTTTTTTATTTTTTATCAATGACTTTTTTTTTATGAATGACTTTCAATCTTTCAATGAATGACTGTTCTCTGTATTACGGGAGCCGACAATACACATTAGCCGCGAGTGATTTTAAATAGCTTTTTTACTTGCAAAAATGACACTTTTTGCAGAGACAGTTCTAAACACGGGAAACATGCGCCCCTTTACATGCATACTATAGACACCCCCCAGGTACGAAATTTAAAGGAATATTACACTTTTATTGTATCAATTTAAGCATTATTAAAATCACTGCTCCTGAAAAAACAACCGTTTAAAAAAAAAAAAAATTTGCATTGATACATGTCCCCTGGGGCAGGACCCAGGTCCCCAAACACTTTTTATGACATTAACATGCATATTAGCCTTTAAAATTAGCACTTTTAATTTCGAACGTTCGCATCCATTAAAACTAATAGGGTTCTAAAGCTTTAGATTTAGGTCCGTTCGCGGGTTCTGGTGCGAGCCGAACGCGGGGGTGTTCGGCTCATCCCTACTTGCAAGGTGTACCTAATAAATTGGCTGGTGAGTGTATAGGTGCTCCAACTCAGGAGACTCAAAATTGTAGATTTAGGACTGCAGCACACTGGGGTTGCATGATGATGTAGGGTTGCCACCTGTATGGGATTCACCCGGACAGTACAGTTTTGAATCATGTGTCTGGGTCTCCTTCCACCTGGTACCCGGACACATGATTCAGACTGCACTGTGGTTTCTGTGCTCCATTTGCTTAGCTTGTGGAGGAACATGACTAGTTAATGTTATTAGGAGAAAGTTCTTATTCAGCAGTTCTGACAATCTAATCTGAGTCCCGAAGTCCACTTCTATACAGACACACTGGACAATGTCATTTCTGGGATCAGCAGCACAAGGATTACTCCGCCTGAGCCCGAAAACCATCAAATAGTCCGGGTGAAGTAATCCTTGTGCTGCGGTTCCGGCGGGACTCAGATTAGATTGTCGGAACTGCTGAATAAAGATAAGAACTTTCTCCTGATAACATTAACTAGTCATGTTCCTCCACCAGCTGAGCAGATGGAGTGCAGAGCCACAGTCTGGATCACCACAGGAGGCAAGCACTTGAGCTCGGGGGGTTAACTGCTTGCTGCCCGCCCACTGTCAAATGACGGTGGGGCAGTGTAAGCTCTTGTTCTGGGCCGCCGTCATATGACGGCGGCACGGAGCGGCCGCTCCCGTGCGCCCAGTGCGGCAAAAGTGGCCGCACCCTGTTTCTAGGACGCGTTGCGACCCCCGATCTGTGTAAAGAGCCACGTCAGCGGCTCTTTAACCATGTGATCGGCTGTGTCCAATCACAGCCGGTCACATGTAAACAAGGAAGTGCCGGTAATCGGCGCTCCTCGCCTCACACTGACAGAGTGTGAGGAGAGGAGAACCGACTAGCGGCATCTCCTCACAGGGGACAGCTAGGGAAGTAATCAGGGCACTGATCATCAGTACAATATATAAATAAAGTGTAAGAAATCTTGCCCACCAATGCCAGCATACAGTGCCCACCAATGCCAGCATACAGTGCCCACCAATGCCAGTGATCAGAGCCCACACTGCCCACAAGTGCCACAAATCAGTGCCCATTAGCCATCCCAGTCAGTGCTGGCAATCAATGCCCATCACTGCTGTCCACCAATGCCCATCAGTGTCGCCCATCAGTACCACCCATCAATGCCCATCAGTTAACATCTGTACCACCTATCCATGCCGCTTTTCCGTGCCCAGCAGTGCTGCCTATCAGTGCCCGCAACTGTTGCCTATCAGTGCCCATCAGTGCCACCTAACAGTGCCCATCAGTGCCGCCCATCAGTGCTCATAAGTGCGGCATATTATTGCCTCCTTATCAGTGCCACCTCATCAGACCCCTATAGGTGCTGCCTCATCAGTGCCCATAAGTGCCACCTCATCAATGCCCACCAGTTCAGCCTATCAGTGCCCATCAGTGCTGCCTCATCAGCGCACATCATTGAAGGTGAAAAATGACTTAGTTAGAAAAAATAAACTGACAGAAAAAAAGTAAAACATTTTTTTTCAAAAATGTTGGGTCTTTTTTTTTTATTTAGTAAAAAAGCATAAAAAACCCAGGAGTGATTAAATGCCCCCAAAAGAAAGCTCTATTTGTGTGAAGAAAATGATAACAAATTTGTTTGGGTACAGTGTAGCATGACCGCACAATTGTCATTCAAAGTGCGACAGTGCTGAAAGCTGAAAAATGGCTTGGACAGGAAGGGAGAGTTCGTGCCTGGTAGGCAAGTGGTTAAATAGTGTTCCTTCTCCTGGCCCCCAGGCTGAGCAGAAGTTTTTTGGAATTGCTGCAAACAAGCGGTTACTCCACAGAATATACTGGCATGGCTGAACAGCCTTAGCCTAGGTTCACAACAGTGGCGTAACTAGAACCTTCAGGGCCCCGGTGCAAGAAACCATGGAGGGCCCCCCTGACCCCCGGCCAGGGCCCTGCCCACTGATCCCAGGGGCAGCAGGACCTGCATAGCAGGGGGAACAAATCCCCTCCATGTTCCTCCTGCAGCCACTGAATGCCTATCAGAGGGAGAGGAGGAGAAGCAGACTTTTAGTGGCTGCAGAAATAAAATGGAGGGGATTTGTTCCTCTAAATGCCCCCCCCCCCCCATCCAGGTGTTCAGGGGCAACATGTGTGCTATTGCAATTGTGACCCCTGTAGTTACGCCCCTGGGATGAGTGGCAGCGGTGTTGGTGGGGGATGGGATCAGTTGTGGTTGGGGAGGGATAGGATCAGTGGCATCGGTGGTAGGGGGTTGGATGAGTGGCAGCGGTGAGGGAGAGATGGGATGAGTGGCATCGGTGGGGGGAATGGGATCAGTGGCAGCAGTGGTGGTTGGGTAGGGATGGGAACAGTGGCAGCGATGGTGGAGGAGGGATTGGATCATTGGCAGCAGTGAGGGGGGATGGGATCAGCTGCAAGGGTTGTGGTTGAGGGGGTGGGATGAGTGGTAGGCGGGATTGAATGGGATGAGTGGCAAAGGTGGTGGGGGGGGGGGAATGGGATCAGTGGCAAGGATGATGGTTGGAGGAGGGTGGGATGAGATGAGTGGTAGTGGAAGGGGGATTGGATAGGATGAGTGGTAGTGGAAGGGGGGATTGGATGGGATGAGTGGCAGCGGTGGAGGGCATTGGATGAAATGAGTGGCAGCGGTGGTGGGAGAATGGGATCCGTCGTGAGGGTGGTCGTTGGGGGTGGGGGTGGGATGAGTGGTGGGGAGGAGAATGGTATCAGTGGCAGTAGTGGTCATGATGGGGTGGATCAGTGGCAGCAGTGGTTGTGGTATTGGTGTGGGGGGAGGGGGGAATCAGTGGCAGTAGTGGTGGTGTGGGAGGGTATCAGTGGCAGTAGTGGTGGTAATGTGGGGGATCAGTGGCAGTAGTGGTCGTGTGGGGGGTATCAGTGGCAGCAGTGGTGTGTGTGGGGGGAATGAGTGCAGTAGTGGTGGTGTGGGGGGGGGGACCAGTGGCAGTAGTGGTGGTGTGGGGGTGGTATCAGTGCAGTAGTGGTGGTGTGGGGGGGTATCGGTGCAGTAGTGGTGGTGTGGGGGGTATCAGTGCAGTAGTGGTGGTGTGGGGGGTATCAGTGCAGTAGTGGTGATGTGGGGGGGAATCAGTGCAGTAGTGGTGATGTGGGGGGGAATCAGTGCAGTAGTGGTGATGTGGGGGGGGATCAGTGCAGTAGTGGTGATGTGGGGGGGGGGAATCAGTGCAGTAGTGGTAGTGTGGGGGGGATCAGTGCAGTAGTGGTGGTGTGGGGGGGATCAGTGCAGTAGTGGTGATGTGGGGGGGGGAATCAGTGCAGTAGTGGTGATGTGGGGGGGGGGGGGGGGGAATCAGTGCAGTAGTGAGGATGTGGGGGGGGGGGGGGGAATCGGTGCAGTAGTGAGGATGTGGGGGGGGGGAATCAGTGCAGTAGTGAGGATGTGGGGGGGGGGATCAGTGCAGTAGTGGTGATGTGGGGGGGGGGAATCAGTGGAGTAGTGGTGATGTGGGGGGGGGGGGGAATCAGTGCAGTAGTGAGGATGTGGGGGGGGGGGGAATCGGTGCAGTAGTGAGGATGTGGGGGGGGGGAATCAGTGCAGTAGTGAGGATGTGGGGGGGGGGGAATCAGTGCAGTAGTGGTGATGTGGGGGGGGGGAATCAGTGGAGTAGTGGTGATGTGGGGGGGGGGAATCAGTGCAGTAGTGAGGATGTGGGGGGGGGGGGGGAATCAGTGCAGTAGTGAGGATGTGGGGGGGGGGAATCAGTGCAGTAGTGGTGGTGTGTGGGGGGATCAGTGCAGTAGTGGTGTGGTGTGGGGGGGGGGGTATCAGTGCAGTAGTGGTGGTGTGGGGGGGGGGATCAGTGCAGTAGTGGTGGTGTGGGGGGGGATCAGTGCAGTAGTGGTGGTGTGGGGGGGGATCAGTGCAGTAGTGGTGGTGTGTGGGGGGGGGTCAGTGCAGTAGTGGTGGTGTGTGGGGGGGGGATCAGTGCAGTAGTGGTGGTGTGGGGGGGGGGGGTGAGTGCAGTAGTGGTGGTGTGGTGGGGATGGGGGGGGGGGGGGATCAGTGCAGTAGTGGTGGTGTGGGGGGGGGATCAGTGCAGTAGTGGTGGTGTGGGGGGGGGGGGGGATCAGTGCAGTAGTGGTGGTGTGGGGGGGGGATCAGTGCAGTAGTGGTGGTGTGGGGGGGGGGATCAGTGCAGTACAGGTGGTGTGGGGGGGGGTCTCAGTGCAGTAGTGGTGGTGTGGGGGGGGGGGGTGGTCAGTGCAGTAGTGGTGGTGTGGGGGGGGATCAGTGCAGTAGTGGTGTGGGGTGTGGGGGGGGTGGGGGGGGATCAGTGCAGTGGTGGTGTGGGGGGGGGAGTGGTGTGGTGGTGTGGGGGGGGGGGATCAGTGCAGTAGTGGTGGTGTGGGGGGGGGGGATCAGTGCAGTAGTGGTGGTGGGGGGGGGGATCAGTGCAGTAGTGGTGGTGTGTGGGGGGGGGATCAGTGCAGTAGTGGTGGTGTGGGGATCAGGGATGGGTGCCACTCACTTGCAGATCACTTGGTTCCGAATCCCCCTCCTTTTCTGGGTCTTGCTTGGGTGAACAGAGGGGATGGGCGGGGCCTGTGAGTGCAGGCGGAGCTATAGAAGATGGGCGGGGACTGTGCCTGCTGTGAGTGCAGGTGAAGAGTATGGGCGGAGACGTTGGGCGGAGCGGGCGGAGCCGCGGAAAGGATGGGTGAAGCGGGCTGAGAGGATGGGTGGGGAGGATGGGCGGAGCCTGTGCAGTGTGCACAGTGCGCTCGGGGAGGATGGGCGGAGCGGCCGGAAAGGATGGGCGGGGCGAACTCCCCGTGAATGACCATACACTGTACTATTTCCCGGGCAGCAGCGGGCCCCCCTACAGTGGCGGAACCAGAGGGCCCAGTCGCAAATGCGACTGGTGCGACCCTGGTAATTCCGCCACTGGTTCACAATTGTACGATGTCAGACATTGCATGTGATTCGCACGCACACTGCTGTGCCGATTACATGCGATGTCTGTGCAATGCGACTTGATCCTAGTATTGTTCCCTTCTGCCTTCACCCCTGTACTGTGCCCTTCTGCCTTCCCCCCTGTACTTTGCCCTTCTGCCTTCCCCCCTGTACCGTGCCCTTCTGCCTTCCCCCCTGTACCATGCCCTTCTGCCTTCCCCCCTGTACTGTGCCCTTCTGCCTTCCCCCCTGTACTGTGCCCTTCTGCCTTCCCCCCTGTACTGTGCCCTTCTGCCTTCACCCCTGTACTGTGCCCTTCTGCCTTCCCCCCTGTACCGTGCCCTTCTGCCTTCCCCCCTGTACCGTGCCCTTCTGCCTTCCCCCCCTGTACTGTGCCCTTCTGCCTTCACCCCTGTACTGTGCCCTTCTGCCTTCCCCCCTGTACTGTGCCCTTCTGCCTTCCCCCCTGTACTGTGCCCTTCTGCCTTCACCCCTGTACTGTGCCCTTCTGCCTTCCCCCCTGTACTGTGCCTTCTGCCTTCACCCCTGTACCGTGCTCTTCTGCCTTCACCCCTGTACTGTTCCCTTCTGCCTTCACCCCTGTACCGTGCCCTTCTGCCTTCCCCCCTGTACTGTACCCTTCTGCCTTCCCCCCTGTACTGTGCCCTTCTGCCTTCATCCTTGTACTGTGCCCTTTGTGTTGATTAGTCTTTGATTTATGGAATGGGTTCTTATTGTTTAAAATCTATTTTATTGAAAATAATAATAAATACATTTTTTAATTCTATCAACTATTTATACTGTAATTCTTGAGAGTAGGTGCATAAATTGGCGCCGGATGGTAGGGGCCCAGTACATTACTTTGCCCAGGGGCCCATGATGCTATTAAGATGGCCCTGCTTCCATGTGCTCCTGGCTGCCAAGGACAGTTTCAGGTTGGAGTGGTTGCCATTTGTTTGTACAATACACAGAGACATTGATAAATTAGAATATTGTATTTCAGCTCCAACCTTTTTGAAATCGACATACAGCAAAGATGTACTTAGGAGCATTTAATGTTTAGCTTGATACTAGAAGAATCTAGAAATCTGAATATGAAACAATTCTTATGAAAATACGGACCAGCAAACAGATAAAAATATACAAGCCAAATTAAAAAAAATACTTTACAATGTGAATTTACAACAACAAAAACTGTGTTCTCTTAAAATTGACTGCTGTTTTCCTTTAAAATACGTGTATCAATTTATATAAACATATACAAACAATTATGGGCCCATGTTAAATGTCATAACTATAAAATAAAGATGCCTACTGCCCCCTAGTGCATCATCTTCCTACTAACTCTATCTATTATACCTACGTTTTAAACAAGTTGGTTTTTGTTAATTTGCATCTGCTTAAAAGTCATTTTATATGTTTTTGTAACTAGGGAAAGTTTGTGTTGGTTGCTTCATCAGAAAGTGCTGATTTCATTAGTAGTTCCAGAAAACCTGCAACTAAAGTTACCAAATCATTAAAAAATCCAATAAAATTGTTCAGCACCATAAAAAACCCCGTCTCTGATTGGCTAATAAATATACGACTCCTCACTTAATAGCTGTCTTGTGTTTTTCCAGCTAGTCATTTGTGCATTTTCCCAACAGACTATAATTGTTGTTAGGGTTTCACAAGCCCTCATTTCATCATTCCCCATTTTTACAGCTTAAGGCCACTGAATGATCTTATCCAATATACATGGAAACCAATGAGACTAATGCTAGAGAGGGTATGTTTTCACAGGCTTGGTTTAAAAATTAACCCCAGCAGTGTGTAGTGGGAATGGAAGCATTGATCTGTATAGGGGTAATCGCAGAGATCTTTATTAGCCTCAAGGAACATGTCCTTGACTTTTCAATTCTTCTACAGCATGCCTCTAGTCTCCAACCAAACCTGGATGATAAACGCTATTCTTAACTCACAAATGTACCTGCTATTGCTCTCAGCCTCCTCCAAATCTCCTAATTTCTCTTTTTGTAAGCTGACTTACTTTTAGAGGATGGCTATATTCGTTCTCCATGATCCCACTGTATATAGGAACGTAGCCACCCTCTCTTTCTTGCTCCTGATATATACTATGGGTGGTTGGATTTGTATTGAGAAAGGGTTGCCTCAATGAATACATAAACGATAGGGTTAGGTACCATCATCCTATAATTATATAGTAGACCAGTAGTAGTGCTCTCGATCATCAATGGTGGCAAGGACTATTGCGGTACCCAAATATACAACAGGGGTTAATAAAAAGATATAACATTTATTACAAAGAAATATAGAAACACACTACAAATGATAGTGACAACGATTACATAATCATTGAAACAAAAGGTTTACAGAACAATAATTTAAGCCAATACATTGAAAGCCACCACAGGTATGTGAAGACACAGTAGTAAGGGATTAGACGTAACCCTCGACAAGTTTTGCGGCCTACGCCGCTTCTTCAAGAGGCGTCACCCAAAAATCTAAGAAAAAATACAATCTTTAAAGGTTTTAAAGAGTCTTGGGTGGGATGGAAACTTCATTCCTGTGTCCAGGCTTTGCTAGATGCCTGCAGCAGTCCAGTCAGCAAAGCTGGGAGTTCCTGCCAGAGACTGTATTCCTTCGGGAGGAGGATTTCTTGCTCAAGGACTGGAAAAGTCAGGACAGCTATGTGGGTGGGTCTAGGAGGCTGAGAAAGCTGAGGCGGCTAGTGGCTTCAGGAAGCTGGAGGAAATCTGGAAGTCCCCAGAGGGAGTAAGCGCAAGGGGCTGGAAAACCCTATCAGGAGGTCAGGAGTGGGCTCATACAGCAAGGGGCTGCAACCATGGCTGAGAAAGCAACTCATGGTCTAGGAGACCTAAGAGAGCAATGGTGCTGCTGACAAGAGAGTCACTGTGAGAAGCCGATTCCCGTTGTGTAAAGACTTTCTGTTTAAATAAAAGTGGGCTGTCAATGCCTTTAAAACACAGTTTAGGCTGGCATGGACTTCACTAAAAATGTGTTTACCATTGAGCTACTATACCCTCATATCACAATGTGTATGGATTTGTTTTGTAGAATAAGGATATTGTTTAGTTAATTCCAAAGGATGTGAATCACACTGTAGCACCCTTGTCTTAAACAGGGGCTACTGGTAAATTTAGCTGTGCTAGGTGGTAACTAACCTGGCCGATTTATAGTCTTTGTGATCATTTGGGTTTTCTCCTAAGCCTTAACTGTGGTTCCTCCCTCCTGTCAATAGGTGACACTGTTGCCTTTGGCATTAGTATGATGAGCTGCAGTGGGACTGAGTTATGAATATGCACATCTCTTTTAGCCAATCTGTAAGGGCTTACCTTTGTTGGAGTCCATGGCGCAGAGATGTACGCTTACCCTTGCAAATAAACAAAGCCCAAGGTAACAAAGAGATAAGCTACCTGGGCTGTGAATCTGTGCACGGGGGCTTGACAGGAATAGCCAAGGTAAAGCCGCAGTCAGGGATTCCAGAAGTCAGGATAACGATAAACAAAGCCAGGGTCTGAAGCACACTGGAACACTGGAACAGAAGCCAGGAGCACAAGAACACTTGGTAAACATGACAAAATGAACTGCCAAAGCCCTCAGAGTGAGACAGGGTTTTATACCCAGCTAATTAGGTAACCTGCCTCAGTTGATCCAGGAGTGACAGGTACAAACAGTATCGCCCACAGTACTTCATGCTAAACTAGGCATGGCTGGAAAGAATAGCTGGCTGAATAGAACTGAGATGTGGCTCAGAGGTAAGGAAACGGGAGCAAGCGCAGACAGACATGAGTTCAATACCACCCAGAGCCGCCTGGGGCGCAACCACGCCTGGCCGTCTGCAAGGCACGGTAGGGACCGTGACACAATCAGTAGGAGTTTTGGGTCACTGAGCATGGTGGGAGTGAGTATATATTTGGAGGAAGTCAGGTGATTGATGTCCTCCCACCCAGATCTTGGTCTGCTGTGGATGTGCAAGGAACAGCTGTGTTGGGTGAGGCCTGGAATCATAGGCCTGGCCATGTGCTCAATGCTCTGCCAGAGAGAGCCTGGAGGCATGCATGAACTTTTGAACTTGAGAAGGAGAAACATTTCAGGGAGACAGTAACATGCGGCATGCCATGGGTGTGGCCAAACATGATAGTGGGAGGGGCCTTGGTTAAACAAAACATGAGCTTCCTTGTACCTAAAAAATATGGGTTGATTGCTGTGCCACAAGCTGGAGTCCCCAGTGTGAACCAACCTTTAGGGAGAGAAATTGGAGAGAGGGAAGGATCACTGTTATATGGAAAGAAGGATCACTATGGTATATGTAAGAAAGGAAGACAGGATCACTATGATACATGGAAGGCAGGAAGAAAGGATCACTATGGCATATGGAAGGCAAGAAAGATAACTATGGCACTTGGAAGGCAGCAAGGAAGGATCAAGTAGGCACATGGAAGGCAGGAAGAAAGGATCAAATGGCACATGGAAGGCAGGAAGGATCACTATGACACATGGAAAGCAGGAATAATAACCATGGCACATAGAAGGCAGCAAGAATCACTATGACACATGGGAGGCAGAAAAAAAACATTATGACACATAGAAGGCAGGAAGGATCACTATGACACATGGAAGGCAGGGAGAATCACTATGACACATGGAAGGCAGGAGGGATCACTATGGCACATGGAAAGCAGGAAGGATCACTATGGCACATGCAAGGCAAGAAGCATCATTAGCTCTAATGGAAGAAAGGAAGGAAGGATCATTAAGGCACATGGAAGGCAGGACGGATAACTATGGCACATGGAAGGTAGGAAGGATCACTAAGGCAAATGGAAAGCCGGAAGGAAGCCCTAACCCTCTCTCCCGCATTTTTGTGTTGTGAGCAATAAACTCACTTTTGTTCATCCTAAAAGTGACTGGAACCATCTTTTCTGCAACTGACTACACCCTATATAACCAAAAATAGTGCAATGCAAACATGGATAATAAATGATAAACACTCAATTAAAATATAAAATAATATACTATAAACATCTAAAAGGTCTCCATATTAATTCATAATATAAAAGTTCATAATAAAGCCCAAAAGACTGTCAATGAGCTAGAGAAAGTCCACATATTTGTTAAGAAAGATCAGAACCACGTTTAACCCCAGGTGGTTGGTCCCTTCACCCACAGACAAACAGCGCTCTCACCTCAAATAAATGACCTGTGTATTACCAGAAGGTCACTAACGCTTGTCCCATACAGAGAAATAATGTGTGAAGCAGCAGGGGTTCCCAGACACAAACTCGATCCAGATGCATATAGAGAAATGAACAATTTAAGTGCTCTCTGCTAGTTAAAATCACACACTTTTAATAAAAGTAAACTACTCACAAGAGCCACATCTGATGACCTCACCCGCTGCTATCCTACAGTTCCGATAGCAGATTGACGTTCACTGTGTATCAAGATATGCTCTATGTCAAGGAGATTGTTTGTGAGTAGTTTATTTTTAATAAAATTGTGCGATTTTAACTAGCAGAGAGCACTTAGATTGTTAATTTCTCTACATGCATCTGGGATTGAGTTGGTGTCCGGGAACCCCTGCTGCTTTATAAATTATTTCCCTGTATGAGACAAGCGTTAGTGACCTTCTGGTAATACAGGGGTCATTTATTTGAGGTGAGCGCGCTGTTTGTCTGTGGGTGAAGGGACCAACAACCTGGAGTGAAATGTGCTTCTGATCTTTCTTCACAAATATGTGGACTTTTCTCTAGCTCATTGTGGTAGTCAGAAGTCTTAGGTAGTAAGCTCTTGTAGATCGCCAACCCAGGGTTCCCCAGGGCGCGTAGTCTAAGAACCAGCCTGCTTCTTCACCAGAGTCCCTGATGGTGGGGATGGACTTGCAGCAAGCTGGAACCAGGTTGTGGCCCCCAGGTACACCCAGCTGATGTTGCGGAGACCACTTGCGTGTGCAGAGTACAAGCGGCAGACAAAAGGAAATCCATAAGACAAGGCAAACCAAGTCTTTAAAATGAACCTACACAGAGACACATGACATCCCCAGATGTCACTAGTTCTATACTCCACTGTTTCATAACATGCAAGAGAATGTTCTACCCACATGGTCTTTTCAGAACCAGAAGACCAATCCATGGATGGTACGGTCTGACCCACTGGCCAGGCATCAAGCGAGACCAATCAATGAGTCACTCACTAATACCATCCAGCAAACAATTCAGTTGTGATAAAATTAGGACATTCCCTCAATTAATTTTAATCTGAATTTTGTGTATTGTATTGAAGCCTCAATGCAGAGACCTCACATGATGGAGTTATAAAAACAGAGATAAGGAGTGGACTTGTGTTATATAGAAAGACTAATAAGCATGATAAGTCCTACCTATTAATTTAAAGACTAAGTTTAGTAAAAACTAATTTTTACAAAAGTTTTATGTAGCACTGTCCCCGTAGGGATTTCTGAGTGTTGACTTCTTGGGCCTCTTTCTGTTTACCTGCAGCTGGTTGCTAATAGTTTCCACTTGATTTTGTATATGGTATTATATTAAGCATGGGGGTCCCAGGATGTCATGGCATTGGGGCAAACAGCAATGTTGCAAAGCATTAATTCCTCTGGAGTTCAAGACTTTCAATACCAGAAATTAGAGGTTCTACTCGCATCCCCCTGACACAAAACCAGGGAGGAAGGGCTTGAAGTTAAATGCCTCATTCAAGCCTGGTGGCAGAGTGGCCTTGAGGTTGAAAATCCATCTAAGTTTACATTGTAGTAGTTGCTTATTGAGGTCGCCACCTCTGTGGCTAGGATATAGTCGATCCAAGGCCAGAAAATGTACCTTAGGAATATACGCAGCATGGACTGAGGCCCTGTGTAGACCAGTGGGTACATCAGGATCACGTTTGCGCATACTTAATATATGTTGATATATGCATTTCCAGAATTCATTTATAGTTTTCCCAACATAGTAACATCCACAGTCGCAAGAGAGTAGATATACCACGGTGGGGGTCCTGCAATTTACATAATGTTTAGGGTGAAAAGTGTGCCCCATTGGGTAACCGAATATTTTTGCGTCTGTTCATATATTGACAGTAGGCACATCACCGCAGGGGAAAGTGCCTAAAGTTTTACACATTTCACCTTTTGAAGCCCTATATTCACTTGATACCAGCTTGTGTCCCACAGAGGGGGCTCTCCTGTAGGCGATAGCTGGTACCTACATAACAAGGGGGCCCTCATGTAGGCGACAGCTGGTACCTACATATGGACCCATAACAAGCAGATGCCAATACTTGTTTATGATACTTCTAATTTGCTTGTGTTGTGTAGTGAGTAGGTAGTGATGACATGTGTTGTGTCATCACTGTCCATTCACGCATGAAATGGGTGGAAAGCAATGCTCGACGAGATAGCTTAATTGTTTTCTGATACGCCTTTTTGAGGGAGGACTTGGAGTATCCTCACTCTAAGGAGTCTGGTCCTCGGGACATCAGCTTTTTCTTTTGAAATCTGATATCGTCGGAACAATTACGGCGAGCCCTTAGGTACTGGCTGTAAGGGATAGATGAAATCAATGGCTTGGGGTGGAAGCTTGAGGCGTGCAATAGCGAGTTACCCACCGTGGGTTTGCTGTAAAGCTTGCTAGATAAACTGCTGTTGATTTGCTTTTAAATGGATACATCCAAGAAAGTGATTTCACTCATACTGTGTGACATTGTAAATTTTAAATTGAAATTATTGGTATTGATACGAGTCATAAATTCATATAGAAGATTGTTCGATCCATCCCAGAATATGAGGACGTCGTCTATGTAACGATGCCATGCTATAACATGGCTCATGTACACAGACAGCGTGTCGTCTGCCAACAACTAACGTTCCCACTCCACCAGGTACAGGTAGAAGATGGGGTTTAAAACTCAAGGCCACCCTACCACCAGGCTTGAATGAGGCATTTAACATCAAGCCCTTCCTCCCTGGTTTTGTTTTAGGGGGATGCAAGTTGAATCTCTAATTTCTGGTATTGAGAGTCTTGAACTTCAGAGGAATTAATGCTTTGCGACATTGCTGTGTGCCCCTTATGCCATGACATCCTGGGACCTCCATGCTAAATACAATACCATATACAGAATTCTTTAATAATTAATCTTTAATTTTAGATCTGCTCGTCACTGGTATTCCATATCCTTGGCTACTTTATTTCCCAATATATTTTATATTTTTTCTTTCTTTCCCTGTTTGCTTTTTCCTATGTATATCATTTTTGTTTAATCAATCACTGTTTTTTGTTCTTGTATGTGCACTCTCTGCACTCTCTATGCTGTGTACTCCTGAACTCTGCACTCTCTATACTGACTACTCCTGAACTTTGCACTCTCTATGATGCATACTACTGAACTCTGCACTCTCTATGCTGCGTACTCCTGAACACTGCACTCTCTATGCTGCGTACTCCTGAACTATGCACTCTGTATATAACACACTCCTGAACTCTGTATGTAACACACTCTGAACTCTGCACTTTGTATGTAGTGTACTCCTGAACGCTGCACTCTGTACGCCACGTACTCCTGAACTCTGCACTCTGTACGCCACATACTCCTGAACTCTGCACTCTGTATGCCACATACTCCTGAACTCTTCACTCTGTACGCCACATACTCCTGAACTCTGCATTCTGTACACCATGAACTCCTGAACTCTGCTTGCATTGTACTCCTGAACTCTGTACATAACGCACTCCTGAGCTCTGCATTCTGTACGCTGTGTACTTCTGAATTCTGCTTGCTGTGTACTTCTGAACTCTGCACATAACGCACTCCTGAAGTCTGCACTCTGTACACTGCATACTCCTGAACTCTGCACTCTGTACACTGTGTACTTCTGAATTCTGCTTGCTGTGTACTCCTGAACTCTGCACTCTGTGCATAGGATACTCCTGAACTCTGCATACATAGTCTTACAGATACAACTGGCCCTTTGAGGGCAACCATAATGCTGATGTGTCCCGTAATGAAATTGAGTTTGATATCCCTGTTTTATAGGAATTCTATGGTCACGGCTTACATTTTCATTTTATAATAAGCATTATAATAACAATACAAACAGTGGTTATATTTGACGATACAATATAAGCTTACTTGAAAAAAATCACCTTTCATGTTATTACATCCAACTTTCTGGATTCCCTGCATGATTTGCTGCTTCTTCTCTGCTGTTTACTTTCCATTTCTAAGGACTACATATCCCATGGTACCTTACTGCCTGCAAGCATTCTTGCTCTGACTCTCACTCTTGAAATGTGTGACACAGTAGTGCCTACTCACAAGGAGTGAATACATGTCACAGAATTCAAGGAAGTAAATGCGTGGGGATTTTTACGAAGTTAAAGAGGGATTGCACCTGAAATTTTTTTTTTTTTTTAAAAGCCAGCAGCTACAAATAATGCAGCTGCTGACTTTTAATAAATGGACACTTACCTCTTCCAGGGTCCAGCGATGTCAGCAGCAGAAGCCGATCAATCGCTCGGTCCTCTGCTGCTGCCGGTGCCATTTTCGGTGAGGGAATCAGGAAGTGAAGCATTGCGGCTTCACTTTACGGTTCCCTACTGCGCATGCGCCAGTCGCGCAAGTGCAATTTGAATCGTCCGCGTTGTCTCTGGGACCCGTGTGTGTCCCAGCAAATAATGCAGCTGCTGACTTTTAATAAATGGACACTTACCTCTTCCAGGGTCCAGCGATGTCAGCAGCAGAAGCCGATCAATCGCTCGGTCCTCTGCTGCTGCCGGTGCCATTTTCGGTGAGGGAATCAGGAAGTGAAGCATTGCGGCTTCACTTTACGGTTCCCTACTGCGCATGCGCCAGTCGCGCAAGTGCAATTTGAATCGTCCGCGTTGTCTCTGGGACCCGTGTGTGTCCCAGCAGACAGCGCGGAGGGAAAGGAAGAGGCATAGACTCCCGTGGGAGTCTATGCCCGGAAGTGGGTGTAAATACCTGTCTTAGGGAAGGGTTCCGAAAAGCGGAAGTTCCACTTCAGGGTGGAATCTCGCTTTAATTTGCAAACTTTAAGATCATTCAAATTACTAGGAGTTGGCTAAAAATAATTGAAATACAATGTGGAAATGAATATATGATTTTACTCTTTTTTTTTACTTTTTCTTTACGGTAATGCCCTTAATTTAAGCTGAGGGGTAATTACAGCAGTGTCCTTTATTTAAGCTTACAAGTAATCATGACTTTACATTTTGACCACAGATACGCTTTGAAGCAAAGGTTTGACAGAAATTTGTAAGGGTGTATAGCATTGTGCTAAGGGCTAAATAAGAACTTTGAGTCTTCTTTCTAATAGACTGTATACAATCTGCATATATGAGGTAGGTGTTAGCTCCCCAAGGTTACCCTTTCATGTTGAACAATCTTTACACGGTTCCTTTATATTTTTCAAGGCAGCAACCCAGCTGTCATCTCTTGTTCTATGCTTCTGAGTTCAGATTAGGTCGGCTTGAAAAAAGTTTGCATTTATTCTTCCATACAAGTCATTGTTGATGCTTGACAAAAGCAATTACAATGCATCTCAAACACATTTGTACACTAGCCCTTAGTACAATGAAATCCGTGCACCCGAACCACACAGATTTCAAACTGGGAGCAGCAGCTGTGTCCATGCAGCCGCTGAATACCAATAGACATGGATGGGATTGCCTGCATGGAACATCTTTGCATCCCTGTGTAGATAAACACGGCCCTCGCACAGGTGTGCGCTTTAGTATGCCCATTTGAACTAGGCCTAAAAGTGGCGCTTTTAAGAACTACAGTACACAATGTGCCGCAGGTGTCAGTAAAGCTACTGAAACAGGTGTCATGGATATGTGAATCAGGTACAGACCATTTAACCGCTTAGCGACCACCCCACACAGATATAGTGCGGCAGGGCAGCCGCTCTGTGCCAGATCACGTACCTAGTACTTAGCGATTGGACACATCGGGAGCCAATCAGCAGGTCTGGTGGACCCGATGTCCGCCAGGACCCACCAATTGTTCTGGAGATCAGCAGAACGGCGGTCTGCCTGTGTAAGCAAGGCAGATCAACGTTCTGTGAGAAGGGAAGACTGAGATCTTGTGTTTGTGCTAAGCAGGAACACCAATCTCTGTCTTTCCACAGTAAATGCATCCCCCACACAATTACGGTAGAAAGCACTCCCAGAGAACACAGGTAACCCTTTGATCACCCCTGATGTTAACCCTTTCCCTGACAGTGTCTTTAGTACATTGACAGTGCATTTTTTTTAGCAACTGATCACTGCATTGGTGTCACTGGTCCCTAAAAAGTGTCACACATTTGCCTGCCGCAATGTCGCAGTCCCAAAATTAGTAAAAAAAAATTCCACATTTATTAAATGCTGGCAAATCCCGAATTCCATCTTATTGGGGAATTGATTCCTACAATCTATCAATGGTTATGAAATGTTGATGATCTCCGTTTATTGGAAGAATTAACATGTAGGAATAGGGATTTCAAGACATGGGCAAAATGGTTTGAATTAAGGTCCCTTTCACACTGGGGCGGGAGCGGCGTCGGCGGTAAAGCTATTTTTAGCGCTGTAGTGCCTTAAAACAACTTCATTGTACTACAAATTAATTTCAGACTCCTAAGTGAAGTATTTCAGAATACGATATACAGTATCTTACAATAGTGGGTACACTCCTCACATTTTTGTAAATATTTTATTATATTTTTCATGTGACAACACTGAAGAAATGACACTTTGCTACAATAGTGAGTGTACAGCTTGTATAACAGTGAACATTTGCTGTCCCCTCAAAATAACTCAACTCACAGCCATTAATGTCTAAACCGATGGCAACAAAAGTGAGTACACCCCTAAGTGTAAATGTCCAAATTGGACCCATAGTGTCACATTTTTTTGTGGCCACCATTATGTTCCAGCACTGCCTTAACCCTCTTGGGCATGGAGTTCACCAGAGCTTCACAGGTTGCCACTGAAGTCCTCTTCCACTTCTCCATGACGACATCACAGAGCTGGTGGATGTTAGAGACCTTGCGCTCCTCCACCTTCTGTTTGAGGATGCCCCACAGATGCTCAATAGGGTTTAGGTCTGGAGACATGCTTGGCCAGTCCATCACTTTTACTCTCAGCTTCTTTAGCAAGGCAGTGGTCATCTTGGAGGTGTGTTTGGGGTCGTTATCATGTTGGAATACTGCCCTGAGGCCCAGTCTCCGAAGGGAGGGGATCATACTCTGCTTCAGTATGTGGCAGTACATTTTGGCATTCATGGTTCCCTCAATGAACTGTAGCTCCCCAGTGTCGGCAGCACTCATGCAGCCCCAGACCATGACACTCCCACCACCATGCTTGACTGTAGGCAAGACACACTTGTCTTTGTACTCCTCACCTGGTTGCCACCACACACGTTTGACACCATCTGATTCAAATACGTTTATCTTGCTCTCATCAGACCACAGGACATGGTTCCAGTAATCCATATCCTTAGTCTGCTTGTCTTCAGCAAACTGTTTGCAGGCTTTCTTGTGCATCTTTAGAAGTGGCTTCCTTCTAGGGTGACAGCCATACAGACCAATTTGATGCAGTGTGCAGCGTATGGTCTGAGCACTGACAGGCTGACCCCCCCCCCCCCTTCAACCTCTGCAGCAATGCTGGCAGCACTGATACATCTATTTCCCAAAGACAACCTCTATGGTATGACGCTGAGCACGTGCACTCAACTTCTTTGGTCGACCATGGCGAGGCCTGTTCTGAGTGGTACCTGTCCTGTTAAAGTTATGTATGGTCTTGGCCACTGTGCTGCAGCTCAGTTTCAGGGTCTTCCCAATCTTCTTATAGACTAGGCCATCTTTATGTAGAGCCACAATTCTTTTTTTCAGATCCTCAGAGAGTTCTTTGCCACGAGGTGCCACGTTGAACTTCCAGTGACCAGTATGAGAGAGTGAGAGCAATAACACCAAATTTAACACACCTGCTCCCCATTCACACCTGAGACCTTGTAACACTAACGAGTCGCATGACACCAGGGAGAGAAAATGGCTAATTGGGCCCAATTTGGACATTTTCATTAGGGGTGTACTCACTTTAGACATTAATGTCTGTGTGTAGAGTTATTTTGAGGGGACAGCAAATTTACACCGTTATACAAGCTGTACACTCACTACTTTACATTGTAGCAAAGTGTAATTTCTTCAGTGTTGTCACAGGAAAAGATATAATAAAATATTTATAACAATGTGAGGGGTGTACTAACTTTATGAGATACTGTACTGGATATATTGAATATCTATTTTTCGCAGGATTTTCTACTATTGTTCTCCCCCTTTATTTCTATTTATTTATTTGTTGTTTTTTTTTCTCTCTTCTTTGATTTGGTTTTCCCTTCCTCCTCCTTCCTATCATTTTTTTCTGAAGGGGAGATGAAGGAAATTAAAGTTAAAGGTTTGTGTTTGTAAAAAAAAGCTGAATTATGGGATCAAAACAGGTTGATATCTTTTACTTTAACTACATTTGAATTTGGATATAGATAAGTTATAGAGAGATGTGAATTCATACTGTTTTGATACTACTTGGGTGTTTTGATATAGAATACACTGTATTGTTTTTCGACTTTAAAAAAGCAATACAAAATTATAAAAATAAAAAATAAAAAATAAATAAAAACATTTCCAGTTATTAGATGCTATAACTTTTGCGCAAACCATCATAGGTTTATTGAATTTTTTTTTATCAAAAATATGTAGCAGAATACATATTGACCTAAATTTATGAAGAAATCCGTTTTTTTTACATTATGGCGGGGGGTGTTTTATAGCAGAAAGTAAAAAATATAGTTTTTTTTCCGAATTGTCATTTTTTTTTTGTTTATAGCGCAAAAAAAAAAAAAAACTGCAGAGGTGATCAAATACCACCAAAATAAAGCTTTATTTGTGGGAAAAAGGACATACATTTTATTTGGATACAGCGACGCACGACCGCGTAATTGTCAGTTAAAGTGCAGTGCCGTATACCAAAAAATGGCCTGGTCATGAAGGGGGTAAACCTTTCGGAGCTGAAGTGGTTAAAGGGCCACAGTACCAGAAAAGTGTATTGATTTACCAAAATCCTCTGAGTGTGTTGCAGATCTCCTGCCACTGCAGATATCGGACACATCCTTGTGTAAAGATTTCCTCTGCAAGCTGGAAACATTGTACTGGGAAAATGCATGTACCTGTGATGACTTGCTCCTATTATTTTTTCCGATTATAAGGCCCCATGCACACGAGACGCAGATGCAAACTCTGCTGAACGCATGTTTTAAAAAGCAGAAACCTGCATTTAAAAACACGCGTTTTGCAGCGTTTTAATGCCGCGTTTAGTTGCGTTTAGCCGCGTTTGCGTCTATAAGCGTTTGTAAAGATAACATCATATAGACCCCCCCCCCAAGCTCAGAAAGCATGTATTATTAACTATTTCTGCCATTTTGATCAGAGTGAGCCTCTCTTTCTGTGTTTTTTTTTTTTTTTTTCGGGAAATGGATCCCATATTGAATATATGTCAGGAAATGCTCCTGATGTTGCTCTTGATGAGGAAGCAATGTCATTGCAAATTGCGTGAGAGGTCCAGAGTCAGAGCCTGACGATATTGGACCCATCCGTTGATGGCACAGCGAATGTCCGTTGGATATTTCACAAACATTGTGGGGGGTTGGGGCTGACTAGACATTGGTATGCAGGTTTTTCTTTGTGAAAAAAAGACATTGCTATGCTTTGGTCAGACTAGGTGGAGTCACTGATTAGATTAGAAATTGGATGAAGGGTTGGGGCAAAGAAGTGGAGGCATTCCTCATTGTCTAAGCCACCTAAAAAAATAGAGTTTTTTATTGCATTGCATCAGTGAGTATATATGCTCTATGAACTATCTAAAGTAATTACGACATTTTAAACCAATTTTTTTTAGTATTTTTTATGGTTTACCATCATATTTCTGAGTTTTCTGGTCCAAAAAATTGGGTTCCTTTAAAAGTGCTTATAAACACAAACGTAGCTAAACGCGGGTGCTACGTTTAGCTGCGTTTAGCTGCGTTTAGCCGCGTTTTGCATCTGAAACGTGGAAAAGCAAAGTGTCTGAACCCATTTTTTTTGCTTCTGGAAAAACAAGGTTAAACGCAACTGTTCGTTCAGCGTTCAGGGGCAGTTGAAGAAAGTGTCCAACTGCCTCTGAACGCGCGTTTAACAGCGTCTCGTGTGCATGGGGCCTAAATGAATGAGCTGCCTTATTTTTTCCAAAAATCTTAAAAATCTCCAGAGGCGACGTTTAAAAAATTCTACAGGTTGCATGTTTTGAGTTACAGAGGAGGCCTGGGGCTAAAATTATTGCTCTCGATCTACCGATCGCAGCGATACCTCACATATGGGGTTTCAACACCATTTTCATATGCGGGCGCTACTCACGTGTGCGTTCGCTTCTGCATGCGAGCTCGGCAGGACGGGGCCCGTTTAAAAAATGTTTTTCTTTTTCTTATTTTTTATTTTAAAACAAAAAAAAAAAACAATTGTGTCACTTTTATTCCAATTACAAGGAGTGTAAACATCCCTTGTAAAGCATGCCAGCACCTCTTAAATATGAGATCTGGGGTCAAAAATTTTTGTCATTTGAAAAAATTCCAAGTAAGGACGTATATCTGTGTGCGGCGGTCCAGAAGTGGTTAAACACCCAACACACCACAGACAATCATAACTAGGGTGGACGATTGTGGCACACATAGCATGCAGTGAACAGGTACGCACAGAGTTTTCTCTTCTCCCACTTTCTTCTCTCTCCTTATACCCAGACAGTCAGCATTCCTGCCCTCTGCAGATAGTGGTTACAATCCCTACACATGGGACACAGCCAGTCCTCTGGGTAGACAAAATCAAGAATGCCCTTGTCTCTGTATGGCCAGGTTATTGTAGCTTTACTAAGAAAGCTTTATCCACAAATGAGGATTTTTTTTCTGTGTTCCCTATAGCCTTTCTGGACCATGCTATATCTACTGTATATTTATTATATTATTAGATAAAACAAGCTCAAATTTATTTTAACCAGAAACTATTTAAATTTAGTTTACCCTGAACTAACACTAGATGGCAGGCAAGCTCCAGTTTTCGCTAAATCAGTTCTACTGTATATTCTTGTGTAACTAACATAACTGTCTGCATACTGTCCACACTCACTGCAGGAGCATCAGCTGTTCACATTATTCACACAGAAAATGAGAATTCCTCTTTCTGAAAGCACCTAGATTGAGTAACTGGTAAAATAAGTAGTCCTGTATAGAGGAAAAAGTCCTGGTGAGAATACAGTATCTGTCCGTCCGTCTATCTATCAACACAGCAATTAAGAGCACCACAAGCTGCCTGCATGTACTTGAGCATAGTGGTTGTATGTGGCCGTGGAGCAGAGTGGATAAAAATCAATGATTTTTTTTTTTTTTTTTTTTTAGAGAATCCAAAAAATATATATTTTTTTAAATTTAAATCTGATTTATGTAAATCATTTATTTTTTATTTTTATGAAATGCATTTTAAGAAAATGCTTTTGGAGAAGAAATCTAAAGATAGTTTTCTATTTAAGATCAGGGCCGGGACAAGGGGTGGGCAGGAGGGGGGCGCAGTTTGGCATCTTTGCCCTGGGCGCTGGATGACATTGTCCCGTCACTGTTTAAGATACATTAATAATTTAGTTTATTCGGCATGAAATAGAGCTTAGTTATGTAACATGAGGCTGTATATTCTTCAATATTTTAATTTTTGGTAAACTCATTCAATGAATCCAAGCTCTGTAAGCTGAGATAACATGCACTGCATTGATGCATTCACACAATTTCACAGTAACCATGAGATAATACAAAGTTTAGGAATATTCCTCTACCCTATTGTTTTGCAAATCTATGTACACTACAAACTGTATGATTGAATCCGTTCTGATATCGCTGTTTTGCTAACCTGACAGCTTATTATTCTAAATAGGAAACCTTTATTTTGTTTGTAAATATTAAAGATTCTAACTATAAACAGAAAAGTCAGTGCTACTACCCATACACCACACAGATAGCAGAGCTCCCGGGTGCTCGATCCACAGTCACTGGCTGAGTAGAGTAATGTGGAAATAATGATCCGCACTCCGGTTGTTGCTCTAAAAATTTCTTCATTTTATTGAATAGCCACATTGAACAAACACAGATTAAGTCAGTTGACATGTTTCAGCCTATAAGGCCTTAGTCATAAAGATTCTAACTACCAGCAAGAATGAGTCCTTACATTTAAAGAGCACCTGTCATTTCAGATCCTTCATGGCAGCGCCTGTTAGCGGGCATCCACGTCCCTCACCTTGTTGTGTCACTGCCGCATCACCAGCCATCCCATTAAAGTGAATGGGACTGTCGGTGAGCCAACAGTGGGTCAGAGGAGGACTTAATTACCAGCGTATAGTCAAATGGCATCCGCAGATGGGATCTCCCTTCCTGGGCAGGCGTCATATGACGTTCTCTGCTTCCCTACGGTATAGAGGGCATGCGCCTGCCGCTGCGTCACTGAGGAGTATGGATGAGCCGAACACCCTCCTGTTCTGTTTGCAGCAGAAAATGCGAACAGGCAAAAAATTTGGCAGAACACACAAACACCGTTAAAGTCTATGGGACACGAACATGAATAATCAAAAGTGCTAATTTTAAAGGCTTATATGCAAGTTATTGTCATAAAAAGTGTTTGGGGACTCGGGAGCAGTGATTTTTTTTTAATGCTTAAAGTGAAACAATAAAAATGAAATATTCCTTTAAATATTGTGCCTGGGGGGAGTGCATTTTCCCGTGTTTAAAACAGTACCACAGCAAAATTACATTTCTAAAGGAAAAATAGTAATTTAAAACTGATTGCAGCTGTAATGGATTGTTGGGTCTCGGCAATATAGATAAAACTCATTGAAAAAAAGAGCATCGGACCCCCCCCCCCCCCAGGCCATTTCCAGGCCCTTTGAGTCTGGTATGAATATAAAGGGGAACCCCAAACCAAAAATCCATACCAGGCCCTTCGGGTCTGATATGGAAATTAAGGGGAACCCTGCGCCAAATTAAAAACAAAATGGCTTATTTTTACATAATTACTTTGATCCAGCTTGGACCAATGTACATACAGTAGGTGTGCGCACAGGGTGTGCCAGATGTGCCTGGGAACACCCTCATCACCCTGTGTGGTGCAGACTCCCCCTGTTTGGACCCCTGATATCTCAGCAAAAGCCCCCCGAATAGGGCTCCTAAAAAAATAGTAAATAAAAAAAAAAAAAATTGTAAAAAATAAAATAATAAAAATAAAAACGAATAACATCGTCCACTCCCCTACTGACACCAATCTCTGCCCTTCTGACACTGTCAGTATATATACACATGCACACACATACATATGTGTTTGAGCTTTGGGGTGCACATCCTAATCAAACACATATGCCAATGTACGTAAGGTTGCACTGATGCTGATAGCTAGCATTTGCACGAGTACTTGTGCAAATGTTCCGATATCTAAACCAATACCTTTACAGTGCAATTTGAGCCCAGGCCTGTCATAGCGACTTCAGCCTGGGTTCACACAGCAAGAACCTGCATGCGATTCAGACAGCAAATTTGTTGCAGTGCGGTTTGAGCCCATTAATTTAGCATAGGCTCAAATCGTACTGCAAATATATCGGTACTCGGTATCAGCGAGTACTTGAGCACAAGTATCGATACTTCTACTCATGGATAAAAAAAATGTCATTGGTGCAACCCTAAATGTAACTATGCATATACCATACCTGGCTGCTATCTGTGGAAGCTGGAAATCGTTGTAGTAGACAGTGGCGGAACTACCGCCATAGCGGCACATGCACCCGCTATGGGGCCCGCAGCCCAGTGGGGCCCTTGAGGACAGGCGCTGCGGGTGGCTCCGGGGGTCCGCGGGCGGCACCGCGGGTGGCTCAGGCGGGTCCGCGGGTGGCTCCGGGGGTCCGCGGGTGGCTCCGGGGTCCGCGGGTGGCTCCGCGGGCCCGCGGGTGGCTCCGGGGTCCGCGGGTGGCTCCGTGGGCCCGCGGGTGGCTCAGGCGGGTCCGCGGGTGGCTCAGGCGGGTCCGCGGGTGGCTCCAGGGGTCCGCGGGTGGCTCCGCGGGTGGCTCAGGCGGGTCCGCGGGTGGCTCCGGGGGTCCGCGGGCGGCACCGCGGATGGCTCCGTGGGCCCGCTGGTGGCTCCGACGGGTCCGCGGGTGGCTCCGCGGGTGAGAGCGGGCAGGTCCGTGGACGTGAGCGGTCTGGCCAATCAGGGATCTGGGGCGGGGGGAGCAGAGAGATGACATCATCTCTCACCGCCTGGTGCCCGCCCTGCATCCCTGCATTGAAGTTCCCCCTTCACTGTGCTGTCAGCCGGGAAGCAGAGAGATGACATTATCTCTCTGCTGCCTGACTGCTAACCTGCTGCAACTGACAATCCGTAACGGTGTGGCAGGTGACAACCCATAATGTGTGGCAGGCGACGTGGCAAGTGACAACCTGTAATGTGTGGCAGGCGACGTGACAAGTGACAACGCGTAATGTGTGGCAGGCGACATGACAAGTGACAACCCGTAATGTGGGACAGGTGACTTGGCAAGTGACAACCCCTAATGTGTGGCAGGCGACCTGGCAAGTGACAACCCCTAATGTGTGGCAGGCGACGTGGCAAGTGACAACCGTAATGTGTGGCAGGCGAAGTGGCAAGTGACAACCCGTAATGTGTGGCAAGCGACATGGCAAGTGACAACCCGTAATGTGGGACAGGTGACGTGGCAAGTGACAACCCCTAATGTGTGGCAGGCGACGTGGCAAGTGACAACCCCTAATGTGTGGCAGGCGACGTGGCAAGTGACAACCCGTAATGTGTGGCAGGCGAAGTGGCAAGTGACAACCCGTAATGTGTGGCAGGCGACATGGCAAGTGACAACCCATAATGTGTGGCAGGCGACGTGGCAAGTGACAACCCCTAATGTGTGGCAGGCGACGTGGCAAGTGACAACCCGTAATGTGTGGCAGGCGAAGTGGCAAGTGACAACCGTAATGTGTGGCAGGCGACATGGCAAGTGACAACCCGTAATGTGGGCAGGCGACGTGGCAAGTGACAACCCGTAATGTGTGGCAGGCGACGTGGCAAGTGACAACCCGTAATGTGTGGCAGGTGACGTGGCAAGTGACAACCCGTACTGTGTGGCAGGCGACATGGCAAGTGACAACCCGTAATGTGTGGCAGGCGACGTGGCAAGTGACAATCCGTGACATGACAATCTGTAATGTGGCAGGTGACGGCGCAAGTGACAACCCGGGACGTGGCAAGTGACAATCCATAATGTGTGGCAGGTGACGTGGCAAGTGACAATCCGTGATGTGGTAAGTGGACAATCCGCGACATGTGGCAGGTGACATTCTGCAACATGTGACAAGTGACAATCTGCATCTGGTGGCAGGCAACGTGGCAAGTGGACAATCCGCAACGTGTGGTAGGTGATGTGGCAAGTGACAATCCGTAATGTGTGGCAAGTGACGATCCAGGACGTGGCAAGTGACAATCCATAATGTGTGGCAGGTGACGTGGCAAGTGACAACCCAGGACATGGCAAGTGACAATCCGTAATGTGTGGCAAGTGACGTGGCAAGTGACAACCCGGGACGTGGCAAGTGACCATCAGTAATGTGTGGCAGGTGACATGGCAAGTGCCAATCCATTATGTGTGGCAGGTGACATTCTGCAACGTGTGACAATTGACAATCTGCATCTGGTGGCCGGCGATGGTGGCAAGTGGCACACGCTCTGGGCTCCCACTGATTCTGCATTATGGTGAGTTGAACTATTTCATTTTATATAACAGAACATAAATTGGTTAGAAGGCATGGAGATCAGCAATGTGTGTCCTTCAGGGGCAGTATACTGCATACTTTGTTGTTCAAAATTAATATAAGCTATTGCCTGGGTACTGTGCCACATGAGTGTGGAAATCTGTTGTTCGGGGGGAATTTCGTGGGGGGGCTATTTGCAGGGGGCGGGGGCCCATACAACATTTTGCTATGGGGCCCTATGATTTCTAGTTACGCCCCTGGTAGTAGACACCACTAATTCAGTGATCTGCACTAACTTTTAAGGGTAGCGCTACCACCGAAGGAGCCACTAGAAATGGCCCAGGTTCTATTCCCAGTAGATTGCCCTGCAGACTTTGCCTTAACAATTCTAGGGGTGTTCTTTTTGATGTTTTTATTTTTGGAGTAACTGGAATAAGGTTGAGAGAATAGAGTGAGATACTACAAAAAAAATAACTATATATATAGGTTGAAGACAGTAAACTTCTTTCTGTAGAGATGAAGCAGAGGTCCTTGCAGAAGCAAACTGTGGACTGAGTCTCTATCACCAGAGGGTGGCAGCAGCCCAAAAGTCTCTAATATCGTTCACAGCAGTCTGTACGAAATGTCGTACGAAATCGAACGAACGAAAATAACGAAACAAAAACGAAAAACGAAAAAAAAAAAAAAAACGAATTGCACATGTCTAAAGCCCCATACACACGGTCGGACAATCCGCGGACCAGGTCCGTCGGACCATGTCCGTCATACTTTGTCCGATGTTGGTTTTGCGTACACACGGTCGGACAAAGTTGTCGGAAAATCCAATCATTCTGAACGTGGTGACGTTTGTTGCCTACGACGGGACTACGTAGAGGCTAGTAGCCAATAGCTTTGGTCTTGTAATGTGATCTGAGCATGCGTGGCACTTTGTCCGGTCGGACAACCGTACACACGATCGGATTTGGTGTGATCGGACCGTGTTGACGGCAAAGATTTCCAGCAGGAGATAAGACTTTGTCCGTCGGTCAAACCGACGAACACTGTCCGATGGTGCATACACACGGTCTGATTTTTCAACAACCTTGTCCGATCGGACAGAATCCATGAAAAAGTCTGACCGTGTGTATGGGGCTTAAGAGGAAGCAATGAAACCACCAGCAGCTGAAACACTGAGCTGACCTAACTAATCACGCGCAGCTGCACTGATTATAGTGAGCACAGCTAAATTTACCTAACACAGCATCTACAGCCACACTGGATGCAGTGAGACAAGCTAAACTTACTTAACAACAAAAAATGCAGCTCCACTGAACACAGTGAGCCAGAACTAAATCTAACTAATCCTAGCACCTATCTAAGAGGGTGCACAAGTGACCCCTGATTGAATGACTGTGACATCATCATTCCACCTCTCCACTTCATCCAATTAAAGAATGCTTTACATTTATTGAGAAAATGCAAAGCAATCTTTTCAAGGCCCCCATGCAGAGCAAGCGACCAGTTGTGTTCACATTGTAGCAGGGCAGCCGCTGAGAAGCAAGTGGGGATTATTGGAGTAGCGGTGTGTACTTCAGTGATTTCCAGGTTCCCCGGGGGTCGGCCAGGTATGGTATATACAGTACATTGTTACGCAGTAAGCTGAACCAATGTAACTTTGTATAAAACATTGACATGTGGAATTCAGCTTCAACTAAAGAGGCAAACATCATGGCCACTGTTCCTAAGCTGTGCAGCTCCCCCCTTTTTTGGTGCCCTACTTGCCATACCCTAGATAACTCACAAACGGGGAACACTCATAAAGTGAAAAGCCTCAACCTCAAGCCCAACTTCATAGGTATGTCATACCTCCAAACCTACCTCTGACCAAAGGGGCAGTTTTCCAGCAAGTAGAAAAGCATGTCACCCTAAAATGGCAGGAAAGGGGTATGTCAGGGGTCAGAGCAAAATTGTGATACATTCAGACCTCCCATGAGCAGTGTCCCATAGTTAATGCTACTCACAACATGGGTAGATGAGTGAAAGGTCCACCTCCTCCATTAATAGAATCCTTTTCACTGATGAATGGAGGAGATTGGTGGAAAGGGTGGGCATAGTCAGCACTCTTGATGAGTGCATGTGATGGGTCCAGCCAATCATAATAAACCTCACAGCAAATGAAGATCATAGATGAGGGGGTATGGAGGGGAAAGGCAAAGAACTAAGACCCCACCTATCAGAAGTTTAATAAAACTTAGGCTATAAAGTAGTACAGGCAAAGCGTTTCTCCATTTTGGATAGAGAATGGGAGGGTTTTAACCCATCTGTGGGGTTTTTGCCATCTGTGTCCCAAAAAGGAGAGTTCATCTCACTTCCTGTCCCATATGCAAAACAGGAATGAGAGGAAATGCCTCCAACACAAGTGAATCCCTGGTTGTCACCATGCTCACCAGAACCAATGTCCCCATTAGTTTTTCCCTCGATTCCTGTTCTGGGGACAACCCAAAATTTGGGATTTTCTTTTACTTTCACTTTCGATAAAAATGGTAAACATGACAAATAGAAAGGGTTAATCCCCCCAACGGGGCACAGATAGCAAAAAAAAAAAAAAAAAACAGACATATCTCTATTATATCCCCAAAAAAAAATCCTTTAGCTATACTTATGATTAGGGGGCCGTGTAATAAAGAAATCATTCACCCAACATGCTTCATCACTCAGATTAAAAGCCTGCAATGTGTGGTTAGCAGTTCTGAAGAGTAAACAATTTGCTTCCCCCCCCCCCCCCCCCCATCCATTAATAAAATATCTTGGTGATAAGTTTAGAATGCTGGGATGTAGTTCTCTCCGGTTATGTAATATAACTGTCTGCTGACACTTCCATTGATGTGTATGTTCAGTGCCTGGTAACTCTCTATGAGATCTATTAGCGGAGATAGGTTGAGGCTGGGAGCGATCCTGGTGGGTCTGCGTCTACACCACAGTAAGCAGCTGAGACCATCTTATAATAACATCTGTGCATTGTGAGGACGGTATACATATGCAGATTGCAGATTTCAGGAAGAATTCATCTGGACAGCTGACATAAATCCACCACGGTATCCTTCTGATCATACATTTATTATGAGTCTCTTCCACATTCCCCGATTTATTTTTTATAAATCAGATCTAAGCTGTCATTGAAATACAACTCTGATAGGTTTCTATGTGGACATATTTGTGAACAAATATATCTGATTTCATTTTACATTATATGCAGCCTGGTAATAATCCATCTATACAGGCATATGTCAAATGATGGACTAAGGAGATGCTGCCGTACAGACCATAGTCAGGCCATTAAAGCTGAATTCTTGGCAAAAACGAAAATATAAAAATATTTTTCAATAGCCTCAAAGTCTATAAATCCACTCTGTGTGCCCCAATTGGCATTGCAAACCCAGATATTACAAATACATTGTACAGGTAGTAGTGACCAGTGATGTAAGTAACTGAGTTAAAACAAAACTGAGTTACTTAACGCAGTTACTTTAGAGGGTAACGAGTAATCTAACTGATTACTTTTCCCCTCATGGTAACGCTGTTCCCATTACTTGGGCGGCGTTACTGCAATTACATCTACCGCCGCTAGATGGCAGTAGTGTAATTCCGGGGTCCTGCTGGAAAAGTTCCCCCGCCGGATAAGGACCCCCTGTACTGCGCAGGCGCAGCGCTTGCGCAGTTGGAAGGACTACGGAGCTTCTGAAAATTGCCGAACCTAAACAGCTCTGAGTGAACTCTACACCGCGCAGGTGCAGTTAACATGTAATTGTACGAGGCGATGCCGCACGCTCCCGATGCTCGTGCTACTCTGCAAGGGGCGTCTATCGTGTAACTAAGGGGCGGGTCTAGTATTACTGTAACCAAGGGGCGCATTTATTATTATTGTTATATATCGAGCTCTGCCCATTAATTTAACATTCTTCTGTAGCCATCCGCCCCTTACATGATATAATAATAATAGACCCGCCCCTTGCTTACACGCTATAACAGATCTGCCCCTTGGTTAGATTAATAATAGAGCAGCCTCTTGATTACACGATATATAACAATAATAATAAATGCGCCCCTTGCTTACAGTAATACTAGACCCGCCCCTTAGTTACACGTATAGAATATTTTAAAAAAAGTCACAGTTACTTTGCTGCGTAACTAATTACTTTTTCAATGTAGTAACTGAGTTACTAACACAATTACTTTTTGGGAGAAGTAATTTGTAACTTAACTAATTACTTTTTTAAAGTAAGATGACCAACACTGGTAGTGACATCATCACTGTGCTATACATAGCCTGTGTTGAAAGCAGAGCTGTGGGAGGGGCCACAGCAGGCTCCACTCATGACAAGCTGCCTGCAGAAAACTACAGGAGGGGCGGAGACAAGACCAGCCATCCTGCACTAGGAGAGAGAGAGCAGCGATGATTGGTCTTTAGTACAAGAAGCTCCTACACTGAGGAACAGGTTTTCCTGTGAATTATTATTATTGCATAGATCTGGAAGAAATTCCCAAAGCACACCAAGGTTCAAGGAAGAATACAAATGACGAGTGTATTTAGACAATATTTGCTTATACCAGAATTCAGCTTTAACCACTGGCAGACCGCCCACCGTACATTTGCGCGTGCGTGGGGGGGGGGGGTTGGCCGATCTGAATCAGATCACATACCTAGTACGTGATCTGACACCTCCGGGTCTGGGGCGCGCATGCATGCTGCCAGCGACCTGTTACAGAGCCCAGGAGTGGGTATCACAGACTTAATGTCCGCCGGGACACCGGCCGATTACACAGAGCACAAGGCAGATTGTCGCTTTGTCAGAAGAGAAGGCACTGATCCTGTGTTTCTGCAAAGCAAGAACATGGATCTTTGCCTTCCCCTAGTCATAGAACCTCCCACACAGTGAGTAAAGACAACCTAGGCATAAAGTTAACTCTTTGATCGCCCCTAATGTTAACTACTTCCCACCCAGTGTCATTAGTATAGTGACAGTGCATATTTTTTAGCAATGATCACTCTATTAGTGTCACTGGTCCCCAAAAATTGTCAAAAGTGTCAGTTAGTGTCTGATATGTCTGCTGCAATATTGCAGTCCCGCTATAAGATGCTGATCACCGCCATTACTAGTAAAAAAAAAAATATATATCTGATAGTTTGTAGACGCTATAACTTTTGCGCAAACCAATCAATATGCTTATTGAGATTTTTTTACCATAAATTTGTAGCAGAATACTGTACATATTGGCCTAAATTGATGAAGAAATTTCAATTTCTCGAGGGGGGTAAATCTTCCGGAAGCTCAAGTGGTTAAAGAGATTTTCATGTGTTGCTGAATTTTGTGTGTCCTCTGATTGGGGAGTTGGGTTGTATTTGGTCATAACGGTTCTCTATGGTATAAATATTCTCATAACGGTATAAATATTGAATAACAACTCCTTTTTGAACAAGCTCCACTCCTCGTGATTTAAAAAAAAAAAAAAAAAACGACTAAACTACAAGACTCTGGTCCGGCCGCACCTGGAGTATGCTGTCCAGTTCTGGGCACCAGTCCTCAGGAAGGATGTACTGGAAATGGAGCGAGTACAAAGAAGGGCAACAAAGCTAATAAAGGGTCTGGAGGATATTAGTTATGAAGAAAAGTTGTGAGCACTGAACTTATTCTCTCTGGAGAAGAGAAACGCTTGAGAGGGGATATGATTTCAATATACAAATACTGTACTGGTGACCCCACAATAGGGATAAAACTTTTTCGCAAAAGGGAGTTTAACAAGACTCGTGGCCACTCATTAAAATTAGAAGAAAAGAGGTTTAACCTTAAACTACGAAGAGGGTTCTTTACTGTAAGAGCGACAAGGATGTGGAATTCCCTTCCACAGGCGGTGGTCTCAGTGGGGGGCATTGATAGTTTCAAGAAACTATTAGATAAGCACCTGAACGACCGAAACATACAGGGATACACAATGTAATACTGACATATAATTACACACATAGGTTGGACTTGATGGACTTGTGTTTTTTTTCAACCTCACCTACTATGTAACTATGTAAATGTACTATTAGAAGCAATATGTGGTTGGCTTTTATATTCAGATGTACTTTTCAAATGTTCAGAGCCCCAAACAACAAAGGAGAGATAGTTTTATGTTTCCACGTGCCGTGTGACGTCAGAGGAAGGCGGGGTCGCCCATTTACGTCACCAGGTCACCCTCAGCTATATAACAGCTGTCATCAAAAAGCGTTACTCGTGGGAGCCTCCCATGGAGGTGGAGCTGTTGCGGCTTTTTTTTTTTGCTTTTTTCGGCTCGTTGGGCAGCGTGAGATGGATCTACATCGTGGGCAATATAAATTTTTTTATTTTTTAATAAAGGACTTGTCCCAAAGTGTCTTGTCTCCTGTCTTTTTTACTTTTTTGACACTTTTTTTGTGAAATGGAAGGTGTACAATGTACCCACTACCAATTCACATGGGGGGAGGTCCGGGATCTGGGGGTTCCCTTGTTAAAGGGGGCATTCAGATTCCAATAAGCCCCCCACCCGCAGACCCCCACAACCACCAGGCAAGGGTTGTGGGGATGAGGCTACTCCAAATCACCCTCCCCATGTTGAGAGCATGTGGACTGGTACGGTTCAGGGGGGGGGCACTCTCTCGTCCCCCCCCCCTCTTTTACTGTGGCCTGCCAGGTTGTGTGCTCAGATAAGGGTCTGGTTTGGATTTTGGTGGGGACCCCTACGCCATTTTTTTTTCTATTTGACGCAGGGTTCCCCTTAATATCCATACCAGACCTGAAGGGCCTGGTATGGATTTTGGGGGATCCCCATGTAATTTTTAAAAAAATGTTTAGTTCAGGGGATTCCCCTTAATATTCATATCAGACCCAAAGGGCCTGGTAATGGACTGGGAGGGAACCCATGCCGTTTTTTTCAATGAATTTTATCTACATTGCCAAGACCCGACAATTCATTACAGTCGCAATCAATTTTTTTTCCTTTAGAAATGTAATTTTGCTGTGGTATTGTTCTAAACACGGGAAAACTGCACCACTTTACAGGCATACTATACACACCCCCCAGGCACGATATTTAAAGGAATATTTAATTTTTTTAATTTCACTTTAATGATTATTGAAATCACTGCTCCTGAAAAAGCGTCCGTTTCAAATTTTTTTTTGCTATTGATACATGTCCCCTGGCGCAGGACCCGGGTCCCCAAACACTTTTTATGATAATAACTTGCATATAAGCCTTTAAAATGAGCACTTTTGTTTTTTCATGTTAGTGTCCCATAGAGTTTAACGGGGGCTTTCGAATTTGCCGCGAACACTGCATAATGTTTGTTGTTCGCCGAACTTCCGAACAACCATCCGAACTTATGCTCGGGCCGAACCGTTCACCCATCCCTAGCTGCTACCAGGCTCATCCATCTTACAAACCTCTCGGCGTCTGCTACCCCTCTCTGCCGATCCCTCCATTGGCTGCCACTCAACAAACAAATTAAATTCAAGATACTAACTTACAAAGCCATCCAAAACTTGGCCCCCAGTTACATCACTAACCTAGTCTCAAATATACCAACCAAATCGTTCTCTTCGTCTGTCATAATGTGCTGTTATGAGTTAATGTTATGAGTTAAACTTCCCGGGGCTTATTTTTTATTTTTTTTGGATGCGGTTTGCTACCACTTTAATGTTGATTGAGAGAGTTTAGTGAAAACAGAGGGAAAAAAAAGCCTAAAAAATAAAAATAATGCAGCCACCACATATAAGAATTGATAATCTGCAATATATTACATTTTTGGTATTGGGTTTAAAACCGCTTCAAGTACTTTATTTCTCATAAACGTGTAATAAATCAACATTTTATCTCAACCGGCTCATTTTCCTTCTATCACTATATACCTTATACTTTAGAAGTGCACAATTATCTCCAGGCTTAGGCTTGTAACATTTTTACACAATTTTCCGGATAAGAAAATCATAAAACAACATCTCAATACAAAACATTTAATATCCAAAAAATGCGAAAAAGCCAACTACCCTTGTCTCAAATTTAAATTGACTGCTGATTTGTATTCCCTCAGTGTAAATGGATGTGGCAAAATCCGCTTTCATGCAATCAATTTTCTAGCAATGTCCAATCTTGACTTAAGACTTGTACACACTGCTAGTTGCTGGGGATTGGCTGGGGACCTCCTCAATACTCCAAGCAGCTTCTACTAACCTCCCAACCCATTCTTCTGGAATCTTATCCAAGGTTCCAGCAAGTTGGGGGAAATACCAAAGGTGTGGCCTGATGAGTCATCCAGCCTCTCCGAGTCACTCAGCCTGACCCAGATTCAACCCAGTCTGGCTCTCAGCCAGGCTAATTTTACCTACACTAAAGCTTACAACTATGTACACCTAGCACAATAAGCTAGAGGGTGCTACAGATGTATGAAATCAGTAGGCTTGTAATATTTTAGAAAGTGACAATCTGCACAATAAACATTTGTGTATTGACTACATGGAAATCACAGCAGCATTTACCAACCGCCATGGGCTTCCCGCTCTCTTAGAATCACTGCTTCTCTATGTCCCTGCTAGCCAAGCTATTGTCTGCAGTGCCCTATATAGACATCATTCTGCCTAGGCAAACTCAGTCTTTGTTCAACTGTACTCCACCTGCAATAAGAAACACATCCACTTTGGATAATAAGTTGCTGGTTATTCATCTTGATTTCATATTGCATCCGGGTGCTAGGAAGACACCATTAGCGAGGGCTGGATGGGCATTATCATTCTTTTTTGTACACTCAATATGAGGATTCCCTTTTGTATGTGTTCTGCCCAGGGCTTTTTTTTCTCAGAAAACAGGTGCAGGAGCTCAACCATGAGCCACTCCCCCACACACACACCCTCCAAACTGCATCAAATAGTGGGTGTGGTCAAATTTCAGTAACAGTGGGAGGGTCTTAAAGGGGCAATTAATACAAGGAGTGCATTACATTCAGAGTTGGGGGGTAACGCAGAGTGCAGAGTTCAAGGTTGCGCTGCATACAGAGTGCAGAGTTCAGGGGTGCGCTACACACAGAGTGAAGGATTCAGCCTTCTTCCACAGCTGATAACCTCTGCATTCCCCATTCACATCTCACTTTTACCCCTCTTCAGCTCTGACCTCGACATGCAACCCCCTCTACTGCCCCCATATTCTCCCCCCTTCCTTAAAAGCTCTACCATCTTCCACCTTACTTTTGTTGCTGTATTAATTTGAAGCACTCCACCTCTCCCGCATCCTGTACTCAGTGGGAGCCATTCAGGAGATCAGATCTACCATAGCCGTTGAGAGTCAAGCTGTCACTTGTAAACATAGAAGCTGGACTTCTGTGTTTACAAGTGATAGTGGTGAGCAGGGAGCAGAGGGCCTGAGCCAGAGGTGGTGGAACTGAGTTCCACCAAGTTCCAGCTGAAAAAAAGCCCTGGTCCTGCCCCTTTGTTTCACTTGACTATGTTAGTAAAAACTACTGCTAAAATGTGCTCTCAGAGGCAGTATGGGGTTTGCTTTATATGCAGAGCTAATTTTCAGCTGTACAGAGCACCAAACACGAGAAAGTAATGATGGCTTCATGTTTCCTGAACTGCAAAGAGTCATCTAACTCCTCTCAGCATCCACTGCACCCCTTTCCAACTACAGTTCTTTGGCTGAATATAGCAACATATTTAGCCACAGAGACATGCGTGAAGCAAAGCAAGGAGAAAGTTATCACAATTTATTTTTATTTTTGCAAAGCTCCCAGCTAACTGTCCTGGATTTCGAGGGACTGACCCTGATTTGGAACAAAGTCCCTCTGTCCCTCCTTCCTCCTCATTTGTCCCCTTAATTTGGTCTGATCTTTATAATTGTATGTAAAATGCTAATTTTAGCTTTTCAAAATGTGTATCCCAGTGCTCAACCTTTCATCCAATTTCTAAATGGCTGCATTTGTAAATTTGAAGTGCCAGTATAAAGGAATAGCAATGGGTTTAACTAATCATTTTTTTATATAATTCTCCTTCAAGGGGGTGTGGCAGAGGGTGTGTTCTATGCCTACATAATTTTGCTAATAGGTGTCCATCATTCCCATCTCAAAAAAATGGGAGGTATGTTTTTGCATTCATATTTTGGGATTTTCATAACAAACATGAAATCTTACACAATAAAAAAAGGTGGATATATTAAACTGTATGCATGTATATGAACTGAAAACATAGCCATTGACTGTAAGAGTTCATTCACACTTGTGGTTGGGGGAGGGAACCACGAGGGTGAGCACCGTTTTTACTGCCCCCCCCAACCAATGCCAGTTTACCTAATTAGGCAGTGACCAGGGGTGTACACAATGACGGCTGCTCCATAAGGGGCACCGCCCCCCTAATCTCCATGCGCCCAGCCCCCAATCTCCATGCGGGGTGTCAGACGCATGGATTTATATGTGTTTTTTTTAAAGCACATAATTAGAGCCGGAGGCCACCCAGTTGTGACATTAGCGAATCAACATTCACTCTTGTCTTCCTGCTTCTCCCCCCAGCCAATCAGGACAGGAAGCAGGTCCTAAGACCGGATTGGCTGTGGAGGGGGGAAGCAACCGGATTGGCTGGGGGGGGAAGCGACTGGATTGACCGGGAGGAGAAGCCGGGGAAGCCATCCGTGACCTGGATGGGGTAAGTGCGGGGCTGGCTGGCGGGTGAGCGGGCAGGCTGGTGTAAGCGTGGGGCTTGCAGGCGAGTGGGTGGGCGGGCTGAGGTAAGTGCGGGAAGGGGGGGTAGAGGGTTTGTTTGTCACCCCCAAAAATGGAGCACCAGCCACCACTGGGTGTACATATGCCGCAGCCGTGCTGCTTTGCTTTATGGCCGCAGAAGTTATACCCCATTTCAAGTGAATGAGGCTACTCTGCCACCACCCCGCAACTATGTGCAATGTGTATGGTGGTGCAGCATTTCGGGGGTTAAAACAGGCAGAGAGGAGGTGAGATATTGCTTCCTTATACCTCTGAATGCCTCTGAAAAGTGATCTGAGCATGGGTCACTTTTCAGAGGAGTGGCAGTACCTGCTACTAGTGTGACGGAACCGTACCTGGTAATTGTATAGTTCTGCTTACTATGTTACTAAGACTTTTTGTGGTTGGGGTGGGCCGTATATGGTGAGAAAAAGGCTTGACAGAGGGGAAAAGACAGGTGTTAGGGCTAGCAGAGATTATAGTAAATGTTTTGGGGGGTTGAAAAAAAGGGGGAGGGCTCCGCTTCCATCAAGGCTACGGACCCAGGTCCCATCCATCTCCAATGCAGGATTGATATATTGTAAGGCTTTGTGCTGCCCCTCAATTCCCCACCACCCAAGGTGCTGACCCCACAAGCGCCAATTTAAATACAGCCCTGATTTCTTGCATGTTTATGGTTTACATCTGCGGTTTGCTTAGTGCAGATACACACTGACATCTAAGATGTGTTTCCCAGTGAGACAGTTTCAGACTACATATGAGTTCAAATGATGCAAGTTATGGGTCACTGCAGAGAATTCATCTCTGTAATGACTGGCATGCACTATAGCATTTGACACAAAGTGAAAGCTCTAGGATGTTTCACGTTCCATTCAATTTCACAGCAAGTTAAGGTGAATCATCTTTACAGTGGCCAACTGTGATAACAGTAACTAGAAACAGTGCTGGCATACCAAGAAATGTATTCTGATCACTAGTATGTGCTGCTAACATGAAAGAAATGGAAAAAATGGTCAAATGGAAAATCAGGATATTGTCTTAAGAAAACTGTAACCGATACAACCTTTATCACATTTTTCTGTTGTTTGAAATTCAGTATTTGACCCCCATCCTGTATGTGACTGCATTCCCCCCTCCATTACATCACACAGAGTGACAAGACAGTTCAAACAGAGCATAGCACTGCATTGTAAATACAGCATTTTTTTTGGTTCATTCCTGCTTGGCTACACAGTTGGTCCTGGAAGGGTACAAGGAGAACATTTTCCTGGTGCCTCCTCCATTGAAAGACTAACAGCATAATGAAAATGTAGGTTACATCCTATTCCTCTAATAGGCTCCTTGGAATAGCACAACTTTCTATACTTAAGTAGTAAACCGCAGTTGATGGGAAAAAAAATACCCTGCAAGGCAATGTCATAATGTGCCACTATGCATTGCATATTAGCACATTATGAGAGACTTACCTTAGGATGAAGCCCTCCAGTGCCACACTGTCACCACTGAGAGGGCTGACATATTCCCCCGGTCTTCCTTCCGGGTTTGTGTCCTCCTGCTGCATAAGTGGCCGGGGGCGCGATGACGTCACTCTTGCGCCTGCGTGTGGGAGCCGCCGTTTACGGCATGGGCTCTGAAGGTCCGTCACCGTCACCAGCTGCATGCCCTCTGAATATCTCCTAAACTGTGCACATTTAGGAGATATTTACAGTACCTACAGGTAAGCCTACCTATAGGCTTGCCTATGGGTACAAGTGGTAGAACAGAGTTTACTACCACTTTATTATTTTTTTTTAATTCTTTATTTAATCAAAAAAATAATTTTTCTTGACATATTACAAAAAATAATTTTCACTTACTATTTCATATCAAAACAAATTTATAACCCACACCTCCCCTCCCCTCATTGCATTTCAAGTGTTGAGGTGGATCACCTCCGTTCCTGCTTTCTACCTACTCGTCCCTAATGGTCCCAACATGCAACGTGAGAGAAACCCTACCCTAGTAACCTCTGCAAAATATCTCCAAGAATTTTTAAATTCATTCCATTCTGTCCACTTATCCTTCTGGTCCATTTTTTCCTCCTTTCCCTCCTCATTTATTTCTATGTTTTCTACTATCTGAGTCGAATTTACTCCAAAAATCCAATTCCGTACTGCCGGGCTACCAGATTCCCGCCAGTTTTTCAGAACTAGATTTTTGGCTTTGTTAAGGAGAATAGGGATTATAGATGCTTTATATTGTCTCGTTGGGGTCTCAGTCCCGTGGAACAAAACTGTCCAAGGATCCTCTGGAATTACTTCCTTTGTTATAATACGGATTAACTCTAATATTTCTTTCCAAAATTTTCCAATTACGGGGCAACTCCACCAGATATGGGCCATCGTCCCTTTAGTTTTGCATCCCCGCCAACACTCAGAGGGAGACCCCTCTTGGAACCTGCTTAGCTTATCAGGGGTAATGTACCACCTAGAAAGACATTTAAAGTTCGTTTCGACTGTTTTTACGGAAAATGTCGAACTGTGAATAATCTCTAAAATTTTTCCTATTTTATTTTGACTACATTGTGAACCTAACTCTTCCTCCCATTTCTTGACATATGGAGGTACTCCCAGCGCATCTTCGTTTATTAATAACTTATATATCCGAGATATATTATTTTTAGTTGTCCCTTGTGCAGAGTCTCTCCATAGGGGTAAGATCATCCCCATAACAAATAGGTTGAGGGAGACTCTCTACAAAATGTTTTAGCTGTGCGTACCTCCAGATGTCAACAGACATTAACTCCGTGTTTAAACTTAACTCGTGAAATGTGCAAATTTTCCCTTTTTTTATTATATCTCTCAGTTGTGCCCCCTCTTGTTTTATCCAATTTCCCCCCACCTCCCTTCTGCCTGGTTCAAAAAGTATATTATCTTTTAAAAAAATAAAAGGTGAATTATATTGCCATTTATGTCTTCTATATATTTTATCCCATATGTCAAGTGTCACCCGTGTTATTTCATGTGTATTGTTCCCTAATATCCTGACTTTTGGTGGGTTCCAAATCTCGTGCCCCAAGTGTCTGTTACTTACTGTGTTCTCTAAACTGACCCATCTCTTGTCCCCTTCTTTTACCCATTCCATTACCCTTGATAATGCTACCGCAGAAAAGTATTTTTCGAAGTCCAAGACATCAAGACCCCCTGTTTTTTCTCTCTACACAGAGTGTTAGCTGCAATGCGGGGCTTCTTATTAGACCAAATAAACCGTGATATGATTTGCTTCAGGGTAATAAAAAACACGTGGGGAATCGCAAGTGGGAGCATTTGAAATTTATAATTGATTTTTGGGGCCACTATCATTTTTATTGCATTAATTCGGCCAATCCATGAGAGAGGTCGCGATCCCATTTTATGGAGTTCTTTTTTAATCTCATCCAGTAGAGGGATGTCATTTATTAAATACATTTTTTTACTAGTATCTGTTAATTTCACCCCTAGATATTTAATATTATCTCGCCACGGGAAGTTAAATTCTTTTGATAGTAGTTCTTCCTACCGAGGCCTGTGGCTGCTGGTATAGAATTTCAATCCATTTTAACATTCTTGGGCCCATCCCCATCGCATCCAGCGTTCCCTTCATGTGTCCCCAGTCTACCCTGTCAAAGGCTTTCTCGGCATCAATTGACAGGAATAGACTGGGGACCTTCCCTGTTTTGGCAGCCTCAATCAAAAGTAAAGCCCGAACCCCATTATCCCATCCCTCCCTTCCGGATACAAACCCTACCTGATCTGGGTGCACCAGTTCAGTCATCTACAGCCTCATTCAGCTGTTTGTCATTAGATGACTAGTTATAAACTCACATATCAGACTGATTCATTACATGCTGCTGACTATCCGGAGCTGACTGACCTCCCATACAGGCAATACTTCATTCAGGTAAAATAGCACTTTGCTCCAAAAGCTGAATACGCATCTTTACTGTATTATACTCCCCAGTATACTCATACTCTTTATACCCTATTTTTACAGCTTTACACTGCTTGGTTTAGTTTCGCTGCTACATGACATGGGCCCTGGTCCAAGTCCTGTATAGGACCTTGTAACTACCTGAAGCTACGTCAGCAAGCCTTCCACATTTTGTGGCCATTCCCACCTTGTTTTTACAACCTTCACCCTATACAAACTCCTTATACCACTTTTAGTGGTTTCCTCTGTGGCATTTGTGAATACTGGCATTACATGTGAGTACCTGCTTATATCTTATATACTGCACTGGTTTTTTATGGCAATGTCACAAAATGACTGTAGTCTATGTCATAATTAATATGTACTAATTTTTTGATTCTCATATAATCTAGATGTGAATCAAAAGGATACCTAGTTGCCTTGACAAAGGACCAAAGTCCGAAACATGTTGGCATCATCCTGATCATATATGTATCAAGCAAGTTCTTATGATTGTCACAACAATTTTTTTGTATGTTCATGCTGTTGACATGTTAAAAACTGTATACACTATATCTATCTGTATGTAAACATACTGAACCATACTCAGCATTAATATTTGCATCCAAATTTTCTTTTGAATAAATATATCGATTTTCATTAAAAGCATACACTTTCTTAGTGTCTATCCTTACCCCAAGCATCCCCCAGGGGTACTGGCCAGTGTTCATGCACACTTTAGCCTACTGAAAATTATTATATTCATTTTGGGATGCGATAGACCATTTGTATTTCTACCAAACCTGCCCAATATATATTCTTCTTTCAGCCTATTCGCCAGAACCTATGCATATAATTTGGTGTCTACATTTAATAAGGCAATCAGGCGATAACTTGAGCACAGAGTCTTATCTTTGCCTTCCTTCGGGATTAGTGTGATAGATGCCAAAATAGCTTCCCTTCCCATTAAACAGTCTGTTCCTAATTGATTCCAATAGTGACACAGTTTAGGGATAAAGATATCTTTATATTTTTTAAAGTATGCCAATGTGAAGCCATCGGGGCCTGGGCTCTTGTCTGTCGGGGAATTCCGCAAGGCGGAGTATATTTCTTCCTCGGTTATGGGTCTATCCATGTTTATTCTGTCAATATCTGAGAATGTCGGTAGAGAACTCCCTGTTAACCTCTAAAATCTCTATTTTTGATTTATTAATCACAACATATGATATGGGTTAAATGAGAGTTCTATTGACCAGGAGGAAAGGCTTTAAATATAATAACATTTATTACAGGTAGTTAAAAGTCTGGCTAATACACAAATCCCTAGCACATCAAGGCATAAAATGCTAGGTTGGAATAAAAATATATACATAAAGGAATTTAGATCATATTCATTCAGACCGTGGTCTACACACATGTTTAGTTACAAATAGCATGGCAGGGCTTCCCCTGCTATTGAGAGATTACCTTAGGTCCATCCTGCTTGCTGGTTCCCCCGGGAAGAGCGTCTGCCTCCCCTTTCCTCTGAGAGCATCAAAAACCAGCCTGATCTCTCATTGGCTGGCTTAGCGTGAATTCTGATTGGTTACTTAGTCTAAGCCAGCCCCCTTACAGGCAACTCCCAGTGATGCAAAATATACTTGAATGGTCCCGGGGAGTTTAAGTATGAAACTTGGGGTGAGACTTACTTCATTATTTATCCCGGCATGGGGTCGTTTATAGTAAATAGGTGACAAACAATGTTAATTGGCTCCCCATTGTCCTTCAAGTCTTGGCACCGCAATGTCTGCAGTTGACCAGAGCTTGGGAGGAGGGCTTTGCCCAGCTTTTATAGCTGTAAGCAAAAAGAGATATATTCATAATTACAATATTTCACAGATATTAATGGAAATTTCACATAACCGCATCAGGCAACATCCCCTTTACAAAATCTTGTTCCCTCTCCCCCCAGGCCAGAGTTTGCTGTCCCTTTTTTCTAACGTCATACAGTTCTTCATAATACATTTTAAATTCCTCTGCTATTTCTTTAGTGGAATTAACCATTATCCCCTGTTTATTTTGTATTTTCTCAATAAAATAAATTTCTCTTTTCTTTTTACTACCACTTTAAAGTGATTGTAAATGATCACCTTGTAAAACAACCCATTCTGTTTAAAATAGCCCTAAACTAAAGTAAATTGACCTACTCTAAACTCTAATTCCACGTACACATGAGCGGAATGTCCGACAGAAAAAGTCAGACGGAATCTTATCTGTATGCTGTTCCAACGGACCAAAAATGACACATGCTCTGAAGCAAGTACGAGACGGCAGCTATTGGCTACTGGCTATTGAACTTCCTTTTTCTAGTCCCGTCGTACGTGTTGTACGTCACTGCGTTCTAGACGGTCGGACTTTGGTGTGATCCTATGTAGGCAAGACAGTTTCAGTGTCGCAACTTATTCCGACGGGAAAACCGGTCGTGTGTACGCGGCATAACACTCCTTCTAGCACACACTAGAGGGTGCTACACTTTCTTCACTTCTTCAGGAGTAAATACCACCATTATAAGATCTAGAAACTTAAAAACAAATTCATAAAATGTGATACGGGAGAATTAGTCCATGTTGTTTTATTTGTGTTTGCATATGTAATATGTTTTATGCTTTGTATATTTCTGTAATGTGGTATGTTTTTCATTATTGCCTATGATATGTGGATAATGTCTTTTGTTATATAAATTTGTATAAAATTTCAATAATGTTAGAATTGAAAAAAAAAAAAAAAAGATACGGGAGAAAAAATTCATGCTAGTTTCTTAAATAAAACAAAACTTACAAACCAGCTGGAAACATGATCTAAAATAAAACCTTCAAATGGCGACCATTGTAAGGTCTTTGACACAGGAGTTGTGGAAGGGAACCGTAGTACCCAATAGAATACATAGATAGAATTAGGAGATACAAAATACCAAGAAACGATAAACGAACCTATGAAAAAGGATATATAAAGAAGCAAGGTTATGGGTGTACAAGGTACTTGACTTGTTGAATACAAGTGCATAGGAAACACTTTTGAACAGGGTCTTTGAGTAAGCTTCCAGTGAAAGTCAACAGGTGGGATATTGACAAGATAATGCACAGTACAAATATGGGGCAACTTTTCTTCATTATGAAAGGACCCAGAACTTACCTTGGTCCTTGGCATTGTGTTACAGAGAATACACAATCATTCAAAAAGGTCTCTGCTCTCAAAGAAGCAAATTATACTATCCCCCTACACAGTCATACAAATATAAACATTTCAGGGTCAGTTTGAAGTTGAACCTGGTTACCTTAAAGTGGATGTCATAATGTAGAGAATACGATTTCCTTTCATTTGAGCCCAGTCTTGCCACACAGATTTACTCCAGCCCCGAGAAATCCTCTTTTATTGTTCAGTTAGAAAAATCTTGACAAAGTGCTGAAAACTTTGTCAAAAACGCCCCCTTGCTGTGAGTGACAGGTGATTTACATATCTCATGCAGTAGCCTGAAACAGGCACATCCTGTGTAATTATAAAAAGTGAGAAATCCACCCCTCCACCTCATAACAAATCCTGGTGATGGAAATGAATGTTATCTGTGATCTGGTGACCTCAGACACACACACTGCACTATAATAATCATCAGATCACTGCATGTTCTACTCTGCCCAGCTCTGACTACATACATCTCCCCTATATTCTTCTTGCTGTTCACTCGAGAATACATTTCTTTTCACTCTCGTCTGTGGATCTGTGGTCTGTGCCTGTCTCAGGCTAGTGCATGAGATATGTAAATCACCTCACAGCAAGGGGGCGTTTTTGACAAAGTTTTCAGCACTTTGTCAAGATTTTTCTAACTGAATAATAAAAGAGGATTTCTCAGGCCTCAAGTAAATCTGTGTGGCAAGACTGGGCTCAAATGAAAGGAAATCTTATTCTCTACATTATGACATAACAAAAAAAAAACTTTAAGTGTGTTTTTGGGAGAGAAACCAAAGGACACAAGACAGGTGCACAATTAAAAGAGAATACTGTATAAGCGTCATGCACATAATGCTCTTACTGTAAATTAAACATTATTTTCAAGTTTGGATAGAGTAGAGAAGGACTAAAACTCCTGCCAATTAAATTTTTGCTAGGTATGTACCAGTAGGGAAATTTTCTTTTTGCGTTTGGTCACAGAAACACAACAGGAAGTTACAGAAAATATCCCAAAGTTAGGGAAAATCCCACCTCCGACAGTTGTCCCTAGAACAGGTGAACTTGGTAATGGATTTTCCCTCACTGTTATGAATTCAACTCCAAATTTTGGATTTCCCCTCACTTTCTTTCTCAGTGACAAATAGGGATGAGCCGAACACCCCCCCCCCCGATTCGGTTTGCGCCCGAACTTGCGAACAGACAAAAAATTTGTGCGGAAATGCGAATACACCACAAAAGTCTATGGGACACGAACGTGAAAAATCAAAAGTGCTAATTTTAAAGGCTTATATGCATGTTATTGCCATAAAAATTGTTTGGGGACCCGGGTACTGCCCCAGGGGACATGTATCAATGCAAAAAAAAGTTTTTAAAACGGCCGTTTTTTCAGGAGCAGTGATTTTAAGAATGCTTAAAGTGAAACAATAAAAATGAAATATTAATTTAAAAATCGTGCTTGGAGGGTCCTCTTAGTTTGCCTGTAAAGTAGCACATTTTTTCCCATGTTTAGAAAAGTACTGCAGCAAAATGACATTTCTAAAGGAAAAAATGTAATTTAAAATTGCTCACGGCTGCAATGTATTACCAGATCCCAGCAATATACATAAAATTATTTAAAAAAACAGCGTGGGTTTCCCCCAACCCCAGTCCATACCATGCCCTTTGGGTCTGGTATGGATATTAAGGTGAACTCCACGCTATTTTTTTAAATGGCGTAGGGGTCCCCCCCAAAATCCATACCAGACCCAAAGGGCCTGGTATGGACGGGGGAACCCATGATGTTTTTTTCTTAATTCGGTCATAGGGCTCCCCTTAACCACTTCAATACACTATATTATATATTGTAGACTGCACTATATACCCTGCACTCAGTGGCGGAACTACCGCCATAGCGGCACATGCAGCCGCTATGGGGCCCGCAGCCCAGTGGGGCCCTTGAGGACAGGCGCCGCGGGTGGCTCCGGGGGCCTGCGGGCGGCACCGCGGGTGGCTCCGCGGGCCCGCGGGTGGCTCAGGCGGGTCCGCGGGTGGCTCTGGGGGTCCGCGGGCCCGCGGGTGGCTCAGGCGGGTCGGCGGGTGGCTCCGGGGGTCCGCGGGCAGCACCGCGGGTGGCTCAGCGGGCCCGCGGGTGGCTCCGGCGGGTCCGCGGGTGGCTCCGGGGGTCCGCGGGCGGCTCCGGCGGGTCCGCGGGTGGCTCCGCGGGTGAGAGCGGGCAGGTCCGTGGACGTGAGCGGTCTGGCCAATCAGGGATCTGGGGCGGGGGGAGCAGAGAGATGACATCATCTCTCACCGCCTGGTGCCCACCCTGCATCCCTGCATTGAAGTTCCCCCTTCACTGTGCAGTCAGCCGGGAAGCAGAGAGATGACATTATCTCTCTGCTGCCTGACTGCTAACCTGCTGCAAGTGACAATCCGTAACGGTTTGGCAGGTGACAACCCATAATGTGTGGCAGGCGACGTGGCAAGTGACAACCCCTAATGTGTGGCAGGCGACGTGGCAAGTGACAACCCGTAATGTGTGGCAGGCGACATGGCAAGTGACAACCCATAATGTGGGGCAGGTGATGTGGCAAGTGACAACCCGTAATGTGTGGCAGGTGACGTGGCAAGTGACAACCCCTAATGTGTGGCAGGCGACGTGGCAAGTGACAACCCGTAATGTGTGGCAGGCGAAGTGGCAAGTGACAACCCGTAATGTGTGGCAGGCGACGTGGAAAGTGACAACCCGTAATGTGTGGCAGGTGACGTGGCAAGTGACAACCCGTACTGTGTGGCAGGCGACGTGGCAAGTGACAACCCGTAATGTGTGGCAGGCGACGTGGCAAGTGACAATTCGTGACATGACAATCTGTAATGTGGCAGGTGACGGGGCAAGTGACAATCCATAATGTGTGGCAGGTGACGTGGCAAGTGACAATCCTTGATGTGGTAAGTGGACAATCCGCAACATGTGGCAGGTGACATTCCGCAACATGTGACAAGTGACAATCTGCATCTGGTGGCAGGCAACATGGCAAGTGTCGATCCAGGACGTGGCAAGTGACAATCCATAATGTGTGGCAGGTGACGTGGCAAGTGACAACCCAGGACATGGCAAGTGACAACCCGTAATGTGTGGCAGGCGACGTGGAAAGTGACAACCCGTAATGTGTGGCAGGTGACGTGGCAAGTGACAACCCGTACTGTGTGGCAGGCGACGTGGCAAGTGACAACCCGTAATGTGTGGCAGGCGATGTGGCAAGTGACAATCCGTGACATGACAATCTGTAATGTGGCAGGTGACGGGGCAAGTGACAACCCGGGACGTGGCAAGTGACAATCCATAATGTGTGGCAGGTGACGTGGCAAGTGACAATCCGTGATGTGGTAAGTGGACAATCCGCAACATGTGGCAGGTGACATTCCGCAACATGTGACAAGTGACAATCTGCATCTGGTGGCAGGCAACGTGGCAAGTGACGATCCAGGACGTGGCAAGTGACAATCCATAATGTGTGGCAGGTGACGTGGCAAGTGACAACCCAGGACATGGCAAGTGACAATCCGTAATGTGTGGCAGGTGACGTGGCAAGTGAAAATCCGTGACATGGCAAGTGACAATTTGTAATGTGTGGCAAGTGACAACCCGGGACGTGGCAAGTGACCATCAGTAATGTGTGGCAGGTGACATGGCAAGTGACAATCCATTATGTGTGGCAGGTGACATTCTGCAACGTGTGACAATTGACAATCTGCATCTGGTGGCCGGCGATGGTGGCAAGTGGCACACGCTCTGGGCTCCCACTGATTCTGCATTATGGTGAGTTGAACTATTTAATTTTATATAACAGAACATAAATTGGTTAGAAGGCATGGAGATCAGCAATGTGTGTCCTTCAGGGGCTGCATACAGTATATTGCATACTTTGTTGTTCAAAATTAATATAAGCTGTTGCCTGGGTACTGTGCCACATGAGTGTGGAAATCTGTTGTTCGGTGGCATTAGTTCATTTTTTTCGTGGGGGGGCTATTTGCAGGGGGCGGGGGCCCATACAACATTTTGCTATGGGGCCCTATGATTTCTAGTTATGCCCCTGCCTGCACTGTATTATATATACTAAACTGAGGGCACTATATACGCTGAACTGAAGTATATAAACTATACGGACTGCACTATATACTCTGCTGAAAAATTGGGCTTTAGGTGTTGGTGGTGACAGAACATGGTAACCCCTCACAGTTACTCTTGTTGGGCGCAGGAACGGTCCCTGCTGTTAAATATTATTTCAAAAATTGTAATTACATGCCCCTGGTAAACAGGGGCAGAAACATTGGGCCTTAGGTGTTGGTGGTGCCAGAACACTGTAACCCCTCACAGTTACTCTTGTTGGGTGCATTAACAGTCCCTGCTGGTAAATATTACTTCAGAGGCTGCGTGCCCTCTTTTAGTGGCCTATGAGGGTCTGCCTCTCCTTGGAGGCCTTCTGGACAAGGTTGTTTTTTTTTTTTTTTGAACACAGCACTACACTGTATTATTTACTGTGTACACCGCCTGAAGTGTATTTGAAACTGTACACACTGTATTATATACTGTGTACACTGCCTGCACTGTATTAGAAACGTACAATGTCGAATGCACTGTATATATAGGCTACGCTGAATGCAGAGTATATATATATATATATATATATATATATATATATATATATATATATACTAGTACAGGTCTCAAAATTTCAAGTTCTGAGCTACTAGCTAGGCCTCAAAGGTTACTCGCCACCAGTGCCCCACTCAATCCCTACCCTGCCCGCCCCTAATTCCACCCCTAGACACGCCCTCATAAATTATGTCATGAAATGACACTTAAATGTTTTATGCAAAAATAAGTTAAAAAAACAACTTTATCAATGCAGTCTCACCTGTGCCCCTCAATGCAGCCTCACCTGTGCCCACCATTGCAGCCACACTGTGCCCACCATTGCAGCCTCACTGTGCCCATTCAGCCTTACTGTGCACATTGCAGCCATACTGTGCCCATTGCAGCCTCGCCTGGCAGAGGAATGCATGGCTGCAGGAAGAGGAGAGCCGCGGGATAGCACACTGTTAACGGCGCTTACATTATAATTGTCTCCGTTCTGCTTGACATAGCCCTGCCTCCTCCTGACCCCATGCCTGTGATAGATAGAATGCATTGCAGCATTGAACCGGCATTCTGTCTATCACAGGCGCAGGTCAGGAGGAGGCGAGGCTGTGTTGAGCAGAGCGGAGACAATTATAATGTAAGCACCGGTAATAGCGTGCTATCCCGCGGCTCTTCCCTTCCTCCCCGGGGCGATCGCTGGGAGAACGGCTCCCGATCAACCCCGCCGGCGGTGCTCTCCCCCCTCTCCCAGGCAGGCAGCCCAGCTCGCAAGCCCTCATTTTCCACTCGCAAAATGCGAGTAGGCGAGTGGAAAATTTGAGGGCTGTACTAGTAGACTGTGTATATATATATATATAATATATGTCAAATACACTGCCTGTACTGGCTGAATATAGAGTTTACACTGTATATATAGGCTATGATAAACGCAGAGTATATATATATGTATGAAGGCTGGCCGGAGGTATTTGTAGGAGGGGGCTATTTAATCCTCCTCCTCTGTCAGGGCCAGTGTCGTCTGCGTTCGTCCGGCCATCCATCCCACAATCTTCCACAGCTCCCTGGCCAGCATTTAGCCCGCCCGCTTTTCCCGGCGCTCTTGCCGGGGGGAGAGAGGGGGGGCGTCCGGCCATCCATCCCACAATCATGCAGCCCGCCGGCTTTCCCGGCGCCCATGCGGAGGAGGGGTGTCCATCCTACATCTCACAAATCTCTCACCTGGCCAGCGTGCACGTCTGGTGGGGGGTGGAGGGGTGGATCGGCCGCCTGCTCCTCTCTTCGTGTACATCGGGCTCCACGAGGGGGAGGGGACGCCGGTTTTCTCCCGGTTTCTGTGTGGGGGAGGGGAATGGGCAGTCACCCGCCCGTCACTCCTTTCCTCCCCAATAACTGGCATCTTTGCAGCAGGGACAGTAGACATCAGACCGCCCACAGCAGTCATGGCAACGGCCAGACGTGTGGTGACAGGTTTGCTGCTTTTACTTGTTTTACTTTCTTGGTCAGTGTTTCTATCGCAGCCAGCGTTCTGTCCAGCATTTCTGTCATAGTGTTTCTGCCCGGCGTTTCTGTCATAGCGTTTTTCTGCCCGGCGTTTCTGTCATAGCGTTTCTGCCCGGCATTTCTGTCATAGCGTTTTTCTGCCCGGCATTTCTGTCATAGCGTTTCTGCCCGGCATTTCTGTCATATCGTTTCTGCCCGGCATTCCTGTTATAGCATTTTCTGTCATTTGCGTCATGCCCCAGCATTCATGTCATTGCGTCATGCCCCGGCATTTGGCCTCGGCGTACAGTCTCTGCCCCAGCATTTCTGTCTCAGTGTTCTGCCCAGCATTTCTGGCTTAGCGTTCAGTCTCAGCATTTCTGTCATAGCGTTTCTGCCCCAGGATTTCGGTCATGGCTTGCTGCCTCAGCGTGTGTGCCGCAGGATTTCTGTCATTGGATTTCTGCCTCAGCGGTCAGTCTCAGTGTGTTTCTATCATTTGCGTTTCTGCCCAGTTTTTCTGTCATGGCTTTCTGCCTCAGCGTTCCGTCAGCATTCTGCCCCAGGATTTCTGTTGTTACATTTCTGCCTCAGCATTTCAGTCTCAGGGTTTCTGTCATTGCACTTCTGGCATAGCGTTCGGCCCAGGATTTCTGTCATGGCATTCTGCCCTGGCTGTCTGTCATTTTGTTTCTGCACCTGGATTTCTGTCATTTTGTTTCTGCCCCTGGATTTCTGTAATTTCGTTCTGCTCCAGGATTTCTGTCATTTCGTTCTGCTCCTGGATTTCTGTCATTGCGTTCTGCTCCTGAATTTCTGTCATTTCGTTCTGCTCCTGGATTTCTGTAATTTCGTTCTGCTCCTGGATTGCTGTCATTGCGTTCTGCTCCTGGATTGCTGTCATTGCGTTCTGCTCCTGGATTGCTGTCATTGTGTTTTGCTCCTGGATTTCTGGCATGTCGTTTCTGCCCCTGGATTTCTGGCATTGCGTTCTGCTTTTGGATTTCTGACATTGCGTTCTGCTCTTGGATTTCTGGCATGTCGTTTCTGCCCCTGGATTTCTGGCATGTCGTTTCTGCCCCTGAATTTGTCATGTCATTTCTGCCCCTAGATTTCTGTTATTGCGTTTCTGCCCCTGGATTTCTGTTATTGCGTTTCTGCCCCTGGATTGCTGTCTTTGCGTTTCTGCCCCTGGATTCATGTCTTTGCGTTTCTGCCCCTGGATTCATGTCTTTGCATTTCTGCCCCTGGATTCATGTCTTTGCGTTTCTGCCCCTGGATTCATGTCTTTTCGTTTCTGCCCCTGGATTCATGTCTTTGCGTTCCTGCCCCTGGATTCATGTCTTTGCGTTTCTGCCCCTGGATTCATGTCTTTGCGTTTCTGCCCCTGGATTCATGTCATTGCGTTTCTGCCTCAACATTCAGCTTCAGCGTTCTGTCATAGCATTTTTCTGTCATCACGTTTCTGCCTCAGTAGTTCTGTCATTACATTTCTGCCTCAGCAGTTCTGTCATTTCGTTTCTGTCATTTCGTTTCTGCCATTTCGTTTCTGCCATTTCGTTTCTGACATTTCATTTCTGACATTTCATTTCTGACATTGTATTTCAGCCTCAGTGTTTCTCAGAGGGGAGTTGTTGTTCACCCATGGCATACTTCGGTAGCTGTTTGTTCGTTGGTTGTCATGTCTCATCGTATCTGTGTTCATGTTGTACCTGGGTCAGTTAGCTAGGGCTTACGTCAGGATCTGTCATGTCTACAGATCCATACGGGCTGAGGTTTCCTTGTTAATTGATTGTTGTCCACAATCTTCTCGCCCGTATACCATACGTCATACGATGCATGTTCATTCACCACACTCATACGACTACCCACCACGGTCCGTGGGTACACTAGCCCTGAGTTTTCAGTCAATTACCTGTCTCTGCCCTGCAGGTTACTCTGGCTCACTTACTACTCACACGAGGGTGGGGGGGGGGGGGGGGGGTTCATCACGTGCAGGGGTCTTGACATTTCTGCTCATGTTCTCATTTTCAGGGGTGTTGTTGTTCTCATGTCTGGACGTCTGTCATTTCTCTAGTATGTGTTCTCAGGTTGGGGCCGTCTTGGCATCCATACCTCCTTCCTCGTTTCAGGATTTAGACTCGGTTGTTAGTCTGAATGGTTGGCTGAAGCATGACCTGATCTTATCAGGTGGGACCAGTGTCCTGTGTCTGGCATGGTTTCTCCATGTTGATGATGCTTATTGCCATGGTGCATGGGCCTTATCCGCTTACTCCATCACTTTCATCAGGTATCCAGCATTTCGCACTCCTACCAGTGGTATTTTTTTGCACTCACCCTCTCACTTCCCCATAGGATTTCGATCTTCTCGGCCATCATTTGCAGGGGGTCCTCGGGCCAGGCCTTGCTCCCTTCCCCCATGTATCCTCTCATTGGCAAGCAGTTCATTCTGATGTCTGGGTTGTCTCGGGCATCAGGCTCAATCCAATCTTGCACGGGGCGTTCTGTTGGTTCTGGGTTGCTTTGCAGGTTCCATAGGGGGTTCCTTCTCATTACCAAGTCAGGAGTCGTGGGTTTCTCCTGTCACCGTGGATACTTACTGTTGCCATCTGGGCGCACGCTAACATACGTGTTGGATCATTACCTTCCCTTCTTTACCTAAAGTGTCTTTTTGCCCTCTTCTCAGGCATACTGACCAGCTAGGCCAAGGCACACCTCAGGCCTTGGTTCTTAGGAATATCGCATTTTCCACTTGAAGACTCTGACTACAAGTATAAAGGCTGGCCGGAGCTTCTTTAGCTAATCAGTGGTCGTCTTGGAGCTGTGTTTGGGGTCGTTATCATGTTGGAATACTGCCCTGCGGCCCAGTCTCCGAAGGGAGGGGATCATGCTCTGTTTCAGTATGTAACAGTACATGTTGGCATTCATGGTTCCCTCAATGAACTGTAGCTCCCCAGTTCCCAGCAGCACTTATGCAGCCCCAGACCATGAGACTCCCACCAACATGCTTGACTGTAGGCAAGACACACTTGTCTTTGTACTCCTCACCTGGTTGCCGCCACACACGCTTGACACCATCTAAACCAAATAAGTTTATCTTGGTTTCTTCAGACCACAGGACATGGTTCCAGTAAGCCATGTCCTTAATCTGCTTGTCTTCAGCAAACTGTTTTCTGGCCTTTTTGTGCATCATCTTTAGAAGAGACTTCCTTCTGGGACGACAGCCATGCAGACCAATTTGATGCAGTGTGCAGCCTATGGTCTGAGCACTGACAAGCTGACCCCCCCCCCACCACACCTTCAACCTCTGCAGCAATGCTGACAGTACTCATACATCTATTTCCCAAAGACAACCTCTGGATATGACGCTGAGCACGTGCACTCAACTTCTTTGGTCAACCATGGCGAGGCCTGTTCTGAGTGGAACCTGTCCTGTCGTGGCCACCATGCTGCAGCTCAGTTTCAGGGTCTTGGCAATCTTCTTATAGCCTAGGCCATCTTTGTGTAGCGCAACAATTCTTTTTTTTCAGATCCTCAGAGATTTCTTAAAAATTGATACATGTCCCCTGGGGCAGGACCCTGGTGCCCAAACACTTTTTATGATAATAACTTGCATATAAGCCTTTAAAATGAACACTTTTGATTTTTCATGTTAATATCCCATAGACTTTAAAGGTGTTTCCGGCGGCTTTCGAATTTGCCCCGAATACCGATATCGCAACCACTTTGCCGACATCATTTTGCTATATGGTAGGCGGCAAGTGGTTAAGAATAAAAACAATAGTACAGTATATGCATAGCATGAAAAGTGAGAACCATCGCCTTCCCGTCTGCTGTAGTCAACCAATAGTGTGGGAATACCAGTCAACGTCTGTAAAACTGACGCATTTCAAGGGCCAATCAGAGCCAAAATCGTCTCCCTTAAAACACGTCAGCCATTACGGACTTTGCTTGGTCTTCCCACACTATTGGTTGACTGCAGCAGGCCTAAAGGCGATGGGTTTTACTTGTCATGATATGCATATATAAGCCGTGCGTTTGTGAGTATAATACTTGTTTTTATTCTTAAATAATATTTATGTTGGTAATGCGCTAGGTTGGTGTACCCTTTTTTTGTTCTTGTTTTGCAGTCCATAAGGATAGCCATTGTCCTGAGGGGGCAGCAAGGCCATTGGCACTGACGAGGAATAAATATATTGTACACCTCTAAGCTTACCACCTGAGCGCAGGAGAGTGCTTTTGGGTTGTAAAAATCATCCTTTTACTGCCGTTTTTAAAATCAGGTTTACGGTGTGTGTGAGAAGCAGAAAGAAAAGTGTCTCGCCATCCCCAGTGGGTGCACTCCGGGGCTACAGGCAGAAAGGAGTGCAGTGAACTGGTGCACTACATAAACAGCTAGATGGAAATATGTAACTGCTCAGCAGGTGGGCCGTGCTCCCTGTATACAGCTCAGATTTTAATTTTCAATTTTTACTAGAGTGTAAATTTCAAGAGAAGAAAAAAATGAAAACATTTCTCTTTAATGCATAGAGATAAGTTCACAGCAGATGCCATAATTCAGATCCTGCAGCAACCTCTAAACGTGCGGCGTTATGAAAGACAAGAAAAAACATCAAGTAAAAGCGCTCCATGGAGAAATGAGCTTTCTGACCAATTAAAGATAAGATTATCATTTGGTGGAATTCATCAGGATTTCCTTGCTGCCAAATGAGATGTTTACAACTCAACAGGGATTAAAAGATTCAACCAGGATTGAAAACAACTTCTCAACTCCTTACTTCAAACAAGTCATAATAACTGGGACATCGGTTTCCAACTTCTGCTAAAATACTTTTGCTTGTTAAATTATTTACCAGTGTTTACACTGCATGAGCAGTTTGTTTACTGCATCTTCAAACAGAAACATTGAGGTCCTTTGTAAAACTAACTTCAGTATGCTTGGTGTACAATTATTTTGAAAACAAAGGGCAGGGCAATGTCCAAGGTGCAGTAACTCTGTCAGAAACCATTTTTCATATTTCTAATTTTTCTACATCTAAGATGAAGTAGGTTTTATAACCACGGGCAAACCAGTGCCATCTTAAGAGCATTATAGGCCCCCGGGCAATACAGTGCACTGGGGCCCTGTCTACACAATCACGCACGATTGCCCATCAAATGCAGCTTTGCTGTGCCTGTGAATGCAGCCTAACTGTGCCCATCATTGCAGCCTCACTGTGCCCGTGAAAGCAGCATCACTGTGCCCACCATTTCAGCCTCACTGTGCCCGTGAATGCAGCCTCACTATACCCACAATTGCAGTCTCACTGTGCCCATGAATGCAGCCTCACTGTGCCCACCATTGCAGCCTCACTGTGCCCGTGAATGCAGCCTCACTGTCCCCACCATTGTAGCCTCATTGTGCTCATGAATGCAGCCTCACTGCCCACCATTGCAGCCTCACTGTGCCCGTGAATGCAGTCTCACTGTGCCCTTCATTGCAGCTTCACTGTGCCCACCATTGCACCCTCACTATGCCCACCAATACAGCCTCACTGTGCCCATGACTGCAGTCTCACTGTGCCCACAATTGCACCATCACTGTGCCCATGAATGCAGCATTACTGTGCCAATTAATACAGACTCAAGTGGGGCACCCCGGCAAATGCCCATGCGAAAAGACGGCCCTGGGGCAAACCACTGTTATTAGCACCACATCCCTTTATTAAATAGATATAGGGGGATTTTATGGGATTTTAAGGGGTGCAAATAAGGTACAATGATCTCAAAAGATAACGTAAAAAAGTTTTATTTAAACACAGATTAAAAAATTGTATAAAAACAATTATGGCAAGTGCGTAGGACATAGTTTCATGGATACAGCACTTTTAGATGGAATTCCCAACATGTTTCACCCACATTCCGGGCTTCTTCCAGGGGATGCTGTCCATTTGAGGTACAAGCCTTCTACTAAGAAAAACATACATATAATAATCATATCAAAAATTATAAAAAAGAAAATATAATATACATTTATTTATTTACTATTGTTTTTAGAAATTGAATTTCCAGTGTGTATAGATATTTACATACATGCACACATTCAATTAGACGACATCCTTACTCACCATGCTATCTTGAAAAATTGCATACTATGGTCAAGCAAATATATGGGTCAAGATGTCTGCTAGCGTCACGGAAACCAAGAGCTACAGGTGACCATACGGAGAATTCAAGGGCCAGCTACAATGACATAGAGGATAATAGAATACATTTTTTTTCCAAATAACATTTTTATTCAGTATTTTTTTTTGCGGTACATAAAAAAGAGTATTACATTGCATATTATGTTAGTAAAGAAAAAGCAGGGAGATTTCTGTTAGCACATATCGTTGTCCTCGTATAGCATTACTTAAGGAAAAATCTCTCTCACTCGTCTGATAGTAGCGGGCCTATAGTCAATCAGCCTGTGCTTACTCATGACTGTTCTTATAACATGGTGAGAGTCACAAGAATACTCTCAGTAGAGGGAAAGAAGGAAGATAGAAAGAGGGAAGAGAAGGTTGTCGTCATCGTATTGGCTCAAATCACCTGATCAGGGAGGGTCCTCTCGGAGGTGCCAGAGTTCCCATATTTTATCGTGTGCTTCCAGCCTGTCCTGCATCCTGGTAGTCATTTTCTCCATCAACTCCACATCTTTGATTCTGGCGTACAGGGCGTCGGGGGTGGGAGAGTGTTTCTTTTTCCAGTTAAGGGCGATGAGGCATCGAGCCGCTGTTAGAATGTGGAGTGTCCATTTTTTGTATGTTTTAGGAAGTTTTGGCAGGGGCACTCCTAGTAGATAATACCTGGGGTCAGGGGTATTTGTGTGTCTAGTAGACGGGTCAGCAGTTGTTGGATTGTGGTCCAGAAGGGGATGATTAGTGGGCAGTTCCAATATACGTGGAGAAGGGTGCCTTTATCTTTTTGACATCTCCAGCAGCGGTCCGAGCTAGCGAGAAATATGTTGTGGAGGACGTCTGGAGTCATTTACCAGAAATAGTGTACCTTGTATGTGTTCTCTTTGTATAAAGTGCAGTGAGAGCTTTTTGCTGCCTGTGACCATATCGCCTGCCATTGTTCCATCGGGATCTCCTCATTGACGGTCCTCTCCCATTTAACCATGTATGCGTGCTTGCCTTTGGTTTCCATTGGGAAGGCATTTAGTAGTTTGTAGATGTCCGATATCAGACCTTTCTGGGCATTGCCTGCTAGAACCAAGTTTTCAAAGGGGGATGGCGGAGAGAATTGTAGGTCAGGCGCGATGGTCAGGGCATAATGGCGTATTTGTAGGTAGCTGTAGAATGACTGACGTGGTAAGTCAAACTTGGTCTGGAGGTCCGCGTAGATCAGTAGTCTGCATGATCTGGGTTCTACCAAGGTACCGTAATGGAACAGGTTTTTGCGACGTCCATGGATAGGACATTTGGTGGGGGAGACTATCTGGAACCTTGGGATTGCAGACAAAAGAAGTCAGGAGCGACCTTTCTTATGTGAGGTTGTGTGTTTCCGATAATTTGTGCCATAGGCGACCTAGCTGGGACATGGATCCCAGTAGTGGTTGGGGGGGCACCTCCGCCTTCGCGCTCCATAGTAGGCTGTTTGGGTGGATCGGGTCGAGACAGATTTTTTACATTTCTGTCCACTTGTTGTAAGAGCGTTGGGTGAACCATGAGGCTATTACCCATAGTTGAGTGACTTGGTAATATTACATACTTATTTACAAACAATACTTTGTCCGATCAATCGTGACCATGTTGTAGATCTTTGAAGGCACTGAAAAGACCCCAAATTTACATAGTATCAGCTTGACTACACAAGGTCCCCAGTCGCAGCACGTCGACTCGAGGACAATACAACTCTCCACCTTCCAATGCTGATATCCATATCCAAATTCCCAGTTAAAACTTGGTTAACTGGCATCCTAGCGAGGATCCCATACCAAGGTGGTTCCCCTATGCCATATTGGTCTTAATTTAGAAGGCATCCAAAGATCCCAACCGCTACCACTTAAAACAATCACTGCCAGACTTCCAATCCCAAAAACAAAACCGGGCGTAACGATGCGAGCTGTTTCTATGTCTGGTGACCTCTGACTGATCACCGGACACTGGCCCCATCCTAACTACACTACAGACTATTCTGGCCACCCCCACTACACTTACCAACTGAAACCCCCAGGTTAACCCTTATGTGGCAAGCTATCCCTGCTACCCTGTCATGCCAGCCCTGCGCCTATTCCTGCGTCCTTGCTGCAGGCTTCTCTTGATCAGAAACAATGTTTAGGTAGGTGGTACGTGTCAAGTAACATCCACATGGCAAGACCCAAGGCTTCCCAGCAGAACATTGCCCAAAGCATCACACTCTCCGCTGGCTTGTGTTCTTCCCATAGTGCATTCTGGTGCCATTTCTTCCCCAGGCAAGGGATGCACACGCACCAGGCCATATACATAATGTAGAACAAAACCTGATTCATCAGATTGGGCCACCTTCTTCAATTGCACTGTGGTCCAGTTCTTATGCTCACGTGCCCATTGTAGGTGCTTTTGGCTGTGGACACAGATCAGCATGGGCACCCTGACCAATGTGTGGACTATGCAGCCCCATATGCAACAAATTGCGATGCCTCATTTTTCTGTTTTCAACTCATCAATGTCAGGGACAACTTTCTTTATTGCTGCCTAATATATCGCACTTTTAGATACCATTGTGACGAGATAATTAACGTTATTCACTTACCCTGTCAGGTCATAAAGTTATTACTGACTGACTGGTGTATAATATAATTCCAGGGAGACAACTAAATACTGAGCTGAGTAAGAAAATTGATTGGGAATTCTCTAAAAGTAGACTGATAGTCAGAGCTTCTGATTATGTAGCGTTGATGGTTAAACCTGGGAGACTTTGATTCTGTTTTAGGGAAACAAGCTATTACAGGTAATAAAGTTCTTGGCTCTAATAATGGTAATAAAGCATCCATTCAATCATAATTTGATAAATCTGTGGCTGGTAGACATGTACACTGATAAAAAATGTGTTCGTTTTTTTTCATTCGTTTATTTTTTTTAGTTTTTTGGGTCATTCGTTATGATCGTAAATTTGAAATATCGTAAATGAGAAAATTCGTAAATTTGAAAATTCATAAATTCGTAAATTTGAAAATTTGTAAATTCGTAAATTCTAAATTCAAAAATTCAAGAATTCGTAAATACGAAAATTCATAAATTTAAAAAGTCCGAAATTCAAAAATTCATAAATTCATAAATTCAAAAATTCGTAAATTCCAAAAATTCTAAAATTCGTAAATTCAAAAACTCGTAAATTAAAAAATTTGTAAATTCGAAAATTCATATACTCGTAAATTCAAAAATTCATAAACTCATAAATTCATAAATTAGAAATGTGGAAAAATCCAGAAATTCGGAAATTTGTAAATTCGAAAATTCGAAAATTTGTAAATTCAGAAAATCGAAGATCCAAAAATTCAAAAATCTAAAAAAATAAGAAAGAAAATCTGAAAATTTGAAAGAATGAAAACCTGAAAATTCTAAATAATAACTAACTAACTAACTAACCAATAATAACTAACTATTAAATTATTGGTATTGGAATTTCCTTTCAAATTTGGCTGTTAGTGAACATAACTAATACGAATTCATCCAAAGTTACGAATTATCCAAAATAACAAATGCTGCATATAAACAAATGGAACGGAATGAATTATTAATAATAATAAAAATGTTTTATTGTTGTTATTTATTACTATTAATTTGTTATATTCCATTTAATATTTCGGATAATTCGTAAATTCGGATAAATTCATATTTGTTTTTTACATTCACTAACAGCCAAATTTGAAAGGAAATTCCTATAATGTAATAGTTGAGTTATTATTAATTAGTTATCATTTCAGATTTAAAAATTTTCGGATTTTTGTTCCTATTTTTGGATTTTCGAATTTTCTGATTTTCAAATTTTCTGATTTTCACATTTCCGAATTTCCACAATTTTGGATTTTTGAATTTAGAATTTCTGAATTTTCGAATTTCAGAATATTCAAATTTACGAATATTCCAATTTACGAATATTTGTAAAGATTTGAAAAACAGGTTTTCGTTTGGATATTTCCAAATTAACGACTTTGTTGAAATTTGTTAAAAAACGAATTTGGAACTCAATGAATTGTACATGTTTAGTGTCTGGATTAAAAAGTGGCATTTTAAATCTACAGGGAGTCCCCAAGTTACGAACATCCGACTTGCGAACGACTCCTACTTACGAACGGCAGGCGGCGCCGGAGGGTACATCAGAAAACATCGGAAAACATTGGAAAACATTGGAAAACATCGGAAAACAACGGTATACAGTGGAAACCGTCGGAAAACATCGCAAACGCCGTTCTGCGCATGCGTGTCCGGATTACGAACAAATCCGACTTTAGAACAAACAGGCAGTCCCTAACCTGTTCGTAACTCAGGGACTGCCTGTATCTGGAGATTAGGTTTTATGATTTACATAACTAATGAGAACACAATATTATTCATAGTAAGATACCTGGATCAATTCGCACATCCCAGAAGAAGTTAACTTCAGTAGAAGGCCACGTTACTATTAATGGAAAGCCAAATAATTATCAGTTTCCTGTCTATATTTTCTATAAATCGTTTCCTCTCTATGATCATATTACAATGACTATCATAGAACAGTGACACATTCTACGCAGTAAACGGCTTTTATCTGTGCAGGTCATCCACCGATGCAATGTTAACGTCTAAGTGCTAATTAATGCACAAATTCATTTGGCATCTGCAGAAATCTTTTACATGAACTCTGGAGAGGAATGTAGAAAGATGTAATGGCTTCGTTTTGTGACCTTTCACATCGTCTAATAGTGTAATAACACGTCCATCATGTATATCAGTTCCCAGCTGCCTCATGTGATTTCACATTATTAAACACAGGTAGAACACTGTGGACAAATGAATTCCATTTCATTTAGAGCAGTGTGTCACATTGGAAGCACTGAGCATGCAAGTGTACTGGAAACACTAATAATCTGCAATATTAAAGGGAAACTTTAGTGTATTTCAGGAAGTACGTATTTAGAGCTACTGTAATATCAATATGAAAGTCATTTTCAAGGTGACATTCACCTTTTTTATTTGTTTGCTGTTCCATATTTTGATCATCGTATTGTAAAGGTTTTCGAAATATCTCCTTAGTGGTTAACTGTATATCAAGGAATGTTTTGAAGCACTCTCCTTATAGTGCATTTAAACCCAAACATTTAAAGATGAACTGCCCAAACGATGTCCCTTACTAACATGTGAGGCCACTGGAAGTGCTGTATAACCACTTGACCTCTGGAAATATTTACACCCCTTCATGACCAGGCCATTTTTTTGCGATACAACACTGTACCCAAATAAAATTTATGTCATTTTTTTTCCCCACAAACAGAGCTTTCTTTTGGTGGTATTTGATTTTTTTTTTTTGCGCTATAAACATAAAAAAAAGCCGACAATTTTGAGGAAAAAAAAAATGTTTTACATTCTGGTATAAAACACAGCCAATAAAAAATGTAAAAAAAGAAAAAAAATCAAATGTATTCATAAATTAAGGCCAATATGTACACTGCTACCTGTTTTTGGTAAAAGAAAATACCAATAATGCCGCGTATACACGGTCGGACTTGCCAGCGGGATAACCTCCGATGGAAAAATTTAGAACATGTTCTCTATCTAAGTCCTTCGGAAATTCCGATAGAAAAAGTCAGATGGGGCATACACATGGTCGGAATATCCCATCAGACTTTTTCTGTCAGAAATTTCGACCGTGTGTAGGCGGCATAAGAGTATATTGGTTGGTTTACGTAAACGTTATAGCATCTACAAACGATGGGATATTTTTATGGAATTTTGTTTAATACTAGTAATGGTGGCAATCGGCGACTTACAGTGCCTTGAAAAAGTATTCATACCCCTTGACATTTTCCACATTTTGTCATGTTACAACCAAAAACGTAAATGTATTTTTTGGGATTTTATGTGATAGACCAACACAAAGTGGCACATAATTGTGAAGTGGAAGGAAAATGATAAATGGTTTTCAATTTTTTTTACAAATAAATATTTGAAAAGTTTGGCGTGCATTTGTATTCAGCCCGCCTGAGTCAATCAGTGTTGCCAACCTAGCAGACTGAAATTCACTGACAAGACACCCAGAATTTACTGGCACAGCCAAGTAAAAAACTGGCATTTTCCAAAAGTTACAAAATTACAGTTTTAAGTGCAAATTTCAGTACCTAAGTTATGAACAAGTACAAGGTACAAGGTACAAAAACATATTTCTTATGTTATTTTCGATATACTAAGGGCAGGTTAATATAACCCATCAGATTTTGTCACCTATGTCCTTATTATAGGCTTACCTGTAGCAAAAAGTGGCCTGCAATGCCCCGTACACACGAGCGGATTTTCGCTCAAGCTTGGCTTGCATACACACGGTCACACAAAAGTTCTCTGAACTTTCGACCGTCAAGAACGCAGTGACGTACAACACTATGACGAGCCGAGAAAATGAAGTTCAATGCTTCCGAGCATGCGTCAAATTATTTCCGAGCATGCGTAGGAATTTTGCGCGTCGGAATTTGTACAGACAATCGAAATTTCTGATCGGAAGCTTTTTCCGACCGAAAAATTGAGAACATGCTCTCAATCTTTTGCTGGCCGAAATTCCGCCAGCAAAAGTCCGATGGAGAATACACACGGTCGCATTTTCCGACCAAAAGCTCTTAACGGACTTTTGTTGGCGGAATTTCCGATTGTGTGTGTACGGGGCATAAGGGTTTACAACCACTTTAATATATTGCTGCTTACCTGCCCCTAAGCTGGCCATAGATGATTCAGATTCCTCCATCTGCCCAAGCCAGGTGGATGGAGGAATCCCCCTGCTTAGACATTGTATTATGACAGCAAGACTCTCCTTTGTTAGAATACATTGATCAGCAGCTGTAGCCACTGATCAACAAGTGTTTTCCAACATTCCCTTTTATGCAGTTTGCATATTGCATGTGCATTTTGGGTTTTTCCGTACATGCTTTTGATCAATTGAAGTCTATGGAATCAAAACCCAGAAAAAGGTCCCTTGCCCTTTCCATAAAATGCACAGATGTGAACTACATCCATAGGAAACCATGCTAAATGGACTGTAGTGTGTTTCTGCAAAACTGAACTGCACTAAAAAAATGCATAGGTGTGAACCAGGCCTTAACAGGAGTCGATCTAACAGTTGACTTCTGACGAACAGGAACCGCTACGCATGGATCAAAATTCAGATGTTCCCTGCTGAATTGGCTACATTTTTGGCCAGCTTTAGGTGTGGTGGCTGCGTTAGCTTTTTTTTTTTTTTAAGGCTTTTTTCCTTTATGTTCACCTGGCAATCCTGTGTATAACAGACTTCCTGTCCTAGGTTGATAATGCTCACTCACTCCACTGTATCCATGGAGGAACAGTGTTGTCTCCCAGGTTGGACTGCAAATATGTCTGCCTTTGTTCAGCTCTATTACATAGAAGATGTAGAGATTAGTAGTTTACAGAAGGAAGACAATATTGATTCTTCTTTCAGTGCAGCTCAGTGGCTGTGACAAAGACACATCATTTATGACAAGACCAACAGGCATTTTCTGTACTTACTGAAAATGTTGTAGCCAAAAAGTAAAAGTAAAATGGCCTCCGCATGTAAGGACTAGTAAGCTACAATATATCAAATGTTTATTTTGGGGTTTCGTTATCCTTTAAAGATAATCTAGTTTGTTTTACATTTTTCCTACTTTATATTCTTAATATGCCCAATGTTAAAAACGAATAATCAGGTAAATTTGAAGAATTGCATGTTTACCACTTGCAACCAGTAGAAACAGCGTTATACAAGAACAAAAATTCTCGAATACATTTCCTCTATCTGCAGATTTTTCACAAAAAAAATTAACTAAATAGCAGTTAACCGCTGACTCTCACCTGAGAATGATAGGTTCATACTAGCCCATGCTCTGAGAAGTTATACATGGGGGAGAGCTTTTCAAAATGTAGCTAACCAGTCACTGTTAAGCCTAGTACACACTACTAGTTTTTATTCGTTAACCCACTGGGTTGAATGAAAAAAAACCTGACAGCTCAGGTCAGACCGGCTGTACTAACAATCCACTGTTAGTACAGTGATCTCTCCTGCTGTACTATTATGTTTTTACTGAGTGACAGCCCCTCCGCCAGAACACTGCGGTCAGTGCTCTCAGCCATTGGCTGAAAGTGCTGATCAGGAACCGGTCGGCAGACCTTTTTGCAGTCATGAGCCATACACACGGGCTGAATGTCGGCCAGTTTCCATTGAACCGGCAAATGTCGAACGACATTCAGCCCGCGTGTACTAGGCTTTAAGTATGCAGGGGGCATTCCTTTTTCTTTAATTGCCAAGTAGCAATTTACAATGGGACTAATGCACCACAACCACATGTAGATGTGTCCCTACTGTCAACTGGACATGCTGCGTTAAATTTGCTACAGCAATGATGCTTTGCGTGACGTGGGAATAGCTTCTCCAGCTGTATTTTAGACTTTAGGTAGACACTGCTGCTCAACCACCTGTTTTTACACCCCTTTTCCCTAAGTGAAAGAGGCCTAAATTAGTAAGTCTAGAGAGGCTGCCAAAAAGCAAAAAGTTCTTTGAAACATTGGGATGGCATTTTGTTGAAACTTCAACTACACCTTTTAATGAATAATCATGATTTGCTTACTTGCCAACAGTCACGGACAGTCATGGTAATCAGATTATGTCCAGGTCTAAGCCTGTCCCGGGCAGAATCCCCAAAAAATCCTCTGTCACAGAGAGCTGTGCTAGTGACTGAGGTCGGAGCTCAGGTGATGCTGGGCCAGGTGCCAAGAGACAGAAAATTAGAAGCATTGATTGCCGGTCTATCCCTCCCCCTACCTAATCCCCAAGTTTAGATCAGACACTCTCTAGAACACCCAGAAGGCGGAGCCTGCGAGGCTTGCAGTGTCTGATCGGATGGGACAAATGGAGGGGGTGGGGCCTCTGAGATTGTGCCCAGCCCGCCTTCTGAAGGGAGGCAGATCGATGGAGCTTTCTGCAGGACCGCCCCCTTTCTGCTCGGTTTATCTCTGGCCCAATGAAGAGGGGGGGGGGGGCGTGGTGGTGAACAGAGAGAGAGGTGCTCATTCCTGCTGCCAGAAAAGCTGCAGCGGAGAGAGTCCTATGGAAAGCTGACTGTCCTGTGCAGCAAATTTTGTGTGGTTGTCTGTCCTGTCCTATTACCCTATATACCCCTCTCTTCTGCATATCCACCCCAACTCTGTTCACCCCCCTCTTCTCCAAATCCACCCAATTCTGCTCACCCCCCCTATTTTCCATATCCACCCCAACTCTGCTCACCCCTCCTCTTCTCCATATCTTCTCCATATTAACCCCAAATCTGCTCACCTCCCCTCTTCTCCATATCCACCCCAACTCTGCTCACCTCCCCTCTTCACCATATTCACACCAACTCTGCTCACCCCTCCTCTTCTCCATATCCACCCCAAATCTGCTCACCCCCCCCCTCTTCTCCATATCCACCCCAACTATGCTCATCCCCTTCTTCTCCATAACCACGCCAACTCTGCTTACCCTCCCTATTTTCCATATCCACCCCAACTCTGCTCACCCCCCTCTTCTCCATATCCACCCCAACTCTGCTCACCCCCCTCTTCTCCATATCCACCCCAACTCTGCTTACCCCCCCTATTTTACATATCCACCCCAACTATGCTCACCCCCCTCTTCTCCATATCCACCCCGACTCTGCTCACCCCCCCTATTTTCCATATCCATCCCAACTCTGCTCACCCCCCCTCTTCTCCATATCCACCCAAACTCTGCTCACCCCCCTTCTCCATATCCACCCCAAATCTGCTCACCCCCCTCTTCTCCATATCCATGCCAAATATGCTCACCCCCCTCTTCTCCATATGCACCCCAAATATGCTCACCCCCCTCTTCTCCATATCCACCCCAACTCTGCTCATCCCCCATCTTCTTGATCTCCACTCCAACTCTGCTCACCTCCCCTCTTCTCCATCCCCCCAACCCCCTGCCCACCCTACATTCCCTATATATTACCAAATTTTTTGCTATGTAAGTCATCTCAGACTCTATCTATACCCCTTTAAGCCACACGCACTATTTAGCACAATTTAAACCACACCCATTTTCTGCTGCGACGTGCTGCGCACCGCAGTTTTTTATTTTGCTAAGCCATGCCCACACATGCATGCCACACCCCTAAATAAAATGATACTCCGCCCACAGGGAAAAATTGTTACTAAAAATGTTTTCAGAATGTTGGCAACTATGGATTTGAACAACCCAGGGTTTTCTCTTCTTTAATGTGGCTCTACCATTGTCTACTAATACCAGGACTCAGTAGGGACATGGAGGTCAGAGGGAGAAATCTGTAAACACTGCAGGGGACCCAGGACATTGACACTCTCAGAAGTGTAGGTTTCCTTGAGAATAGCCTGGCATTCTGGTTACATGGGCAGTGTGAAAGGTAAGCATCTATTTGCTTCTTTTACAGATAAGGTGCTATGCTGACTATGTGGACAACACAGAGGCCAGGGTAAACTTATGGAAACAATACTTATTGCTTTTTAAAATCAAGCTGGTTAGTTGGCTATTCTGTCCAAAAGTCTGGTAAGGGCTGGTGCTTCAAAGTTTTGCTCTTCCTTGACTTTGCCAATTATTGTCATGTCTATACTATATGTACCATACAGTGAGACCCTCTCATTTAGGTGTCTTCTGTGTATCTAAAGAGCCCCTGGCACCAGACTTCCTACAATTATTGACTTTAATTCTCACTCCAGTTTCTGCTTTGGTGCCCCACCATCCTAAAATCTGAATTGGACACTTCTCTATTTGTCCCCAGAGTGCTCCCAACTGGTTAATGGAATGATGGTGAGTATGCCATAGATCAGTGTCAGGGCTAAACTAGTAGACTGGGGAAATCTCTGCACCCGACCTAATTCAATATTTGCTCACATTCAAAGGGTATCTCCACTTTTGTATGAAAAACATGAGCAAAAACTAAAAATAATTAGCATATACAATTGCGACACATGTCATATTGTCATTGAATGTTATTAAAAATTACCTTTCCTTTTTAATCTGTAATTTTCTGTAAAATGCATTGCAACGTGGCAACCTGGAGGGGTTCTGAGCACAGATGGTGTACAGACCTCCCCCCCCCCCACCCCCACCCAGAAATATCATTAATTACGTGATTGGCTCACTGATTTTTCAAGAGGTCTGCACAAAGATACAAGTCAGCTTTTGGGCACCCCCTGCAATTTTGGTGCGAATCTCCCAAAGGGAAATCACATCAGGAGGGATGCAGACCCTGCAATTGCAGCAGCTGATTGATAATTATTAAATCACTCCATGGACAAAGACAAACAAACAGCTATTTCTTCAGAATAACAAAAGGTAGGAATCGGCAAAAAAAATGGTACTTTTTTTAAATCCTTGCAATGTAGATCACCCTGAGGAAAATGTTTTTTCCTAAACAAAAGTGGAGTTACTATTAAAAGCTAAAGTTAAATCTGCTTATATTTTACCTTTCCTCGTTCCTCCTTTTCCTACCTCATTAACGTGCTAATGATATTTTTAATAAAATGTAAATTTTCCCTTTTTACTACACACCTTACTTAAGGCCCAGTGAAACCACTCTTCTTAATGCAACACAGGCAGGTCATGGCTAGTAGAAAAGATGTGGTGTACACTATATATAGCATCCTGAAATCATCACAGCAGCCTACATCAGTCAGGGCTGCTATTATAAATCATGGGGCCCCACACAGCCTACCTGACAGCCCCCTTCCTGTTTGGGTACCAGAGCTGCACAATTAATCCTTAAAAAATCCTGATCTTGATTCAACCCCCCTGACGATCTCTATTGCAGAGTCTGACGACGAAACTAGTAAGGCGTGCTGACGTCACTTCCGGTGTGGGAACGAGAGGTCTGGTACGCAGCTGGAGCGCAAGCCGTATACCGACCCTATTCCCTCTATCTTGTCTACTGTGTGTGGTGGACCAGGTGTATCTTGCGAGATACCCTGGCCTTATATTTTTAACTTTCATTTATTTGTTTTTAACTATTTTAAAATAAAAAAAAAAAAATTTTGCCGCCTGATATCACACAAGGATCTTCCTCTTTCCTTTTTTTTGGGAGTTTTACCCCCCACACTCGGTGGGGCACGCTGGATGCTATTATTCCTCATTCTTTGAGGCTCTTCAAACATCTCCCAAGGAACCTGGGTGAATCCATCGGAGGGAATAACTGGCCAGGATACCTTCCAGAAACGGGACGAGATAAAGATATCTGAAAAAGCTGTTTACCCCTGCAGGGGTACTTCAATCTGGTGAGTGAGGGAGCCAGAGGGGGCAACACCAAAGTCACCATCACTGCTGGAGCACAAAAGTCACTTTTGAATCACTTCTGGAAGAAAGCGTGTTTTTGACACAGTGTTTTTTATGGTTTTTTATTGTTATTTTTTTCTTTTTTCACTTGAAACTGGACTTGTTTTTGTGCCATACCCAGGACTTTTATTTTATTTTATTTTCAATCACTTTCACTTTATGTTTCACTGGGACTGTCATTTAATCAACTTTTATTGATTTATTACACGTTTTTTGGTCTTTATGTTATATACTTACATATATATACCTTTATATTTATCACTCACTGAGATTGGGGTTTGGATAATTGGGGATTCTACCCCACTTTTAAGGGTGGGCCGTTTGTTCCCCTAAAAAAATAAAATAAAAAAAAAATAAAAAAAAAACCCTCCCCAATCTCTCACTACTTTATGTATTTATAAAGGGGGAGGATAACAGGTGAGGCCACTTGCTCTATTAACGCACACTCACACCGCCCCCCTTTTTGCTCAATAACCCTTGGTAACCCTGCATTTCTTATTAGAGGTAGCGCCAATTTTTTTTCCTTTTATCCTGCATCTCACATTTAAATAGTCCTCTAGGGGGCTATTTTTTGGAAAGGCTGCACACCTATACTACTTGCTCCTAAGCGCGGAGTTGTTTGTTGTATTAGACTTATATCCTCACTCGCTGTCAAAAGAAAACATCCGAGCAGTCTGCCAAGTTTTTAAAATGAAACATTGTAACTAACTCTTCCTTCTTAGATCAAAGGGATAAACTTCTGTGTGTAAAGAAAAAATCCAGGCAGTCTGCCAAGTTTTTAACAACGTGTAAATGCAGGAAGTTTAACAACTTAAAGTCTAAATCTTTTTCTGACGCTTGTTTCTTAAGTTGAAATCAATATTTTTTGCTAGAAAATTACTTGGAACCCCCAAACATTATATATATTTTAGCAGAGACCCTAGGGAATAAAATGTCGATTGCTGCAATATTTTATGCCACACTGTATTTGCCCAGCGGTCTTTCAAACACAATTTTTTGGGAAAAAATACACTTCAATGAATAAAAATAAAAAAACAAATCAGTAAAGTTATCCCAATTTTTTTTGTTTTAATGTGAAAGATGATGTTATGCCGTGAGAATCGTGAGAGAATCGTGATCTATCTTCTAAGCAAAAAGATTCTCATTTTAGCCAGAATCGTGCAGCTCTATTGGGTACCCAGAGGAAAGGAAAAAGGCAGCACACATAGCGACAGACTGCAGGTGTGACAAATTTCACTAAAAGTGTGAGGGGCTTAAAATGATCAAAAAGTCCCCTCTCCCCCTCCCAGACTCCATCAGTTAAGCAGGGGTGCCCAGGAGCAGGGAGGAGATCATTTAATGATTTTCGGGTGCAGGCCGAGTGAACTCACAAGCCGCAGCTCCTGACAATTAAATTAAAGTTCCAGTCTGCTCCGACAGATTGATATATACATTTATTTGTCAGGAGCATGCAAGGTTCCTAATCTTGCTCCCTGGCCTCCCTGCGGAACTGAAGGGGCCCAGAGAACTTTTCTTACATTTCTGGGAGCCGTGGCCCGTGGGATTACTGTGCCTGCACCCAAAGGTATTTAAAGAGCCCTTCCCTGTCATCAGGCCCTTTGCTGAGCTCATAGGGCCCAGGTCCGGTATAGATTTGTCCTTTCTACTCTATTTTGGTAAATGGCTCTTGTGAGCCATTTAACAATGATGGGCAACCATGATGGGTATGTGTCACACTGGAGGAGAGAGAGGTCCTTGACAGACTGCATTTTCCTGCAGCCCACCCTGGGTAAGCCCACATTTGATGCTGAGCCTCCATGATTTTAAAAACCGAAATCTAGTGAGTGCAAAGGAGAAGCCAGGGTGTCCTTCAACCAGGAAAAAAGGTGGGCTCTATCTGATGTGCTGCAGCTTTATTACACATTACAAGCTCACAGCGTGCAGTGAAATCAGAGTACAGTAAGTAATTTCAGTATAAAAGAGGAGCCTGTACCACTTGGAGAAGACTAAAGTCTGGTACACAAGGGCCGAATATCAGCTGGGTCAACAGAAAACGTCTGACATTTGGTCTTTGTGTACACCGGCCTATCCGACAGAAGCCGGAAGGACGACCTGGCTTCTGTCGAATGGACATGCTGGAAAACCAGCATTCGATTAGCATTCGAGCAGCACTCTCAACCAATGGCCCTGACCGGTGTGTTCTGTACTAACATTGGTTAGTTAGTACAGCAAGCTGCTCTTTTTTTTTTTTTCATTGAGCCTGGGTTCACACTTTGTGTGTTGCAGACACTGTATGTGATTTGCACAGACATCACACACTGCATTACTTTGCACATCACATGCAATGTCTGTGTGGTGCAATTTGAGCCATACATTTTGTATGGCTCAAATCGCATTGCATCCACACCAAAATGGCGCAGGACCCCTTTGTTACGCACCTGAATCTCATTGCATGGGTGTTTCCAACCATGCAATGCAATTCTGGCAATTGCTCTGCATTTTGTGAGCTGTTTCGGGGTGTCGTTAATCTAACATTGACACCTGCAGCAGATCGCATGGACGCTGTATGACTGCAATGTGGTGCGGGAAATGCACAGGATTTCCCGCATCACATTAGTGTGAACCGAGGCTCAGTTCGCTGGGTTGAACAAAAAAAAAACTATAGTGTGCACCAGGCATGAAGGAAAGGTGGGAGGTCAGCTTTAATTGCAGTCGAAAGATGTATAGACACTGTGCAGTGTAATACCCCATACACACAGTCGGAATTTCCGACGGAAAATGTCCGATCGGACCATGTTGTCGGAAAATCCGACCGTGTGTGGGCGCCATCTGACTTTTTCCGTCGGAAAAAAATTGAGATCCTGCTCTCAAATTTTCCGACAACAAAGTCCGATCGGACTTTTTCCGATCGTGTGTAGCGAATTCCGACGGACAAAGTTCCACGGATGCTCAGATCAAATTACAAGACCAAAGCTATTGGCTACTAGCCTCTACGTAGTTCCGTCGTACGCAACGAACGTCACCACGTTCAGAATGATTGGATTTTCCGACAACTTTGTCCGACCGTGTGTATGCAACACCAGTGTCGGACAAAATCCGCCGGAAAAAATCCGACGGATTTTGTGGTCAGAGTTTCCGACCGTGTGTATGGGGCATAACAGTCCATAAGACATTTGCTAAAAAACAAACAAAATTAGGACCACAATGTAGTAATGTCTGCTTTAAAAAAACAAATAAGATCCATAAAATCATGTACTTGTCTGCTACTTATCAGCATTTTCATATATTTTCAGTTTTTGCAGAGTAGCAAGTCACTCTGGGTTGCAAGCAGTCAGCCGTGTATAAAAAAACCTATAAATAGTATTTTGCAATAAACAAGCAAAAACTATTTCCTCCTCCTCGCTGGATTTTAGAGCAGCGGAATAAAAGTGAGCTCAGCAAATCCTGAAAAGACTGGAGCATTGCCAGAAAGTTTTCTCAGTGACAAGTGCAACTGTGCGCTATTAACAAATACAATTATCTGTCAGCCGAAAAAGTGTTTAATAAACTAAAATGATAGGAAGCGTAAAAGTAGCAACGGATTAGAAGAGTCACACAAAAACATACTTACAATTATCCAGAAGCCCAAAGTCATGTAGTGGTCAAAGAATGAATGTTAGGCTGAATGCACACGAGTGATTTGGTCCGTCAGCATCAGATCTCTGTGTTTTCAGGTGCAGGGAAGGTACATGTGTAGCGTCCAGCTCTGCTGTCAGTAGCCTGCAAAATCTATGACAGGCCAAACTGCGCTGCAGCCAATCATGTCAGTCAGTCAGTCAATGACCCAATGACCCTCAATGGAATCATTCGGATTCTCTTGAGCTCATAGCTTCATTAGGAACCTGGGGATCTGCCTCCTAAACCAATTCCACTGTTTGTACACCATTATTTATGAACCACTTCTGGCAATAGTTAATAGGAACCTCTGTAATTGGGACAGGACATCCCTTACTTGGCTGGGGGATTTTAATTTAATTTAAAAAAAAATTTCTCCCAAGTATCCTGTTCATTCTACAGATGCTTCCAAACATTTTGCTCAAATCAAGTTTTTCATCAGCTGCGTGGCTTGATTTTGAGGTTTGCCTGGTCTGACAACAATCCCCAGCTGGCATACTCCATTATTAGGCTGGAATTCTTAATTCTTTGGATTCCTGGATTTATACCTATCCTAGAAAGCTATTACCCTACAGAGAAGTTTGGAGTCGCATCAAGGACTATTTCTGGGTTTATATGGAGAAGTGCATGGGCAGGAGGAACCTAGCTCATGTTTCCTGGCTCCAACCATTTTTTTCAGTGCCCAGATTTGACACTCATCCTTCACACCCTGCCTTTATGGGACATCATAAACAGTGATAGCTCCGAAATCCCCTCCCCATATTGGAGGGTGCCTCTGGTTTACACCGGGTGAACACATTACCTTCTTTAGATCTTGGACCATGGACAGTTACACTTGTCTATACACATTTTCTTAAGGATAGTTAATTAATTTCTATACAGAAGATAAGGGAGGGATAGGGCAACTTCCACATAAACAAATGGAGAAACAAACAAACCCAACACTTGTTACAGTACCAGCCTACATTTATTAGGCAGGCTGGACCGCTCATGTCATTTGAATCACTGTTTGCCTCAAAGACCCCTCCAACTAAGACCCTATATATTATGTACAATAATTTTTTTTTTTTTTTTTACAAAAGGACATTACAGGTGCCCTATTTTTCATGAGGGAGTGGAAATGGGACTTGGGTGTAACATTTATGTATCCCCAGTTAATGCAGTTGTTGAAGCTTATCCATACTATCTCTATCCCCACTGTGACTCAGGAAACCAGCTCTAAGCTGCTTAAATGCTGGTATAGGGTGCCTTCCCAGCTGGGAATTTTTTTCCGATGGTGCCCTCTTTGTGCTGGAGAGGATGTGGGAGGAGGTGAAACTTACCACTAGGGATGGGCCCGATGTTCGAGACGAACCTCGGGTGTTTGCCTGTTCGCCGAATAGCGAACAATTTGGGGTGTTCGTGGCAAATTCGAAAGCCGCGGAACACCCTTTAACAGTCTATGGGAGAAATCAAAAGTGCTAATTTTAAAGGCTTATATGCATGGTATTCATATAAAGTGTTTGGGGACCTGGGTGCTGCCCCAGGGGACATGTATCAATGCAAAAAAAAAAGTTTTAATCAATGAACTAATTATCAATGAACTTTTATGTGTATTGCTGGGACCGACAATTCATTATAGCCGCGAGTACTTTTAAATTACTTTTTTTCCTTTAGAAATTTATTTTTGCTCTCGGACTGTTCTAAACAGGGGAAACATGCACCACTTTACAGGCATACTATAGATACCCCCCAGGTACAAAACTTAAAGGAATATTACACTTTTATTGTTTCACTTTAAGCATTATTAAAATCACTGCTCCCTAAAAAACTACAGTTTTTAAAACTTTTTTTTGCATTGATAAATGTCCCCTGGGGCAGGACCCAGGTCCCCAAACACTTTTTAAGACAATAACTTGCATATAAGCCTTTAAAATTAGCACTGTTTATTTTTCATGTTCGTGTCCCATAGACTTTAACGGTGTTCACGCATTCAAACAAATGTTTTGCCTGTTCGCATGTTCTGCTGCAAACCGAAAAGTGGGGTGGCTCATCCCTACTTACCACCTGTATGGTGGAACTGACCAGTCATTCAACTTTTTTTGGGTGAGAATTTAAAATAAATTTGAAAGCCTTCATTGTTGTGAATCTCCCAGATACCATTCTTGTTCTTACTTAATTTGCTCCCAATGCCTATAAACAGTATAAAGCAAGCTTGCTACCACTCCTTCTCAACACAGCCAAGGACCTGATTCCATCGAAAAGGAAAGATTCCCCCAGAGACGGGCGGGTGGGGTTTTTAGGCAGCGGTGTTAGAAAAAGTAATTGAATGATTGATACAAGGGTTATCTAAATATAAATGTTTATTAAAATAAGTCACAAAAGTGGCATGATGGGTATAAGACATGAACCCCAATTAACAAGACCAATAATGGTGGTGGGAAAGTAAGCCTTACTTTCCCACCACCATTATTGGTCTTGTTAATTCATGTTGTTGTGAAAGTCTTGTCTGCTAGTGTATTAATACATATTTTTTGCTCTGTTTTATTTTCTCCATTGGGGTTCATGTCTTATACCCATCATGCCACTTTTGTGACTTATTTTAATAAACATTTATATTTAGATAACCCTTGTATCAATCATTCAATTAATTTTTCTAACACCGCTGCCTAAAAACCCCACCCGCCCGTCTCTGGGGGGATCTTTCCTTTTCGATATACCTTAGGGGTGAGCAGCAACCGAGCCATCTCCTGTTGTGTCTTCCCTTTTTTGCAGGACCTGATTCCATTACATTGGAAAAGGCCCACTGTCTCAACTAGGGCTGAGTTGACCCAAAGGGTCACGGATATTAAGGGCTCTGAGTAGTGGATGGTTATATGTAAGGATCAATTTGATACATTCTATATTCTATTCCTTTTTCATGATTCACCTACCTGAGCTGTAATTTATAATTCATAGGTTAATGTTCTTTTTTACCTCATTCCTTTATACCCCCCACTTTTACCTTGCTTGACCCCCCTTCTTCTACCCTCATACCCTGTGCCATTTTCCTTCTTTACCTTGCTATTTATGGGCTGGCAACCAGTGATGTAAGTAACTGAGTTAAAATAAATGGAGTTACATAACGCAGTTACTTTAGAGGGTAACGAGTAATCTAACTGATTACTTTTCCCCTCATGGTAACTCAGTTCCCATTACTTGGGCGGCGTTACCTCAATTACTTCTACCGCCACTAGATGGCAGTAGTGTAATTCCGGTGTCCTGCCGAAAAAGTTCCCCCGCCAGATAAGGACCCCCTGTACTGCGCAGGCGCAGTGCTTGCGCAGTACGAAGGACTACAGAGCTTACGAAAATTGCAGAACCTAAACAGCTCTGAGTGAACTCTACACCTTGCAGGCGCAGTTAACATGTAATTGTACGAGGCGATGCCGCACGCTCCCAATGCTCGTGCTACTCTGCAAGGGGCGTCTATAGTGTAACTAGGGGCGGGTCTAGTATTACTGTAACCAAGGGGCACATTTATTATTATTGTTATATATCGAGCTCTGCCCATTAATTTAACATTCGCTCTCTTCTGTAGCCATCCGCCCCTTATACGATATAATAGTAGACCCGCCCCTTGCTTACACGCTATAACAGATCTGCCCCTTGGTTAGGGTAATAATAGAGCAGCCCCTTGGTTACACGATATATAACAATAATAATAAATGCGCCCCTTGCTTACAGTAATACTAGACCCATTAGTTACACTATAGAATATTTAAAAAAAAGTCAGTTACTTTGCTGCGTAACTAATTACTTTTCCAATGTAGTAACTGAGTTACTAACGCAATTACTTTTTGGGAGAAGTAATTTGTAACTTAACTAATTACTTTTTTAAAGTAAGATGACCAACACTGCTGGTAACCCAGCACACATGACTCAAAATAGGTAGAATGAAGGCCCTGACCAACCGTACTCTTTATTCTTGTTTTATATATGTATTTTCTCTTTTTCTTCATTGGTACATGATCTGTATCTGTGCCGATTACCACAGTAAAGTAAAACTTAGATAAAGATTATAAGAAATAGTCAGATTTCTTATTTATATATTTGTTCTGAGTCAACACAAGTAACAGCATGAGAGACAAGGCATCTAGAAGGAAAGAGGAAGGGAGGGATTTAGCTCTAAAAGACTGACAGTCCCCCAAAATAAGGGACAATTGGGAAATATCATTTTTATTTTGGCAGGTTTCCTTTAAAAGATATTGGTCTCGCCAAGTGTATCTGTCCTACTTTCCACGTTTATTGTATCTTGGAAGCCAATTAACCTACAAGCAATTCTTTGGAGTGCAAAAAAAAACTGGAGGAACATGCAAACTCCATCCAAATAGCATCCTGACCAGGACTGAAACCGAGGACCCCAGTGCTGCAAAGCTGAAGTGTAAACTACTAAGCCACCTTGCTGCCCTTTGCCCTGTAAGGAACTGAATTAGGCACTGTAAAGTGAGTTAAAGTTGAAAATGTATAACAACTCTCCAGTGTATGTACCCAATGTGAAAGCTGAACAGAGAGAAACAGTACAGTGGAACCTTGGTTTATGAGTAACCCGGTTAACAAGCGTTTTGAAAGACGAGCAACTTGTTTCTTTAAATTCTGACTCGGTTTGCGAGTGTTGTCTCGCAAAACAAGCAGAATTCAAGATAATGGGGTGTGCAGTACTGCATTTGGCCAGAGGTGTGGGGTGCCTGTGACACTCGGAATGATTCGGAGCCGGGTTGTCCCGGAGCATTTCAGAGGCTCTCCGGCGCCCCCCACCTCTGGATATGCGGTATTGCATGCAATAGAAGTCAATGCGGAAACTAATTATCTTTGTTTCCATTGATTTCTATGGGGAAACTCGCTTTGATATGCTAGTACTTTGGATTACAAGCATTCTCCTGGAACGGATTATGCTTATAATCCAAGGTTCCACTGTATAAAAGTTTCTGTATTGATACGTAACACCCTGTATAAATATATGTTAAGAATATTCTGGAGAGGAAACAGGTTTCTCTAGACTCTGGCAATTGATAGAAAGTAACTTTGTGTGACTTACATTATAGTAAAGCAGAAAGAGAGACAGAGTCATAGTAGGAATCCAATAAATGATTGAAAGTGAGAACACAAAGACTCCACTGTTAATACAAAGTGTTGTGTCTCTCATTACTGCCCCACGCTGTGTGAAGAAGGGAACAGCAGGCAGCCATCGGGGGAACAGCAGGCAGCTATCGGGGAAAGCGGGCCCCCATCTCTGAGAGTTGGATGTTGTCATCTTCTTTCCTCTTTCAGCTAGAGGCTGTCTATATTACGGAGGTAACAAGGACAAATCTCGTTAGGATTCAAAAACAAAATTGAAAGTTAACTTACAAAACATTATTTTATGCTCATTTGAATTTTTGTTTTCGACGTGAGCAACAGAAATACCTGAACTGAAGGTATCCTCCAATCTCATGTGAACAGTCTGGCAAATGTTATTTTATACTTGTTTGTGTGACTTTTATTTTTTTATTTTTTAGCATATCCCCAAATGTGTTTTTGTAACTTTGCATTCTACAAGTTTAAAGTGGCCTGTATGAATCCACTTTATTTGTTTATCCCTGCAGTCTATTGTGTTTTTCATAAGAGCTTTGTGGATTGTTAAATTATCAATAATTCATTAAATGCAATTACCCAGATGTTACAAAAGCACAACACCACTTTCCATATCATTTAAAATCATTTTAATTCTCCCTTTAACTATAAAACCACATGAAGAAAAGATAAAGAGGAACGCTTTATGATCATAGATATTGCGTGATAAATATTTATAATACCAGTAGATAACAGGAAGGGAAAGAAAATAATAAAAGCTAAGCTTTTCTGAAGCACTCCTTAGGTTAATTGATGGCGTTTGGCGAGCAGGCGTGTGTGCCTCATACTCACACTCTCTCGTTAGTTGCGCCTGACTGGCGGGTTTATTTCATTTGTGACAGACTCTTTTGCATAAATGAAATTTAATAAATTCTAAGTGCTGCTAGATGCTTATCGTCAGAGAGTTTTAAAACTGACAATCATATCTGTAGTGAAAAAATTAAAGGAGAATGGCTGCGTATAACGTTTTATTTTCAAACAATGTAAAAGTGCCAAAATGACGACTGTGTAATGTGTTCGTTGTTAAGCAAATGAGGCTCTAAAAAGATAAGAGGAATTACACATCAGTGATCACTGGAGCGATCGGATCACCCATTTTTTATTGTTCTCTTCAGACATGTCATCAGCCTCATCTACCTACACCTTTGATAAATGCAGGATCCTGTGGAGCACACACTGGCAGACCCAATGTTGTTGTATAGAATATTTATTCACAGATGAAACCAGAATATATGGGACACACGTCTCTCAAGCCATCTCTCAGGTCCCAATCCAACCTTCTAGCAATGGGCCATGAAGAAGGGGGTTCTTTAACCCCTTTACCTCCACAAGATTTACCTACCTTCAGGACCAGGCCATTTTTTGCGATACAGCATTGCGTGACAATTGCGCGGTCATGCAACACTGTACCCAAATAACATTTACCGTATTTTAGGAGGGCATTTTAAGGAAAAAAAGTTTTAGAAGGGAAGTTTAGGGGAAAAAAAGAACTTACATTTAAGCGTCATTTGCAGCTTGCCCAGCATCATTTGCAGCTTGCCCAGCGTTATTTGCAGCTTGCCCAGTGTCATTTGTAGCTTGCCCAGTGTCATTTGTAGCTTGCCAGTGTCATTTGCAGCTTGCCAGTGTCATTTGCAGCTTGCCCACGTTTAAATTTCCCGCCGCCGAGACAGACCGAGCGAGCGCCGCCGAAAAAGACCGAGCAACGCCGAAAAAGACAGAGCAACGCCGAAAAAGACCGAGCGCCGCCGAAAAAGACCGAGCCGACTGCTCGCAGTCCCGCCTCCCTGCTGTTTCTGGACCGAGCGCAGGGAGGCGGGACTGTGATTGGAGCTGAGCAGTCGGCTCGGTCTTTTTCGTCTGCGCTCGGTCTTTTTTGGCGGCGCTCGCTATTTGTCGGCGCTGCTCGATTTTTTTTTCTTTTTTGGGGGGGGATCGGCATATAACACGCACCCACGACTTTTTCCCGATTTTAAGAGGGAAAAAGTGCGTGTTATATGCCGATAAATATGGTATGTCCTTTTTTTACCATGAATAGAGCTTTCTTTTGGTGGTATTTGATCACCTCAAATTTTGAAAAAAAAGAAAATTTTTAAAAAAAAATATATATTTTACTTTCTGCTATAAAACATATCCAAAAAAAAGAATTTCTGTATTAATTTAGGCCAATATGTGTTCTGTTACATACTTTTGGTAAAAAAAAAATCCCAATGAGTGTATATTTATTTTTTTATTTTTTTATTATATTCAAAAGTATCAAGTAACAACATACAAAATAAAACATACAGTACTTTTTACATTTTACATAATATGTTTCACAAAAGTGCAATTCCACATATGTTCCAAACAAAAGACATATTAACATGTTTCCTCCCCTGGTTCCACCTCCTCCATACAGTCAAAATATGCAACATCATAAATGTATTATTTCAGCAAAACTCCCTATTTTAACTTTAACTCCCTATCTTAATTTTAACGCTTTCGATAGGATCGTACGATAATCGGATCGTTAGTACAGAGCTTTCGAGAGCCGATCACGACAATTCATCCGATATTATTTGATCAGACAAGCGCGAAAACTTTCCTCGTAGGATACCAGATCAGTACAGTTGTAGTCCGAAAATACAATACAAATACATTACACACTTCCGATTTTTTTCTTCTGTACGAGAATTTTTGTGACTTTAGTAACCTATTCAATTTCTACTTGCGACTATTAAGCAAAAAAGTCATACCATATTTGGATCGTGTGTATGGGCCATTAACCCACCACCCTTCAGAAAAAAAAACATCAATATATTTTAACCTCTTTGCACCCGCGCTATATACCCGAAAGACGGCTTCAGCGCGGACGCTCCCTGACGGGAGGACGTCCCTGGATGTCCTCCCGTTTACTTCCGCAATGCGTGCTCCTGAGAGCACGAATTGGGGAAGTTCTGTGCTGGCCGTGTCCCTCGGACAAAGCCAGTCACAGATCGCTGTAAACGGCCAATCACAGCGGCTGTTTACAGCGCGATCGGCGTGTCCAATGAGAGATGATCTCATATGTAAACATATGAGATCATCTCTCAGCGCCGCTCTCCCTCCTCACACAGACAGCGTGTGAGGAGGGAGAGATGAACGGCTGCAGCGGCCGTAAGTTAAAAAAAACGAAACTAAATGTGCCACCTGTCCCCAGTGCCATCTGTCAGTGCCACCTGTCCCCAGCGCCACCTGTCCCCAGCGCCACCTGTCCCCAGCGCCACCTGTCCCGTGCCACCTGTCCCATGCCACCTGTTCCCAGTGCCATGTATAAGTGCCATCTGTCATCAGTGCCACATCAGTGCCACGTGTCATCAGTGCCACATAGTGCCATTTGTCATCAGTGCCATATCAGTGTCACGTGTCATCAGTACCACATATTAGTGCCATCTGTCATCAGTGCCATCTGCCATCAGTGTCACCTGTCAGTGTCACGTGCCATCTGTTATCAGTGTCACGTGTCATCAATGCCACCTATCAGTGCCATCTGTCATCAGTGTCACGTGTCATCAGTGCCACATATTAGTGCCATCTGTCATCAGTGCCACGTATTAGTGCATCTCTCCTCAGTGCCACGTATTAGTGCCACATGATATCAGTGCCACATATAAGTGCCATCTGTCATCAGTACCACATATTAGTGCCATATGTCATCAGTGTCACGTGTCATCAGTGCCCCGTATTAGTGGCATTTGTCATCAGTGCCACATCAGTGTCACGTGTCATCAGTGCCACGTATCAGTGCCATCTGTCATCAGTGCCACGTCAGTGTCACGTGTCATTGTCCTGGTGCTCCAGGGCCTTCTAAAGTGTAATAGGTGGTCAACAAGTTAGATGTGTAATTTATGCTCCTAGAACACGTGATGGCGCTCCCTGCATGTTGGGCCTCTCTAAGTGGCCAGGCTGTGAAAAAGTCCCACACATGTGGTATCATAATACTCAGGAGGAGTAGCAGAATTTATTTGTCATTTGTGGTATACACATGCCATGTGAAAGAAATAACCTATTACAATGACAATTTTGTGGGAAAAAATAAAAATAAAAAATAAATTAATTTTGCAAATAATTGTGGGAAAAAAATTACAACATCAAAAACCTCACAATGCCTCTTACTAAATACCTTGGAATGTCTACTTTAAAAAAAGGGGTCATTTGGGGGGTATTTGTACTTTCCTGGCTTGTTCGGGTCACAAGAAATGAGATAGGCCACCAGTACATCAGGTGTGATCAATTTTGTATGATTTGCACCACAGTTTGTAGAGTCTCTAACTTTCACAAAGACCAAATAATATCCACTAATTTTGGGTTATTTTTATCAAAGATATGTAGCAGTATAAATTGTGGCCAAAATTTATGAAGAAAAATTTATAATTTGCTAAATTTTATCACAGAAACAAAGAAAAATTCTTTTTTTTTAAATATTTTCTGTCTTTTTTCATTTATAGCGCAAAAAAATTAAAAAAGCCAGAGGTGATCAAATACCACCAAAAGAAGGCTCCATTTGTGGGAAAAAAAGGACAAAAAATTCATTTGGGTACAGTGTTGCATGACTGAGTAATTGTCATTCAAAGTGTGAGAGTACCGAAAGCTGAAAATTGGTCTGGGCAGGAAGGGTGTTTTAGTGCCCAGTAAGCAAGTGGTTAAAAAATTTCAAACAAAAACAGCAAACCATATACAAAACAACCCTTAGGCTAGTTTCACACTGGGGCGATGGGTGCGCTGGTGGTAAAGCGGCGCTATATTTAGCGCTGCTTTACCGTCATTTTAGCTCCGCATTTCGGCCGCTAGCGGGGCAGTTTTACCCCCCGTGAGCGGCCGAAAAAGGGTTAATACCGCCCGCAAAGCGCCTCTGGACCAGCGCTTTGCGGGCGGGTTTGGATCGCTGCCCCATTGTTTTCAATGGGAGGGGGCGCTTTAGGAGTGGAACATACACCGCTCCTACAGCGCACCAAAGATGCGGCTTGCAGGACATTTTCCAGCGTCCTGCAAGCACACCGCTTCAGTGTGAAAGCCTTCGGGCTTTCACACTGAAGACACAGCAACAGCTGTTTCGGGTCGGTTTGCAGCCACTATTTTTAGCGCAATAGCGCCTGCAAACCGCCCCAGTGTGAAAGGGGCCTTATCCACCCTCAATTCTGTGTCATTTTACCCCTACGGTATCCTATCCCTCCACCAACAAAAAGTTCCTATTCTATCCCTCCATACTGTCCCTCCATCGTCAACTACTGTATGCTCACCCTGTAAAGACGAAAACAAATATAAGCGTATATTGATTGGTTTACCCGAACATTACTATGGTCTACAAACTATGGTATCTATTTATGGAATTTTTTTTCTTTATACTAGTAATGGCGGCAATCAGCAACTTATAGCGGGACTGCGATATTGCAGGCGGGAAATCTGACACTAACTTACTCTTTTGACGCTGTGGGAACCAGTGACACTAATACAGTGATCAGTGCTAAAAATATGCACTGTTACTGTACTAATGGCACTGGCTGGGAAGGGGTCAAACATCTAGGGCAGTCAAAGGGTTAACTGTTTGCCTAGGCAGTGTTTTTGTGTATTAGAGATGGATTTTTTCCCTGTCAGAATGGAGATCTGCCTTGTTTACAGATCTCAGTTCTGTGTGTTTTACTGACGGTTGGTGGGTGCCAGAAGGCATCCTGCAAATCGGCTTCTGCTGTGATTAATCACAGCAGAAGCGGCCCACCTTCGGCTCACGCATGCCCCCTGCAGGCAGAAGTGCAGAATAATGTGTATATACATGATCCTGGACAAGAGAGCTGTCGTGTAGCAGTAAATCTGCTATGAGGCAGACGGCAGGTGGTTAAACCTCTGAATTGTATTGGCTGTACTTTTACCTGACAAGCTAAAAAAAAAAAAAAAAAAATGGGTTTTGCTTCCATGTTTTCTAGTTTGTTATCTAAGATGCTTCTCACCCATCACCCCCAGATGCTGCATTACTGAAGGATCACTGTGTGAACTGGTCCCTACAAGCAACCATGGGCAATAAAACAGATCCCACCTATCCATCACCTGGACCCTATGAAATTTGGGTACCGGAGCCAATCTTCCTGCACCACCTGACTCTGCACCACCTACATTAAAAGCTTTATAGTTATCCTTTGTGACAAATGACCACCACGTGTAAAAGGAGCATTTGTATTCTCATATACACTTCTCCATACACTGTGCTTTTTTGAACTGAATTTATGGTAACACATTCCCATTGAATGGGCCCATAATAACCCTTAAAAACATGAAAAAACATTTGTTGTAATTCACTTACCAGCATTGTGGTGCACTGAAGTGGAGGTGTATTGATTGTCACTGCGTATGTAGATTGAGGTACCATTCGGAATGAATGACAATGCACATATAGAGTATGTTGTAAGACAGATTTTAATTTTAATTTTGATTTTTTTTTAGATTATTTTATTCTTTAGAATAATATATATTTAAAACAAGTGAATAATAGACCCTGTTGATGATAAAAAAAATACAGCCTAAAACCTATAAGTAGTTTATGTGAAATTGTTTATTGTTCCATGCACAAATCAATACATTTGAAAAATGAGAAAACCAGGAAAAGCTCAGAAGTTCATAGAGACCTGTTGCAAAATACAAAACTTTGGGTCATGAATGTAGGCTGAGTGTGGACACAAAACAACTTCCAATACTGCACAAGGCTCTTCTCAACATCAAAAAGAATGGCAATCGCTCCAATTTGCAGTTGTGCTCAAAAGTTTGCATCCCCTGGCAGAAATCATGAAATGTTGCTATTAATATTGAAAATATGAGTGATCATGCAAAAAAAAAAAAAATACTTATTTAAAGCAGAGTTCTGCCAACCCCCCCCCCCCCCCCAGCAAAAAAAATTCAAAGTCAGCAGTTACACATACTGTAGCTGCTGACTTTTAATTTTAGGACACTTACCTGTCCTGGAATCCAGGGATGTCAGCACTCCAGCCGATGTCTCAATTGGCTCTCGGGTGCTGCCGCTGCCATTCCTGGTAAGGGAAACCGGCATTGAAGCCTTTCACAGCCGGTTGCCTACTGTACATGCGTGAAGCACACCGCGCTTTGTGAATGGCCCGGTGGCGGAGGGATTGGAGGAGGGAGGACAAACTTCCGATTGATCTCACCGTGGCAAGATCTCTCGGAAGTGGGGAGGGGTACCTGTCAAAAACAGGTACCCACTCCCCCGAAAGGTGCCAAATGTGGCACCGGAGGGGGAGAGGCAGAAAGGTGTAGCTTCCACTTTTGTGTGGAACTCCGCTTTAAGGATAGTGATTATATGAAGCCATTTATTATCACATAGTTGTTTGGCTCCTTTTTAAATCATAATGATAACAAGTTTACATCCCCTGGAATGTTTGGCCTTGGTACAGACACACAAGGTGACACACACAGGTTAAAATGGCAATTAAAGTTTAATTTAATAAATTGCAATTAGTGTCTGTGTATAAATAGTATATAAGTCTTTTAGCTCTCACGTGGATGCACTGAGCAGGCTAGATACTGAGCCATAGGGAGCAGAAAAGAATTGTCAAAAGACCTGCGTAATAAGATAATGGAACTTTATAAAATTGGAAAAGGATATAAAATGATATGCCAGTCAGTACTGTCCAATCACTTATTAAGAAATTCAAAATTCTGGGATCTCTTGATACCAAGCCATGGTCAGGTAGACCAAGAAGGATTGCAATCACAACTGCCATAAGATTTGTTCGGGATACAAAAAAAAAAACCACAGGAGAAATACAGGCTGCTCTGGAAAAAAAACGGTGTGATTGTTTCAAGAAACACAATACGACGATACTTGAACATAAATTAGCTGCATGGTCGCGTTGCCAGAAAGAAGCCTTTACTGCGCCAAAGCCACAAAAAATTATATTCTTTTTCTATTTGTTTATTCTATTCTTTTTTATTCTATTCTATTCAAATTAAAATTGATTCTATTCAAATTTCAGAAGATGGTTATAATTTTTCTATTCTATTCTGTTTTTCTTCTATACTAATTATTCTGTTATTTTCTATTCTAATATATTATTTTCTATTCTATTCAAATTTGAATTGATTCTATTTGAATTTTGGGAAATGGATATATTCTTTCTATTCTTTTCTATTCTATTTTTTTAATTCTATTCTATTATAGTCTATTCTATTCTATTGTTTTTTTTTCTATTCTTTTCTATGCTATTATTTTCTTATGTATTCAAATTCAATCCCTAACCCTATAATTTAATAGTTAGTAATAGTTAAGTTATTATTAGTTAGTTATTATTTCAGATTTTCAAATTTCCGAATTTACACATTTTTTAATAATTAGAATTTACGAATATTCGGAAATAAATCGTTTAACAAGTTTTCGTTAATTCGGATATTTCCAAATGAACAATTTTGTTGAAATTCATAAAAAAACTAAATTGGAACGAAACAAATTGCACATGTGTAATCCTGTGCCAACGGTCACCAGAACAAACAGAGAGGGCAGATCTCCACAGTGGGGACGCATGCCACAATAAAAACTTGGCAGTGGTTTCAGCACTTCTATACTTTACCCAAAAGTAAAAAAAAGTGTACGAAAGCGTGTTTATTCTAAGCATAGGACTATATATTGAAAAATTCAGTTCACTAAATGACTTATCTTAAATCTGATGTTTCTTCTTCATAATGGAGATAAAAAATGCATTTCACAAAAAATATATATTGCCTGCAGCTGTCAAGCAGTTGTGACTCCAAAAGGTTTTTGAACAACATGTCCAGCCAAAACATCAGGTCAATGGGAGGAAAGCAGCTGCAGGGGTCATACTCTAGTGTGCAGGTAAGAATGGAACAAAGCCTTTAATCGTTGAGATATTGGCGTGAACATGTCAGACATATGTAAGGAGACTGTATAATTAGATGACTGAGTGACCTTGGAATTCTCAAAGATTATTTATATTAGCAAACCAGCAGTAACCGTTTTCTTGAAAAGGTTATGTTAAAAGGTCATAAACTTCTTAAAATAGAATCATTTCTGGATGGCTCTTGAGGATAGCTTACTTGAAGATTCAATCAATATCTAAAGTAATGTTAAAGCGCTGGAAATTTTATTGAACTTTTCTGCATGGGCATCTAGAAGGAGTATTATGGTGAAATAACATAAAAAATTATCTTTCCAAGTTTAAAGTCCACCTACACCCATTAAAGTATCAATTAAGACAAAAATATACGGTAATTTTAAAAACTTTAGATAAAGTAGGGAATGAATAAAAACCTTGTCAATTTTCAATTTTTTTGTCCTTTATGTCGCACTGGAAAAGTTACATCCATTTCCTGTTCTGTGCACACAACTGTAAAGTGAAAGGATATCCCTCCAAAGTGAATTCTCCTCCTAAACAGATTTCACTGGAACAAGTGTACCCATTGGGAAATGTCTCCTCTTTTCCTTTTCTGTTGCCAACTCAAGTTTTTTTTTATTTTCCTCACATTCAATATAGCGGTTAGAGGCTGGTGGGTGGGAGGAATTTATCCTGGAATGGGGCTTTAACTGTAGGTGTACTTCAACAACTTAAGCAAAAAGCTTAAAAACATATTACTAAAGAACAAAACATTTCTTGTATTGGGATTTCTGTAGCCATAAAACATAACACACATTTGTGCCAAGTTGCGTACAGAATATCAACCCCCTCAATGAATAACAATACTTGAAATCAAAACTACTTATCCCCAACACTTTTAGTATGGCACCAAATTGATGGTTGTCTCAACTTGGTTCATAAATTGTTGATAGAATGATAAACATTCCATAGAGTAATTTAAACGCGTTTAGACCAAAAGGGCATAATGGGAGTTGTGTTCCATCCAGGACTCGAATGTCAAAAACACAACTGTCCATTTTCAAACAACATCACTCATATGATGAAGCAGCCAGGCCAAAAATAGAGCTGTCAAATTGTAACGCAACCATCCTCACTGCTTTACTCCAGGGATATGTTGTAGAGCCCTCTCTCAGCAGTTAAAGATTATAAAAACACAACCATGATCACATGATAAGGGATTCAATTTACCCTTTGATGATGTGGCTGGCCAAACATGTGTCCTCAAGTAGAGTGGTCCGAGACTACACATCTTTAAAGACCACTATTTTGAATTTCACGGGTATTCCTAAGAATGAGATATCATTGTACTATTTTGGTTGTGGTGATATGGTGTATCCCGGTGAATACGGTGTATTCCCAAAAACTATATTTCTGTAGCCTTTCATCAAATTGTTGTTGACATGGTTGGTACCGGAGATGAGCATGAAGCAGATACAAAAATTACTCCACCAAATCAGCAAATCACTACATTAGGTCTCATGAAGTTTTGAGGGGGGTCACTGATCCTTGACCCAGTAATCCATAGTGTCTTAGATTATATATAGACAAATTACGATTAGTCATGACTATTGTGTTCAGCTACTATAAAAACCTGATACCTTTCCAGAGAAGTTCATGTAATAGGTCATACCATGATAGAGCAAGACTTCAGTTTGTGGAAAAAGAACTGACATCTTTCCATAGAAGTTCACTACATAGATCAGGCATGTCCAAAGTCCGGCCCGCGGGCCAATCGCGGCCCGCGTTCCGGTTTTGAACGGCCCGCCTGGTTATCTGGACATGTATATCTTTTGTGGCCCCCAACGATCTCCCAGCGCCGGGGCCACAAAAGATATATATGTCCGGATGCTTTGGAGGGGACAGGGAGGAGGCGGGACAAGAGCCGTGCACACAGGAGTATTTCCTGTTTACACGGCAGCCTTTGTAAAAGGAAGTCCCGTCTCCAGCACTGCCATTGGACGGCTGTTCTGTCCATCAAAGGAGGCGGGACCTTGTATTAAAGAGGCCGCAGAGAAAACAGGAGTTTCTCCTGTATGTTATCTTTTGGCGCTCGTCCCGCCCCCCCCTGTACCCTCTGAGGCGGCAGATGGAGGGGCATAATTCAGACTGCACTGCACAATGGTGAGTCTGCATTCCTGACAATGATGGGGGCTGTGTATTCCTGACAATGATGGGGGGGCTGCATTCCTGACATTCCTGACAATGATGGGGGCTGCATTCCTGACATTCCTGACAATGATGGGGGCTGCATTCCTGACATTCCTGACAATGATGAGGGCTGCATTCCTGACATTTCTGACAATGATGGGGGCTGTATTCCTGACATTCCTGACAATGATGGGGGCTGCATTCCTGACATTCCTGACAATGATGGGGGCTGCATTCCTGACATTCCTGACAATGATGGGGGCTGCATTCCTGACATTCCTGACAATGATGAGGGCTGTATTCCTGACATTTCTGACAATGATGGGGGCTGTATTGCTGACATTCCTGACAATGATGGAGGCTGCATTCCTGACATTCCTGACAATGATGGGGGCTGTATTCCTGACATTCCTGACAATGATGGGGGCTGTATTCCTGACATTCCTGACAATGATGGGGCCTGTATTCCTGACATTCCTGATAATGATGAGGGCTGTATTCCTGACATTCCTGACAATGATGGGGGCTGTATTCCTGACATTCCTGACAATGATGAGGGCTGTATTCCTGACATTTCTGACAATGATGGGGGCTTTATTCCTGACATTCCTGACAATGATGGGGGCTGCATTCCTGACATTCCTGACAATGATGGGGGCTGTATTCCTGACATTCCTGACAATGATGGGGGCTGTATTCCTGACAATGTTGGAGGCTCTATTCCTGACATTCCTGACAATGATGGGGGGCTGCATTCCTGACATTCCTGACAATGTTGGAGGCTCTATTCCTGACAATGATGGGGGCTTCATTCCTAACAATGATGGGGGGCTGCATTCCTGACATTCCTGACAATGATGGGGGCTGCATTCCTGACAATGATGGGGGGCTGCATTCCTGACATTCCTGACAATGATGGGGGGCTGCATTCCTGACAATGATGGGGGCTGTATTCCTGACATTCCTGACAATGATGGGGGGGCTGTATTCCTGACATTCCTGACAATGATGGGGGCTGTATTCCTGACATTCCTGACAATGTTGGAGGCTCTATTCCTGACAATGATGGGGGCTTCATTCCTAACAATGATGGGGGGCTGCATTCCTGACATTCCTGACAATGATGGGGGCTGCATTCCTGACAATGATGGGGGGCTGCATTCCTGACATTCCTGACAATGATGGGGGGCTGCATTCCTGACATTCCTGAAAATGATGGGGGGCTGCATTCCTGACATTCCTGACAATGATGGGGGCTGTATTCCTGACATTTCTGACAATGATGGGGGCTGTATTCCTGACAATGATGGGGGCTGTATTCCTGACATTCCTGACAATGTTGGAGGCTCTATTCCTGACAATGATGGGGGCTTCATTCCTAACAATGATGGGGGGCTGCATTCCTGACATTCCTGACAATGATGGGGGCTGCATTCCTGACAATGATGGGGGGCTGCATTCCTGACATTCCTGACAATGATGGGGGGCTGCATTCCTGACATTCCTGACAATGATGGGGGGCTGCATTCCTGACATTCCTGACAATGATGGAGGCTGTATTCATGACATTTCTGACAATGATGGGGGCTGCATTCCTGACATTCCTGACAATGATGGGGGGGGGGGCTGTATTCCTGACATTCCTGACAATGATGGGGGCTGTATTCCTGACATTCCTGACAATGTTGGAGGCTCTATTCCTGACAATGATGGGGGCTTCATTCCTAACAATGATGGGGGGCTGCATTCCTGACATTCCTGACAATGATGGGGGCTGCATTCCTGACAATGATGGGGGGCTGCATTCCTGACATTCCTGACAATGATGGGGGGCTGCATTCCCGACATTCCTGACAATGATGGGGGCTGTATTCCTGACATTTCTGACAATGATGGGGGCTGCATTCCTGACAATGATGGGGGCTGTATTCCTGACATTCCTGACAATGATGGGGGCTGTATTCCTGACAATGATGGGGGCTGCATTTCTGACAATGATGGGGGCTGCATTCCTGACAATGATGGGGGCTGCATTCCTGACAATGATGAGGGCTGCATTCCTGACATTCCTGACAATGATGGGGGCTGCATTCCTGACATTCCTGACAATGATGAGGGCTGTATTCCTGACATTTCTGGCAATGATGGGGGCTGCATTTCTATCATTTCTGGCAATGGTGGTGCTGCAGATGGGCACTGACCCTTATTTTGCTTCATATTTCTTTATTTAAAATTGTATTTTTTTCCTAAATCTTCCCTCTTAAAGTGAAGGTGCGTGTTATACGCCAATAAATACGGTATATCCAAATAACAAGCCTGAGATCATCTCTTTACTCACACACAGCCACAAAGGCAAGAGAATTCTTGTTGGGCAGTGTGTCAGTACTCGAACGAACACACAGACTGAATTTTAATGGTTCAAACTAAGGATGAGCCCGGTGTTCGATTCGAACCCATGTTCGAATCGAGCACCGGGTGTTCGCTCGCTCGGCGAGCCCAGAACTATTGGGACCGCTCGCATCAAATTCGTGTGATGCGAGCGGCCCCGCAATGCATTGCGGCCCGCGCAGTGCAATGCTGGCTGATGATTGGCCAAGCATGCACTGTGACCCCGCATGCTTGGCCAATCACAGCGCCGGCAGCGAGGAGAGCCATAATTGGCTACAGGCAGGATGCCTGTAGCCAATTATAGCTCAGGGGCTTTAATACACGCCCCACGGTATAAGAGGCCGCCGCGGCGGCGGCCTCGCATATTATGTTTCACTCACAGTGTCAGCGTGTCAGTGTGCTGCTGACTGCTGACAACAATATGTTCTTTATTTCTGGGGATATGTGTGTGCATGCTGTTAGAACAGCATTGCAGTATCACATCTGGGGGGTGTCTATAGGTAGCCTGTGAAGGAGGGCAGGTTTCCTGTGCTTAGAACTTTCCCTGCAAAAAAGTGTCATTTTTGCAGGAAGAAAGCTATTTAAATCACTCGCGGCTAATGAATTGATGGCTCCTGTAACACAGAGAGCTGTCATTCATTAATAAAAAACAAAAAAAAAAGCGTAGGGGTCCCCCCAAATTCAATAACCAGGCCCTTCAGGTCTGGGATGGATATTAAGGGGGATCCCAGCCAAAAAAAAAAAAAAAAAATGGCGTAGGGTCCCCCTCAAAATCCATACCAGACCCTTGAGGTCTGGTATGGATTTTAAGGGGAACCCTAGCCAAAAAAAATGGCGTGGGGTCCCCCTCAAAATCCATACCAGACCCTTATCCGAGCACGCAACCTGGCAGGCCGCAGGAAAAGAGGGGGGGACGAGAGCGGCCCCCCCTCTCGCCTGAACCGTACCAGGCCACATGCCCTCAACATTGGGAGGATGCTTTGGGGGTCTAAGACCCCTAAAGCACCTTGTCCCCATGTTGATTAGGACAAGGGCCTCTTCCCCACAACCCTGGCCGGTGGTTGTGGGGGTCTGCGGGCGGGGGGCTTATCGGAATCTGGAAGCCCCCTTTAACAAGGGGACCCCCAGATCCCGGCCCCCCCCTGTGTGAAATGGTAAGGGGGTACAAAAGTACCCCTACCATTTCACCAAAAAAGTGGCAAAAATGGTAAAAAGGACAGGAGACAGTCTTTGACAATTCCTTTATTAAAATCTTCTTTCTTCTTTCTTCATCCTTCGGTTTCTTCATCTTCTCCTTCCTTCATCTTCTTCCATCTTCTTCTTCCATTTTCTTCTTCCTCCGATCCGCTTCTTCTTGCACTGGTCTTCTCGTCCTTCTCGTCCGGCATCTTCTTCCGTCGGCGTCGGCGTCGGTGTCTCTGTCTCTTCTTGGGCCGCTCCGCGCAATGGGAGGCTCCCGCTGTGTGAGGCTCCGCTCCGTCTGACAGGTCTTTTATAATGGAGGGCACCTGGTGACCCCGCCCCCTCTGACGCACAGGGACGTCATGGGGAATTCCATGATGGCTTTCCCCATGATGTCAGAGGGGGGCGGGGTCACCAGGTGCCCTCCGTTTTAAAAGACCTGTCAGATGGAGCGGAGCCTCACACAGCGGGAGCCTCCCATTGCGCGGAGCGGCCCAAGAAGACACCGACACCGACGCCGACGCCGACGGAAGAAGATGCCGGACGAGAAGGACGAGAAGACCAGCGCAAGAAGAAGCGGATCGGAGGAAGAAGAAAATGGAAGAAGAAGATGGAAGAAGATGAAGGAAGGAGAAGATGAAGAATCCGAAGGATGAAGAAAGAAGAAAGAAGATTTTAATAAAGGAATTGTCAAAGACTGTCTCCTGTCCTTTTTACCATTTTTGCCACTTTTTTGGTGAAATGGTAGGGGTACTTTTGTACCCCCTTACCATTTCACACAGGGGGGGGGCCGGGATCTGGGGGTCCCCTTGTTAAAGGGGGCTTCCAGATTCCGATAAGCCCCCCGCCCGCAGACCCCCACAACCACCGGCCAGGGTTGTGGGGAAGAGGCCCTTGTCCTAATCAACATGGGGACAAGGTGCTTTAGGGGTCTTAGACCCCCAAAGCATCCTCCCAATGTTGAGGGCATGTGGCCTGGTACGGTTCAGGCGAGAGGGGGGGCCGCTCTCGTCCCCCCCTCTTTTCCTGCGGCCTGCCAGGTTGCGTGCTCGGATAAGGGTCTGGTATGGATTTTGAGGGGGACCCCACGCCATTTTTTTTGGCTAGGGTTCCCCTTAAAATCCATACCAGACCTCAAGGGTCTGGTATGGATTTTGAGGGGGACCCTACGCCATTTTTTTTTTTTTTTTTGGCTGGGATCCCCCTTAATATCCATCCCAGACCTGAAGGGCCTGGTTATTGAATTTGGGGGGACCCCTACGCTTTTTTTTTTTCATTTTTTTTTTTTTTTTTATCAATGACTTTTTTTTTTTAATGAGTTTCAATGAATCACTGTTCTCTGTGTTACGGGAGCCGTGAATTAACATTAGCCGCGAGTGATTTTAAATAGCTTTTTTACTTTCAAAAATGACACTTTGCGCAGAGACAGTTCTAAACACGGGAAACATGCGCCCCTTTACAGGCATACTATAGACACCCCCCAGGTACGAAATTTAAAGGAATATTACACTTTTATTGTTTCAATTTAAGCATTATTAAAATCACTGCTCCTGAAAAAACGGCCGTTTTTAAAAAAAATTTTTGCATTGATACATGTCCCCTGGGGCAGGACCCAGGCCCCCAAACACTTTTTATGACATTAACATGCATATTAGCCTTTAAAATGAGCACTTTTAATTTCGAACGTTCGCATCCATTATAACTAATAGGGTTCTAAAGCTCGCACGGACTTTAGGTCCGTTCGCGGGTTCTGGTGCGAGCCGAACGGGGGGTGTTCGGCTCATCCCTAGTTCAAACAATGTCAGGAAAAAAGGTCGGCCCTCACGCATGTTCGCTTCATCAAATCTGGCCTTCTTTGAAAAAAGTTTGGACACCTCTGACATAGATCATACCAAGACAAACCAGCAAGCCATAACTTCACTCTGTAACAAGATAACTAATACTTTTCCAGAAAGGTTGACAAAGTGGTCAATTCCCATAGAAAACAACAAGCTATTACAGCAGTGCAGAATGAAATGTGCTGACAGCATCCTAGCAGAGATTACCATCCTGTCCAGATAGTGTATGTATAAGTAAAACATGGGTAATGCAAACATAGAACAGTACTGACACCTTTCAGAGGACTTCATGTAGGTCATACCATGAAAGAGCAACAAGCCACATCTCTTTTGCATACAGAAAAGTACTGACAGACCAGGTGAAGATGGAAGTTCCCTGGGGTCAACTGGAGTAGCAACAGTGCAGCATTTGAAAGGAAAGTCTGCCATAATGGGCTAATATGTGATGCATACAAGCAAATTATGACATAGATCTCCTGGGGGCCCTTAAAAAAATCAAGGAGAGTTGAATAAAAAGGCTAAGTTTAATTAAAAATAGGAAAAACACATAAACAAGGGATATTACTTGCAATCAATGCAGTGCATCCCTAATAGAGTCAAGGGCCTCTCATTTGCACTCATCAAGAGTATAAATTATGCATGTCATTTCTGCCCCACTCCTCCACTATAGAATCCATACTTTTGCTTCCATGAATGAAAAACAACCTGTTATGGAGGAAGCTGAGCTTTCATTCATTGGCCCATCCTCTATTCCATTTTCCTTTATGAAAAAAAAACACAGTTTCTATAAATGAAGGAGGGAGCGGCAAGGGCGAACATAGCAACAGGTGCCTCAGCTCTATTAACCCCAGCCACCTTAATTTTCCATGGGGGGTTAATAGAGTCGAAGGGACTGTCATATATACTAATCAAGAGTGCCGACTAATGGGGGCATCGGAGCAGGAAAATTGCAACTAATACACCAGCAACACACAGGAGCCTCTGTTCCACGGGCAAATGACACTCCCCCAAGATCCAACAGTGGACTGTTCCTAAAGTCCTCACATCCAGAGTAGGTCCATGGGTTTGATGACATCAGGAACAGTCCACCATACAGACTGCTAGACCACAGAGGGGTAGGAGCCACAGGGACTGCTCCATTATTTTAAAGGAAAACTAAAAAACTAAAACCATAAACAAAAATTGATTATATTGCAGCTTACATTAGTAATAGTAGTGGTGGTACTACAGTAGTGGCTACATTTGTTTTAATTTTTTCAAGCCATAAAAATGTCAGCAATTACTTGTTGATCTTGTCTGAAATGCAGTGTCCTTGTTACTTCCTGTGTGATGCGCAGGAGAATAGCTTTCTAGCTATTCTCTGTAAACTACAAATTGCCCTGCTTTCCATGTAATGGAGATGAAAAGATATGTTTTGAGCCCATATCAGGAGAAAAGCCCAGGGTGACAACCATGGCTCCCTCCATAGAGATAGTGGAGGAGTGACGTAGCCACCCAGAGACAGGAAGTGTGTTATTTGCAGGATTGCCAAGTGAAAATTATGCAAAAGAAAAATGGAAAGCACGCTTACCGCACTTAGTGCAGTACAGCATTAGTCTATCTTCCACAATCTTGAAATTGATGCTAAATTGCATGTGAAATCTTAAAATTGTATAATCAAATGTAGATATACATTCAGGTAAACTTTGTTATGTTACACAGGGTGCAATTGTAGCACCATCTAGTGTACAAAAATTGGTAGGAAAATGTTTCTGACTCACTGTAGCTTAAGTGAGTTTGGGTAGCTGCTGTGAGTTCAGATGTAAGTCCAGCTGGAGGGCTCTACAGGTCAGGCTTTTGGCACCTCCTTCTGGTTCTAGAAACTACCAGAAATTTCTAGAAGCTAGTGGGCGGAGGGAAAAAGGCAGTGATCTGCATATTTCTGAGAATCTGACCAATCCCTGGGCAGAAGGCCTGGCAAGGTGGCTGGAACTTCCTGATGATGGCCCTGTGATTGGCCGAAACGCGTTGAGGTTTTACAGCGTCATTGCGACACACTTCCACCCATATGTGGAATCGGGAATCAAGCCAAATGCCAAGAACGGTGTCTCCTACGAGTGGGCCAATAACCCCATAATTTAATCACCTGCTACACACACCAGGTGCCAGGATATAGGCACATTCAAATGTGAGTGGAAATTTTATATTGCTTTTATGAAATAAAATGGTCTTTAATGGCATTGAGGATCTCTTTCTATTATCTCCATCCATCCACATGAGGCTTTTCTCTGCATAAGACGTCAGCTAACAGACTTCTACAGGGGTATCCCCACTCACTTGCAAGACCACACTAGAGATAGGTGGTCAACTCCTAGGCGTGAGTGCACATTTATGTGGGGCACCCAGTCTGAGCACCTCTGCTCACGGATACGTTGCTAGGCACGAGCACTTTATACCATTACTTATTTGGACTGTATAAGATATTAATGCGTGTATATTTATGTACCTACACTAAGCGCAGCAAATTGTTTTTTATATTGTTTATTGCTTTTCAGTAATTGTTTACTGCAGCTGGTGTATTATTGTACAATTTATTAGTATCCATAGGCGCTTGGGTTTAAATTTTTTCTTTGTCAAGGTGGTTGGATTGGCTCATAAATATGGAATAGCCTGGTCAGCAGGTTGCTGTTGTGGGGTGGGAGATGGAGTGTTGAGGCTGGAGTTGTGAGGCCTGCAAGGGGACCCTGGGGCTGGAGCTGGGGCTGGGGAGACAGGAATAGAAGCTGCAGATGGATCTCCACTAACCTACTGTCTCATCCAGGAGGCATCCTGGCCAGCGAGCAAAGATCTGTTCAGCAGGAGGTCTGAATAGCAGTCTAAGCAAGCAGCAGGATTCATGGGAAAGTGTAAGTACCTCTACCTGATCACCCCCCAGGGCCAATAAGGGAGAAGGCTGCCAGATGAAATATCCAGCATGCTTTCATGGGACAGAGTCAGAGCTAGCCTACTGTAAATCCCTTTCTCTGGGACATTTCTCAAGACTAGTATTGGCTGGTATTTTCTACTACAAGGACATATAGCTCCTGCATACGGTTAAGGCTTTGATGTTTCTACTAAGGGGACACAGAGCTCCTGCATACAGTTGAGACTTTGCTATTTTCCACCAAGGGGACACAATGTTCCTACATATAGTTGAGATTTCATTCTTTTAATCAAGAGGACACAGTGGACCTACATACAGTTTGAAACTTTTCTATTCATACTAAGGGGACATAGAGCTCCTGCCAGAAGATATTTGCTACTGATCCATTAAACTGTTATTATTCTGCAGAGAGAACAGTCTAGGATCCGTTTTGCTGCAAGTTGTTTTTACATAGAGAAATTGTCCTCCAAGTTGTTGTTGGACTCACTTTTGGGCATCCTATAACCCAGGGGTGCCCAACCTTTTGAAGAGCAAGGGCCACTTAAGGGAATTGGTAACTGGTCGCGGGCCACAATGAGCGGAGCGGGAGGATAACAGGTCCATGTCCATGGACACAGCCAACTCTACTCTTGGGCCCCCTGACCCAATCCGATTCACCCAGACGGAAGGGGCAGATCCATTTCTATTTTTTTTAGGTAGGCGAGTGTAAACAGACACAAGTCCGTTTACATCTGCTGCTCCATAGAGGTGAATAGTAAGTTCGATTGGGTCGGACCAATCATGTAAAATGGGCCTAAGGCTGCTTTCACACTGATGCACTGCAGCGCAGCGAACCTGTGGATTTTCTGTGGGTTAGCTGCACTTTTCCGTAAACTTCTATTATATCCTGCAGGTGTGGCGCACTTTCTGAAGGCGCAACAAACCCGCAGGTAATAACAGAAGTCTATGACTCAATGCAGGTAACCCGCAGCTGCACTGCACCTGCGGATCAGTTTGAAAGCAGCCCAGTAACCACTGCAAAACAGATATATCCATATATACTTTGAATTTAGTGGTAAACTTACCTTTAATAACTGTCTTCCATTCTGGTATCGCCGGCTGTTGCTGTCCCAGGCGGAGTGCATTTGGTATCACTCCGCCTGTGACAGGAGTGGGCACTATACAGGAATCATTGGCTTATGTGGCTCTGCTCCGCAGCCACTTGCTTCCACTAGCAGCTGCTTCATTCACAAAACTGCTGCTCTGGGATGGCGGGTGATCTGGGCTTGCCAACCTGCCATCTTAGAGCAGGAGGTCGAGGGCCACATCAGAGGGCTCCGCGGGCCACATGTGGCCCCCGGGCCACTGGTTTGGCACCCCTGCTATAACCCCTCATCCCTATCCAAGTTGCATTTCCTCAATAAAACATACAAACAAGACTAAGGACTGGTTTCTATGTCTGGATGCAAGTTGGAAAAATGCATGTTGGTGGGTTGTGAAGGTATAGCGGGACCAAAAATCCGGTGGCCCTGTAGAGGGTATAGTTATACAATAAAAAATTCCTAAAATTCCTTTTAACAACTTGGAGGACAATTTGGAGGACAATTTCTCTATGTAAAAACAACTTGCAGCAAAACGGATCCTAGTTCTCTCTGCAGAATAATAACAGTTTAATGGATCAGTAGCAAATATCTTCTGGCAGGAGCTCTATGTCCCCTTAGTATAAATAGAAAAGTTTCAAACTCTATGTAAAACTGTATGTAAAGCAATAAACAATATAAAAAACAATTTGCTGCGCTTAGTGTAGGTACATAAATATACACGCATTAATATCTTATACGGTCCCAATAAGTAATGGTATAAAGTGCTCGTGCCTATGTGTGTGTTTTTGCTATAATTAAACTAAAGCTGTATTTTTTTCTCTATACTTTGGAGAATGATAGGAGCAACTTTGTGACAAAGCACTCATGTACCCGGATCATGTTCAGAATATAGAGAATAATGCATAGCTGTCTTAATAAGAACCTCTATATTAGAAGGCAATGGGCTATTTAATCTCCTCAATTTATAGGCTTATTGCCTTCTCTAATTAAAAAGTAAAAACAAGTATTCTAGCTGCATGAAATTATTTATTATCATCACAGGGAAAACATAAACTGACATTATTACAGTTGCTTTTTTTGCAAAATAAGCATTTGTTACATAATTAGAAAAATCATCCAGTGGAACAAATTTGATAAGTTAATATTCAGAAAGTATACTGTATGTGTTCTTGGAAAAAGCCATTGCGGCTGGTTCCCTATTCTACTACAGAAGAATTTTGTCTTATAGTACCATCCCGACTCATAGATATATTAAAAAAGCAGTCCATACTGTTTGAGTTATCTGGGTGATTACTAGACATGGGAACTGTCAAAAATTTAGTTTTGTTTTGTCCCGTTTCGTATATAAAAAAAATTCGTAATTCGTGTATGAAATTCCGTTTGAATTCGTACGAAATACGAAATTCGGACGAATCGTAAATTTTTTTTAGAATCGTTAGTAAAGTTACGAATCATTACGAATCGTTACAAATCGTTAACGCGGCTAATGAATTGTCGGTTCTCATAACACAGAGAACAATTCAAATCCAACTACAAATATCGAATTGCAATTTCAAGTTACGAATCGTTACGAATCGTTACGAATAGTTACGAATCGTTAGTAAATCCAACTACAAATATCGAATTTCAACTAATATGAAAGAAATTATAATAGCGGATATAACGAATGCTTTGAATGCTTCGAATGAATTCGAGATTCAGTATATCTAATATAGAGAACTGTTCCTGCACAAAGTGTCATTTTTGCAGGAAAAAAAGCTATTTAAAAACACTCGCGGCTAATAAAAAGTCGGCTACGTAACACAGAGAACAGTCATTCATTGATAAAAAAAAAAAAAGCGTGGGGGTCCCCCCCAATTCAATAACCAGGCCCTTCAAGTCTGGGATGGATATTAAGGGGGACCCCAGCCAAAAAAAAAAAAAATGGCGTGGGGTCCCCCATAAAATCCATCGGATAAGGGTCTGGTATGGATTTTATGGGGGACCCCACGCCATTTTTTTTGCTAGGGTTCCCCTTAAAATCCATCCCAGACCTCAAGGGTCTGATATGGATTTTGAGGGGGACCCTACGCCATTTTTGGCTGGGGTCCCCCTTAATATTAATCCCAGACCTGAAGGGCCTGGTTATTGAATTTGGGGGGACCCCCACGCATTTTTTTTTATCAATGACTTCAATGAATGACTGTTCTCTGTGTTACGGATCCGACAATTCATTTGCTGGCAATAGCCGCAAGTGATTTTAAATAGCTTTTTTTTCCTGCAAAAATTACACTGTGCAGGAACAGTTCTCTATATTAGATATACTGAATCTCGAATCATTCGAAGCATTCGTTATATCCGCTATTATAATTTCTTTCATATTAGTTGAAATTAGATATTTGTTAGTTGTTGTATTCGAATTGTTCTCTGTATTACGGGAATCGGCAATTAGCCGCGAGTGATTTTAAATAGCTTTTTTTCCCTGCAAAAATGACACATTGTACAGAGAGAGTTCTAAGCACGGGAAACATGACCCCCTTCTATATACTATATACTCTATAGTATGCCTATGAAGGGGGTCATGTTTCCCATGCTTAGAACTCTCTCTGTACAATGTGTCATTTTTGCAGGAAAAAAAAGCTATTTAAAATCACTCGCGGCTAATTGCCGAATTTATTCGAATCCGACTACCAAATATCGAATTTCAACTAATATGAAAGAAATTATTATAGCGGATATAACGAATGATTCGAATGAATTCGAATGGATTCGAATGAATTCGAATGACAAAGTGTCATTTTTGCAGGAAAAATTCTGTTTACGAATTTCAGCTCCAAATTATTCGAATCCAACTACCAATATCGAATTTCAACTAATTCGAAAGAAATTATTATAGCAGATATAACGAATGAATTCGAATGAATTTGAATGATTCGAATGACAAAGTGTCATTTTTGCAGAAAAAAAAGCTATTTAAAATCACTTGCAGCTATTGCCGGCAAATGAATTGTCGGCTCCATAACACAGAGAACAGTCATTCATTGATATAAAAAAAAAAAGCGTAGGGGTCCCCCCAAATTCAATAACCAGGCCCTTCAGGTCTGGTATGGATATTAAGGGGGACCCCAGCCAAAAAAAAAAAAATGGCGTGGGGTCCCCCCCAAATATCCATACCAGACCCTTCAGGTCTGGGATGGATTTTAAGGGGAACCCCGGCCAAAAAAATAAAAAAAAAATGGCGTGAGGTCCCCCTCAAAATCCATACCAGACCCTTTATCCGAGCACGCAACATGGCAGGCCGCAGGAAAAGAGGGGGGGACGAGAGCGGCCCCCCCTCCCGCCTGAACCGTACCAGGCCACATGCCCTCAACATTGGGAGGGTGCTTTGGGGTCCCCATTGGGGACATCATGGGGACTTCCCTATGGCTTTCCCCATTACGTCAGAGGGGGCGGGGTCACCAGGTGCCCTCCATTATAAAAGACCTGTCAGCCGGAGCGAAGCCTCACACAGCAGGAGCCTATCATTGCGAGGAGCGGCCCGCGAGAACAGACGCCGACGCCGATGCCGGACGAGAAGGACGAGAAGACCGGAGCAAGAAGAAGCGGATCGGAGGAAGAAGAAGATGGAAGAAGATGGAAGAAGATGACGGAAGGAGAAGATGAAGAAAGGAAGACCAGAAGAAAGAAGAAAGAAGATTTTAATAAAGGAATTGTCAAAGACCGTCTCCTGTCATTTTTACCATTTTTGACACTTTTTTTGTGAAATGGTAGGGGTACTTTTGTACCCCCTTACCATTTCACACAGGGGGGGGCGGGATCTGGGGGCCCCCTTGTTAAAGATCCCGCCCCCCCCTGTGTGAAATGGTAAGGGGGTACAAAAGTACCCCTACCATTTCACCAAAAAAGTGTCAAAAATGGTAAAAATGACAGGAGACGGTCTTTGACAATTCCTTTATTAAAATCTTCTTTCTTCTTTCTTCTGGTCTTCCTTTCTTCATCTTCTCCTTCCGTCATCTTCTTCCATCTTCTTCCATCTTCTTCTTCCTCCGATCCGCTTCTTCTTGCTCCGGTCTTCTCGTCCTTCTCGTCCGGCATCGGCGTCTGTTCTCGCGGGCCGCTCCTCGCAATGGGAGGCTCCAGCTGTGTGAGGCTTCGCTCCGGCTGACAGGTCTTTTATAACGGAGGGCACCTGGTGACCCCGCCCCCTCTGACGTAATGGGGAAAGCCATAGGGAAGTCCCCATGACGTCCCCAATGGGGACCCCAAAGCACCCTCCCAATGTTGAGGGCATGTGGCCTGGTACGGTTCAGGCGGGAGGGGGGGCCGCTCTCGTCCCCCCCTCTTTTCCTGCGGCCTGCCATGTTGCGTGCTCGGATAAAGGGTCTGGTATGGATTTTGAGGGGGACCTCACGCCATTTTTTTTTTATTTTTTTGGCCGGGGTTCCCCTTAAAATCCATCCCAGACCTGAAGGGTCTGGTATGGATATTTGGGGGGGACCCCACGCCATTTTTATTTTTTTTTGGCTGGGGTCCCCCTTAATATCCATACCAGACCTGAAGGGCCTGGTTATTGAATTTGGGGGGACCCCTACGCTTTTTTTTTTTTTTTTATATCAATGAATGACTGTTCTCTGTGTTATGGAGCCGACAATTCATTTGCCGGCAATAGCCGCAAGTGATTTTAAATAGCTTTTTTTTCTGCAAAAATGACACTTTGTCATTCGAATCATTCGAATTCATTCGAATTCATTCGTTATATCTGCTATAATAATTTCTTTCGAATTAGTTGAAATTCGATATTGGTAGTTGGATTCGAATAATTTGGAGCTGAAATTCGTAAACGGAATTTTTCCTGCAAAAATGACACTTTGTCATTCGAATTCATTCGAATCCATTCGAATTCATTCGAATCATTCGTTATATCCGCTATAATAATTTCTTTCATATTAGTTGAAATTCGATATTTGGTAGTCGGATTCGAATAAATTCGGCGACGAAATTCGTAAACGGAATTTCGTATTCCGTACGGAATTCGTATTTAAAAAAATTCGCACTACGGATTCGTAAATTCGTACGAATTTCGAAAAATTCGTACGAATTCCGAAAAATTCGTACGAATTACGAATTCGTACGAATCTAATCGCACATGTCTAGTGATTACATGACTTCCATTGATAATGTTTCCTCAAACCTAGAACATAACTTTTCAGCAAGCATTTCTCTTTGCATAAGAAAGCATTTCCAATATGGTGGCTTAAGCATACCTTCCAACTTTATTAGGAATTATTAGGGGCATCTTTTAGCACACAGTGTGCACACAGTATGCAGATAAAGGACACATCCCTGCCACGCCCCCGGTTACACGGAACACAAAGATCTAATACGCAGAATAAAAATGATCATACAAGGGTGTTTTATTACCTTTATGGATACAAAGTGTACAACACCATAACACTTTTGGTATATAGTAGATTTTTTGTAGAATTGTATACATGAGACTAAGGATGAGCCCGGTGTTCGATTCGAACCCATGTTCGAATCGAGCACCGGGTGTTCGCTCGCTCGGCGAGCCCAGAACTATTGGGACCGCTCGCATCAAATTCGTGTGATGCGAGCGGCCCCGCAATGCATTGCGGCCCGCGCAGTGCAATGCTGGCTGATGATTGGCCAAGCATGCACTGTGACCCCGCATGCTTGGCCAATCACAGCGCCGGCAGCGAGGAGAGCCATAATTGGCTACAGGCAGGATGCCTGTAGCCAATTATAGCTCAGGGGCTTTAATACACGCCCCACGGTATAAGAGGCCGCCGCTGCGGCGGCCTCGCATATTATGTTTCACTCACAGTGTCAGCGTGTCAGTGTGCTGCTGACTGCTGACAACAATATGTTCTTTATTTCTGGGGATATGTGTGTGCGTGCTGTTAGAACAGCATTGCAGTATCACATCTGGGGGGTGTCTATAGGTAGCCTGTGAAGGAGGGCAGGTTTCCTGTGCTTAGAACTTTCCCTGCAAAAAAGTGTCATTTTTGCAGGAAGAAAGCTATTTAAATCACTCGCGGCTAATGAATTGATGGCTCCTGTAACACAGAGAGCTGTCATTCATTAATAAAAAACAAAAAAAAAAGCGTAGGGGTCCCCCCAAATTCAATAACCAGGCCCTTCAGGTCTGGGATGGATATTAAGGGGGATCCCAGCCAAAAAAAAAAAAAAAAATGGCGTAGGGTCCCCCTCAAAATCCATACCAGACCCTTGAGGTCTGGTATGGATTTTAAGGGGAACCCTAGCCAAAAAAAATGGCGTGGGGTCCCCCTCAAAATCCATACCAGACCCTTATCCGAGCACGCAACCTGGCAGGCCGCAGGAAAAGAGGGGGGGGACGAGAGCGGCCCCCCCTCTCGCCTGAACCGTACCAGGCCACATGCCCTCAACATTGGGAGGATGCTTTGGGGGTCTAAGACCCCAAAAGCACCTTGTCCCCATGTTGATTAGGACAAGGGCCTCTTCCCCACAACCCTGGCCGGTGGTTGTGGGGGTCTGCGGGCGGGGGGCTTATCGGAATCTGGAAGCCCCCTTTAACAAGGGGACCCCCAGATCCCGGCCCCCCCCCTGTGTGAAATGGTAAGGGGGTACAAAAGTACCCCTACCATTTCACCAAAAAAAGTGGCAAAAATGGTAAAAAGGACAGGAGACAGTCTTTGACAATTCCTTTATTAAAATCTTCTTTCTTCTTTCTTCATCCTTCGGTTTCTTCATCTTCTCCTTCCTTCATCTTCTTCCATCTTCTTCTTCCATTTTCTTCTTCCTCCGATCCGCTTCTTCTTGCGCTGGTCTTCTCGTCCTTCTCGTCCGGCATCTTCTTCCGTCGGCGTCGGCGTCGGTGTCTCTGTCTCTTCTTGGGCCGCTCCGCGCAATGGGAGGCTCCCGCTGTGTGAGGCTCCGCTCCGTCTGACAGGTCTTTTATAATGGAGGGCACCTGGTGACCCCGCCCCCTCTGACGCACAGGGACGTCATGGGGAATTCCATGATGGCTTTCCCCATGATGTCAGAGGGGGGCGGGGTCACCAGGTGCCCTCCGTTTTAAAAGACCTGTCAGATGGAGCGGAGCCTCACACAGCGGGAGCCTCCCATTGCGCGGAGCGGCCCAAGAAGACACCGACACCGACGCCGACGCCGACGGAAGAAGATGCCGGACGAGAAGGACGAGAAGACCAGCGCAAGAAGAAGCGGATCGGAGGAAGAAGAAAATGGAAGAAGAAGATGGAAGAAGATGAAGGAAGGAGAAGATGAAGAATCCGAAGGATGAAGAAAGAAGAAAGAAGATTTTAATAAAGGAATTGTCAAAGACTGTCTCCTGTCCTTTTTACCATTTTTGCCACTTTTTTTGGTGAAATGGTAGGGGTACTTTTGTACCCCCTTACCATTTCACACAGGGGGGGGGCCGGGATCTGGGGGTCCCCTTGTTAAAGGGGGCTTCCAGATTCCGATAAGCCCCCCGCCCGCAGACCCCCACAACCACCGGCCAGGGTTGTGGGGAAGAGGCCCTTGTCCTAATCAACATGGGGACAAGGTGCTTTTGGGGTCTTAGACCCCCAAAGCATCCTCCCAATGTTGAGGGCATGTGGCCTGGTACGGTTCAGGCGAGAGGGGGGGCCGCTCTCGTCCCCCCCTCTTTTCCTGCGGCCTGCCAGGTTGCGTGCTCGGATAAGGGTCTGGTATGGATTTTGAGGGGGACCCCACGCCATTTTTTTTGGCTAGGGTTCCCCTTAAAATCCATACCAGACCTCAAGGGTCTGGTATGGATTTTGAGGGGGACCCTACGCCATTTTTTTTTTTTTTTTTTTTGGCTGGGATCCCCCTTAATATCCATCCCAGACCTGAAGGGCCGGGTTATTGAATTTGGGGGGACCCCTACGCTTTTTTTTTTTTTCATTTTTTTTTTTTTTTTATCAATGACTTTTTTTTATGAATGAGTTTCAATGAATCACTGTTCTCTGTGTTACGGGAGCCGTGAATTAACATTAGCCGCGAGTGATTTTAAATAGCTTTTTTACTTTCAAAAATGACACTTTGCGCAGAGACAGTTCTAAACACGGGAAACATGCGCCCCTTTACAGGCATACTATAGACACCCCCCAGGTACGAAATTTAAAGGAATATTACACTTTTATTGTTTCAATTTAAGCATTATTAAAATCACTGCTCCTGAAAAAAACGGCCGTTTTAAAAAAAAAAAAATTTTGCATTGATACATGTCCCCTGGGGCAGGACCCAGGTCCCCAAACACTTTTTATGACATTAACATGCATATTAGCCTTTAAAATGAGCACTTTTAATTTCGAACGTTCGCATCCATTATAACTAATAGGGTTCTAAAGCTCGCACGGACTTTAGGTCCGTTCGCGGGTTCTGGTGCGAGCCGAACGGGGGGGTGTTCGGCTCATCCTTACATGAGACACAAAAGAAGGACAACTGATGATCAACGAGAGACAAACGGGATTTGGTCCCAAGAGATGGACAGTCCCTCCAAATGAGGGACAGTTGGAGTCTATGGCTTAAAGCAGGCATAGGCAACCTCGGCCCTCCAGCTGTGGTGAAACAACAAGTCCCATGAGACATTGCAAGACCCTGACAATCAGAGGCATGACTCTTATGCCACGTACACGTGATCAGATTTTCCGACAACAAAACCATGGATTTTTTTCCCGAAGGATGTTGGCTCAAACTTGTCTTGCATACATACGGTCACACAAATGTTGGCCCAAAATTAACATTTTACAAAGTAAATAACGTTTTACTTTTGTTTCTTTTTTTTAAATGATCACCTGAGTACTCTAGGCCCATTCTTTCATAGCACAGTGGCAGATGTGAACTCGTGGACATTTGTACATCACTTTCTCCTCTAGGTCAAGCAATTTCAAATGACAAAGCCACAAGATCTCTGTAGTAAGATGTAGTGATATGGGAGAGGATGACAACACTGATGGAATTTCAGCAGCGGTCTTGCCAAGCCCTTTCCTAGAAATGAAGTAAGCTGCTGAAAACTGTCATGATGGATTCAAGAACAGAAGAAGCCATAACATCCATACTGGTGGGCATAATGGGAGTGTTGCATTGTAATGAGATTTGAATAGGCAGAAACATTAATCATTAAAGGGGGAAAAAAAAAGAAAAGGGGAGGGTAAAAGCCCAAAAAGAAAAACACCAGTTTAAACCACCTTCAAGGACTCCAAACCACCAATACCTGCTATGGCCTAAATCCAGACTGTCCAAAGTCAGTAATTAGGGTGGAAGGGAGGGAGGGATGCTCACTTGACGACTGAAGCTTGCCTTACTCCTCCCCATAGATTATTCTTCAGTACCTCCCCATCGATCCACTTCTTCTGACCAATATGGTAAGTGACCACTACTTATATTTTAACACAGATTTAAAGTGGTTGCACATGATCACTGAAGTACTTATCCTCAGGTGATACACAGAAATGAAACAAATCCTCCTTCATAAGTTGTACCTGTTTATCTGCAGCCATCATTTATCTACAGTTGCTCAAAATACATAGATCAAAGGCTATTTCTGAGCTCCAAAAGGCAGGGAGGTGGGGATCTGATGTCACACACTCCACAGCACAGAGGCAAAAGCTGAGTGTAATCTGAGACCCGAGTGGAGGGAAAGGACATCCCCTCCTATACAATGTCTCATAGGAAAACATGCACAGCTGAGAATGTCAATCACAGTCTACATGCTGGAGGGGGAGGATGGGGCTGGCCCCTAGGATTCTGTGGCATCAGAAGTGACTCATGCAGATAGTAGAGGGAGGGAGGAGAGAGGAGACAGAACTCTGATTTGGATTGAGACAACTACATACTACAGGGGGATATGTTTTATTAATTCTTAATTTCAGAGGTTTACAACCACTTTAACTCCACGTTACCTGGTTCCTCTTCCTCCAGTCATGTAGGTCCTGTTCTTATTTCCCTTCTTTCATAGCTAGGGCCTATCTGGATCTAGAAGTAAAAAAGGTCATGACTTATTTGGAGTTTATTTATGCAAATTGGAAATTGACTCCTGTCTAAAGGGGTCCCAGTATATTGTAAATGTATCTGAGATAGGGACCTTGGACTGGAAGCTCCTAAAGCAGCCTTTCTCAACCAGGGTTCCATGGAACCCTAGAGTTCCTCCCAAGGTTGCTAAGGGTTCTTTGCGCAATGAGCAATTTATGCCTCTGAGAACATTACCACTAACAACAATGGTCTTTTAAATTATCTGTAAGGTGTAAATGTTCCCAATGACCACAAATATAAGGAGGATTTTTCCCACTTACCATGACACTATGTTCAATGAGCTGAGGATACAGTAAATATTTGCAGGGGTTCCTTGAGACCAGAAAGATATTTCTAGGGTTCCTCAGCCTTAAAAAGGTTGAGAAAGGCTTTCCTAGAAGGTAGAACTGATGTGAATGTATAATATCTAATATGCTGTATACAATGACAGTGCTATATAACTAAATAATGCATTATTATTATACATTTATTTTTGCCTTTAGTTACTCTTTACATCCTGTTGGAATCAAACATGAATGTTATTTTTCTAAAGTTCTACACCTCTGAGAAATGTGGCCCCAAACAAGATCTGCATAGCAAATAGGAGTAAATATAATAAGCAAGCAGATATTATGGATAAGAATTTGATTCTGCTCTTGTTTTTCAATTCCAGAATCCTGGTGGAGCGAGATTGGAAAGGTTCTGGAAAATGGATGACGGATGATCATCTGGTTGGCAGTTTGTCTGTGCCATACCACACCCCAAATTTATTCTACTAAATATCAGGAGAGATGAGACAAACAAAAAGATTCACTTTAACACTTTTCTTTTCCTATGGACGATCTGGTGCTGAATCTGAAAGACTGTGCCTATCAATAAGACTTGAAACATTTTTTTTTTTGCTGGACTCTCTCCTGATGAATGCAAACGTGTTATTAATATACGTACAATGGGTTGGAGGTTGGGGGAAGGAATATAACACATCCAATCCATCAGAACATGGAAATGTAAAATATATATGTTTTTTTTGTTGGAGGGAGGAGTTGAAAGAAGGAAAGTTGTGTAATGTATGACATGTATTGACGTAACGGAATGTATATGGCGCAGGTACCCAGGAAGCGGGCACCTATGCATAATAAGGTGTCTGTTGGCCAGACTAGAGGGTGCCAGGTGACACATCAATGGGGTGAACATTTCCTTGTATGGGGGAGATACACCTGGTTGAGGTCTCACCGGAGAAGTTGAAACCCTACACAGGGAATGCCAGTGTATACACACAGGAGCATGCTCCGATAGATAAAGGGAACAAACGCTGACTACCAGGGTACAGTATGCCTTCACCATATGGCACTGCAACATCTCACAGTGGTTGATAAAACCTATTACCCTATATGTGCTGAGTATACGCTGAATCAAGTGCTGTCATCGTACCAGTGAATTACTTCCAGAGATGTGCAGACACAGAAGCAGGATGCTTATCTCTGAGGAGTAACCACAAGAGGAGGCGTGTATTCAGCACTGTATTGGGGGAATAGGAGCTGGGATGGGTGTTGTTAATGGAATAGACATCGGTATCCTGAGGAACAAACTCTCAGCAATAGCTTGAGCGGGACTTTGTTACTCAAAGAGATTGGTGGCATCCGTAATAGCATTCACAAAACACCCAGAGTAAATTAGCTCCAGAGTTGGTGAACCATGTTGAGAGGTTGGTGGAGGGTGTGAGGGTACAGGATAGAAATCGGTCATGGGCTCTGGCGTACACGCAGTGGCAGGCGGAAGCGTCAACCAGCATCAAGCTGATTGAGCAATCTCTGTTTAAAGGGCAGTGGCCTGATGAGTTAGCATCACCGCTCAGTAAGACTCTGCCACAACACGTCGCTCACACTAATCCAAAATGGTGGTCGAATGCCTGGATGGGCTGTACCAGTTTGGAGTGTGAAAGGTGTTAGGCTGTATGATCCCATACACAGAAGTGCGGACTTGGTCTGTATATTTGGTGGCATCAATGGGCTTACTGATTGGGGATTCTACCTTGTCGCATTGGAGGCTAAATCACCCACATGGGATCAGAGGAGATGGAAGCAGGTTGATACTTCCCTCGGTTGGAAGCCTGACCATGATGTCCTTTATATGCCAGGTCAATACACCATGGTGGTGAACGTAAAAATGTTGGGAAGTTATTTCAGGGATCATTGCTGGGGAGGAAGCACCTGGGTGTCATTTGGGACATAGACAAGTTTGTTTCTTTGTCCTAAAGAATGCCGATGTAATGTTAGTCATAAAACTGGAAGGTTCCTTGAACCTAACCATAGGCAGAGGTGCATGGTATACCCTGGGCATGGTCTCTGAAATCCAGGCACAGGGATGGAATTGTGTGGTTTTGTAATTTTTGCAAATTTATATGTGTGATTAGACTCAATATTTATATAGAAGGGTCTCCCATTTGGCTATGCAAGTTGAGGGACGAATTGACAGTAGAGTCTCTGTGTACAAATTAGAGACCTTGCTGCCAAGTCAGAGCCCTGCAATACCGTTGTGAGCAAGCCTGCCTAATCCCAACCCATATGTACAGTAAAGGGTTATAGGGTTGGGAGCGGGGTGCGTAAATGGACGGGACACATATATATGTATATAGTATGGTAATAAGTGGATTTATATTATGGTATAGTGTGACCTATGCGTATTGTAGGTTAATAATATGGGTGAATAAGGCCCTCCTCGAGACTTATCTAAATAATAGATCAGTATTTGAGAGCTGTTGATATGTTGCTCTGAATGTGTATTGGTGAATGGTGAATGAATGGACACCCCTTGCCTGTACTGCATCCGTCCTGAAGACACCGGACAGGAGAAGATACCAAAGATACATACTGGTGACATGGAAGCTGTCGCTGAAGAAGGATGTGTTACTCAGTGGCAAAGCGGCACGTGTTGGGAAGCATAACATGGTAAGACCACAATGGACTGTTCCATAGGAGCTGCTTCTGCACAGGTTGTAAAAATACAACGCATTAAGACGTTTAAAGGACTGTTCCATGGATACTGGTTTGGAAACGCATGTCAGGGACACGTTGTAAAAATACGACACGTTAAGACGTTTAAAGGACTGTTCTATGGATACTGGTTTGGAAACGCATGTCAGGGACAAAACAGTTATGGACTTTTCAATAGGAGCCGCGTCTGAAGAAGGGTTTTTATGCGACTTTCAGTCGCAAAGCGGCATATGTTGGAATCAAACATGAATGTTATTTTTCTAAAGTTCTACACCTCTGAGAAATGTGGCCCCAAACAAGATCTGCATAGCAAAAGGAGTTATCTTCAGCCCACCTGGTGTGCATGAAGCTTCAAATAGATTGAGGACGAAGATAGCCTGGGGCACAGACTGCAGCAGGACAGTCATGGATTGTCATGGGAACAATGATTGGGGCAGCTAGGATTGGCAAGGGGGGGAGCTTGAATGAGTGAGTTTTGTCTCTGTGTCTCGCTGTTTGCTGGGAATCCCTGACATGAGAAGGTGTCTTTCTGCCTAACACAGCTGATGGTGATTCCATTCAAGCCGCATGGCTTGGCAGCCATTTTAAGGTTTTCATGGAGGGCCTTGTGATAAGTATCTTTGATATTCTTGTATTATGTGATTTGATTGTAAACGTTGTGATATTATAATATATCTTTTGATACACGTTAGCTTTCGCATTTCCTTGGGAAATAAACAAGATTTGATTATTATGAAGCCGTGTGCTTGGTTTCATAGCTAACCTCGTATTATTGTGATATTAAACGTAGCTTGCGCTCGTAGGTTTAACAGACTAACAACATTATAGGGACTAGACAAATTAATACATAGATATAAGTATTATATCGCGTACTTCACATCCCAATTCTAGCAGAAGGTTCACTTTAAAAGGCAGATAAGGATGCATTTTTGCTCTGATCCGAGCGATTGAGGAGCAAAAAAAATGGAAAGTCCGACTACACGTTATGAACTTTGTTCTTTGAAGGCATTTAACAGAACAATTGAGCAATCCATTCAGGGAAGGCTATCTCAGGCTAAGAGAACACAAATTGTCACCTGTCACTTGGCAAACAGACAGCGCCTTTGTTCGGCATGATGCTTCTATATACTATTTTACACAAAAAGAACAAAACTTGCAGAGTCTTCCAGGGTACATAATAATGCAGAGAATATAATTCTATCTTTGTTACCATTGTGGAAGAATTCTAGTTTTGTCTGTGTGTTGTAATAGTACCGGGAATAAAATGGTTTCCGCTACAACTAGATAGGTTCATGAATGGTTGGGAATGTCCTTCGCAGTTTTCGTGTGTTTTTTTACAATATGGTATTAAATTTATCTTTGCAAGAGAAATGTTATATACAGGTGAGCTATACACACGTTTAAATCTTAAAATTTTCTTTTCGTTTTAGACAGGTTGGGAAAGGATTAGAACCTCTGTTGCTGCCACCAAGGTAAGGCTTATGTTGGTGGCAACCATGACATGTACGTACCCTCTTGACTGCTATTGTAGCTAGGAATGTACTGTATGTTTACTTCTTCAGCCAACTGTCGGCTTCCTTGTGGAAGTGACTCAGGTGGCTGTAGATGGCTGATTACTTCCATGGGTGTGGTGATAAGTTCCCTCCTCACCCCTCCATCATATATCCCAATTTCCTGGGCACCATTGACAGTCACGGCAGGTGACAGAAGAGTGGAGAATGGTCAGTGAACATCTACTCCCTAATCACCTCTGCAATGAAAGAACCTGGAAGCGACAAACATTTGGTCACTTCTGGGTTCAGAGCTGTCATTCATCTGAGTAAGAAGCTGATCAGGCACAGTTTGCACTTGATGAGCTTCAGTGGGGTTCACCAGGGAACTAATAGAACCCCTTTAAGAAGACCTGTCATATCTATTATGCTATCCCATAGGGGCTTGTCAGACCCCTATGTGAAAGCAATAAAGTTAAATGAAAGAAAAAGTAAAAAAAAATGTAAAGGTTCTTAAATCAAGAAAAATAAATACATTTTTAAAGGTCCCTGCCCCCGCATACACACACGTACAAGCATAAACTCATATGGTCGGTGTACCTAGGTACAAAAATGATGTATTGTCATACATGCCAGAGTGAGGGCAATAATACTACGGTCATTAACTGGGCTTTTAAAGCATCACCTATGTGCAAATTTTGGTACCGTAGTTTGTCACCTTTTTTACAAGTGTGTGCAATTTTAAGGCTTGACATGTTACATATATATTTACTAAATGCAACCTCATTTTACATTTTTTACCAAAAATGGATAATATATTGGTCTCTGTGCCCTAAATGAAACTGCAGTATATCTTTTAATGAAAATATGGGTTTGACAAACCATTGTGTGACAAACAAAAACTTGCAGCTATCACCATTTTATTTCAAGCTTTCAAGCTTTCAAGCAATACATAATGTTTGGGGGTTTAAACTAATCTTCAGGCCTAAAATGTGCATTTCAACATGTGTACAACAAAAATGCAAAAATGGCTTGGACAGTAAAAAGGCTGTCTTTATTCCGATGAGACTTTTCTTACTTCCTATTTTATCTGGCACCCATCCCTGGACAGGAAATGAGGGGAAATCTCTCCAGCGGATATTCTGTAATAAAGTTTTATTTTCTGGAAAAACTCCTGCTGTAGCTATTGTCCTTTCCTGCAATCACATATTACAATTTCCAGTCTGGTGACATGAGCTCATCAATGTACTGCTTCTCCTTTCACTGTCCAGTCACAGGGTAGGGATGGGAAGGAGATCTGTAAGTGAAAGTGAAACTACAGCAAAGAAATATTATATCCGCTCTCCTGCTAGTCTTAACTGTGCTCCAGGGAAGGGTTGGATGGGCAAAAAATGTACTCTTTTGCACGTAAAACAGCTCTTACTAATGGTTTTCATCTGTGTCTTAATCTATTTGTCTGGAGTTCAGCTTCAGGTAGATATAAAACATGGATCTGGTAAGTAGATCTAATATCGGTTACAGTAGAGGTAGAAATGTCTAACGGTGGCAAGAGGTATGGGCCTTCTGATTTGAAGAGTTCACATGGCATTACAGCAATACAGTATCTCACAAAAGTACACCCCTCACATTTTTGTAAATATTTTATTATATTTTTTCATGTGACAACACTGAAGAAATGACACTTTGCTACAATGTAAAGTAGTGAGTGTACAGCTTGTATAACAGTGTAAATTTGCTGTCCCCTCAAAATAACTCAACACACAGCCATTAATGTCTAAACTAAAAGGAGAACAAATCAGAGCAATAAAAAAAACCCTATAACAAATAGCTGCTGGACACCAGGGTCAATAATCAAAAGTCCCTCAGATAAATAAAAAATAGATAGTGCAGCGGTAAAATCCAGTCCACATATCAAACAATAAAACACCATCCATGTGATCTTCAGTGATGATATATGGATGCAACATGCAGGTGACTTTGTGGGTAAGTATGAAACCTCCACCAATAATAAAGATGGCCTCTCACCTCACTGAAGGGACCCTTTAATTATAGAGGGTCAGATACACCTTCCCTTACAGGCACAAAATGGTACACAGTAGATCCTGGCAGATCTGGATACAGCAGGGAACAGCGACTAGTATGCGTTGATATCTCCAAAGTCACATGGGTCATGCAATCATAAAGGACACAACATAGTGCTCTCCACAATACAAATAGTATTTAATGATAAAGAATAAAAATAAACTTACAAACATGGCACTATTCCAGTGAACAAGATGAGAGATGGCCGCGGGTGACATCACAGCGATTCCTTCCTAAGGTATAAACCTCTGGAAACAAAAGTGGGTACACCCCTAAGTGAAAATGTCCAAATTGGGCCCAAAGTGTCAATATTTTGTGTGGCCACCATTGTTTTCCAGCACTGCCTTAACCCTCTTGGGCATGGAGTTCACCAGAGCTTCACAGGTTGCCACTGGAGTCCTCTTCCACTCCTCCACAATGACATCATTAAGCTGGTGGATGATAGAGACCATGCACTCCTCCAGCGTCCATTTGAGGATGCCCCACAGATGCTCAATAGGTTTAGGTCTGGAGACATGCTTGGCCAGTCCATCACCTTTACCCTCAGCACTCATGCAGCCCAAGACCATGACACTTCCACCACCATGCTTGACTGTAGGCACACACTTGTCTTTGTACTCCTCACCTGGTTGCCGCCACACACGCTTGACACCCTCTGAACCAAGAAGCTTATCTTGGTCTCATCAGACCACAGGACATGGTTCCAGTAATCCATGTCCTTAGTCTGCTTGTTTTCAGTAAACTGTTTGCAGGGCTTTTTTGTGCATCATCTTTAGAAGAGGCTACCTTCTGGGATGACAGCCATGTAGACCAATTTGATGCAGTGTGCGGCATATGGTTTGAGCACTGACAGGCTGACCCTCCACCCCTTCAACCTCTGCAACAATTCTGGCAGCACTCATATGTCTATTTCCCAAAGACAACCTCTGGATATGACACTGAGCATGTGCACTCAACTTCTTTGGTCGACCATGGCGAGTCCTGTTCTGAGTAAAAAACCGGCCCTGTTAAACTGCTGTATGGTCTTGGCCACCGTGCTGCAGCTCAGTTTCAGGGTCTTGGCAATCTTATTATAGCCTAGGCCAACTTTATGTAGAGCAACAATTTTTTTTTCAGATCCTCAGAGAGTTCTTGACCATGGGGTGCCATGTTGAACTTCCAGTGACCAGTATGAGAGAGTGAGAGCGATAACACCAAATTTAACACACCTGCTCCCCATTCACCACTGAGACCTTGTAACACTAGCGAGTCACATGACACCAGGGAGGGAAAACGGCTAATTGGACCCAATTTGGACATTTTCACTTAGGGGTGTACATTGTTGCCAGTGGTTTAGACATTATTGGCTGTGTGTTGAGTTTGTCAGGGCTGGGCTCAGCCCTTCCTTCTCTGAGCTGGCCGCTCAGCTGTCGGCTAATTGCCAGCTCCTATCTCTCCACAGTGACACACCTGTTGATGATATCCTGCTTGTCAGTCCTGCCTACTTAAGCCGTCCAGCTCAGATGATCAATGCCTTCACCTTGGTCACATCTCTAGAGACGCTCTCCTGTGTTCCTGTTAAAGACTTGATTGGCTGACATTCCTTCATGCTCCAGATCCTGCTTGCTGTTCTACTACGCTCATCACTGGCTCCCTGACAAGTTATTTTGAGGGGACAGCAAATTTACACTGTTATACAAGCTGTACACTCACTACTTTACATTGTAGCAAAGTGAAATTTTTTCAGTGTTGTCACATGAAAAAATATAATAAAATATTTACAAAAATGTAAGGGGTGTACTAACTTTTGTGAGATGCTGTATATTCAATGAGTACAGCCAAAGCTTTTAGGTGCCCTGCAGTGGCCCCATTTAAAGTGTTTTATTATCTCAAAATAAATAGAGATTTAATGGCGGCCACTCCAGATAACCTATCATTAAGAAAGGACATTGACAACTGTGTAAATTGTGTTTTTCTAAAGATCTCCTGTGTTTCCTTTCTGCTGCTTTTCACTGTCTGCTGCACAGACAAGCCTCATAATAAGTCAATCAGAGGTTAATCTCCATTTTGTCAATTTGTTTGTCTGAATATTTTCCCGAAACGCACTAAAGTAATCAAAGGCTCACAATGACCCCAATTCTTCGAGGCAACATTTCAATGTTTCCCTTATTTAAACCATCAACAATATGGATAGATTACATCTGTGAACACTGTGTTTATGTCAAAAACATATTTGAAAGTGCAAAAAGGCAAATGAAAGAGTCAGTCCTTCCGCTTCCAAATCATCCCCTTTCAGCCGCCTGCCACTGATAGAGCAGCGTGAATGTTTTATCTAATTTTGACTGAAAAAAAAAAGATAATTGAGATGTGTTTTTTTTTTTTTTTCCCAACTTGCTTGAGGATGTACTGTGTACACTAAATGGAAAATATGACCATGTGGAAGCGAGAAATTCATCAGGAACAGAAGAGAGAATAAGCTTAAAAATTACTGAAAATTATTTTAAAGCTCCACTGAAGCCAACATTTTTTGTTAGCTTTGCATTGAGTGGTAAAGGGTTAGAACCTCTGCGGGGTTCCTATTACTGTGTCTCGGTGGGGGAATTTCCTCTCAACTCCTGTCACTGGCAGTTCTGGACCAATGGATAAGCAGCACCTGTCTTGGGCACATTATCTGAGTGAGTGCAAGTTTCACCTTATCTGCCTTCCAGTTAGCCATCAGCCTGGTTCTGTGCATGATGAACCTAATATTTATTTACTTCATACTATGTATGTACTGTAGTGCTACATCATAATTCCTAGAAAATGTCCTCCTCAGCACATCTTTGTGGAGTCTCTAGGATGTCTTCTTCCTCTCTTCTTGCATTTCAACTTGGACCAATGTATCACTGCTCTGCTTTGTCAGTTTGTTCTTTTTAAGTAAACTGTGCTGTGGAATCAAATTATGTGAATCTGAAAGATTGATGTGAACGATTACTCCATACTTGATATGTTACTCTAATTTTCATATAAGTCATGATACACAATCTATGACAATAAATGTGAACCACAAAATGAGAAAATATAAAAAAAAGTACAAAAAAAAAGTTAACAAATCAACAAAAATCAATAGTCCAATGAGTTTGACTGTGAACCGTGCTATTTGTAGACGAACCAGTAATGCAGGCTATACATGGGTCAAATTTTGAACAAATTTTCTTTTGAAAATCAGAAATTTGGCGCGTTTTGTGATCCGATGTGATTGATTTCAAAATTTGACCAACCAAGCCTTCTCTTGCACTTTGCTACAGACATTTTTTTTTGTGGCTGGGAATCTTCTCTTCTTTCCATGTCACAGCTCATGCACATTTACTTTTTGATTATATTTCTCGCATGAGTCTCTTATCATCGATTCGAAATTTGTTAATTTTTAAAAAAATTTCCACCATGCCCGATCACTCAAATTCGATGGCTGCACGAAAATCGGCCATCGCTGCGACTCATTAATGGTGCGAAATTCAAACAAAAATTCTTGGTTACAATTTTGAAAAGAAAATTCTTTCAGAATTTGACCCATGTATGGAAGGCTCATGACTGTGTCAGCGCTCCTATAAACAGGTAAGCATGTGCCCAGCTCCAAAGTGCTTCAAGTACATGGATCTGCATTCATTGCAATATATTTACCCCCTATTTCTAGATGGGTTACACTGCGCCTTAGGATCAATCCCTCTTTACTGTACACCGACCACACAGCCCCAAAATTGCAACTCAGGAGAGACACTACCAAGAGGAGACTCTCATTGAGCAAAACTATTTGATTTTATTTATGTGCATATGTAGCTGCGCTATCCCATGTATAAAATATTTAATAAGTGCTCAACTCAACATGTTTCAAAAATTAAACAATAAATTGGTGGGTAAATTGTTCACGCATCTGACCATCCAACACCACTGTGACATGTGTCAGAATTTCTCAGAAACCAAAATTTATAAAATTCAATATAAAGTCTAAAAGAACTCTCTGTGCCAGTAGCGATTCCCTAGGGGGAAGGTAATGGGGGGGGGGAAGGGGGGAATGGGAGTGGGGTGGGCAAAAAGAAGGAACCAGGGGAGGGGGAGAGAAAGGGGGGGGGGGGGAGGGGGGAAAGGGGGAGAAAGGGGGGGGGCCGGGAAGGAGGGGTGGGGTAAGGGGTGTGCGGGAAGGAGGGCTGTGCAATTCATGCCAAGAGCTAGTGATGGGATTGAAAGGTCACTTACAAAAAGTATATATGTCAATGTCAGGCTAGGACAGCGGAACGTGGGGATCTCAGCTGGTTATAGTAGTTGTTAATTGCATGGGGTAAATTGGAGTAGGGAGCCGTTGAGGAGTTGCAAAGTCCAGCATTTACAGTCTAGACCAGGGGAATAATAAGGTAATCCCACTCATTAGAAGTAGAGGTTAAGTAATCAAATGTGGGAAGTGGTAAATTGACCACAATTGGACGGCATATCGGTCTCTACCACCGCTATGACACGTCAGTGGTGCACTTCCGAGTATTGGAGGTGATACCCCAAGATCCTAGAGGAGGTGATTGGGATCGCCTCATTTTACAAAGAGAAACCCTATGGATTGAAAAACTCAACGCTACCCATCCCCCCGGCTTGAATGAGACGATATCTTATAAGCCCTTTTTGTAGAGTCGGGCTATACCAAGCCTGACCCTACAACTCTGGCTCTGCTGGCACTTGTTATGCCGTCTAGCACCCTTGTCTTTCCCAACGCCTTTTTTGACACAGTGATTTCTGTTGGCCCCTTATGTTACAAGAAGGATCCTCAAGGACCTTTATTCTTAAATGTCCATAAATACTGTATAACATGATTATGCTGTGTATTGCCTGTATGTGCACTTATTAACTTCATGCTACCTCTGTATTATTCTTTTGCTGTACAGGATGTGCCCCCTCACATATGTAGTGCTTTGGAGACCTGCCATCAGAGTCTGGCTCCCTTTCAATAGGGCCTTCCCGGCAGATATGTGCCCCTCTTGGAGGGAATTTTTATGCCCTCTTACCTTTGGCCCTTATATATATTTTTTTATGTGTTCGGGCTGTTTTGGAGCACATCCATCCACACTGACACCCCACCGACACGTGCTATGCGAACCCACACATGGTTGCCCCTATTGATGGGCATCACCTCTGTGATGCTTCTCTGCCTGTTAGCGCATGTCTCATGGCCTTATTTACATCGATACGCCTTGTTTACAATCTCCCGGAACACTGGACGCATGCGCAATGGGTCCTTCCATCTGCGCATGCGCAACACCGGCGCTTCACACACAGCGTCATCAGGCCGGGCCACACCGCCTCTAACCAACATGGCGGTGTGCGCTCTGCAAGGCACGTTTGTCGGTGGTCCCGTCGGATCCGGAGGATCTGTAGATGGGCTGATCAGTGACGCCGGTGCGCGCCACATTGTTGGCGGGCGCATGACGTCACTGATTGGGGCGCCTATATGACGGTGTCTGTTCACCCTCAATAGGCACATGGAACTTCTAGGACGCGGAACATCGTGTGGGATTACAGTCTCGTGGGTATGTACCTTTCTCAATTTACCACATTTGATTACTTAACCTCTACTTCTAATGAGTGGGATTACCTTATTATTCCCCTGGTCTAGACTGTAAATGCTGGACTTTGCAACTCCTCAACGGCTCCCTACTCCAATTTACCCCATGCAATTAACAACTACTATAACCAGCTGAGATCCCCACGTTCCGCTGTCCTAGCCTGACATTGACATATATACTTTTTGTAAGTGACCTTTCAATCCCATCACTAGCTCTTGGCATGAATTGCACAGCCCTCCTTCCCGCACACCCCTTACCCCACCCCTCCTTCCCGGCCCCCCCCCCCCCCTTTCTCCCCCTTCCCCCTTCCCCCCCCCCCTTTCTCTCCCCCTCCCCTGGTTCCTTCTTTTTGCCCACCCCACTCCCATTCCCCCCTTCCCCCTCCCCCCCTCCCCTTCCCCCCCCCCCCCCATTACCTTCCCCCTCCATGCCCGCCAATCCTCTTACCCCCAATTTCCCCCCCCCTCTCCCATTCCTCCCCACCCCTCACACTTCTCCTTCTCCACACGGACCCTTTCCCCTTCCCTTTCCCCCCCCCCTTTCCCCCCCTCCCTCCCTTCCCCCTCCCCGTTCTTCCTCCCCATCAAAAAACCCCCCTTCCCCCGCTTTCCCTCCCCCGTTTTTCCCTCCCCCCTTTTTCCACACTCCCCCCCCCTCTCATCCACACCCCAACTCATCCCACCTACAACCTAACCCACCCCTACCTTCCTCCCCCCCCCCTTCCTGCCCCCCCTATGGTGCCCTTGGCCCCACACTTTCTTTTCCTTTCCTTCACGGGTGGTGATGCTTAACGTGCCAACCATTATACTTATATTATACCTCCTCTTTCATTGTCATTGTCTAGTCCATGTACTCAGGCTCCCATATCTGCCGGGTAAGGCATTTCTGGGCTCGTTGGATACTCCTCTCCATACGCACTGGTGAGTGGACGCATCCTTTTTCTTCATATTGTAATCTCCATGTATCAATGCTGTTTATATATCACATGTTGAACAATGATATCTATTTTAGAGCTATCTCCTGAAGAAGCAGCTTATGCTGCGAAACCGGTCGAGATATCTCCTCCCTACGCTCAAACAGACGTCAAGCTTACGGGCCCAGGCCTGCATTCTTTAGTCAAGTTTGATAAATGTACAGGAGGGATTAATGTGCTTGCTTGTTTTTATGCGATCCAATACTGTTTTAGTGTCGATCATGTAATGTGTTTTGTCTATTAAAATTTATTGCTTTTTCTATAAAATTCATACTCCAGTCCCTGTTTTATATTACTCAATAGTACCGATATAGTCCAATTTCCCCTTTCCCCATTTCTTGTGGGTCATAGGTCTACTACACGCAGATTCAGCACCTGCGTTACCTGACCTAGTCACCCCTTGTCTTCTTCAAATATGATGGATGATGGTACTTATCTAAATTAACTATATCCTTATTAATCTAGACTATACTCACACCATTGACTGCTTATGATTATGCTGTATGGTGATTCCCCCAAATCAAACGGGATTGTTCCACCACCAATGGAAATTTACACTCATGAAGTTGGCGGTAAAATATAACCCTGATCAAAACATGGGTCTTTTGGATTTTTCCTGTGGCACCCAAATGATACAGCGATATTCCTCCGTGTTCTCTGTTAGTCTCATCAAGCTCCCCTCTCATGTACTCATATAATCAAATAAATAGCCATCATTGCGCAACATCCCAAAAATGTATTCAATTCAATAAAAAAAACACAATAAGTTGCACTCACATTTAAATGTGCTGTTTGACCGGCACTAAGTCTAAGGCAATGCTCAGCCTATGTGTTCTGCCGCTCCACTCTCTGCTGCCGGCGTGTGGTCCAAGCCTCAATCTCGATGCGGGTCAGGGGCGTCAGCATCGCTCCACCAGCCTCAGTGCGTTTCACATTAATTATGCGTCATCAGGATGCTTCCTGTTGCACAGTGATGGCTATTTATTTTATTATATGAGTAAATGAGAGGGGAGTTTGGTGAGACCAAACACGGAGGAATAACGCTGTATCAGTCGGGTGCCACAGGAAAAATCCAAAAGACCCATATATTGATCAGGCTTATATTATACCGCTATCTGGTGAGTGTGAATTTCAGATGGTGGTGGAACAATCACGTTTGATTTAGGTGAATCACCATACAGCATAATCATCTGCAGGGAATCACTACTGGCACAGAATAACTTCTTTTAGACTTCTTTTGGACTTTATATAGGTTTTGATCATGGTCAGATGCTTTACAATTTACCCACCAATTTATTGTTTCATTTTTGTAACATGTTGAATTGAGCACTATAATATTTTATATATGGGATATCGCAGCTACATATGCACATAGATTTACACTTTCACTGTAATTAAGGGAAGCTAATTTAGCTGCAGCAATCCACATATCAGGCATTTATATTCCCTTATTCATTGTTTATATGGTTTGTTTTGCGCCTGTGACACACACATTAAACAATTCGATTTTATCAAAACACATAAAACATACGTATTCCACTCACTTGCTTTGTGCCTATGAAAACCAGCACCAACTATATGCAGTGCTTCAGAAGGAACGATGGCTGCCTTCGCTCCGAACCTGGTGCGGCGTGCGCTTCAACAGTTTTCTGTTTCACAAATACCGCTTTATACATTGACATACCTCCTTAGACCCAGTTGACTTGGTGGCATCCACACGCAGCTTAACTTTTCAATAAGACACAGGAGTTGAATTGAACGCAATTTTACCTTAGCCAATTGCAGAAGAAACAACATCTTTCCAGTCCTTTCATGTGTAAGAAGACAGTGATTTTCCTAAGCCCTTTCTCTGTGAAGTGCTAACATGGACTGAGTCAACATGGAAGAAACAGGGAGTGTCTAACTAGGACTAAACAGGAGAGGAGGACAGAGGGAGATACCATTTCACATAATTAAAAAAGTTGTAGAGGCCCAACTGCTCACTGCTTGTCAGCATACTACAGAACAATAGCAACCTGAAGCACTTCAATGCAACACAGAAAAATGATATATAGGTGTGTCAGAACCGACAGCAATGAAAATGTGACACGGGTTCTAGCCTTCTCCTACTTTATTCAAACTAAAATAAAAGTTTTTGGATTGACGTGCACTTTTTTTTTTTTATACAAAACAAAGATTTTGTTTCTGCCTTGCACACATTTTTAGACACATAATAAATGAACTTCACAGCGCCACGGAGACTTGCAAAAACACTTTGATATAGTGCTGAAAGTCTGATATAATATAGAGTCCGGAAAACAGAAATAAAACAGTGAAAGATTTAACCACAATGCAGAACGGTAGAGAGCGCAGAATGGTATTGATGAGTTTGTTACGGCCCTCAGAAATGAAAAGGCGATCCTGTAACCTTGGACTGGGCTCATATGAGGAGCAAGAGAGAAAAATGTGGCAAGAAGCAATCAGGCAAAGTTTTGGGAACATTTCATGAAATAGTGATTTTACCTTGAAGAGAAATACAGAAATATACTTGACAAGAATGCAATCCATACTGCCTATGCTAGTGCTTCCTAAATTATACAGTGGCTTCACGAGAGATATTTGATTTAAAGGGATTTCCTAATTCACTCATAGATCTATCCAGTTCTTCAGTACGCCAAGTTAACAAGGTTCTCTACATTAAAAATGTGTTGAATTTATTCTTTGAACCTCTAAAGAAAATGTAAATCCATAACTGAATGCTATTTAAAGCAGAACTAAACTCTCTCAATCAACATGAACAATTTTTAATCCTAATGCTGCTAGTTTTAGTAAATAGATAGGAGGGTATATTATATTCACTTGCTTTAACCTCCCTGGCTGTTTTCCCGAGCGTGGCTCGGGGTTAAATTTCAGTACCATTAGCAGTAACCCCAAGCCACTCTCGGGATTGCATTGCAGGATCCTGGTGCAGGTTACTTACCTTGTCCCCAGGATCCTGCGATGTCCCCCCGCTGTGTTTGGGGGCTCTTTCCTCCGCCCCATTGTCCTGTGTGCCGGGCTACATTCGCTGCGAGCGTCGCGACACACGGGGTGGAGCCCGGCGGCAAATTCAAAAAATTGAAAATACATAACACATACAGTACACTGTAATATTACAGATTACATTACTGTATGAAATCATTTCACATCCCTTTTGTCCCTAGTGCTTTGCCCAGTGCCCTGCATACAGTTTTATATTATATATACTGTTCTTTGTGCCTGTAAACTTGAGATTGTCCATAGCAACTAAAAAGCGTCCCTTTATGTCAAAAGTTGTTTTAGACCAGGTAGAAAACAGCGATAGTAAATTAGAATCACTTGCAGAATTGAGCGATAGTGAATCGTGGGGAAATGTATTTTATTATTATATTATTATTTTTTATAATTATTTATAGTTATTTATTATATTATAATTTATGATTTTGTGTTTTAAACTATATCAAACCCGGGATAGCTACTAGACTCTTGTTTGGATAGATTTAAGTGTGTTATTGCTAAGAATTACAGGCCTACAATATAAAATGCCAAATTTCTATGCAAAACAATTGTACCGCTTTGAGATGCAAAAATCGGACATAATCATACCGCCAGGGAGGTCAAACTGTTTTTTTTACATTTCTTCAATTGCCTTTTGGTTTCTGGCTTCACAGGATTCTACAATGGAATATTATTTCTTTCATCAGGGGAAGAGGGGCATTCTCAGCTAAGCACACCTTACTATCTGCATGCATGAGTTAAGGGCAGATGGATTTCCAGGACTTATAAGGCCATATGATTAATTTGCCCTTACTCAAGATAGTAGCAACAACAAATGCAGGAAGTGTATTAAAAGTACCTTCCTGGCAGGTTTGCATCCATTTGCTGATCTCCCCACTTCCAGTTTCTGTTGTCACTTTTGCTGAGAACAGGCAAGAAGCCAATGGAGATTGGAGCACAATCTTTCAATTAAAGGGAACCTGTCACAAAGAGTACATTTTACATAGGGGACTTTTTGTCCCATGTGATATAAACAACATTTTAGTGAAAAAAAAAAAATGTTGAACCTGCCTTGCCTCCACAAATGCGAGCATGCAAATGTAAACACACTCTTTAGGATGCCTATGTACATATTGTCATGCATGCTGGAGTGAGAACAATTATTCATGGTTAAAGTGATGACCTGAAGGGGCTTTCAAAGCATCACCTATGAAAAATACAGGGTACTAAAATTTGTCATTGTTTTTCAGGGCACATGCAATTTTAAAGCTTTGACTTGTTGGGCATCTACTTACTTGGTGCAACCTCATCTTTTATATCTTAACCATAAATAGTGTAATATATTGCAATTGTGTGCCCTAAAATGATCTGGGGTATATTTTTTATTGAAAATAAGTGATAGATAAACCATTGAGCAAAGCTCGCGAGTAGAACTACCACCATTTTCTTTTCAAGGGTCTCTGCTTTCAGATAATATATAATGTAATTATTTGGGCCTAAAATTATTTTTTTAATCATGTGTGTGAAAAAAAACATGAAAACGGCTTTGGCAGCAAAAGGATTACATGGTCAGTGAGTCCACACAAAAGTAATATTATTATAGATGTACAGTATCTCACAAAAGTTAGTACACCCCTCACATTTTTGTAAATATTTTATTATATCTTTTCATGTGACAACATTCAAGAAATTACACTTTGCTACACTGTAAAGTAGTGGGTTTACAGCTTGTATAACAGTGTAAATTTGCTGTCGCCTCAAAATAACTCAACACACAGCCATTAATGTCTAAACCGGTAACAAAAGTGAGTACACCCTAAGTGAAAACGTCCAAATTGGGCCCAAAGTGTCAATATTTTGTGTGACCACCAAAATATTTACACAAAAGATATTGCAAACATAGACAATAATCAGCACTGAAATACATGGGATTATCAATGAAAAATAATTAACAAGTTTGTCTTGGTTCTTGTGCAGAATCCAATTAGCTCTGAGTAAGTCAAATTCTAACAGAGTCACTGGCCTTCGGAAATGACTTGTAGCACTCTAGCATGGTGTTGATAGAAGAACAATAAGAGCTTTCAACTTCCAATTGCAGAAGCTATTTGTGTACCCTCTAGAGTGTGAGCCAACCTCTACCCATCATCAGAGCTGAGGTGTGGATGTAGGAGTGCTGAAGGAGGTCATTATCCTTCAGTGGACACTCCTTTAATTTCACTTCTCTTTTTCAGTATTTTTAGATCACCATATTTTACAGTCTGATAACCAACATATTATTGCACAGAACAAAACTACATTGGCGTCTTACATGATATTGATACCATGTTAGTTTATGTTAGTTTTTTTTTTTATATATTTTTTATTTTCACATTTTATAGAATTATACATACATTATACTTTTACATTCATGCTGAAGCAGATCATTAATCCTACCTCGCCCCCTCCCACCCCTAAAGGAAAACGAAAAACAAAAAAAACAATAAAGGATGGGCCTACCCTGTCTCGCTCACTTCCTTCTATTCCCCTCCGCACTCTCTTTCCCACATCCTTAGGAATCCCTCCGTTTTCCTAAAGTCCTACCATTGCTTCTATAACTTATGATGTTTCCCCTCTGTATCCTCTGCCTTGTGGATTGAGTCTTCCACAGGCAGGGGATCAGAGCCTTGGCTGAGTTATTGTCTCACTCCCATTTCTGTATCATAGAACAAACATGTCTATGGTTGTTTTTTAACCCTTTCTCCTGTTAAAGTATAAATTGCTTCTATTACTTGGTTCCAGTAGTCCCATATTTTGGGGCACTCCCACCATAAGTGTGTGAATGTCCAACCACCGGACAGCCTCGACAACAGTTTCATAGTTTCATAGTTAGTTTCATAGTTAGTAAGGTTGAATAAAGACATCAGTCTATCCAGTTCAACCTGAGAGAGTGTCTACAATTGTCCCTATCCCTGTACATTGCACACTCACATCGGTCCCTACCCTCAAGGAGCCCACAATCCAAGGTCCCCATTCATATACTAGGGCCAATATTTGAACAGAAGCCAATTAACCTACCTGCATGTAAACAGGTTGGGGAATTGTCTTCACTGTATGCATTAGCTCTCTGTGGGGTTACATACCACCTTGCTAACAGTTTGTAAGCCATTTCCACTGTTTGTGAGTTCTTTGCTACCGAGTGGACAAGCCTTATTATCTTGTTTCTATGTTCATCACTACTTAACGGGCCTATTTCTCTTTCCTATGTTTCTAGATAAGATGGGTATTCATGGTCTGCCTCACGCAGCAATATTTTATATATTTTTGCTAGCCTTTTTTCTAAACTTTGCGGGGACTCTACTAATTTCTCTAAGGGTCTCAATTGTCTTTTTCCTCGTAATGGCCCAGGCAGGTTCTGTGCAAAGTGCTGTAGCTGAGTATATCTCCATTTATCTAGTACTTTCTGTCCCCATTCCCGAGTGATTTCTTTATAAGTGAGGAGTCTGTTTCCTACCATTGCATCCTGTAATCTTAAATTATCCTTGTTAGCCCACCTACTAAAGTATATGTGCTCTTCCTTCCCAGGTGGGAAGAAATTTGTGTCCAAGAGGGGAATTAAGGGTGAATTGTGGTCCCATTTTTGTGAGTATATTTGTGTTTGGGCCTAAATCTCGATATTGTGAGGGTATCCATACCATTTTTCCTAAATTTGTTCTGCTTAGGCTCATTTCTAACTCGACCCAGCTCTTATCCTTCCTATTATAAGTCCAATCTATTATTCTCGAAATCACTATGGCTTCATAATATTTTTTAAAGTCAGGAGCTGCCACACCCCCTCTATCTTTTCCTCTAACCATTATATTAAATGCGATACTCGCCCAGATAAATTTTGTTATCATTGATTTTACTTTACTAAGGTATTTCTGTGGGAGGTGGATTGGTATCATTTGACAGGTGTAAATAAACATAGGTAAAATGAACATCTTAACTGCATTTATCTTTCCCAACCAGGAAAGAGCTTTATATTGCATCCTGCCTAAATGCTCTTTAATTTTGTTAAGAAGAGGAATATAGTTAATTTCAAAAAGATCATCTAATTGAGCTGTCAACTTTATCCCTAAATAGCTTAATTCTTTCTTACACCACTTAAGTGGTATTTTGGCTTGGATTGCGCTCTGCTCTTCTGCTGATAACGTTAAATTTAATATTTCAGATTTTGTCGTGTTTACTTTGAAATTCGGTAATTTACCGTATTGTTTTAACTCCTTCAGGACCATAGCGATTGATGTTTCTAGGCCTCGATATGTAAAGAAGCACATCATCCACGAATGCAGACGCCTTGTACTCCCTCTCTCCCACCTGGATACCCTGAATATCCTGATTTTTACGTATTGCAGCCATCAGGGGTTCTAACGTAATTATAAATAGGAGCGGGGAAAGTGGGCAACCCTGTCTTGTCTCGTTAAATAAATCAAGGGGGCAGGACAGGGTACCATTAACTCTTATTCTAGCTGTCGGATGGTGGTACAGAGATTCGATCATCTTGCTCATCTTCTCCCCTAATCCCAAATATCTCAATATTTCAAAGAGGAACCATGTTAGTTAATGTACCGTGCCTTGAAAAAGTATTTATACCCCTGGAAATTTTCCACATTTTGTTATGTTATAACCAAAAAGATAAATGTATTTTATTGGGATTTTATGTGATAGACTAACACAAAGTGGCACATAATTGTGAAGTTGAAGGAAAATGATAAATGAATAATGATAATGAAAATGATAAATGGTTTTCAACATTTTTTACAAATAAATATCTGAAAAGTGTGGCGTGCATTTATCATCCCCTGAGTCAATACTTTGTAGAACCACCTTTCGCTGCAATTACAGCTGCAAGTCTTTTTGGCTATGTTTCTACCAGCTTTGCACATCTAGAGAGTGACATTTTTGCCCATTCTTCTTTGCAAAATAGCTCAAGCTCTGTCAGGTTGGATGGAGAGCATCTGTGAATAACAATTTTCAAGTCTTGCCACAGATTCTCAATTGGCTTTAGGTCTGGACTTGACTGACTGGGCCATTCTAACACATGAATATGCTTTAATGTAAACCATTCCAATGTAGCTCTGGCTGTATGTTTAGGGTTGTTGTCTTGCTGGAAGGTGAACCTCCTCTCCAGTTTCAAGTCTTTTGCAGACTCTAACAGGTTTTCTTCTAAGATTGCCCTGTATTTGGCTCCATCCATCTTTCCATCAACTCTGACAAGCTTCCCTGTCCCTTCTGAAGAAACGCATCCCCACAATATGATGCTGCCACCATCATGTTTCACAGTGGAGATGGTGTGTTCAGGGTGATGTGCAGTGTTAGTTTTCTGACACACAGTGTTCTGCTTTTAAGCCAAAAAGTTAAATTTTGGTCATATCTAACCAGAGCACCTTTTTCCACATGTTCGCTGTGTCCCCCACATTGCTTCTCGCAAACTGCAAACAGGACATCTTATGGTTTTATTTTAACAATAGCTTTTTTCTTGCCACAGTAACACATTAATGTGTTTTTAAACTGTTTTACACACAAATATATACCTAGCTTAGAGTAATACATAATTTATTGATATGGTAGTTCTATACACACATTCTATTCTCAAGCACACATACTCTAGCTTCATGCATTTTTAAAGCACTAATACAGTAACATGCGTTACCGTGCTATATTTATTTAAAGATAGATTACCCATGCACTAATACTGCACTTTGGCATTGACACATTAATGTGTTACTGCGTTATTCTTTTTTAATATGTTCCATCTTATTATACAATACTTTTACCTTTCATGCATTTTCCCAGCACCTATACAATAACAAATCAATATGTTACTGTGTTATTCCTCAATCAATACACATCACTCACACTCTTCAATAGTACATTTGCAGTGACACATTGATGTGTTACCGTGTTACGTTTCATATAAATCACACATACAGCTACAGTTCTTTGTTGTCTTTCATTTCATAGTGGATTTTACTATCAACATAACACCCACACTTATTTATTTATCTTTCTGCTTTCAGCGCTATACACGTATAACTAATTGTAATTAGTAATTAATCTGTCATCACTTACTTTTGTTCATTCACTCTACACTGCATTTCGCTATCAGCAGAATTCCAGTGTAATTCCTCTTGCCTAATTTTTTTAAAGATCAATAATTAATAGTCTTTAGGACTAGTAATTACTATTCCTTGCCATCAACGCTAGCAATACATCTCTTTAGTTGTTTATATTTTATTTTAGTTATTGTTTTTAGAATTTGTTTTTTTGTTTTAATAATTTATGAATGTCTTTTTTTTTAATACATTATGTCCTTAAAACTGTGATACTTTTGTTTATAACCCCTTCTGATGAACTAGTGCCTAATTATCATGTATAATACTAATTTCAATTAACTGTTGTTCCATTTGAATATACAGTGCCTTGAAAAAGTATTCATAACCCTTGAAATTTTCCACATTTTGTCATGTCACAACCAAAAAGGTTAAATGTATTTTTTTTTTTTTAGAGAACCTTAGTGAACAAACAGCACCGCAAAGGCCAAGGAGCACAACAGACAGGTCAGGGATAAAGTTGTGGAGAAGTTTAAAGCAGGGTTAGGTTATAAAAAAATATCCCAAGCTTTGAACATCTCACGGAGCACTGTTCAATCCATCATCTGAAAATGGAAAGAGTATGGCACAACTGCAAACCTACAAAGACACGGCCGTCCACCTAAACTGACAGCTCTGACAGTAGAGCATTAATCAGAGAAGCAACCAAGAGGCCCATGGTAACTCTGGAGGAGCTGCAGAGACCCACAGCTCAGGTGAGAGAATCTGTCCACAGGACAACTATTAAGCCCCATACACACGGTCGGACAATCCGCGGACCAGGTCGGTCGGATCCTGTCCGTCATACTTTGTCTGATGTTGGTTTTGCGTACACACGGTCGGACAAAGTTGTCGGAAAATCCGATCATTCTGAACGTGGTGACGTTTGTTGCCTACGACGGGACTACGTAGAGGCTAGTAGCCAATAGCTTTGGTCTTGTAATGTGATCTGAGCATGCGTAGCACTTTGTCCGGTCGGACAACCGTACACACGATCGGATTTGGTGTGATCGGACCGTGTTGTTGGCAAATCTTTCCAGCAGGAGATAAGACTTTGTCCGTCGGACAATCCGACGTACACTGTCCGATAGTGCATACACACGGTCTGATTTTTCAACAACATTGTCCGATCGGACAGAATCCATGAAAAAGTCCGACCGTGTGTATGGGGCTTAAGTTGTGCACTCCACAAATCTGGCCTTTATGGAAGAGTGGCAAGAAGAAAGCCATTGTTGAAAAAAGCCATATCCATGTACTGTTTGCAGTTTTTGAGAAGCCATGTGGGGGACACAGCGAACATGTGGAAGAAGGTGCTCTGGTCAGATGAGACCAAAATTTTACTTTTTGGCCCATCCAATCTGACAGAGCTTGAGCTATTTTGCAAAGAAGAATGGGCAAAAATGTCCCTCTCTAGATGTGCAAAGCTGGTAGAGACATCCCCAAAAAGACTTGTAGCTGTAATTGCAGGGAAAGGTGGTTCTACAAAGAATTGACTCGGGGGGGGGGGGGGGGGGGGGGGGGGGGGGGGGGGGGGTCTAAATACAAATGCACACCACACTTTTCAGATATTTACCGTATTTGTAAAAAAATTTGAAAAAACATTTATCATTTTCCTTCCACTTCACAATTATGTGCCACTTTGTGTTGGTCTATCACATAAAATCCCAATAAAATACATTTAGGTTTTTGGTTGTAACATGACAAAATGTGGAAAATGTCAAGGGGTATGAATACTTTTTCAAGGCACTGTAAATGTGTTTTAGTCTGTCATTGCGTTACTCCTAAAGGCTGTGTTTGCTCTGAAATTACACTTTCAACTGGAGTTTCTGACTACAGGGTGCCCATGATTAGATTCCTATGGTTCATCCTGCCTTTCGGGCACAAAATATACAGAGTGCTGTGGATTGCTAACCCAGCAACAATTTCAGGTGAACCTCTACATGATGGCGCGTAACCTCCAATACAACTTATAAACATAGGCTTAAATCACAAAACAATGCTATGTTTAGCCTTTATAAATACAGGAGACATTATTTGGGAATATAAACAACATTTATGCTCTCCAGATTAAGTTTTTTCTGTATTAAGATATTCTTGCTTTAAAGCAGGTTTAGCCACATTTACCCAAGTTTAGAGTTTTTAATCAGATCCCGGATGCACAGAATATTTTCTTTAAACACAGCTAAACTGACCCCACCTAAACCCAGATAAGTGCTCAGTTTGAATGGTGCCACTGAAAAATCATTATCTGCATTAATACCGATGTCCTCTAAACAGAAGTTTGACCATGCCAGTATGAATTAGGCTTCAGAAACCATATTATCTTATTTTATTAGAAACATTTTACACAGATCAGCCATAACATTATGATCACTGACAGGTAAAGGGAATATCTCATTACAATAGCATCTGAAAATTGATGGGATATATTAGGCAGCAAGTGAACGTGTGTGTTGTTCATGAAATTAGAATGACTACACTAAAGCCCCGTACACGCGATTGGATTTTCCGACGGGAAATGTGTGATGACAGGCTGTTGGCGGAAAATCCGACCATGTGTACGCTCCATCGGACAATTGTTGTCTGATTTTCCACGGACAAATGTTGGATAGTAGGTTTTAAAATTTTCTGCAGACAAATGTCTGTTGTCGGATTTTCCGAGTGTGTGTACACAAGTCCGTCGGAACAAAAGTCCAAAGTACAAACACGCATGCGCAGAAGCAAGGATGAGACAGAAGCGGTCGGTCTTGTAAACTAGCATTCATAATGGAGAATTAACATTCGTGACATGGCAAATTATGGAATCTCCAAATGCCGCTCACATTCTCTTCTTCTTTAATGGGATAATAATGAAGCTACTTTGCTGGTGATACTGATGGAGTTATTGCAAACTAATTTTCAAAGGCTTTTTTTTTCCAGTGATCAAGAATAATATTATTTATTATTATTATTTTTTTTTTTTTTTTTGGGCAAGTTCCCTTGTCAATTTTACATTGTCTTTTTTTTATATGTAACTGCCTACTCCCAAACTGTCATTTGAAGTAAAACATAGCCAAGTATTATTCTACACAATTTTTTTATTGTGCATTAAAAAAATAAAACAAATAAAATTAGACATGCTATCTGCCAATAGAACTTAACCAAAAAGTGCATTCTCACCCTAGGCTTATACTTGAGTCAATACGTTTTCCCATTTTTTTTTGTGGTAAAATGAGGTGCCTAATCTCCCTTACATCTATGCTTTATTTGCTGTGCTTTATAGAATGAGCTGCTGATCTGTCTGTGGGCTTGAATGCACTCTGGGCTACATTTTCTGGAATTGAATGTCCTCTCCAAATTCGGAAGCTATACGCCTTGAATTTCTTCCCTCCCTATTACATATCTGCGATATGATGCTACAATTTTCCCTTTAGGCATCTTTACAGTTAGTGATTTAAGGTAACCCATCTCTTCTGTTCCCTTTTTTCTCTTTTTCTTTCCTTCCCCCCCCCCCCTCCCTCTCCTTCCCCCTCTTTCCCTCCCCCATACATTCCCCCTTGAACTTTTGTTCCTGGATTGTCCTTTTGGGATTTAAAGCGCTGCACACTTACCATATATATCTTGTTATTGACTTCCTTCAATATTGTGCTGGCTGCTGATATCTTATTGAACCAACTGATACTAAAGATCTATAGCGCAACAAATTATTATTAATTTTAATTACCGTATTTATCGGCGTATAACACGCACTTTTTTCCCCTTAAAATCAGGGAAAAATCGTGGGTGCGTGTTATATACGCCGATCCCCCGTCGATTATGAGCTTCTCGGTGGCTTCCGGCGTTCTCGGCGGCTTTCGGCTGCTTTCGGCCGCTCTCATCGGCTTTCGGACATTCTCGCCGGCTTTCGGCTCCCGAGTGTGGCCAAAAGTCGCCGAAAACAGCCAAAAGCCGTCGAGAATGGCCGAGAGCTACCGAGCGCTGCCGAGATACACAGGACATCCACTCTGTATTTCGGCGGCGCCATTTTTAAACAGGAAGGCTGAACTTCAAGCCTGCAATGACACTGACAAGGCTGCAATGCAAGCCTGCAACGGCACTGACAAGGCTGCAATGACAAGGCTGCAAATGACACTGACAAGGCTGTAATGCAAGCCTGCAACAACACTGACAAGGCTGCAATGACAAGGCTGCAAATGACACTGACAAGGCTGCAATGACAAGGCTGCAAATGACACTGACAAGGCTGCAGATGGACACTGATAAGGCTGTATTGATGGGCATTTAAATGTTTTTTTCCTTAAAATTCCCTCCTAAACTTGGGGTGCGTGTTATACGCCGGCGCGTGTTATACGCCGATAAATACGGTATGTTAATTATAATTAATTATTATTATTATAATTATTATTATTTATTAAGGTGGAAAACCCTGAGACTTTACAACTCCTTTAAAGTTCATATTCCTAAGTTTCTTCTTTCTAGAGTGGCTACCACAATTCAACATTCGGCTAGTGCCTTTTCACTTACAACAGATCAGGTCTACAGTATCTGGCCCTTTTATGAAAGGCTGAAAAAGTGCCATGTTTTTCTATGAGTCCTAAAACTGGCATGGATTTGGCCAGCTGCTTAGAAAAAAAAAATACATTGAATAACGAGGGAATACATTGACTAGTAGATGCAGTTTCTGCTTTCTTATGTTCAGCCTGACAGCATCAATTTCCTCAAGTGTCAAATAAGAAGGCATAAGTTTGGTTATTTATTGGCATTCTTGCTAACAGAGTATCTGTCAAGAAAATCAGCCTCACCCACATACATAAGCAATCTTACCCTGACTTATAAATCATAATCCAGGCCTCTTTCTGCCTCTGTCTGATGTCATTTTTCAGAATATCACTCATGATTAAGGATCTTTTGGCATTGGTAGCAAATATTAATAACACATTCTTTTTATTGAATGCTATTTTATGTGTGATAGGCCAAGCAGCCAAAAGACGTCACACTTGATAGACCTGTCAATTTTTGTCTTGCAGAAGAGATACAAATTGAATAAAAAAGGATTACGGCTATCAATCAAACATTCAATGATCAGGACATGTCATGAGAGATCCACTCGGTCCTCTAAAATATACATTCCATTGGTTGCTGTGATTGCCTTCCACAAAAATAAAGGGTAAAAGGGTTGTTTTTAGGTCACGTTTATATTAGATTTTTTTAATGTTTAAAATATTAACTGATCTTTATATCATTTTTACATGATTCTGTGTAAAAAAAATCATTTTACAAATATATGATTAATGCAGGGAGCTTCTGTGACAGCTTGTGGAAAAAAAGTTCAGCATTTTCTTCTCCTTTCTTGATTGCTTCTGTCTTCAACTGAAATTCATATTGGTAAATCTGAAAAAGGGAGGCAGGTGCAGTTCTCTGACTCATTCATCTTTGTGTGTGTTAAGATTAGACTTGATTAGTGGGAAATCAAATTACACAGGCCATTCACAGTAAAAAAGCAAGTCAGCAGAAAACTAGGCAAAAGTGGGGCCATTGGCTGGCTGAAATCATAAATATGAAATATCTATATGAAATATTTAAAATTTAAAAAAATAAAAAAATCTTCTTTTGGTCTTGAATTTAAATGAATTGGCAAAAACACTATTAATTTCAGCAGGACAGAGATTAAACTGCCTACACATGTAGGCAGGATATAGACTTTAACATGAATAATACAGCTTGCAACCAACTTAAAGACCACGTCACACAAACTATCTGACTCACCGGCCACTTCTAATTTTCCACTTGTAATAGCCCAACTCTAATTTGGTGGTAGGCCTCTCTTTTTTAAAGGTCTTGGGTCCCTTACTAGTAGACATGTGCATTCGTTTTTGTCCGAATGCATTTTCGTCAGAATTTCGGGTATTGTCGTTTTCGTCTTAACAAACGATAACGAACGTGCAGAATCCAAAAACCGAAAGATCCGACATAAACAAATGCTTTATTTTCATTTTCGTTGCAACAGTTCGATATAGATAGGAGATTCGACATAACGCTGATAATAGCATTATGTGCCCATCGAACCTGTGGTCGAATGTGCCTAACCTTAGCTTTAGTAGTTCAAGATTATTCTACATAGAGAGAAAAAATTTGACATAGAGAGAAAAGACTTAACATAGAGAGAAAAGATTTGACATAGAGAGAAAAGATTAGAAATAGAGAGAAAAGATTCAACATTATAGAGACAATAGCAAAAAAAGTTGAATGTGCCTAACCTAACTCTATTAGTCCAAGATTATTCGACATAGAGAGAAAAGATTCGACATGAAGATTCAACGAAGCAGTCGCCGCGAGCGGACATTTATGGTCAAATGCTCTGCCCTTAGGCTATATAAGAATTCTAACTTGACTAGTTAGAATTCTGACTAGTAATAGGCTGACTAGGTTGACTAGTAATAATATTTAATAAATATAATTATTACTAGTGTCATACATCATTAGAATTCTACTATAGCTTGTCTACATTCGACCGGAAATGTACGATTGCGGCGTTGTACAGTTTAGCTGCTCCGTCAAATCTTCTTAGAACATTCGACAGACATCATAAGCCTTCAATGACAGATTCAAGCTTAATTATTTCGGATTTTCGGACGAATGCATTTTTTAACGAAACAAAATAAATAAAAACAAATTTCGGGAGTAACTAAAATAAATGTATTTTTCGGACGAAAAGAAAATTCCGAAACAAAATATTTCAGTGTGCACATTTTTCCCTATTAGGCAGGAAATCATCGCTCATTCTTACCAGCTTTGTTAGATCTACCAGTGATAACAATAGCTCTTCTGAGTGACAGCTTTCTGGTGGAACTAGAGTAGACAATTTCAGAAAACCTTGTTTGATCCCTTTCGTTTACCCATGGCATAATAGGCACTGAAGCGGTTTGTCAGCTTCTCTCCCACCCCCTGTTTTACTTTACTTGCCTGCAACCCAAGCATGTACTGTATGTTTTGAAGAAAAACAATTTCCAATATGGTTGAAGGTTGGTCAGTCTATGTCTGCACATTGACTGTCCTCTGATGTCTTTGAAATCTCCTTTATGATTTGTGAGAGGGGAACTGGAAAAAGTTTGAAAAGGGTACAGTTTGCTCCTGAACGAGGTCTGCTCACCAGTAATTATAACACCTCTGTAGTTGTTGCTAATACAAAAGGTGGCTGTCTTTAAAGGGGTCTCAAACCTTGGGGAAGCCTGTGCACCTGGCTCCATGAAGAGATTCTGTTGGGAAGCAGCTTTTGTGCATTTGAACCTAATGCCCATTTCTTGTTAGAAAAGACTTGATGTGACAGAGAAGGGTTTATTATTTAGTTTTATTGGTGTGGGCAAGCTGTTTATAGAGACCCTGTATCCAACTTAAAACATTCAAGTAAAAACATGATAAATTCAAGTATTTCAAGTTCTTGCTTGCAATGTTTTTCATTTCCATAAACATGTTTTTACTTGTTCAATATGTTTATTGAATTTTACAATAAAAAGAGTTGGGTTTTAGGGTTAATTGTTCTAAATTCTGGTCTCAGTACTAGTTTGGCTGGATAGCAGTGTGTTCTGCTTGGTCATAGGTGTCGGTGTCACATCTGGCAAGCATAGGAACGCAGTCCAGTTGGACACTTTGGGTGCCAATCTTTCTCGGAACCAACCAGTGAGTGGATTGTCTCTCTGTGCATTCTGGGAGAGGGTACTTAAGGGACTGAGGTCATGTGCTTCTGGGTTCCAGTCCAGAAGATCGCTTCATCTTTTTGGTCCTGGTCCTCCTGAACAGCCCTCAGGGGCCCTCATGGCCTGGGGTGCGGATCCATCCATTTACGAGTCTCGGGGCTGGCTAGCCCGAGGCACAGTAACTGGAAAGAGGATTCCAAGGTGGTCCGGTGCCGTCTCGGTTTTGGAGAGGTCCAGCAACTGAGAACGCAACCAGGGCAGGACTCTTCAGAAGAGGGCCATGCACAAGGCTGGCTGCTCAGCAAGAGCCTGGAAGCTAAGTTGAAAGGACACCGGGTGAATCCACACTCATACCGGCTGCAAGATACTGGTACCGTATGAGGGTTCTCTAAGCTCATTTATCCTTCAGTTACAACCAAGTCTGTGGCAGAGACTTTTCACTTACAAGTTCTACAACCAAGCCTGTGGCAGAGACTTTTCACTTACAAGTTCTACTACCAAGTCTGTGGCAGAGACTTTTCTTTATCTGAATCCCTTATCGGCTGCTAAATCTACTGAGAGGAGATTTATCCGATTGCAGTAATATCCAGTTGCGAATGGCTATTCCCTGGAGTTTATAGTGAGAGACTTTCAGTTCCAAGAGTACCTGAACTTCCTACCTATACACTCTATTCCTTCATTAAGAGACTGTTTTTATCTGATGTTTTGCAAATAAAAATCCCTAAAGTGGATCCAGTGTCAGTTTATACAGTTCTTTGGGCCATCTACCTCGGGAGGCCCAGGAAGTCATGCAAGGTCAGGAAGGTAGCGGTAAGCCCAAAAATAACCAGCAGCTCCTTCGGGGGTTAGTGCTACATAACATTATATTGACATGTACATAAGATTCGGAAATTAAGGAACATTGTCATACATTTGATGATACCATCTCACTTAGATAATACAAGAAAGAGCTTAAATATATGCAAAAAAAGTTGAAAAAGAATCAAGAACAAACTTGATCCTATTATTAGAGAGTATAAGACCCTAAGAAAAAAATAAATAAAATGGAGACAAAAATAAAATTCCCTTAGTTATCTGTACATTAATTGAGTCATCCCTCCAGACCACCCCAAATGGGATCAAACTGTGGACGAATGGGGGCATGATTATAAACATGTTTTTATTCACTAGCAATATCCCTATAAAATTGCTAATGAATTGACTAATCTAAGCTTAGTCAAAACCCTAGCACAGCTCCCTTCCTCCTTTCATGTCATAATCTTTCCTCTCTGGTTCTGGAAGAGTGCTGACCTAGCTTCTCTGTAACTCCCCTCACCCTTTTACATAACCCATTATGTACCTTCTGGGGTAGTAGTGAAAGGAAATACTAAATACAAATTTGCTGGGGCTATGGACGTTACATCAAAGGTAAAGGCACCTAGTTGCAGTCTTAGGTATGGTGACCATTTGTCCCTATTTCCCTAAGGAGAATCCCTGTTTTGAAGGGTCTTTCCCTATGATATGAGCATTCTTGGCTAAGTCCCCAGCAGCAGTGTTGTACCTAGATGATTGGACTAGATTCCTCCATTCTTCAATCCAAGGGACCTTCTCTGACTGCAACTCCCAGAGTTCCCTAACCCTGGTAGGAAGGTAGCGTGCCTACATGGAGCTCACAGGGCAGGAAGTTCAGAGGAGGGGTGCACAAGGTATTATGCGCAGCACCAGACACCTCAAATACAGAGTTGTCAGTGCCTATGCAGCCTGGGGATTTGCATTGGATAGGGGCATCTGTTGGGGGGCTCTGGGTCATAGCAGCAGCAGCCTCGCTGAGCTCAGGGATGGGCAGACTTGCTGAGAGAAGCTGCTGGGAACTCTGGGGAGAGGGGACAGATGCAACTACAGAATGGAGGAGGCAGCAACATTGGGGACAGCAAGCCACAGCATAAGCCCAGCAAACTCCAACAGTTGCAACTGCATGACATGTTGAAGGGATAGGACAAGCTCTGCTGGGAGAAGAAAGAAGCACATAAGAAAGCCAAAAAGGCAGCAAAAGCATAGAATAAATGCTAAAGGACCATAAACGTATTTGCAAGCAGACACACAGCTGCTTATGTTATGTAAAATACTTTTTTTGGGCAGATCCTTACAATTGTGCAGTTGGCTGGGATGTTTGATATGATTTTTTACTGACAGAGCCTGTCTACTTTATGTTTATGAAAAATTCCTTCCAATATAGTGCCTGGGGGGTCCCCTTAGTCTCCCTGTAAAGTGGCAGATCTGTACCATGTCTATAATCTGCTGCAGCAATAATTGCATTTATAAAGCAAAAAAAAAAAGATTAGAGATTTTTTGGATACATTCTGGTGTCACTTTGACTTTGTATAGAAGTAACGGGTGCATAAAAATTGGTCTTTGGGTGTTGTGGCACCTTCCCACCATAACCCTATAGAGGTAATCTTGATGAAAGCAAGAGTTGGCCTTGCTGTAAAAAATTGCAATAATATGCACCTGTCAAACAGGCGCAGAAAAATTGGTCTTTGGGTGTCATGGCGCCTTCCCATCTCAACACTATAGAGGTACTCTTGATGAAAGCAAGAATTGGCCTTGCTGTAAAAAATTGCAATGATATGCACCTGTCAAACAGCTGCAGAAAAATTACTCTTTGGTTGTCAAGGGCGCCTTCCCACCATAACCCTATAAAGTTGCTATTGACGAAGGCCAAAAAAATTGCAATAATATGCACCTGTCAAACAGGTGCTGAAATATTGGTCTTTGGGTGTTAATTGTGCCCATGAAATCTATACCAAAAACATTCTTCCAGATGAAATGATTGAACACCCTCAAAGCTAGGCAGCCTTGAAGTCCTGCAGAGATTCCACATCCCAAAAAGACTTAATCAGTGACATCGGCATCAGGGGCTTCATAGCTGGTAATCTAGAACTGATTAATTTTTATAAAAGTCAAACGGTCCACGGAGTCTGTGGACAGACGCGTTCTATGATCAGTAACGAAACCTCCTGCAGCACTGAATGCCCGTTCTGAAAACACGCTGGATGCAGGGCAGCCCAACAACTCAATAACATGCTGGGCAAGTTCTGCCCAGTGGTCTATTATCATGACCCAGTAAGTCAGTGGATCACTTAGGCGGACGCCTTCTCCAACGCTCCTCTTTTGACCAACAGAAGACTCAAAACTACGTTTTCCACGACACTCTAACCTACTGGAGTCAGGAAAAATGTTCAATAAAATCCTCTTTAACATGTCCTCAAGAGATTTTATATTCTGCACGCTCTGTGGGGATGGAATAAGTTCTGAAACCTTCCCCCTATAACGGTGTCTGGATAAAGCGGGCCTTGAGAGGAAAGGAAGTCCTCCTCTTCCTCCTGCTGCTCTTCCTCCAGTGCCCTGTCCATAATGCCACGCAGAGTCTGCTCCAGCAGGAACACAACAGGGATTGTGTCACTGATGCATGCACTGTCATGGCTCACCATATACAGTGCATGCATCCTTAATGATCAGCCATTGGCAAGGGGAAAAAAAGCAGAGGAGGCCCTCTGCTGCATGTATAGTCGCTGCAGCAAGTTCCACCTGGTGGGCATGTCACAAATCAGGCAGTTTACGGGCAGGTAGATTTCCCACTGAATTTCAGCCAACCAAGCACTGTGTGTATGACCGCCTGAAATGGCTACAGACTTTTCTGGCCAGCTTTAGCACATCTTGAAACCCTGGGTATGTATTTAGCAAACGCTAGACTACCAAATTGAGGATATGTGCCAGGCATGGCACATGTGTCAACTTTCCCTGTCTAAGGGCGGACAGGAGATTTGAGCCATTATCGCACACCATCATCACTGTCAGTGGAGGCTGCTGAGAGGTAATGACTTGGTATAGCAGGGGCAGACTGAAGTGGGTAAGGAGGAGGAGGAGGGACAGATTTGTGCCCCTTTTAGGTGCTCTTGCCAACGGGCTGAGTGGTTGGATGTTAAATGCCTTGTTAAACATGTGGTACCCAAATGGCTGGTGTTTTTGCCACGTTTGATGTGCCTGAGACACAGTTTGCGGATAGCAACAGTGCGATCTGCTGCAGATGTGCTGAAAAAGGCCCAGATAGCTGAGCTTTGGGGAGTGGGCTGGGAGATAACAGCTGCAGAATGTGATGGAATAGGGTGGCTGCTCTCTACTCTTTATTGATGTCAACCTCCGTGGGGTTGTGACTCCTCATCTTCAGTTTCTTCCTCTGCTCTATCTGGCACCCAGGTCGCATCAATGACCTCATCATCATCATCTCTATCTCTTCCATCATCATCATTACCACTGGAGACAACTTGGCAATATGCTGCGGCTGGGGGAACATGAATGCCAGTTTGTCTGCCAGTGTTCTCCCCTCTCTCTAGGCTCATGTTCCTGTCATCCTCAACCTCAGAACAAACATTTGAATCCAGTAATGGCTGAGCATCATCAAGGAGCATGTGGCTGATGCTGTGGTCAAATAACTCAGCTGACTCCTCCATGGCTGATTTTGGGGCAATGGCAGGAATAGATGTGGTCAAGGAGGCAGGTTTATCCACTCTGGCAACTGCAGGGGACTACAAACTTGTCTCTGCTTGCATGACAGAGGGTGAGGAAGGTTTATTAAGCCAGTCCACCACCTCCACTGCATCAGAAATTTTTGCCCCCCCCCCCCCAGCCTGACCAATAACATTCCCCAGGGCTTGCCCACGGGCCATCCTACCGAATCCACACACCGGCCACCTCACCTGTACGCACTCAGCGCCCCACCCCCCACACCTGTATATATGTCAGCCTCCCCACACACCTGTATATATCTCAGCCCCCCCCCACACCTGTATATATGTCAGCGCCCCCCACACACCTGTATATATGTCAGCCCCCACACCAGTGGTGGCTGGTGCGCAAACAAACTGAAAAATTCTGAAAAATACTGAAACAAAAACATCAATTGCAGCCACTGTCCCTATCATATGCAGCCACTGTGCCCATCATATGCAGCCACTGTGCCCATAATATGCAGCCACTGTGCCCATCATATGCAGACTCTGTGCCCAGAAAAAGCAGCCACCTGTGCCCAGAAAAAGCAGCCACCTGTGCCCATAATATGCAGCCAACTGTGCCCATTATATGCAGCCAACTGTGCCCATTATATGCAGCCACTCTGCCCATCATATGCAGCCAACTGTTCCCATCATATGCAGACTCTGTGCCCAGCAAAAGCAGCCACCTGTGCCCATCATATGCAGCCAACTGTGCCCATAATATGCAGCCAACTGTGCCCATTATATGCAGCCACTCTGCCCATCATATGCAGCCAACTGTGCCCATCATATGCAGCCAACTATTCCCATCATATGCAGACTCTGTGCCCAGCAAATGCAGCCACCTGTGCCGTTCATATGCAGACAACTGTGCCCATAATATGCAGCCAACTGTGCCCATCATATGCAGCCAACTGTGCTCCATCAATTGCAGCATTTATGCCCATAATATGCAGCCACTGTGCCCCCCCACCCGCTGTCTGCATGGTACTTACCCCATCGTGGTGGTGGGTCAGGCAGCGGGTCAGGCGGCGAGCTGATGGATGCTGTGTCCTCCGTGTGTGTCTTCTTCCTGTTTTGCTAGGTGGCCAATGAGATTGCCTCTACCTTCAGCCAATCAGGTACCCAGTATTACATCCAGGCTTACTGATTGGCTGAGAGGCGGTTCTGTGTTAGCAAAGCAAATATTTATTTGCTTTGCTAACACAGCTGGGTGCACTGCGAGCACAATGGTTTGCGCTTGCAGTGCACATTTTTTGAAGCCTATTAGAGCCTATGGCTCTAATCAGGTGCTTAAAAAAAACTCTGACGCTGTAATTCAGGCGCCCGAAAAGGGGCTGGATGCTTGAATGGAGGTGGCTACAGCAGCCTGTGGATAAATTAATGCAATGCATGAATATATCCATAGTACACAGAGGGGGTGGCTGGAGAAAGGGGGTGGCACCCAAGCGCCCCTAATGGATGCACTGCCACAGCCCCACACACCTGTATATATGTCAGCCCCCACACACACACACACCTGTATATATAACCCCCCCACACACCTGTATATATGTCAGCCCCCCAACACACCTGTATATATATCAGTCCCCCTACCTGTATATATGCCAGCCCCACCTGTATATATGCCAGCCCCACCCCCCACCTATATATATATGTCAGCCTCCCCCACACACCTGTATATATCAGCCCCCCTCACACCTGTTTATATGTCAGTCCCCCCACACACCTGTATATATCATCCCCCCTCACACCTGTATATATGTCAGCCCCCTCCCACAAACCTGTATATATGTCAGCCCCCCCACACCTGTATATATTTCAGCCCCCCACCTGTATATATGCCAGCCCCCCACCTGTATATATGCCAGCCCCACCTTTATATATGTCAGCCCCTCACCTGTATATATGCCAGCCCCCCCACCTGTATGTATGTCAGCCCCTCACATACACAAACCTGTATATATGGCAGCGCCTCACATACACAAACCTGTAAACAAACAAGGCTCTGGGCCCTCCCTGTACACAAACAGCCCCCTCCCTTTCCCTCACAGCCCCTACTTGTAAAGAAGGTCTTTCTACCTAGTCCCAGCCCGTTTTCACAAAGCTGACATGTTGCTGAGAAGTATAGTACAAATCCCACAAGGGGTGCACATACACATAGTAGCCAGAGGTGGCAGTAAAGAGCTTGATGTCTGAGCTCAGTGACACAAGAACAGCAGAAGCTGTGAAATTGTTTCTGTAATGCACAGCACGGCTCCCCTTCACCCGTCCTGCCTTCTTCTGGCCTGGGCGGGCCCCTTACAGTTGTGACGGCTGTACCCCCCCCCCCCGATGGCGGCCCTGTCTGCCGATAGATAGATAGATAGATAGATAGATAGATAGATAGATAGATAGATAGATAGATAGATAGATAGATAGATAGAACGTACTCATTTAGTTTTGCTATGCCTTTATCCTTTATGTATTTAAGCATATCCTGTGTTTTGCCTTCACAAACAACACATAAAGCTGCCTAGGAGCGATGACCTGAATGTACTATCAGTAGGACATGTTAGATTGTGTGGGTACATAATCTGATAATTCCTTATTCCCATACTGAGACAAATTCCAGTGATACCAGTAAAGTCCTCATTTACATTTTATATCCAATTCTTTTTTTCGATTTCTTAGACGTCTATTTTCTTTCTAAAGACAAGTGGATATAGATGTTCCCTTTTGAATTCCTCTGCTGAATAGCTATAATTTCAGAACTAGTCATTTAGTAGAGAAGTACACTTATGTTAGTTTTATGTTTTTTTTTTAAAGGTTTACCAGACGAAAAATGCGATCAGAGGGATTGCAGATTGTACACTGTCAGTGGTGCATTGGTTATTCAGCGAGATGCGCCTCCGGCTTTATAGAGTATAAAATCTTGCCTCAGCCACAGATTTCCTGCACTGCTGGGACAATTTGTTTATAGAAGACGACAATGAAGAGGATTAGACAGGCTAAACGTTACAAACGTACTTTGTCAAACAGAATATTGTAATTCTTGTAACAGTACATATGCAGAAGGCAAATGGATTCTTAAGGGCTTTTACAAAGCTTTTTGTATTATCAGGACAGATTTTTTTTATGTTTGGTGTTTAGATGTGCTGTTTGTGTTCTTTGCTGTGGATTAATGTTCAGATATATCTTTAATCTGTGTGGCCTTTCGGATTCAGCACTGCCTGGACCAAGATGGGTTAAAGCCTGAGCAACTTACTAGTTAAAGAGGATCTGTCACTTTGTCCATTCAGGGCCACCCCCCACACACTCATACTCATTTTCATCAGGGATTTATGGAATGGCAAGGGGTGCTGAGGTGTGCTGGAGAGTGTATTGATGTTGGTCGCTGGGGAATCTATTGTTGCTGGGGTGGTCTACTTTTGCTGGTGATGGGTCTATTGTTGCTGGGAAGGATCTACTGTTGAGGGATGGATCTATTGCTGCTGGAAAGTCTATTGATGTTGGCTGCTGAGGGATCTATTGTTGGGGGGATATACTGTTTCTGGGGGATCTATTGTTGCTGGATGGTGTCTATTGTTGCTGGCTGCAGGGGATCTACTTTACAGCTTTTCTTGATATCATTAACAAATTCCATACAAATGACTTTGCACAAAATTATACTTGGTTCTGTATTCTCTAAAAGGGATAGTATTCGGAGGAGGGTAGGGGGTGAAACCAAAGGACAGAGCTCAGAGGTGGGTAGGAGGCATAGAAAAGGGATGACTCAGAAGTGCTCTCTCCCACCATTACAGAGCACTGAGTAAAATCCCTGTGTACACTTCAAGAGAAGCCCGCAGCAAGACACAGTTAGGCGCAGGGCTGGCATGACAGGGTAGCAGGGCAAAACCAGCCATGAGAGGAGTTAAACTGGTGGGAGTGTAGTTCTCCAGGGTAGGGGGTGGCCTTTGAAATTTGTTCGTGGGGGGGTAGGAGGAGCCCTGCGGGGCCGGTGGTTCACTCACAGGTCACTGGAGGAAGAAGGAGCTCCCATCCTCCCGCCCTATTATTTGGTTGGATTGTATATATGTTGGTTATTGGGGTAAGGGGTAATGATTGGGGATCTTTGGAGCCATTAGAAAGTAAGACCAATATGGCATAAGTGGGGAACCATCATGGTATGGGATCCTCGGTTGATACCAGTTGATGCCAGAGATGGGAAGGTGCAGAGTGGTATGGTCCTCAAGTCAGCGCACAGCGACTGGGGACCTTGTGTGGCACGCTGATACAAAGAAGTAAATTTGGTCAGTGCCTTCAAGGATCGTTAACATGGTTACAACGTATCTGTGAAGGGATTGTTTGTAAATAAATGTTATGGTTAAATGTTAATAAAATTGCCGGTGTGACCAATTTACTCAAAATGTGTGTCGTCTGATTATTGATAAGGTGTATTATTATGGTATTATAGGTACAGGCAGTTTGTATCTGTCTTACCATAGTTATGTCAAATAGTGTAATGCCTTGTACAGACGATCGGACATTCTGACAACAAAATCCTGGATTTATTTTAGAATGATGTTGGCACAAACTTGTCTTGCATACACACGGTCGCACAAATGTTGTCGGAAATGCCGAACCTCAAGAATGCGGTGACGTACAACACGTATGACGAGCCGAGAAAAATTAAGTTCAATAGCCAGTGGGGTTCTTCTGCTTGATTCCGAGCATGCGTGGACTTTTGTGCGTTGGAATTGTGTACACACGATCGGAATTTACGACAACGGATTTTGTTGTCGGAAAATTTGAGAACCAGCTCTCAAATTTTGTTGGTCGGAAATTCAGACAAAAAATGTCCGATGGAGCCCACACACGGTCGGAATTTCCGACAACAAGCTCACATGGAACATTTGTTGTGGGAAATTTCAATCGTCTGTACGCAACATTTCAGCGTGTGGGCGATTGGCCTCTCAGGCATAAGCACTAAATCTGGGGAGGAAGCAGAAAAGGTCACATTTTCCCCCATACACAGTAATACTAGGTACTTCCAATGGCTTTAGCAGATGAGCGGAGCAGTAGGACAGAGTATCAGCAGGAGGGAGGGAACTATAAAAAAATATTTTACCTTTCCCCGTTCCCCGTGTGTAGCCCTGGTTAGCGGCCCCTTCAAGAAGTGAGAGTCACAGAGCCTGGACATTACAAGTTAATCTCTCTCCCCACTGGTGATTAACAGGCCTGCAGAAGGGAGCAAAGAGATGGGAAGACATTGACTGGCCACCCTAGAGACAGAGAGGAAGTGTAGGGATTTTTGAAGCTGGGGAAATCTGGATAGGGAGAGAGCAGTGCAGAAGTGGAGAGGGGAGCTGTGGGGCATGTGGAAAATGGAGGAGGAGAGCCCCCAAAGAGCTGTGCTCCTGTTCTGCTGCTCCTGTAAGAGCCACTGGAATTTTGCCCAGGTTCTTCTCCAGTGGATTGCTTTGCTGGACTAATACTCTCCCTGAAAAGACCCAGAGCCCAGTGTACTCAGAGAATATATACAGTTACCCAGCATGCCATCAGGGCCCAGCTCCCTGAGATTGGCCAGGGCTGTATCAATATTCATGTTGCCATCTGTATAGCTCCACACCTATGATCCAGAAAGGAAGGCAGAGGGAGGGAACAGAATAGCAGTTGCTGAGAACATTGAGCAGACCTAACTAGTTAAAGGCAGCTGCACCGAATACAGTGATCAACTCAAAACTCAGCAATTGCAGCCACACTGACTACAGTGTGACAAGCTAAATTTACCTATCAAAAACACATTTCCACAACCAACTCTAAATCTATCCATCTAATCCTAGATCCAGATTCCGATAAGCCCCCGCCTGCAGACCCCCACAACCACAGGGCAAGGGTTGTGGGGATGAGGCCCTTCTCCCCATCAACATAGGGATAAGGTGCTTTGGGGCTACCCCAAAGCACCCTCCCAATATTGAGGGCATGTGGCCTGGTACGGTTCAGGGAGGGGGGCGCTCTCTTGTCCCCCCTCTTTTCCTGTGGCCTGCCAGGTTGCATGCTCGGATAAGGGTCTGGTATGGATTTTTGGGGGGACCCCACGCCATTTTTTTTTAAATTTTGGTGCGGGGTTCCCCTTAATATCCATACCAGACCTAAAGGGCCTGGTATGGAATTGAGGGTGACCTCCACGCATTTTTCTTTTAAATTTTGGTTCGGGGTTCCCCTGTGAGGAAATACCCATACCGCTTTTATCAATGAACTTTTATGTGTATTGCGGACCGACAATTCACTGTAGCAGCGAGTAGTTTTAAATGATTTTTTTTACTTTAGAAATGTAATTTTGCTGTCAGACTGTTCTAAACCTGGGAAACATGTGCCCCCATTTACAGGCATACCATAGACACCCCCAGGTACGAAATTTAAAGGAATATTACACTTTTATTGTCTCACTTAAAGCATTATTAAAATCACTGCTCCCGAAAAAACTGCCATTTTTAAAATGACCCAGGTCCCCAAACACTTTTTATGACAATACCATGCATATAAGCCTTTAAAACTCATGTTCGTGTCCCATAGACTTTAACGGTGTTCGCGTGCTCGAACAAATTTTTTGCATATTCTGGTGCGAACCGAACAGGGGGGGGGGGGGTGTTCGGCTCATCCCTAGTGTCCACCTGTGTTATAGGAGGAGTTCTTATAGTTCTCCCATAAAGAGGAGTTTGTCTCCCGTGGTTGAGATGCAGGACCTTTCGTTCTATTACTAGTGTAGGACTCACTGATAATGGGGTATATTGACGCAGTAGTAGGCTTAGCACTATATGGCCATACGGTGTAACCAAATGTTAGGTGTTTTAATGTCATTTTTGTACGTGTGCGCTGTAATCTATTTTGTTTTGAAATGATTGTCTACTGGCGTTGCGGCTGGCTTGCATGTAGTAAACTTCCACCCCCTCACTGCCGTCATGGGGGGAAAGATCATTCTAATAGGTTTTAGAAACATGGCTTTTGGCATAACTTTTGTTCCACCAAGATAATAAGATTATATTGGAATTTCTGACCAACATCTGTGGTCCATAGCCACATTCATAATTGCAACACCTACATACGTTGCTAAGGAGTCTCTTGTGTTCACAATGACAACATTCTTTTCTCTTCCTTCACTCCACAAGAAAATTTAAAAAAGCTTGTGCTCCACATTGCTTTATTTTCTTTCTGTACAATGTATAAGGTAAATGAAATAAACTGTGGACTTGTAGCAGTAAGCAGTAAACACAGATCTGAACTTTTGGCTTTCGAGATAAGAGCCTCTTAATTTTTCTTGCAGTGTAAAAGGTGTATGTCTGAAGGATTAACCATGGGCCCCCGGTATGGAATTTTAATCAATACAATAAATAGGTCTAATCAAGAAATCTATAGCGTTAAGTGAAAAGTACTGGTGCGTGCAATGTTCCTGAGCTATACTGATTTGTCACACTGTTTTTCAGGAGCAAAAAGAACCAGCTTATAAAGTTGGCAAAAAAAAATGCTACTGTTTTTTTTTTTTTTTTACAGTTTTTTGTTATATACTGTAAGTTATTAAAGCCGAAGTTTAGGTATGAATTTTCATGCATAGATATATCTTGGGCCAATGTAAGTAGGTAGGTGCCATACTTGATTGATTCCTGTGTAAGTCATACGTCCCAACATTTTGAGATGGGAATGAGGGACACCTACTAGCAAATGTATGTAGACATAGGACAAGCCCCCTGTCACACCCTCTAAAGGAGAAGTAACCAAAAAAAAGGTTAATTAAATCCACAAGGGCTTTTTTTTTACCACTACTATTCCTTTATATTGGCTTTTAAAATTTACAAATGCAGCAATTTAGAATTTGGATGAAAGGTTTAGCACTGTGAAACACTTTTTGAAAGATAAAAAGTGCATTTTATATACAACTATATAGATCAGACCAAAATGAGGGACCAATAAGGGGGAAAGAGGAACAGAGGGACTTTGTTCCAAATCAGGGACAGCCCCTTTGAAATCCGGGACAGTTGGGAGCTATGTGTAAGTGCAAATTAGTGTAGTAATCACCACTATTATGCCGCGTACACGCGATCGGAATTCCGGCCAGGAAAATAACGATGAGAGCTTTTCATCGGAAAATGTGACCCTGTGTAGGCTCCATCTAAATTTTGCTGGCCGAATTTCCGACAGCAAAAAATTGAGAGCATGTTCTCAATTTTTCCAACGGAAAGGGTTTCTATCGGAAATTCCGATCGTCTGTAGCAAATCTGATGCGCAAAATTCCTACACATGCTCGGGAACAATTCGACGCATGCTCGGAAGCATTGAACTCAGCTCGTTGTAGTGTTGTGACCGTGTGTAGGCAAGCCTTCTAGGTTCAGTACTGAGCGGCTGCCCTTCCACATACTAATAACCACAGGGTGTTTGCTCGGCATGACCTCTATTTAGGGAAAGATGTGTATTTTTTCCATGAATACAAGACATGCTGTGATTGGACAAAGTGGAGAGGCAGGGTGGTGATATCAAAATCTCCACCTTGTTCAATGAAGAATGCCTTGTATTCATTAAAAATAATAATATGATTTCTCTAAATAGCAGGGCCAGTGACTGCCTGTGGTTACTATGCAGAATTGCAGCTGCTTAGCTCTGGACCCAGAAGCGAGTGCTATCACTTGTAGCAGGGGTGACTACTACAGTGGATTTGTAGCTTCCATACTTACATTGCTCCAAGATGGACCAATGTAACTATGCAGAACAAAAAATAGACCTAATCTTCAGCTCTCAGAGGTAAGTAAACCCAAAAACAAAAATGTTATTTTTCAGGCTAAGACTACTAGATAACTACGAATCCCCCCAAGATTAACAAAGGCGGTAATTTTTGTAGTTCAGCCAATGACAACTATGCCTTATGCCACAGTGGAGTAAAGGAGCATAGCCTCACAGGGACAGTTATTCACAGGATCAACAGGTGAAAATAAGTAAAACAAGTCTAACAAATAAAACAAATTCAGCCACACCTCATCTAAGGACTGTTTTTTCTGTGTTTAACGTTTACCTTACCTTTTAACACTTTTCACTTTTACACTTGTGGTTGAGAGGGGGGTGATAAAAAACATACAGTTGGGCTGTGTTTTTACCACCCCCACCATCTCATTCAGTCTCTGTTTAGGTATTCTTGAAGCTGCTACATGTGCTGTGCCTATCTGATTACAATAGGCAGCAGGGGAGATTCCTCCATCCTTACTATTGATGGGAAATGTATTGAAATCTAAGCATGTATGACTAGCATAACTTTATTTTCATTTTTTTTTCCTGCTTTAGGCTTTAAACATTTTCCTGTCAAATTCTCAAATTTGAACTTTTTTCTTTCTTTTCAATAAAAGTGGGCTAGCAAGCCCCAAAACAGTACTTCCGGTATGACTAATCTCACTGAAAAGCACTACACTTGAGCTAACAACCCGCACTTACACAGACGTGTGCTCGAAATGTGTATAGTGTGTGTTCAGAACATATGTCTGGGAGTGTGCGGACGCTCATGCAACCCCTGGTGCATAACAGCATACAGCCGCATCTTCTAATTCATATCAGTGGACAGCTGTGTGGCCATGTGCATGAAGCCATAAAAAGATTAATATCAAAATATGACAGGGCAATGCAGTTTCAGCTACAATGTATTATTTATGGTGTTTACGTCTGGGTAATTGAAATTGGATTAAAAAAAATTTGAACATCTGAAATTGTTATTTAGCAGACAAATGCAAAGGCGGTATCACATTTCCTTATCTCTGAAATGTCCCATTACCCCCAAATGAACTGTAAGCCCTCCTGGGCAATCTATATTTATGAAGCGCTAAATGAAAAAAAAAAAAAACATGCATGCATTGTGTCATCTTGTATAGATGCAGGCAAAATTATCAGTCAAGTAACATTCACCAGTTGTATTATCATACTTTATTTAAAAGGCATCAACACAAGCAAAATCGCTAAAGCAGAACTCATAATCTCAAACATATGTGGCACGTATATGTTCTATGTTTTCCTACAGTTGCAAGTTTCCTCCCCAAAACCAAGGTAATGGTATGTACCCATCAGAAGTCTGAACCTGGATTCAGACCTCCCCCTAGTGTGGCCTATGCAGAAATATGAACCTGGATTCAGATCTTGCCCCTAATGTAGACTATGCAAAAATATGAACCTGGATTCAGAACCTGTCCCTAGTGCGGCTAATGCAGAAATCTGAACCTTGATTCAGAACCTGCCCCTAGTGTGGCTAATGCAGAAATCTGAACCTGGATTCAGAACCTGCCCCTAGTGTGACCTATGCAGAAATCTGAACCTGGATTCAGAACCTGTTTTTGGAAGAGGATAGACAACTGTTTCCATAATCTGTCAGTAGTTTGGTTCTAGGTGTATGAACTATACATGTTGTGCAGGGACAAAGATAATGATAATGCATATGCCGTTCCCTGTCCAAGTAGAGAACCCTTACTGGCCACTAATGCAGTCTTGTTGGCCAGTGGAAAAGAAAATACAGTGATATTCTGGAATCTTTTAATATCTTTTAATCAGCAGCACAGTGTCAGGGTAGCAGGGTGATGCCCAAGGCAGTCTTATGACCCCCAAGCCATAGCTAATGTGACCTAAGCAGAAATCCGAACCTGGATTCCTGTCTCTCATTGGGTCAGTAGTGGGATCCTTCATATCTCTGTCAGTTATGCGTTTAGATTTCAGTTTTGCAAATTGTCCTCTAGTGTGCATCAGAACGACTCTGGCTGGGACATTAATCTGTTATCTCCTCTATGGTGGGAACTGATGTGAATAGTTCAGTGTTCTTTTTACAATGCAACTAAAAAGTTATTTGCATGTGTAGAGATGATTACCTAGTGAGCAACTGTAAATAATTGGGTTCTCTCCCTTGCCTCTTGGCAAAATGCCTTGTATCTGAACACAACAGCTCACAGACAAACCTCTGGCAAGAATCAGGCTCCAGTCACTTGGGCCTTTTTACCTTTTATTGCTGAACAAAAAACAGGACAGAGGGTATAGAAGTTGAAAGATACTCAAAAAGCACAAAATCAGATGACAGATATATACTAAATCATTAGTAGGTCTTATGATAGCGACCACTAATAGGGTTCTGAAGGCCCCTAATGTTCCATGAAAGCAAAGGGACATCACTTGTGCCATGGGTGCCCGGGGCAGTGCATAGTCCCGCTCAGCCAAACTGAACGGGCAGGAAGTTCAAGCAATAGTGGAGATACGGTGTAATACACAGGTAGTAGGACTTATCCACGTCACAGGCCTTCGTGCCTGCATTAGCTCTACCAGTGTAGGAATCATGACAGTAGCATAGTAAAACAATAAGGAAAAATACCAAACAAAGAACAAAGGCATCCCCATCTCTGTGTGAATGCCGGTGAAGCCTGGCCTTCAAGGACTGACCCTACAGGCCAGCAGGTAGAGGGGAGGGAGTTGCAAAAAAAAACAGATAACCGGTTAAAGAAGAAAAAAACATACGGTTGCCAAGGGCAACACAACTTGTAATCTACTCTGGAAATTCCAAGTTCTTCTTGGTTTAAACTTGTAGATAGCAACTCACTAAACGGTTTGCATTAAACTCACTTTCTCTCAGCAGGTACGATGTAGCTGTTGGTCACGGCTTCCCAGCCAAACATGGTAAAACTTCACTTTTTTGATCCGTTGTGATGCAGCGTCAATCACCCTCTGCAGCCTCTCTTCTGGCCTGGTGAAGAATATTTTCGTTGGCATCCAGCCATGAAGAAGCATCAGCAGCGGACTCAAAGAAATGTGCCTGACCTCCAGCTGTGACACAAAGTTTTGTTGGAAACAGCATGGCTTAGGTAGCACAGAGTTGTGTCAGCCTTTTCGTCACATCAGCAAAACTGGCTCCACGTCTCTGCACTTCTGCAGAGTAATTAGGGTAAAATGAAATGCTCTATTAAACTGTATATTACGCCGCTCCCGTGCCTGGCGAAGCACAATTTTCTTTATCTTTGTAGTTAAGCAGCCTGGCTAATAGGGTGCGTGGTGGGTGACCCGGTGGAAGGGGCCTGGATGGTACTCTGTGAGCCCACTCGACCAAGTACAGCGGGGTAAGCACCTCCTTTCCAAAGACATCAAGGAGCCATTTGCCCCCAAACTCAGTGGGTCCCTGTCTTCCGTTTTCTCCGGGAGCCCCACAATGCGGATGTTGTTTCGTCTCAGACGATTTTCAATATCGTCAGATTTGAGTTTGTTCGCCCTTGCAAGTTTGGCTGTAATCTGTGCATCTCTGAGGAGCGGGGTCAATTTGTCCTCTATTTCACTAATGCGGCCTTCAGCTGCCGTGGTGCGCAGGTCATGTCGGATGAACCCCAACTCCTTTTTGAGACCCCCAAAGTGCTCCTGGAGAGTGTGCACCAATGCAGTGCATTTGTGCAACGCTCTGAGGATTTCAGCCAGGGTGGGTTGATCAGTCTCGTCTCCCTCCTCATCTTCCTCCATATCAGGAAGTGTCTGGTCAGTGGTGTCTAAGGGGTCCTGTGTAGGCCGCAGATCCTCCGGCTGAGTATGAAAACACAGCCGGGGTGGCCAGTATATCTTCCCCAACTCCCTGTCCAGCTGATCCCGACAGTTTTTTGGCCATAGTATAACCGAGGGGGGTCTCTCCCAGATCCTTTAGGGGTCTTAGGGGGCTTATCCGCATCCTTCTGCTTGTCCGTGCCTAGTGAGAGATGGGAGAGAGGGGCAGCGGCACCATGTTGGATCTCAGGCTGTCCTCCCATCTCCTTCTGTTTGCGGGTCAGCATGTTGCCTGCGGTATTCGGCGGCAGATCCGGGTGTGTTAGAGAAAGTTGCTGCCGGGTTGTGGATTAAAATCCGACGAGATTACTGGCTAGGAACAGGATCAGTGTAGGATCAAGGACGGGAGCTCTGTGAGACACGTCCTCTCACATGGCGCTCTTGGCCATGCCCCCTGCCCTATACCACCTTAACCTGCCCTATACCACCCCAACCTGCCCTATACCACCCCAAACTTCCCTATACCATCCTAACGTGCCACTATACCCCTCTATCCCACCCTAACCTGCCACTATACCACTCTATACTACCCTAGCCTGCCACTATACCACCCTGGCCTCCCACTATAACACCTTATACTACCCTAATTTGCCACTATACCACCCTATTCTATCATTTACAAGGATCGAATTGGGGTGCACCCCATGACCGTGCGTTGCCTGCAGGGCGCTGGGCAGCCTAGACAGGAGGGGGGGTGACGCCATGTTTTACCGCAGCAGGTGACACCAACCCTAGTGGCGCCACTGCTGCCGGGTTCCCTTACCAGGAATGGTGGCGGCTGCACCTGACAGCCGATCCAAAGATCGACTGGAGTGCTGACATCCCAGGCTCCCTGGATAGGTAAGTGTCCATGTATTAAAAGTCAGCAGCTCCAGTATTTGGGGGGGGGCTGGACCTCCTCTTTAAGTACATAAATATATGACATTTCAATAGCCAACAGATTAAAACTCCTATTTGCTATACAGCTGATGCTCAGGTCTACACCAATAAGGATACTATAATAAGACTAGTGGGTCATAGCAGTATTATGTCCCCTCTTATACACAAAGGACAGTCTACTAAGATCCATATACCGTGTTTCACTGAAAAAAAGATTGGGTCTTATCTTAAGTTTGGCTACAAAAAACACACTAGGACTTATTTTCAGGGGATGTCTTATTTATTTACTCTATGTACATTAATCTACCTTTATTCAAATACAGTCATGTCATCTTCTTCTGTATAAAAAAATTTTTTTTCCTGATCCTTTAAAGCATGATAGACCGCACAGTGCTTGTGCTGTGTCTTTTACCCCTCTCTATGTTCTAAAAAACCTGGAATAAAAAAAAATGTTTTTAAAAAAGTTCCTGTGCCCCCTGTCTTCTCTCCCCCTCTCCCGCTGTCAGCTCAGGAGTTAGCATTATGAAATTGTGTAATCCCAAAACCTTGGTAAAAGTCATTGTAAAATTATGTAATCCATTTTGTTAAAAGATTATATAATGTACAATGTGTCCTTGTGTAACTTTATTGTGGAAAATACCTTATTTACAGCGCCACTGGGCGCCGACACGTGACCAGCCGGAGCTCTTCTTCCTGCTCCGAGCACTGCAGAAGGAGGGGCCAAGATCTCCGCTGACGTCAGCTTTTTTCTGAGCACTGCAGAGGGAGAGGCTGCTGACATCAGACGGGATGAGAGTAGAAGATCTCAGACGAGTCACGTGAGCGCCCAGTGGCACTGTAGATAAGGTATTTTCCACAATAAAGTTACAAAAGGAGACACACTGCACATTATATAATCTTTTTACAAGATAGGGGGAAGGGCTTATATTGCAGCTATCTCCGAAAATCGGGGTAGGGCTTATTTTCGGGGAAACAGGGTAGCTTCTTCACTACACACATGGATACACAGCAAAATTTAAAGGTTGCTACTAAGGACCCGTTACCAACTAGGTCTAATTAACGAATGTCATGAGATGGGAGTCTGACATGCTATCACTTTGATCATCCGTGGTAGAATCAGAGTTTAACCAAAGATTCCACACCTTCTCAAGCGTTTTGGGGCAGCCCGTAAGTTGCTTTATAGAGAGGAACAACTGATTTGACAAGGTGCTTCCAGAGGGATATTCATACTCAGTTTACCTTTTCCATGGGCAGTCACCCGGCACACCAAACCTCAATGTATGCACTGAATCCCCACTGATACTAAGAATCTTTCTCTCTCTTCATCTTCTCAGCACAGTACAGAAGAATGTCTAGACAGGTTCAGTTAAAGAAACTTCAACTTTATGTAGTGGTACCCCCAGAGGAGCCGCTTAGGTATAGTTGGTTCCGTACTCTGCCTTTCAAACCCAAGAACTGTCCCAGCCCCTCTGGCACGTCTAGCAAACAGTGTACTTGCAAACACATTAGTAACAGACACAAATATAGTGAACAGGAAGTTTTTTTACTGAGAGACTTCCCACAATCAAAATAAACAGCAGTCTGATAACTCAATAGTAAAGAATAGCAACCTGTGATCTTTAACCTTTTCAGCCCCGGAAGGATTTGCACCCTTAATGACCAGGCCATTTTTTGCGATACGGCACTGCATCGCTTTAACTGACAATTGCGCGGTCGTGCGATGCTGTACACAAACAAAATTGACGACCTTTTTTACCTACAAACAGAGCTTTCTTTTGGTGGTATTTGATCACCTCTGCGGTTTTTATTTTTTGCGCTATAAACAAAAAAAAAGACAGACAATTTTGATAATACAAAAAAACTAATTTTATTCATCAGTTTAGGCCGATATATATTAATCTACATTTTTTTTGGTAAAAAAAAAATCGTAATAGACGTATATTGATTGGTTTGTGCAAAAGTTATCGTGTCTACAAACTATGGAATAGACTTTGGGACTTTTATTTATTTATGTTGTTTCTACTGGTAATGGCGGCAATCTGCGATTTTTATCAGGACTGCAACATCGCGGCGGACAAATCTGACCCCAAATGACACTTTTTGGGGACCAGTGACATTATTACGTTGATCAGTGCTATAAAAATGCACTGATCAATGTATAAATGACAATGACAGGGAATGGGTTAACACTAGGGGGCAAGTGTGTTCCCTGGGTGTGTTCTAACTGTAGGGGGATTGGCTGCCAGGGACATGACAGAGATCACTGTTCTTGATCACTGGGAACAGAAGATCTGACATGGGGAATCGCCTTGTTTACAGTTCTGCCTCTGTACACAGCGATCGCCGGTTGCCGGCGGACATCAAGTCCACGGGATCCGCAAGGACACTCCCACGGCGCGCAGCGGGCGCGCTCCCGCTATCCTCCTACCTACTGCGCGCCGTGGGAGTGTCCCTGCGGATCCCGTGGACTCGATGTCCGCCGGCTGGTTTGCACAGAAGAGCCGACCTGCCGCAGTAAATGTACGTGAGCTGTTTGGCATGTGGTTTATGGTATATATCAAAACCAAATGTAGACTTCAAAAAAGCACAGTCAAACAACTTAAATTACTCTAAAATGGCCTATGCTCTCGGGCATAAATGAGAACAGATCAGGCTTAAACACAGTCAGTCTGTTTCCCTCAAATCCTGAAATCACAGACCCAGGCAATAATCATGTGAGGCAATAGGCCACAAATGCAAGTTATCACTTTAACAATTAATGTGAGAGTTCCCCTTTAAAAGGTAATCAGTGGAATATCTAAATTACTGGTACTAAAAGAGTAACAGAAAGGGTCCTCACAATGGAGATATGCAGGATCTTCGGCTTGCCTGGCATTGGTGCACTTGGTGTCCTGTTGAGCAGGATAAACAAAGTGTACTTGAAAGTATCCTGGTAAGGCAAAGTGGAATGTAAGATGCCAGCAGTATCCTGGTAAGGCAGATGAAATATAGTGACAGTTTAGCAGGGTGTAAGTGTTCCTGCAAATGTGGGCACTGGTAAGGCAATGTTGCCTGAATACAGTGACTTTGAGATTAAATGAGCTTGTATTCGCTGGTATTTCAAATACAAGAGATGTGAACAAAGACAATGGTGTCTTTATACAGTGTCTATGTGATTAAATGGGCAGGTGCCCGCTCACCAAATACTGCAACAGATGAAGCTGGTGGTGATGAAAGTGACTCTACAGCCTCTCCCTCTGGTACCTGGCTCAGGGGATGGTGTTTGACCTCTGCGGCAGCCTACCCAGATCATCTACTGTGTGATTCAGATGGAGCAGAAACGGCTTCCCGGTTGCAGCTGGACAGTAAAGCAGTGCTGTCCGCAGGTGCTCCAAAGATGCACGTTTGGTGACTCTTCTTGTGTGCCGCAACTCCACCTCAGCACTCTCCAACACAGAGCCCCTGCTTGCAGATCCAGGCTGGTGTCCCAAGAGAGCAATCTAGGCCTAGGCCAGCCTTTTTATATCCTCTCCCAGTAGTCTGTTCTTCTCCCAATGCCCCATATCTCTAGATCTTCCTACTTCTGCAATGGCAGGTGCTTGAGGTGCCTGTAAAATAAGTCTCTGTAGAGGAGGGTCACTTGAACTCCAGTATCCAAGAGGGCCTTGGTGTAGATTCCCTCTACTTGGATGGAGAGAAGAGGAGAAGGTCCTGCCAACTTGGCAGGGAGCTTGGAGGAAGTGGTGGCCTTGGCCTGTTCGGTGGACTGTACCCATGCTCCTTTCTTGCAGAAAGTTTGATCCGGCTTGAGTTTCTGTTGAGTTCTGAGAGTCTTCTGTGCGATGTGTCAAAGGGAGCGTGACTTTCGGTCGCTCAGAGGCAACACGGGGAGCCCTCTGCAAGGGTTTGGACTTCCGCTGCTGTCTTTTTGCATTGTTGCTTTTGGAGCTAGCTACTGTAGATGGACACCCGCTTGGCTCTGTCACCAGGGCCCTCTGGAGTTTCCCGCAGGCTACTGGCTCTGTGCTTCAGGCTTTAATGGACTTGGACACACCTGTCGATAATGTCCCACTTCTCCACAGTTGAAGCATACTTCTTGGTTTGTCGGCTTCTTGCCAGAGGCAGTAGGTGGGGTCGGAGGCACACTGGGCTATGTGACACCCTCGTCAGGTACTTTGGTGACTTTCGTCTGCCAGCAGGGTTATCATCTCCATTATCTGTGCCATCTGAGACTTCAGAGCAGCAATTTCGGAGTTCGGCTCCATTGCCTCTAGAGACCCGGCATCAGCTAGAGGTGGTGATGCTGAATGGACTGCTACTCACTTGTTTTTGAACATGGCCTCATCTTCCCTCACCACTTTGATGAGCTCTGGATATTTTATGGACATAACCCCCCGCAGAAGTCTTCAGCTGAATCCAGACTGGGTCAGAGTGTAGGGCCCCCTTGAGGATTTGCTGTTTTCTGGCCTGGTCTATGGCAGAAGGCATCATCCCTTTTTTCAGCACGATCTGGTATAGCATTTTGTTCAACCGTCTGATGTATTCAGACACGCATTCTCCTTGGCATTGAAGGACATGCTCAAATTGATAAATTAGGTCGGCTGCTTTCTCTGTCCGCCCAAACTCCTCCTGTAACATTGCCAGGTAATCATACGCTGTACAAGTCATGTTGCAGTTCCTGGCGGCCTCAGCTGCAGCCCCTTGCAGACTCTCACTGATGCGCTGCTCCTTTTGGGCCTCTGGCAAGTTCCACTCTTCTAGGGCCTACATGGCCTGTTCCATCCAGACTTCATACTCTTCTGCCCCGTACACACGGTCAAACTTTCCAATGCAAAATGTGCGATCGGAGCTTGTTGTTGGAAATTCCGACCGTGTGTAGGCTCCATCGGACAATTTCCATCGGAATTTCCGTCGCACAAAATTTGAGATTTGTTTGCGCAAATTCCGATCGTGTGTACTCAATTCCGATGCACAAAGTGCCACGCATACTCGTAATCAAGCAGAAGAGCATCACTGGATATTGAACTTAATTTTTCTCGGCTCGTCGTACGTGTTGTACGTCACAGCGTTCTTGACGTTCGGAATTTCTGACCAACTTTGTGTGACCGTGTGTATGCAACACAAGTTTGAGCCAACATCCGTCGGAAAAAAAACATGGGATTTTGTTGTCGGAATGTCTGATCGTGTGTACAGGGCATTCCTCTCCAGTGGGCACTCGCTGTTTCCCCGAGAAGATCTTCAGCTTCCGATATTTAGCCCCAGAACATACTGGATTGCCCTTCAGGCATTTTGATACAAAGTCTCCGAGCGCTGTAAGGTATTCTGGCCCGATCATGGCCAGGGGCGCCGGGAAGGGGGAAACTGCCTCAGCTTGACTGGAACTTGTTGGGCACTCATCTGGAACTTTCAGCTGGATTATGCAAAGCTCAGTCTTGTTGGCCAACTGCACATTGATGCCTCTGAAACTGTCTGGGACTCCTTGCTTCCATCCCAACAAGGCATATGTGCGGGAGGTCCGATGGTCTGATCTGATGTCAATATCCCTTACTCTCCTGTCCGGGGCCAATGTCTTCACTGCTTGACTGATCTGCTCTTCAGCCCAGACCTCTCCAGGGAGCTCAATCACCACGTTCAACTCTGGGCAGGCACATTCCTCACCACACCATTGGATCGTAGCGGCAGGGTCCATGCTGGTGCTTGTAGGATTGTTGTCTTGAGAAATTGATTGCTGAGTAGCAGCACATCCCGGATGAGCCCCCACGTGTAGTGCTACCCCCAGAGGAGCAGCTTAAGTATAGTTGGTTCCGTACTCTCAACCCCAAGAACTGCCCCAGCCCCTCTGGCACACCTAGCAAACAGTGTACTTGCAAGCACAGTAATAACAGATACAAATATAGTAAACAGGAAGTTTGTTTACTGGGAGCCTTTCCACAATCAAAATAAACAGTAGTCTGATAACTTAAAAGTAAAGAATAGCAAACTATGATCTTTTTTTTTTTAACTCTTTTTATTGTCAAAGATATAACAATTGGTACAATATCCATGATGCTCAACATGTGCATATGCAAGAATAAGACTTTTCACATAGCATAAATATAATGCAGTACATATACAGTGCAATATGCCATAACAGACCCAGAACATATTTTGGCAAAACACCATCTCAGAAAACGAAGGCTAAAAGATATCACATGAAAACCAAACGATTATATATGCTAATATATGATAATATATGCTAATACTAATTACTCCCAAAATCAAATTTGGCTAGTGTATTACTCATATCTCTCAGTTGTTAGTAATAGTAAGCGTTGAAGAACACCACACATCTCAAATTTTATTGTAGTTATGCTGGCATCCCCTGAGTTTAAAAATACGTTTTTCATAGGGTAAGATTTGATTTACCAAATGCATCCAATGACGAATAGGGAGTGAAAAATATTGAAGATAACTAATGTTTTAGTTTCTTTTAGGCATTTCTGGATGAATAGCATTGATAGTCAGACTGACTTTAATTTACTGACTGAGTTTATTGTCACACAGTTGGCATCATAAATATAATGTAAAAAGTATAACAGTTCAGTTCAGTGTAGGTAAAAATACATGAAATAGAATAAGTAGTTATAAAGCTGTAACAAGCTTATGGAAGCATGTGTGCCTCATGGCTGTGCCTTCTGTCTGCACGCTGTCTTATGAGTCAAGAAGAAACAGGAAAATTACATTGTCTTCGGCTTCTGAGAGAAGTCAGCTGTTCCAACTTGTCTAAGGGTATAAGAATAGACTTCGTGTGTGGAATTGTCTGAAGACTGGTCAGCGTTCCCCTGTGTGTGTGTCCTTGTGTGTGTATCCTTGTGTGTGTCCTTGTGTCAGTGTTGCCAACCTACCAGATTGAAATTTACTGACACGACACCCAAAATTTACTGGCAAAGCCAAGTTTTTACTGGCATTTCCAAAAGTTACAAAATTACAGATGTAAGTGCAAATTTCAGTATTTAGGCTACAAATAAGAACAATATGCAATTAGCAATGTGATTTAAGGCAAAAAGCATATTTCTTATTTTATTCTCAATATAGTAAGTAAGTGGATCAGAGACAGGACTCAGGGGCAGGAAATTAGAATGGGCGACACACGCCCATGAAATGGACTCTCACAGTGTCACTCACAGCAAGGTACAGTCCTCTCAGTCCCATCCAGTCAAAACAGCACTGACAGTCCCGCTTGCGCCTTGCCCTGCTCCTGTCCCACAGACCCACACACAAGGCTCTGTTTGCTCCGCTTGGCTCCCTTACACCATGACATCACACGACACGCTCAGGCACCATCTCCGCCAGACCTGCCCCCCCGGTACCACCTGGACACACTGCAGCAGGCACTTGGATGGTCCTGGCCAGCTCTGGACCAGAGCTGCGCATGCCCAGTTCTAAACCAAGCATCACAGCCATATTTTTTACTGGCAGCTTTTTTCTCTTACTGGCATTTACTGGCAGGAGAAAAGTGCCCGTTTTTTACTGGCTGCCAGTAAAAATACTGACGGTTGGCAACACTGCCTTGTGTGTGTGTCCTCCAAAATATGGATGCCTTGTCTTTTTCTATGCTCCATGTGGACGTCATAACTTCACAAAACTCAGAATCTTGTATGGTACGCATTAATGTTAACTTCAGCAATATGCCATACAAGAGGAGGTACTAATTCAGAATCATATATGGACTTTGATTGACAAGCCCACATGTAACACGCTATTCTTGTTTTGTAATGTGCTGATCATGTTATATAACCAAAAGTATATTAACCGCTTCCCGACCGCCCACTGCATATATACGTCAGCAGAATGGCACGGGCAGGCAAAAGCACGTACCTGTACGTGATCGTGCATTTGCCTGCCTGTGGGTCGCGTGCGCGCCGCCAGCGGCGCGCTCGCGACCCGGTCGGGAGCTCCGTGACCCCGGCCGCGGGACTAGCGGACCCGATCGCCGCTGGTGTCCCGCGATCGGGTTACGGAGCTGAAGAACGGGGAGAGGTATGTGTAAACAAACCTCTCCCCGCGCTTCCTACTCTGCCTGTCATTGATTTTGCTGTTCCCGGTCATCGGGAAAGCCGATCAATGACGTCAGACGTCAGCCCCACCCAATAATGTAAACAAAAAAACACACACGTCACAGCCCATAACCCCTCCCCTCCCCCTAGTGGTTAACCCCTTCACTACAACTGTCATTTATACAGGAATCAATGCATTTAAATAGCATTGATTGCTGTATAAATGACAATGGTCCCAAAAATGTGTCAAAAATGTCCGATGTGTCCGCCATAATGTCGCAGTCACAATAAAAATCGCTGATCGCCGCCATTACTAGTAAAAAAAAAAAAATATTAATAAAAATGCTATAAAACTACCCCTCATTTTGTAAACGCTATAACTTTTGCGCAAACCAATCAATAATCGCTAATTGCGATTTTTTTTTACCAAAAATATGTAGAAGAATACGTATCGGCCTAAACTGAGGAAAAAAAAATGTTTTTTTATATATTTTTTGGGGCTATTTATTATAGCAAAAAGCAAAAAATATTGCATTGTTTTCAAAATTGTCGCTCTATTTTTGTTTATAGCGCAAAAAATAAAAACCGCAGGGGCGATCAAATACAACCAAAAGAAAGCTCTATTTGTGGGAAAAAAAGGACGCCAATTTTGTTTTGGAGCCACGTCGCACGACCGCGCAATTGTCAGTTAAAGCGACGCAGTGCCGAATCTCAAAAAGGGGCCTGGTCCTTTGGCTGCCAATTGGTCCGGGGCTGAAGTGGTTAAAGTAACACCTATTACCAACTTAAACAACATTAAGTAAATACATACAAACACTAATGATTAGAACTGAGATTACACTAATCCCAACAGCATTTAAGCAAATATATGCATTATTCCTCTAATTACATAGATCCTGTCTATTCTTGACTTTCCATGACATTCTATACCAGTTACCTTATATGTCATACTCAAACTAGCTACATACACCAGCAATATCTGACATATTACTGACTCAGCTTCAGCTGAAGGTCTATTTTACCAAACATCTGATCAAGGTCATTCACACATATTAATATTATGATTAATCACTCCAAATATATTTTGCAAGCTTACCATGAATATAATATAACACCTATAAGTACAGAATTTTGAATTTGGAATAATATTCTAACAGGGAGGGGTAGGTTGGATCCACTTAAGTGCCACAGCTTTTCTGGCCAAGAACAATGTTTCTCTTAACATAGTCCTGGTATATCTCTGCCACTGCTCGCAAACTGTGATCTTTAACGGTGTAAATCAAAACCATATGTAGACTTCAAAATGGCACAGTCAAACAACTTAAATGACTCTAAAATGGCCTATGGACTCAGGCATAAAGGGGAACAGATCTGGCTTAAACACGGTCAGTCTGTTTCCCTCAAATCCTGAAATCACAGACCCAGGCAATGATCATGTGAGGCAATAGGCCACAAAAGCAAATTATCACTTTAACAATTAACGTGAGAGTTTTTCTTTAAATGTAATCAGTGGAATCACTAAATTACTGGTACCAAAAGAGTAACAGAAAGGGTCCTCACAATGGAGATATCAAGGATCTTCGGCTAGCCTGGCATTGGTGCACTTGGTGTCCTGTTGAGCAGGATAAACAAAGTGTACTTGATAGTATCCTGGTAAGGCAAAGTGAAATGTAGGATGCTAGCAGTATCCTGCTAAGGCAGATGTAATGTAATGACTGTTCAGCAGGGTGTAGATGTTCCTGCAAATGCGGGCACTGGTCTTTGGGATTAAATGAGTTTGTATCCGGTGGTACTACAAATACGAGAGATGTGAACAAAGACAATGGTGTCTGTATACAGTGTCCGGTGGTACTACAAATACCAGAGATGTGAACAAAGACAATGGTGTCTTTATACAGTGTCTATGTGATTAAATGGGCAGGTGCCAGCTCACCAAATACTGCGACTGATGAAGCTGGTGGTGATGAAAGTGACTTTACAGGCTCTCCCTCTGGTTTTTGGCTCAGGGGATGGCATCTGACTTCCGCCACGGCCTACCCAGATCAGCTACTGTGTGATTCAGATGGAGCAGAAACGGTCTCCTGGCTGCCGCTGGACAGTAAAGCAGTGCTCTCCGCAGGTGCTCCAAAGATGCACGTGTGGTGACTCTTCTTGTGCAGGCCGCAACTCAGCCTCAGCACTCTCCAACACAGAGCCCCTGCTTGCAGATCCAGGCCAGCGTCCCAAGAGAGTTATCAAGGCCTAGACCAGCCTTTTTATATCTTCTCCCAGCAGTCTGTTCTTCTCTCCTCAGCAGTCTGAAGTTGTAGTCCTAAAACAGTAAAATCTCAATGGGAAACTTGAGTCCTGGAACTACAATTCCATGTATGCTTTGCTTCCTGGTGTTAATCACTCTGCTGGCAGAATGTGATGACACCATCTTTGCTGCCTCTAGAGGGAAACAGTGTCACTGCAGCAATGTTGCAGAGTGTCTTCTGATACTGCAGGTAAGGTAGCCAGCTCACTGCTACATCTACTTTTCATAAATGAATAATCAATAATTTCTCCTAGAAATGATGAGTAGTTGTTATCCTCCATTTTAGGTTGAAGAAATGATTCACCTTCAAGTATTCATTTGCTCATTCAGATAAATAGGGCTCTTTCTGCTTAATCCGTGTGTTGCTCCCATTCCTCAAGGTTTTTCCTAATAAAGGGGTACTTACAGCCCATGACGCAGCATTTTTTAGCTCATCATGACAGGGGAAACCTAACAGCATAGCTCCACCCACACCTACGTCTATATATGTAAATAGCCTATCAAAGAAGATTCTGTTTCAATGTTTTTATTAAAGTTTTAAAACAGGATAACAATACAGCAGTAAAACTTTGGTGGCAAATTCAGGTAAAATCCAGCAATGTAGATGGGACACATCAAACATGTATATACGATAAGGGCACAGGTGGTGAATGCAGTAAACTTGTACAGGTCAAAATATACAATCATGTATCAACCAAAGAGAGTCAAGTATAGAAATGAGGAGCAAGTGTTCTAGATCAATGAGTAAAATGTAAGTAGGCTAGAGCCAGGCACCCACTGCATTCCACACTGGGAAATATTGTAGGCATGACCATCATTACACAATACGACCCATTATAGTTAATAAGATATCATTGTACCATCAAAGAAGGAGAAGAAAAGGAAGGAGAAGATAAAGGAAAGGACTACAACCCATCCAAGCGCCAGACCCAACCACCACAACAAAGCTATCACAGGGGGTTCTAAGTGACACACCCATTGCCAGGGACCTACCATAGGAGGCCCAACATCCTGTTAGAGGTTACCATTGCTTACTTGATTTTAAAGGAGCTATTCGAAAGCTGTCATCCTTATCATAGTCTGACCATTTGGTGAGTCATTAAGCTGGAACAAGCATATACCTGTAGCCAGTTAAGGGTTGCTTGGTTTTAGTATAAATGACAGTGTGCAAAGTACACTGGAACAATCTGTAGGAGTGGCCAAAATATTAATGAGGTTTAAAACATTTTATTGAAAGCAAATCTATGCTTTGCATGGCAAAGCAATTGGTTGCTTTAATGCCCCCTTCCCTGCAGCTCTGTGCAACCACCAAGAGCTATGGAAATACCAGGCATGGAGCAGCATGTGCTGGGTGGTTGGTCCAGCAATGTCACATGGGAACCTGTGTATGATCCAATTAAAATCCAATTTAAGCTTGCACATGGCTGATTTACCCATGTTACCCACAGGGCAAAGCACAAGTTTGCATTAAATAGCTGATAGTTGAATATGTATTTTTTGCTGTGAGATGGAACTTTGTTTCCTTTATAGTGAATACTCCAGCATGTGGCCTATTTTGGCAGCTCTATCTTGGTGAATGTTGTGCCTGGTTTGAAAATATTATAAGGTAGCAGTAAGGTAGCCTTACACTCAGTGGACTTATGTTTTACTGACATTCATGGAGGATTATACGTTGGATGCTACTATAAGATACTCTTGCACTGGAGCCTGCAATCTGACATTCCTTCAAATATATACAACTGCTTTATTTATAGAACTTTCATGGAGATGGCCATGCATTAAAGGTGCCTCTTGACCTAGAACCTAAATGCAATTCACATGCTATCCCAGTCTTTACTGTATATATCTAGTGTCTGTGACTACAGGAGGCTGATCCTTGTATTTCTGCAATTTTACTACAGCCTCTGAACACTTTTGTGTGGCAAGATTTATTGTGACACACACATGGCTTTTTTTCTCAGAAAGTAGGTGCAGGAACTCAACCACGACCACCCAAAACCCCCTTGACCCCCACACACACCCTCCAAACAGCATCAAAAATTGGGTGTGGTCATATATCACTAACGGTGGGGGGTCTTAAAGGGGCATTAAATACCAGGAGTGCATAGGACCTCCCTGCACACTGTAAATGGCATCCAGTGGGGGTGCCAGCACTCAGTGGGAGCCACTCAGGAGACCAGATTTGTGGGAGCTGCTGAGAGACAAGCTGTCACTTTTAAGCACATAAGTCGGACTTCTGTGTATACAAGTGATAGCGCTGAGCAGGGGGCAGAGGGCCTAAGCCAGAGGTGGTGGAACTGAGTTCCACCAAGTTCCAGCTGAAAAAAAGCCCTGGACACACATAATATTGTTTGCAAATGTGTGCATATGGATCTAATGTAGTTCTAATGTGATCTGCTATACTGCAACATATCTCAATTTCTTGTTACTAGACTCTTATCGCATGCAAAAGTACATCACCACAGCTGACTTCAGACATTATCCAGTGATTTCTACCACATGCAAATTATACCATCACAGCTGGCCTCAGACTATAGCCAGTGATCCTTGACATTGAGGTCTGGTCATGTATACAACAAATATTTGACTTTACCTTTACATTTATATTGCATACACTTACCTCCCAACTTTCTCTGATGAGAAAGGGGAACATATTTAAGCACAATGTATACATGCAAATGATACCCCTACTGTGTCCCATATTTTGTGGATGATAAGGATATGCATAAAAAAAATGGTTATGGTTGATTTTTTTATATTACTATGTTTGATTTATATTAGCCTTTCAACGTGTCGAATGCAATGATTTAGAGGTGGGATGAAAGACTTCAGTATAGTTAAACACTTTTTGTAGTTAAATAGTATTTTTTTAATAAAGGTCTATACATTAGACCAAAAAGAGGGACAATTTGAAAGTAATGAGGGATAGAAGACTTTGGTTCCAAAAGAGAAACAGTCCCTACAATGAGGGACAAAAGAGGGTTATGCTTACACGCCTACATACAGTATACTGTATATTTTTACATAAATTGTCAACAATTATGATTTAAGATATCTGTTCACCTATTACCATTAGAAATATAGGGTAATAAGTATTATTTCATTTCATTTCAGCTTTATTGAAATGATACAACCTTCATTGTTGGAAGGAACAGGATGACTTCCTAATTTTTTCTTACCACTATGGCTGTCAGACATTTTGATGGACTTTTGACATAATATTTTTTTATATGTTTGTATGATTTCTAAGTTATAGAACAGTTCAATTTAAAGCATTCTCTTTATTGTTCCCCTTTATATCACTTTAATGAGATATTTACCTTATGTTTTGGGTTCAAACTTGTTATGACAGTGACATACTTACTTAGTATTGTGAACAGCCCAGATAATGAATAATATGAGTTAGCATCGTTTAAATTGTAAAACCTGACAGAAATGTTAAGTTTTCCACTCTATATTCTAATTTAAAAAAAGTTTTGGCTGGAGTATGGCTTTAACAATTTGGTAATTTACTTAAAGAGTATGTAGACCCTAACAATAAACTATACTTACAGTGCCTTGAAAAGTATTCATACCCCTTGAAATTTTTTCCACATTTTCTCATGATACAACCAAAAACGTAAATGTATTTTATTGGGATTTTAAATGATTTTATATGATGCAAGCATGTGACCAACACAAAGTGGCAAATAATTGTGAAGCGGGAGGAAAATGATAAATGGTTTTCAAATTTTTTTACAAATAAATATCTAAGTGTGGCGTGCATTTGTATTCAGCCCCCTTTACTCTGAGTGGAACCAACTGCCTTCAGAAGTCACCTAATTAGTAAATAGAGTCCACCTGTGTGTAATTTAATTTCAGTATAAATACAGCTGTTCTGCAAAGCCCTCAGAGGTTTGTTAGAGAACCATAGTGAACAAACAGCATCATGAAGAAAAATAACACACCAGATAGGTCAGGGGTAAAGTTGTGGAGAAGTTTAAAGCAGGGTTAGGTTATAAAAAAATATCCTAAGCTTTGAACATCTCATGGAGCACTGTTGTATCCATCATCCGAAAACGGAAAGTGTATGGCACAACTGCAAATCTATTAGTCATGCACTCCACAAATCTGGAAGAGTGGCAAGAAGAAAGACATTGTTGAAAGAAGGTCATAAGAAGTCCCATTTGCAGTTTGCGAGAAGCCATGTGGGGGACACAGAAAACGTGGAAGAAGGTGTCCTGGTCAGATGAGACCAAATTTGAACATTTTGACCTAAAAGCAAAACGCTCTGTGAAAACTAACACTGCACATCATCCTGAACACACCATCCCCACCGTGAAACATGGTGGTGGCAGCATCATGTTGTGGGGATGCTTTTCTACAACAGGGACAGGGAAGCTGGTCAGAATTGATGGGAAGATGGATGGAGCCAAACACAGAGTAGTCTTAGAAGAAAACATGTTAGAGTCTGGGGAGGAGGTTCACCTTCCAGCAAGACAACGACCCTAAACATACAACCAGCGTTACAATGGAATGGTTTAGATCAAAGCATATTCATGTGTTAGAATGGCCCAGTCAAAGTACAGACCTAAATCCAAATGAGGATCGGTGGCAAGACTTGAATATTGCAGTTCACAGATGCTCTCCATCCAATCTGACAGAGCTTGAGATATTTTGCAAAGAAGAATGGGCAAAAATGTCACTCTCTAGATGTGTAAAGCTGGTAGAGACATCCCCAAAAACTCTTGCAGCTGTAATTGCAGCGAAAGGTGGTTCTACAAAGTATTGACTTGGGGGCTGAATACAAATGCATGCCACACTTTTCAGATATTTATGTATAAAAAAAATTGAAAACCGTTTATCATTTTCCTTCCACTTTACAATAATGTGCCACTTGTTATGTCTATCACATAAATTCCCAATAAAATACATTTACGTTTTTGGTTATAACATGCCAAAATGTGGAAAATTTCAAGGGGTATTAATACTTTTTCAAGGCACTGTATATGCCCCTATTTGGTCTGTTAAATGAACCATTGAAAGAGTGTCATGGATACCGAGTGCTAGTATCCTGTGAAACAATAAGCAACCTCCTAAACCAAATATATACAGAGAGTAGGATCATGCACAGTAGATCAAGCAGAGTGAGCAAGGGGCAAGCCAGAACAGGGGAACAGGAGCAAGAAAGCAGGTGGAGAATCAGGAATGGCATAAAGATCAGCATGCAGGTACATGGTTTGCAGGTCAGGGGCACATGGACAGAGAACAGCAAAGCAAGGGGAAGTAGCACAGGAAAGACTAAATACTTTTTCAGAAACGAGCATTAGGTGATGGCTGATTACTATGAGCTTCTAGCTGCTTAGAGACACCTGCTGGTGGACACCAGAACTACAGCCTATTGATCTGGAAACCACAGTGCCACCAGCGGGTGAACCAATTCCTGACAAAGAGTTTTGCTATATATGTTCAAAAATTGCAAAAAAAAACCCACAAAAACTGTAAATTTGGCAGGAACTCCGGTAGGTTTGTAAGTTTTAGCGCACTCAATTGACTGTGTGTTTTAAAGGGGTTGTACAAGTTAATTTAAAAAATAAATAAATAACAAACATGTCATAATTACCTCCTCTGATCAAAGGGTTTTGCACAGAGTGGCCCTGATCCTCCTCTTCTGGGGTCCCTCAGTGGTGCTCCTGGCTCCTCCTCTTCTTGAGTGCCCCCACGGAGAGCAGCATTCCATGGGTGCACTCGTGCGGCCATGACCTGATTCCTGCTGCATCTATTGACACAGACAGCAGGACTCGGCCCTGCCCCCGGCTCCCGTGTCACTGGATTTGATTGACAGCAGAAGCCAATGGCTTCTGCTGCTATTAATCTATCCAATGAGGACCGGATACAGCGGCTGGAGCTGCTTTGCTTGTCCCCTTAGCTGGAATGATCGGGTTCAGGTAAGTAAAAGGGGGGCTCTGGGGGGCTGCTGCACTATAGAAGGTTTTTCACCTTAATGCATAGAATACATTAAGGTGCTAAACCTTGAGGGTTTACAACCCCTTTAACTACAAAACACCTCCCCCTATATTATGGAAAGGAGGAGAAATGTAGTAGTAGAGGCCTGTAGTCCTAAAATACTTTCTGTCCTAGGGTAAAAACGCTGCCTCTCCATAGATACAGTAGGGTGAGTGAGCTTTGTTACCTATGACAGGAATTGGGTTACTGATAGAATCATAAGGAGGAAATAAAGGGAAAAAGTCAGAAAGATGAAAACAAATACAGCCAGTGCATCTTGGTAAGCTGCATAAAATAAGATTTGTGTTTTTTTTTCTAAAGTGGTTCTAAAGTCAGAAGGTTTTTTATCTTAATGCATTCTGTGCATTAAGATAAAAAACATTTTGTGTGCAGCTCCCTCCTCAGCCCCACTAATACCTACCTGAACCCATCTCGATCCAGAGATGTTGCACGAGAGACTTGGCTGTCCAGGACTCTCCCTCCGCATTGGCTAAGATAGCAGTGGGGCGTCATTGGCTTCTGCTGCTGTCAATCAAAGTTGGTAAACCAATGAGGAGAGAGAGGGGCAGGGCCAAGCCATGGCTCTGTGTCTGAATTGACAAGCTGCTTGTTGTGGGGGCAATCAGCAGGAGGGAGGGGCCAGGAGCACCAACGGGGGAAGAGAAGGCTCTGGGCCGCTCAGTGCAAAACCACTGCACAGAGCATGTAAGTATAACATGTTAAACGGAAAAAAAATTGAGACTTTAGTATCATTTTAAATACACTTTAATGAATACCGCTTATAAAGTTTATCATTACATTGCCCAGATTTTCTTGTTGTGTCTCCAGACTATTTATGTGCTCTTCAACCACCTACTGGGCACACCTCCCCAGGGATTGGCCCCATAAATATTTAGACGATCATTTGACCTGCTCCACTCCTATCTTCTGGAGCCTTTCAGATGGCACGGAGAAGCAATCAGGCCTGCTGCTGAGCAGTCCAAGACAATAAGCAACTTTTCCACTGATTACAGAGCCAAAAAAGAACAACATTTACATAACATCCTAGCACCTAACTAAATACACCTATTTATATGGCAAGTGCATAACTGGGTCATAATTTGCATACTTACTAACATTATGGTTCTAGTTCCTGGGACATTGGTAACTGTGCCCATAGTCCAAATTTCATACCCCCAAATCATGTCCACTTTATGGGTTGTGGACACTTGCAGCCATTATCCCTGCAATACATACCTTTTTGATTTACTGCACATGTGCAGTAGCCCAAATAACGTTGATGATGTGATCCCAGGACATGACCCAGGACTCAGCATTGGTCAGACTGAGGGCCAATATGCAGGGCTGTGTTAGCAAATCCGGGACAGTTTACATTATTCGATTTGCCATATGGTATTTTGCTGCAGTATTATGTATAATGGGTTTGGAACAATCAGCTCAGCAGCAGTGTGTTCCTGGGAGCTATTTTATGATAAACTTCTGAGAGAGAAAGCGGGACACCTTTTAGCAAAAAGATAAGAAGACACAAGGACACCCCCTGCCAGGCCCCTAGTTATTATGTGGGCCATGAAAAAAAAATTTTGACCACTCTTTTGCTTTATACTGGCTTTTCCAAATAATAAATGCAATGATATAGAGGTTGGATGAAATGTTCAGAGCAGTGTAATGCCGCGTACACACGACCGGACTTTCCGGCAGAAAAGGTCCGACGGAATCATTCCTTCGGATATTCCTATTATGTGTGGGATAATCCGATCGTTTTTCCTAAAAAAATTCCGATGGACCTAGAAATAGAACATGCTTTAAATATTTCAGAAGGAATCAATTTCTATCGGGAAAACCGCTGGTCTGACGGACAGCTATTGGCTACTGTGTATGTAAAAATGTAGCGCTGAGAGATAGATGGTCCTTATTTTGTTTGAATAGTACTATTAATATATAGTTAATATTCTATATGAGTATGGTACCTCATACAACCAGGATAAAGGGATAATTCACCAGGTTTAACTGGGACTAGAACAATCATAAGTCCTATAAACGGTCTTGATTGTGAAAAAAATCCTGTTGCACTAAAATGATATTATGCATAAAATTATGAAAAAATATACAAAACGCCTGTAGATATATAAATAATATACAGTAAAAGGCCCAATAAAATTATGGACTAAAAACACGTGTAACTTAAAAACGTGAATTCTGTGAATTCTGTGATTCTGTGATAAATATATTGTGATAATATACAAAGCAATAAATGTGAAATATCGAACGTAAATTCTTAAAAAATGAGTGATTGGTGAAAGTCAACCAGACTATACAAATGCATGTATAGTAGTGAAGTCCATATGTAAATGGCTAGTGATCAACTGTTCTAGGTGAAGTGATTGTTGTCTGATGACTTCTACGGTATCATGGTAAAAGAATGCTTAGACCGGACAAGCAATCATATGGGAGCACACTCAACCCGATGGCGTGTGTCACGCACCATCGGGTTGAGTGTGCTCCCATATGATTGCTTGTCCGGTCTAAGCTTTCTTTTACCATGATTCAACACATGATTGAAAATCTGGATCATTGACGCTCATTCCCCACCTGCTGTCCATCTTCCTGCTGCCCATCTGTCCATGCCACATTGAGCCAAGCCTTGGAGCCATCTTGTGGAGCAAGGACCTGTCAGCCCCTTACCAATAAGCTTATTACAACTTGTGAGGCATATGCCCCTTCAAGTCTGTGACATCTGGTAAGCCTCACTCCTATAGGCGTAGAAGCCATCAGACAACAATCACTTCACCTAGAACACTGAACAGTGTCACCAGTTGATCACTAGCCATTTACATATGGACTTCACTATTATACATGCGTTTGTATAGTCTGGTTGATTTTCACCAATCACTCATGTTTAAGAATTTACGTTCGATATTTCACATTTATTGCTTTGTATATTATCACAATATATTTATCACAGAATCACTTGTTATTAATTCACGTTTTTAAGTTACACATGTTTTTAGTCCATAATTTTATTGGGCCTTTTACTGTATATTATTTATATATCTACAGGCGTTTTGTATATTTTTTCATAATTTTATGCATAATATCATTTTAGTGCAACAGGATGTTTTTCACAATCAAGACCGTTTATAGTATATTTACGGTCTAATGACTTATGATTGTTCTAGTCCCAGTTAAACCTGGTGATTGATCCCTTTATCCTGGTTGTATGAGGTACCATACTCATATAGACTATTAACTATATATTAATAGTACTATTCAAACACAATAAGGACCATCTATCTCTCAGCACTACATTTTTACATACACAATTTTCTACCTACCGATAGACTTTCGGCAATGTCAGCTGCTCCATTTATATAATAACACACAGATACAGCGCAGTATTTACCCCCCTTTTTAGCTATTGGCTACTGGCTATTGAACTTCCCTTTCTAGTCCCGTCGTACGTCATCGCGTTCGAAACGAACGGACTTTGGTCCGATCGTGTGTGAGCAAGTCTGTCCGTTTGGTCCAATCGTGTGTGGGCAAGTCCGTTCTTTCGGGACTCAGTCGGAACTCCGTCGGGAAGACCGTCTGAGTTTATTCTGACGGAAAGTCCGGTCGTGTGTACGCAGCATTACACTTTTGGCAGTTAAATAGTACATTTTCATACAGGTCTATACATCAGATTATAAAGAGGGACAAAGGAGGAGGAAAGAGGGACAATAGAGTTGGCTCTAAAGAAGGGAACAGTCTCTCTATATAAGGAGGTTGGGAGCTATGGTTATTTTATTTCATTGGCAGCTATGATGTAAAATGGTATTTCATCCTTGATGCGAAGCCAAAAGCATAGCTGAATAGCAGGCATATTATTTAACAATTTGTAAACGTGCATATTGCATCATTAACCATTTACATTTTATATAGTGTCCTGTCGCACTGTTAAATGTACTGTAAAAAGCTACCAGTAACCTTTTTGACTTTAGGTGTCGATGCGCTCACTGTGTCAACACAAACCATCATGAAACATTACTGCAGTGTGAAAAAAAAACTCCCAGCTAGCAATTAATATGCTTTATGTGTGCTGCAATGCTAAAATCCTTCATTTGTTGAATGCCATAAGTGCCCATTAAGGGCGGCATCAATTCTTGCCAAATGAAAGGAGCATTTATGGTTTGTGGAAAATTACAGAGGAAAGAGTGAGAAATAAATCCTCAGCTATGCTTTACTGTGACCTGGAAACCCGAAGGTACTCTCCTCGCATCAGTACATGCAAGCATGAGCAAATAATGAAAAATCCACACTGTAGATACAAGCACATATAAATAAGTACCACAGTTAACAAACCAATGTAGCAAAACACAGCACTTTTTATTGTTCCTTCAACAGCAGATTTTTTTTCCAGTAATGTGAATTATTGTATGTAGGAACATAATTGCAATAAAAAAAAATCAACTTGGGCAGCATAGTGGCTAATGCCGTGTACACGATCAGACTTTCCGGCGGACTCAGTCTGGTGGCCCATAGTCCGGCGGACATTCCGATCGTGTGTGGTCTCCAGCTGACTTTTTCCTCCCAAAAGTCTGCCAGACCTATATATAAAACATCTTTTAAATCTTCCTGCCGAAAGGCCGCCCGTCTGCATGCAGGTCCAACGGACTTTCGAAATTAATGGACTTGCCCACACACGGAGTAAAGTCTGTTCATTTTGAACGTGACTCGAGGTACGACGGGGGTAGAGAAGGAAGTCAATCTCGCCGCTTTGATCGGCGAGATGGACATCTTGCGAGCCCCATCGCCTGGTATGGATTTTGAGGGTCGTGTCAACATCGGAAGAAGAGAAGAAGGAAGAAGAAGATGACGGCGGCGGCGACGACGAACCAGAAGCCAATGCTAGTAAAAGAGCTGAAAGAAGAAAGCGGAGAGCGGGAGAAGAGGCCGGATAAGGGTCTGGTATGGACTTTGGAGGGACCCCATACCGTTTTTTTGGCGTAGGGGGTTACCCTCAAAATCCATACCAGGCGACGGGGCTCGCAAGGTGTCAAACTCGCCGATCAAAATGGTGAGGTTAACTTCCTTCTCTAGTCCCGTCGTACAAAATTAACGGACTTTGCTCCGTGTGTGGGCAAGTCTGTTCATTTGGAAAGTCCATCGGACCTCCGCCGAAAGCGGAAAGTCCGTCGGACCTCCGCCGAAAGAGGAAAGTCCGTCGGACCTCCGCCAAAAGCGGAAAGTCCGTCAGACCTCCGCCGAAAGCGGAAAGTCCGAGAGTGTTTTACTTGGCATAAGTGGTTAGCACTTCCGCCTAGCAGCACTAGGGTCATTCTCCCTGTGCCTGCGTGGGTTTCCTCCAGATACTCTGGTTTCCTCTCACATTCCAAAGACATGATGGTAGGTTAATTGGCTAATGACTAAATTGGCCCTAGTATGTGAGTTATGGACCCTTAGATTGGAAGTTCCTTGAGGGCAGGGACTGATGTGAATATACAATATATACATGTAAAGCACTGTGTAGATTGGGACATCTCTATATAAGTACCTGAAATAAATAAAACATTATTATATTGATAACAATTGTGTATATAACATTTCTATTAAATCCAAAATTAAATAAAACATTACATTCAAATCAATTAACCCCTTCATGCCAACATAACACATATATGAGGCCTCACTGGACTGGGCTTTTTGCTGTGGGGCCGCATATATGTGTTTCTGTCTTGGGACTGGGAGCGCGCCGCACAGCTCGCTTCCACCACAGAGACCGGGGTCTCACTGAGAGCCCCTAGTCCCATACGAACTGCCGATTCTGGGTCACCTGATCGCTGTGGTGGCCTCTGATTGGCTACCACAGTGATCTGTCACTGTAAGACCCGCCCCTGTGTTTCTCTCTCTGTGAATGGAGAGGAAAGATACATTGTATCTGTCTCTCTTTGCAGAGAGAGAAAAAAAAATGTGTGTAACAAAATAAAATAATAATAATAAAAAATAAAAGAAAAAATATAGAAAAAATACCTAGATCAAGGTTTGATTTATGTTAGTGCCAGGGTAAGTGGGGGTCAAGTAAGGATCAAAGGTCAAGGTCAAAGGTCAGGACCAGTATATTTTGGGCAGTATATATTGTTTTTAAATTATTATCAGTGTCAGTTAGTGTCAGCTTGTTTTAGCTAGGACAAAAAAACAAAACAAAACAAGACGTGCACTATTGTTTCTGGGCTGTACCACGGGTACAAACAACATATAACATACATATACACTATATTGCCAAAAGTATTGGGACACCTGCCTTTATACACACATGAACTTTAATGGCATCCCAGTCTAAAGCCCCATACACACGGTCGGACTTTTTCATGGATTCTGTCCGATCGGACAAGGTTGTTGAAAAATCAGACCGTGTGTATGCACCATCGGACAGTGTTCGTCGGTTTGTCCGACGGACAAAGTCTTATCTCATGCTGGAAATCTTTGCCGTCAACACGGTCCGATCACACCAAATCCGACCGTGTGTACGCTTGTCCGACGGACAAAGTGCTACGCATGCTCAGAAGAAATTCTGTGACGGAAGCGCTCGGTCAGGTAAAACTACCTTTCCTAATCGACACAGCACATTCGTCACGCTGCAATGTTAAAATGTCTTTAATGCAGCGCATTCTCTTTTTCTTTACAATGCAACAAGAATGACATCTTTTAGCTGCTCCTATTCACCCGCACTTCTCACAAACTTACTTCTTTATTACTTTGCAGCATTTATACACTACATGTTTATTTTGACTCTGAACGGAAAAGAATCTTTGTTCTTTTTTTACCATGATTTGTCTTTTTTTTTTTTTTTTTGGGGAATACATATTTGAATGTTTTTTTTTTTTTTTTTTTGGAGGGGGGTTGTGTGTCTCAAATTAACAAAAACACATTATTAACATTTGTATTTCTTGCTTAAATTTACTAGGAGGTTGTTTGTTGTTGGTGCCCCTTGTTAATTCTACTTTAGGATTAGTGAAATGTACCTGCTTACTCAAAGAAAAACTGTCATTGTAGCAAAGTAAAACACAATAGTCAATGATTATTTCAAATCCAAAAAACCTTTATTTAGGTCACACCAACAAACCAAAGAGGAACGCAGCCATGGTGAAACTTGGGGAATTTGCAAAGTCTTGGCCCCCCACGGCAACCATCATTGTTCAAGCGTAGAAAATTGGGGGCCTGAGGAGTACGTATATTAAGGGGAGTGCAATCTGGTCGTGAAGTCCAAAGTATCCGGAACTGCAGCAGATGCCATCTAGGTCCCCAGGCTCTGGTACTACAAGAGGCTCCATCTTCTCTCAGACCAGACTGATTCCAGGTCGTCACTCTCAGGTCTTCCTTCCACGCTTCCTTGCACGCTGTGGCTGTCGTGCTGGTGGGGTGGCAGAAGGAGGAGGAGGAGGAGGAGGAGGCGGAGCATGGTAGCTATGGCAAACATGTGTGACTGGGGTCATCTCCCCAGCCCTACCCTTATTTAGGACATGGAGGATGAGCCCCTCACACATGTTGCGTTGCCTCACCTCCATACCCATCATTTTTGTGACAACCACCGAGCCAAAGGTCTCCTCGTCGGCGGGTGTGGCATGTAGGGAGTCTGAAGCCTCTCTGATCATGCGGAGCGCTGACTGTGCCGCATAACCCCCCCTTCTCGCCCTTTTGTACGGAAGGCGGAGGGGAGGGGTTTGGGTGTCAGTCAGGCTCCGCGGCCTAGCCCCCTCTTGGCTGCCACTACCCAGCTGGTGGCTGCCACTAACCCCTGCCTCCTCCTGACTGCCACCTTCCACAGCCACCTCCTGGCTGAGGTCTTCCTGTGTATGAAAAAGGGACATAGTTTCAGTTATTTGTTCATCAAACACACACAATTCTCATCTAGTGACTGTTGCAAAATGTTTACAAATAGAAAACCATACAATTCTCAGCCCAGCAGTTTAGATTCTGGCCCCAACTGTCTCCAACACTACTGTCAGTTGATATGTCAAACACGTTAGGAACTAAGCAATTGGGGATCCTGAATTAAGTGAACATCATTCATTATTCCCATAAATGGTAACAAAACTACTATACCTGGAACAAGCTGGGCTCCTCCACCTCTTCCATACTGGAAGGCCCAGGTTGCTCCTCGGAAGCCTCATCAGGGGTGGCCTGCGCGCAAGGAAGCGTGGAAGGAGGAGTCGAGGTTGGCTCCGTGACATCAGTCTGGTCTTTCAGAAAATGGAGACTCTGATAGTACCAGAGCTTGGGCACATAGACCTCATCTGCTGAAGTTGCAGTTTCCTCAGACTTCACGACCTTCTTCCGCTCCCTGATATACGCACTCCTCAGGCTGCCAATTTTCTTTCTTATATCATCAACAGTTGCCGTGGGGAACCTTGGCTTGACAAATTCCACAAGTTCCTCCAGGGCTGCGTGCCTCTTTGGTTTGTTGGTGTAATGTGGGTGTTTACCCTGCCATAAAAGGGGAATTTCCCTGAATTTCGCAATGAAGAGGGGGAGAAAACTCACGTCGTTGAATCCCTGCATAATCTCTGCAAGACACAACACCACACAAAACCCTCTCAATTATGTCAGTCTAAACTCTCCTAATCTTCTCCATAAAGAAGCCTCAAGTTCAAATCAGTCTAGGCTAGTTATGTACCAACGTCAAATTGTACCTTTGTTTGTAGCGATCGTCTCGTGTGAGTTTTCTCTCCCCTCGTCTCCCAGATCGTGGCTACGACACAGGCGTGTGACGTTTTATATACAGTGCGCATGCGTCAAACTCCGCCCGCCCGCCCGTTCTCGTCTATTCCCCACCCCTTCTCTTTACGGCGCAGTGGGGAGAGCACATGGCGGGGACACAGCAGGTGCGCCACAAATATCCCACCAACGAGGAGGAGGACGAGGAAAGTCCGGAGGCAGAAACGTCCCGATCCCGGAGCCTGAAATTCAAGGCCTCCAATATGTCATTTGGAGAAATGTTGGAGATGGTGGACATATTAAAGAGGAGCGACTATGATGGGAAGTATGGGCCTTACCTCAACCCCAATGTCCGCAAGGCCAAGATCATGTCTAAAGTTGTGAGGAGGCTGTACAATCAGTTTGGGGTACAACGATCCAAGGAGCAACTGAGGGAACGCTTGTCAGACCTGAAACTGAGGGAGGCCGATCAGTACAGAAAGATCAAGCGAATTCTTCAAAAAAGTAAGTAGTTGTGTTTTGTGTTTGATTTCTTGTTTGCATACTGCTCCATTGTGGTTTGATTTTTACAAAGTTGTACATTCCAAAATGGCCACTTTCAGGTTCGTCTGTGCATTCGATCGTACTCAGCCTCGATCTTTCTGCCACTGTCATGGTCGTGTGTGTGTCCATTCGATCGTACGCAACCTCGATCGTTCGGCCACTTATAATACGATGTTTGGTGTTTTTTTGGGGGAAAGGAAGTTTGTTCTCACTAGAAATGTCATCAAGAATGTAAAGCCAATTTATTCAATGTAAAGGAGAGGTCACCCAGTAGCTGTTTACCCATCTGGACTCTAGAGCACTAGTGCTGGGACACCCAAACCCCCTTTTTATTAGGCTTTTCCACACATGTGCTCCAGTGGATACTAGAGGGGGGTCTCCATCACACAAACTTCTACCAAAAAGCTAGTCAGTTTAGCACCTTTACAAAGTGACTACATTCATGTAGTTGACATTTGTAACTGGCCAAACAAAAATAGTGTCCGTCACTTTCAAGCAATGTTTGTCATTTCCTATTTCTGCCCTCAATAGATAGTCTTGCTAAATCTTCCTTTTGTACATTCTCATAGGGGAGAGAAAACTTGGGCCGTCTGCGGAAACCCCCAAACCAACACCTCCCAAAAAAGGGGAAAGAGCAGAAGCAGAGGAGGAGGAGGAGGAGGAAGGAGAGATCATCGAACTTGGAGAAATTGTCACCACAACAGGTGAGTGTGTGAGAACACAGCTACTGGTAAGCTAATCCATGTATGGCTGCCTCATTTCCAACACCCCATTTTTGTTTGTTTGTGGTTTTTAGGTGACGTGGATGTTGTGGAAGAAAAATCGCACTTTACCACAGAGAGTGCCCACGTACTCATCGGAGAGATAATGGTCTGCAATAGAGATCTAGATTACATAAAACAAAACATCAATGATGTTCAACAAAAATTGAAGAACATCATTGATGTTTTAGGAAAAATATGAAAACGCACCAAGTAATTAACACACATTTGTGCCAGCTTCTGAACACATTTGCAACTTAAAAACTGTGTGAAATTTGGAACATGCACACATTGTGTCCACATGTGCTAGCTCCCATCATGGTGGATGAATGCCAACGTTTTTTTGGGGGTGCAAACACTTTACGAACTACGAAAGTGGTTGTGGTGAAGGGGTTGCACCCCCAAAAAACGTCCATTCATCCCCATGATGGAAAATGGCACTTTTGAAGCTTCTAGGCATGTGTTTTACCATCTAATGACCATTTTCAGACCCAAATTGTGTGCATGTTCTAAATTTCCACTTTCCGGGGGTGACCCCCCCATGTGATGAAGGCAAGATCAAACACACTTTGAACATATAGTCATGTCTGATCTTGTCTTCACTTTACAAAGTTGAACTTTCCTAGTTCATAGGTTCTGTTTTGCTCCTTGCCTGGTTTTACCAATTGCGGAATGTTTGTAAACAATGTTGTAAATAACCAAGATGTTGTCAGTTTTGGCGTGAAGATTGTAAACGCACTTGTGAAGGTTTTCCTAGTAAACTTTTTTATTTTTCTAAATGTGTGGCTTCCTTATTTAAAAAACACAATGCATTATGTATGTAAAATGTAAAGGATATGGGGGGCAATGGGTGTTATTTACTAAAGGCAAATCCACTTTGCACTGCAATTGTCTTGCCCAGGGAACTTTTTCAATGCACTTGTAGAGCATAGCGGATTTGACTTATGTAAATGACACCCACAGTGCTTTGTACGAAAACACGGAGCCCAGCATTTTTCAGAATACACACATGTCAGACCTGGTGATGAAAAGGAGTATTTTGGGTGTCAGTTATGCAGGACAAACCTTCTCTAGACCAAAGATTAGGTAGCAACACACAACATGAGAATAATCTTTTTGGGAAGAAGAGACTGTTACCTCCTTTTGCCCAGAAAGTGCATTCCCACTGTCGAAGGCAAAGGGAAAAAATGTCAAGGTAAAATAAGCTAAAAACAAGACTGAAATGACAAGAAATCATAGGTTGGTTCAAATATCAGATTTATTAAAAAATGCCTCTCACACATCGTCAGGCAGAGCAATGGCCCCCCTACCCACAAAGTACTCCATATATTGGTCGCGGACCACGCGGGCATTTAGAGGGGGCAAGCCTGGACGTGCCACTCGAAGGGCTGTGAGGTCCGCATTTGGAGGGCCCTCCACATCTGGGCCAACGGGCACCACATAGTTCCTGTTATGTCTTTTGAGGAAGTTGTGCAATATGCAACAGGCAAGAACTATGTGGTTCAGTTTGTATTCCGCCAAGTTAAATGCCGTCAGGAACAGGCGGAAGCGGCTGGCCAGGATGCCAAAAGTGTTCTCCACCACTCTTCTGGCTCTGGACAGCCTGTAGTTGAAGACCCTCTGGTCCGGGGTGAGGGTCCTCATCGGGAACGGCCTCATCACATGGGGAGTCAACGCAAACGCTTCATCTGCGACAAAGACGAAGGGGAGTCCTTCGGCATTCTCCTCTGGAGGTGGCAAGCACAGACTGCCACTTTGGAGACGCCAGTAGAACTCCGTGTGCGTAATGGCACCACCATCCGATATCCGGCCGTTCATCCCCACGTCCACATACATAAATTCGTATGTTGCCGACACCACCGCCAACATCACTACACTATTAAACCCTTTATAATTATAATAGTAGGACCCCGAGTTGGGCGGTGGGACGATGCGGACGTGTTTCCCATCAATTGCCCCTCCGCAGTTAGGAAAGTCCCAACGGCTGGCAAAGTGGGAGGCCACAGTCTGCCATTCCTGTGGCGTGGAAGGGAACTGTGGAGTGAAACAAGAAAAAAAAAATTAGTCACTTTGCACCTAAACATTGCAAGCAGATTAGACAATCAACATCTTGGAACAAGAGCATTGTATAAAATTGGAGGCTGGAAAGTATTTGCACAGAAAAGTAGAGGCTCCCCTTCACAGATGACTCACCCCCCATCAATCCCCACACTTCTGATAGGCCATTGGCAATAACTAGGGTTTTGGGGGGGGGGGGGACAGGTAACCCTCTGCACTTCATTGATTGGCAAATGGCTCAATAATGTGTGCTAGTTTGGCCAGACCCTCTGTACTTAACACTATTGGCAGCCCCCAGGAAAGATAAAATAACATTTCAACCCCCCCCCCACCCCTAAAAAAGGCAGGCACATTGTGACATTCTGAAATTACCAAGAAAGCTAATAGGAGGGAAAGAAGACAAAAAATTAGGAAATGGAATGTATGGAGGCAGCCCCTTGCACTACATGCTTTGCTGAATTCATCCCTAAAGATGCCCACTATAAAGAGGTAGGTATATAGTGTGTATGGACCTTGGGAAAGCCAGCAGATAAAGGATTGGTACCATCTGACAGAGCAGTCGGGGGAGGGGGTTCCTAATGAGTTTGCCACCCCCCCCCCCCCCAAAAAAAAAAAAAAAATTCTAAAGGGGCTCTACATGAAGTAAACCACACAGCAAACATTTGTGCATATTTTAGGGGGTGTTTGGGGACAAACAATACTATGCAGCAGACAAAAGACATTGATTAAGTGACTAGGCCATAGGTGTCTATTGGGGCAGAAGAGCATGCTGGTGAGGTAAGTGAAGGGAAAAATGCATGAAGGAGAAAAGGGGCACAGCATATTAGAACATATTGCAATCATGGTAATTAGGGAAGGAGGTCAAAAATACAAGACATTAGCAAACAGAGCATACATAGAAGGGAATAGTCAAGTATAAATGTTACCTTAATATAGTCCTCCTGCAGGACCTGAATGATGGCAGAACAGGTCTCTGGAATAATGATTCCCAGGGCCTGGGGAGAGATACCTGAAGAGAACTTCAAATCCTGAAGACTTCTCCCTGTCGCCAAGTACCTCAACGTGGCAACAAGCCTCTGCTCCGGAGTAATGGCTTGTCTCATGCAGGTATCCTGCCGGCTGATAAAGGGGGTCAGCAAAGCCAAAAGACGGAGAAAATCGGGGTCCGTCATCCTGAGAAAGTTCCTGAAATCATCAGGATTATTCTCCCGGATCTCACGAAGCAAAGGCATGTGCGAGAACTGGTCACGCTGAAGCAACCAATTCTTGGTCCACATACTCCTCGTCACTCTGTTCATGGACGGGTCTTGGGTCAAAGCTAAAAGCCCGACACCAATTCCGCGTACAGCACGAACTCGGCGACGAGTACGCACGGGAAACATCGCTCAGAAGGTCACAAAAGGTCGGCTGGTCAGAACGGACAAACAGAAAGCACCGATAAACAGCAAGGCCTGAAAGAACGAACTGAATACGAGCAACGAGCAGACAATAAGCAGTGCAAATCAAAGCGTCCTATATCAAGATATAGGCCGCAATGACCAACAAATGCGAACTGACTACAAGCACTAATAAACAGATACGCACGACAAGCACAAACTGAAGAGCAGTAACGATCTGAGTCAGAAAACTGAGAAGCGCGAATCTTAAGTCACCAAACTTCCACTAACTCTCGATAAACACGGGATCAGCAGAAGGAGCCCAACGGGTGCCTGACGTGGTGCTGAACTTCCCTTTTGTAATCTCGTGGACGACGACTTACGTCACGACGTTCTTCCGGACCGGATATTCCGACAACGTAGTCCGACCGTGTGTACGCAACACCAACATCGGACAAAGTACGTCGGACAGAATCCGACCGACCTGGTCCGCGGATTGTCCGAGCGTGTGTATGGGGCTTAAGTCTGTAGGGTTCAATATTGAGTTGGCCCACCCTTTGCAGCTATAACAGCTTCAACACTTCTGGGAAGGCTGTCTACAAGGTTTAGGAGTGTCTATGGGAATGTTTGACCATTCTTCCAGAAGCGCATTTGTGAGGTCAGACACTGATGTTGGACCAGAAGGCCTGGCTTGCATTCCATGTTTTAATTCATCCCAAAGGTGTTCTATCGGGTTGAGGTCAGGACTCGCTCATCCATGTCTTTATGGACCTTGCTTTGTGCACTGGTCAAAATCATTTTGTGGAGGGGGGATTATGGTGTGGGGTTGTCTTTTAGGGGTTGGGCTTAACCCTTTAGTTCCAGTGAAGGAACTCTTAAGGCGTCAGCATACCAAGACATTTTGGACAATTTCATGCTTCCAATATTATTGGAACAGTTTGGGGATGGCCCCTTCCTGTTCCAAAATGACTGTGCACAGAGCAAGGTCCATAAAGAAATGGATGAGTGAGTTTGGCGTGGAGGAACCTGACCAGTTTTCCTTTACCATTTACCACCAAATGAAAGCCCAATTTGTCCTGAAAAAAAAACAAGGTATAATCCACCTGGATGCACAGTAGCTGTGATGATATGTACGGTTTTACTAACACATGTCAAACTTGTAAAATTGTGCTTAGGCAATAAGATGTGTTTTACCCTTAGGTGTGAAGGGGTTAAAACCCCCAAAAGTATGATAAATAGACTGATAACTTGATATTGTGGGACCACCTACTTTATGTATTTCAGGAACCAGCTTCAAATGGTAGAGCTTTAGGGACACTAGGATACTCCCTTAATTCTTCTTTTTAAGGGCTTTTCTTGCCCAATTTTATTAAAGCAATGTTCAAGAGAATGCATGGGTTTCCTTCACAGGGGTTTTGTTTTCAGCATGGCACAATATTCAACGTACATTAACCTCCAGGGTTAAAGTGATTGTAAAGTTTTTTTGTTTTTTTTTGTGTTTTTTTTAAATATCAAACATGTTATACTTACCTGCTCTGTGCAGTGAATTTGCACAGGGCAGCTCGGATCCTCTTCGCTGCTCCTGGCCCCTCCCTCCTGCTGAGTGCCCCCACAGCAAGCAGCTTGCTATCGGTGGTACCTGAGCCGAGCTGCAGCTCCGTGTGTCCATTCAGACACAGAATTGCGGTTTGGCCCCACCCCCTCTCTCTCCTGATTAGCTACTCGCTACTGTGTCTCAGCCAATCAGGAGGGAGAGTCCCGGATGGCCGGGGGACTCGTGGACATTGCTGGATAGAGAGGGGGCTCAGGTAAATATTAGGGGGGTTGCTGCACACAGAAGGTAAATGCATTAAGATAAAAAACTTTCTACCTTTACAATCCCCTTAAACTTGCAGCACTGCTTCTCTGGCCTCATGTTTCAGGCCCTAGTCTATCTTCTCCAGACAGTCTTCTCAAACTAAGTTGCTTAGTGGTTTCAACAGTTAAAAAAGGTGCGTACTTTGGATATATTGCCATTTACTTAAAGTGGAGTTCCAGTCCCCCAATCATTTTTTTTCAATACTCTGCCATAATTGGCTCCAATTTAAATTTAAAGTGGTTGTAAAGTGAAAAAAAGGACTTTTACCTACAGGTAAGCCTATAATGAGGCTTACCTGTAGGTAAAAAAAATATCTCCTAAACCTGTACGGTTTAGGAGATATTCCCTGTGCAATGCGCCGCTGACTGCAGCGGCGCATGCGCACGGGGGATTCTCCGCTGAAAGGCCGGCAGAATCCGAACCTTGCCGGGAAGAAGTCCCCCGTGCGCATGCGCGGTGCATACTAGCTCATTATGCCTTTTCCCTTACAGGTGTTTAAAAAAAAAAAAAAAGTGTCAGCGGGTTTACAACCGCTTTAACATTTAGATAATGACATTAATGTGGTCCTTTTAGTTAATGTTTAAATTGTTTAAACCTGACCTAATCTCAGAAGCATTTCTGATCTCTGCTGTGGGCATCTGAAGTCCTCTTGTATTAATTTCTGGTATTTGGTGCAGCTGGCTACCTATTATGCACCTCCCAATCTCGTGCCTGGGCAGTAATGCCACTGCATGGCACTCTTTTGTCCTGACACGTTGCTATAACAATGGTGGTGGGCATCAGGGGACACTCCCGCCCCGTTGCTATACCAACCTGTCAATCAGGACATCCTGGTCCTCCCGATCACATAATTTCCAGTATTGAAATCACGCGAGATTACGGTATTAGGCTATTCCCATGGACTCCTGGGATAGATGATTCTGATATCTCAGGAGTCCATGGGAATCGCCTAGTTATGTCATCACCTAGGCGGCCGGAGCCAGAAGGGCCTCATACATAAAGGAATAAAAGGGTATTAAAAAAATAAAACATTTGCAATTTGAAATATAGATGAGGATGGCCTTTGGATTGATCACAGGGTAAAAGACTGGTGGAACTCGGCTTTAAGAAGGTATCTTCTTAACTAAATGGCAATGAAAGCATGTATAGGTTGCTATAAATTGGCCAGTGTCATCGTTATCAGAACTATCTGCTGGGTGTTCCACGACTGTGTTGGTCGACCCCTTTGGGAAAAAAAAGGCATATGTGCCCTTCCTCTAGTTTTTGACGACCACCTCCGCTATGTCCTGCGGGACTACAAGTTTTGGCTAGGCATACACTTTATGGAACGCTCAACTTTAATTTTGTTCATTACAATAAAAGTTTGCTACCCATTTGTTGCCGTTTCATCACATCTGTCGGATTGTAATTGATCTTGTACTCTGTTATCCCAACAAAAATAACAAACCAAAGAAGCTTAACAACAAATACTACAAGAAACATGACAGGGACACGGAGAACCTAAATAAATATTAATTGCGAAGAGAGAACACACAAAGCATCTGTGATAACATTATTTTAGTGTAATTCTGCAAATATTGCCATTAACTAACTCAAAGAAAAAAGTGCAACAAACTTAGAACTCAAACAACAAATCAGCCAAAGTCAATAGAACATCTCATCCAGGTTTGCAAAGTTTAAAATTAATCATTAAAGTAAATGTCTTTTGTAAAGTAAAATAATTGCATTCCTCGCCTGTCGTGGAAAGTTTATTTTCTTGTAAATGTGTTTACCCAGAAGTGTTTTTAATCTGCTTTCATGTGTTTGCTTCTAAAAAATTATAGCCTTATTTGTACTAATATATTGTGTTGAAACAGTTTTAAATAAAATGAGAAAAATACTCACAGGGAGTCTATAGCAATTCTTGGCTATATACTGGGATGCGATTAGATCACATTATTATATTATTAATATAATTAAAGAGGAACTTCAGCATTGTTAAAAAATAAAATAAAAATTATAGACATCAGCTGCAAATACTGTAGCTGTTGACTTTTTAACCACTTGCTTACCAAGGACGTCATATGACGTCCTTGACTTTGAGTGGTGATATCTGAATGATGCGAGCAGCTATTGGCATCATTCAGATATCATTCTTTCCGGCCGGCGATTCTGTGAACAATAAAAACGATCATAGCGGCAGTTCCGCCGCCTGATCGTTCTTATAGGCAGCGGGAGGGGACGTCCCCCCCTCCCGCCGCCATCCGGTGCTTCTCCGGGCTCTCCCGTGCCATCGGGGGCCCGGAGAAAGAATCGCTCGCCGCCGGATGACGAGCATAGAGATTTCCGGTGACCAGATGGTCACCAGTCATCTCTATGACCGTCGGAGGCCCGGTACCCAGAAGTAAACAAAGCCGTGATCGCGGCTGTCAGCATGAGATCGGTAAAACATTTTTTACCGATCTCATGCTTTCCAGCCTGGAGGAGAGATGTGGGGTCTTATTGACCCCACATCTCTCCATAAAGAGGACCTGTCACATACATTCCTATTACAAGGGATGTTTACATTCCTTGTAATAGGAATAAAAGTGATCCAAAAAAATAATTTTTTTTAAAAAGTGTAAAAATAAAAAAAAAAATTAAGTAAAATAAAAATAAATAAATAAAAAAAAAATTTAAAACGCCCCTGTCCCCTGTAGCTCGCACTCAGAAGCTAACGCACACGCAAGTCCCGCCCGCATATGTAAACGCCGCTCAAACCACACATATGAGGTATCGCCGCGTGCATTAGAGCGCGTGCAACAATTCTAGCACTAGACCTCCTCTTTAACTCTAAACTGGTAACCTGTAAAAAAAAATTAAAGTGTCGCCTATGGAGATTATTAAGTACCGAAGTTTGGCGCCATTCCACGGTTGTGCGCAATTTTAAAGCCTGACATGTTCGGTATCTATTTACTCGGCGTAACATCATCTTTCATATTATATAAAAAAATTGGGCTAACTTTACTGTTTTGTTATTTTTTAATTCATGAAACCATTTTTTTTTTCAAAAAAAGGCGTTTGAAAAATTATTGCGCAAATACCGTGTGAGATAAAAAGTAGCAATGACCGCCATTTTATTCCCTAGGGTGTCTGCTAAAAAAAACGTACTCAATGTTTGGGGGTTCTGAGTAATTTTCTAGCAAAAAAAAATGATGATGTTTACATGAAGGAAAATAGGCCAAAATAGGCCCGGTAAGAAAGTGGTTAAAAAAATCAGGTACTTACAAGTGCTTGGAGTCCATCGCTAAATTCCGCAGCCAGTTCTTTTTACCATTGTGGGTCCTCGGGACCCCCACCTTAGATTTGGGAGGTGGCTGTGACTTCATGAGGAATCATAGCCAGCTTAGCACTGCATATGCAGATCTCATGGCACTGCAGGACTGGTCTTGCAGCCTCCTGGCAGTGTGATGCGTGCTGAAGGCAGGGGGCATAGATGCCACTTTCACCTAGGTGAGAATTCAGGAAGTGGGAATGGGTACCTGTCAAAAAATACCAGCTCTCAGTGAAAAAAAAAAAAAATAAAACCATCAAAATTGTTAGAGGTGGGGGTGGAGAGGAGGAATAGCTGCACTTTCACATTTGAGAGAAGGTCCACTTTAATCAATTATAAATACATTTATAAATTTATGAAAAATTTGCAATTCATAAATTTATGAAGAATTTGCAACCCTTTTAGTTCAGACAGCAATGAGTGAATCAAGTTCAGGTAGTTCTAAAATGCACCACTTTTACATTGTGTTGCATTGGATGGGTCTTTTTGTAACTGTGTTGCATTGAATGCGCTGAATGTAAAAGTGGAGCAAGTTAAGACCAACTCTCTTTTGGCGTACTGAGATCAAAACTGTCTCAGACAGATTCTGCAAAAGTGTCCCCCGTGCATTCTAAAAGTGGTGCAGCATGAGCCAGTCTTCAGGAATTCCAGGGATATAATCTCTGAAAGTATATGTTAAAGGAGTTGTAAAGACAGAAGGTTTTTATCTTAATGCATCATGCATTAAGATAAAAAAAACTTCTGTGTGTAGCGGCCTCTCCAGCACCCCCTAATTACTTACCCGAGCCCCAATCTCTCTCCAGCGATGTCCACGAGTGTCTTAGCCGTCCGGGACTCTCCTCCTGATTGGCTGAGACACAGTAGTGACACCATTGGCTCCTGCAGTTGTCAATCAAAGTCAGTTAGCCAATCAAAAGACAGAGAAGGCAGGGCGGGGTTAGTTCAGGGCTCGTGTCTGAATGGACACACAGAGCTGTGACTCGGGTGCCCCCATAGTAAGCTGCTTGCTGTGGGGGCACTCAACAGGAGGGAGGGGCCAGGAGTACAAAATAGGGACCCGAGAAGAAGAGGATCTGGGCTGCTCTGTGCAAATCCACTGCACATAGCGGGTAAGTATAACATGTTTGTTATTTTTTTTATTTTTTTAAAGAGACTTTACAATCACTTTAGGGCACAGTGAGAAAACATATTTAGAACATCTCTGCAATACATTCACATTTCCCCTTTTTTTGTCCCTTAAAAATCCTGCAAGTATAGAAAAAATACTTGAGCTGCTTGTGTTGCATCCATGGCACGTTTTCTGCACTGAAGTTTCAAGCTGCATTGTCAGCTGTGCCTGCTGGACCACAGAAGTCCCCATGATTTTTGCTCCAGCAAAACAATGCTTCTGCCTTGAAAGCAAAGAGCCGATCTGAACAATGTGTGTAGGTGTAAGGGATGTAGTATTTTTCTTTCTTTTGTTTTTCCAAATTTCAATTTTGCCTTTTTGTGATTGCGTAGTGCAGTGGGTTATACTTAGCCTGTCTGTGTGCACCTGTTAATTTTCTCTAAGCATGCAATGTACTTTCTCTGTCACTTGCTGTACAAGCTTGCTCCAGCAGGGTGTGCTACAGAAGTGGCTCTCTGTGTTATGGATGTTTGATGTCTTGATCTTGGGGGGACCTGTTGAGTTGGCTGGGAAGATATTAAATATTTGTAACACTTCCTGAGCCATCTTCTTCCCTCCTTGGCTTTTGCCCTGTCATGCTTTTCCTTAGTAGTGAAGCACATGCTATATGTGTGTGTGTATTAAGCTATCTATTTATCTGAAGAACACCTACATTTGGCTAGACTGATTATTAAAAAGTTGGAATTTTTAATGTACTACAAATAACAGGTGCTTATCTAAACTGACCACTGAATATCTGGTAAGTGTAAACCCACAAATCATTATATTGTTGTTAGAAAAAAAGAACTGCATTTTTGCAACTATAATTTTATTGAGACACATTAGGTTACAAAATATTGCCTTGCCCATTACTGTGAAAATGTGTTGTAAATTTCCTAAACTACCTTTCATCATAGTTCATCACTCTCTAAAATATTCACTTTCAGAGATATTTTTTTATGTTCTCTAGGCACATAACTTTGGAACCAAATACTTGCATGCAACTCTCACATATTTTTAGGAAATTGCACCTTAAATATTCAGTCTTTCTTTACCTGACACTGCACAATAGCCGATTGGGTAGCCAGTTCATTAGTTATCAACAGAAAATTTACCACTGCTGTGAATGTTCTTTATAGATGAGTCAACTGCCTTCACAAAACTCTTGCAAACCTTGGAAAATCCAGAGCATGTTGAGCTGCAGAGACATAGTGTGGCATCAGCTTGTGAGTGGGTGCAGCGTGGTTCGGCGGCAGTGAAGACACAGAGTGCGGTTGCAATAAACAGAACTTGTATTAAGAAAAAAGTTCAATGATACAAACAGCCCAGTGGGAAGGCACCCAACTGGGAGCACTCACAGTATGTTTTGTCAAAGTAGAATTGAGCAGTTCTTGAGCGTGCCGACAGCATCTGTCCCAAAAGGTGAAATGTGGCCTAGCCGCTCTGCACCCAAGCGGGAGGATTCCAACAAGGAAGGCATACCCCTAGCCTGTCCCTATACATTAGAACCTCTCCCTACCACTTGCCACATTTCCTGACAGATGGGAGATCTGCCCCTAACCTGTCCACTCACAAAAATGGGCGCCAATCCCAGGAGCCAGAGTCTTAAATAAACTCTGCCTTACCTAAGATGGCCACCAGAGTCACATGGGCAGCCAGCATCCAATTGGATCGCTATCCCAGTGACTCAGGAAACCATAGAAGAACCGCGTTCCTCTCGACTTCCTCTCCCTCTGCAATGCTGCTGCAGTTGAGCGCCACCTGCAATTGAGAAAATACAGTAGACTGCATCTGCCTACAAGCTTTTTGAGCAATGGGTGGGGGGGGGGGTGCTGGGGCAGTGATCTTGACACAAGTGCCTATTATCCTGAAAGAAAGGGTAGTATAGAGCTGGGCAGTATAGGAATTACTTGTATGTTACCGTATGTATGTTTTATTGCTGCGTAGAAGCTGCCTACATTTCTCTAAAAATAACATACATCTTATACTTACCCGCTCTGTGCAATGGTATTGCACAGTGAAGCCTGAACATCCTCTTCTGGGGCGACGCTCCCCACCTCTCCCCTTTTCAGTGTGCCGCCATAGGAAGCTGCTTCCTATAGGGGCAGATGTGTGGGCTTGCTTCCGAGTGTGCTGTTCTCAGTGAAGCTTTTGAGAGAAGGAAAAGGGGAAAGAACGACTAAAGCCGAGCACAGCGCAGGATCGATACAGGACTCAGGTAGGTGTTTAGGGTGGACTGGGGGATGCTGGTATTGTAAGGTTTTTTTTTTTTTTTTTTTTATGCAAAGAATAGCCTCTTACCTCTTGGGGGATCAGGGAGATATTTTTTCCCCTGCTGGAGCAAATTGGATCATGCTTTATTAGGATGTTTTTGCCTTCCTCTGGTTCAACTGTGGGTTAAGAATTATATATATATATATGTATATGTATATATGTATATATATATATATATATATATATATATATATATATATATATATATATATACACACTGTATATATATATATATATATATATATATATATATATTTATATATATATATATATATATATATATATATATATTTACACACTGTATATATATATATATATATATATATATATATATATATATATATATATATATATATATATATATATACTATATATATATATATAAATATATATATATATATATATATATATATTTATTTATTTATATATACACACTGTATATATATATATTCCTTCTAATGGTTGAACTAGATGGACTTGTGTCTTTTTTTTCAACCAGACTAACTATGTAATTATGAATGCATTAAGGTAAAAAAACAACTTTTGCATTTCAAACCACTTTAAATGCTGGAACTGCTAATTCCCCCCCCCCCCCCCCCCCAAGCTGTTAGTCATAATAAACTGGTTGTAGCTAATTTGAAACCTACCTGCCTTGTAGATCTTCAAGAGACAGTGAAAATAAGGACAATAGAAACAGGATCCAAACCATCCAATAAGGGATGAGTCACTACTGTGATTCATTCGGTTGTGTGTATAAAGTTCAGTTTGAGCTACTGAACCCAAGCAGTAGGCCTTTTCCATCAAAGGGGCTAACAAGCAGGGATGGGACAAGGGGTGGGCAGGAGGGACGGTTGCCCTGGGCACTGTGGTATCATGTGAGATGGGGGGGGGCACCACAAGGAGATTAGGGGGAGGAAATTTGTGTTACAAAGGGGAATTTGCGGGGCTTCAGGGGGTAAGAATTGTTTTAGAAGGGCAAATTTAGGGAGGGTGTGCTAGGAGTTTGTGTTGGGAGTGGGGATAGGACACATAATGCCCATACATCTTGGGGGGGGCACAATTTGGCATGTTCGCCCTGGGCTCTAAATGACCTTGTCCCACCACTGCTAACAAGACCCAGGAAAATGTGTGAACAGAAGGCAAGAGCTGACTGCCTTAGGAAATAAAATATTTTCAAATACAATATTTTCTATTTACCGGACAAAAAAATTATTTAACTGATTATTTTAAATAATAAAAAACAATACACAATAATTTTAAGCATCTATAGTTTTCTTTGCCTTTAAAGTTAAACAATGAATAGCAAGACAGGTAAGTATGTGTAAAAGGAGATAGTCACCCTGGATGCAGCCAGTAACCTCACCGGAGTTACAAACCTTTCCTACTCCTCCGCTTTACTGCCCATAGGGATTATCCTATTTCTTCATATCTTCACATCCTTCACTGCATGCCAACTGAAAGTGTTACTAAACCCATATCTGGTCTCCCACAGTACACAGAACATGAAAATGCAATTATTTTAGTAAATATATACTACTAAATACTTTTTTTATCAGCAGTATATAGCAGGCTTGTGACTTCTATCAGTGTCCGGCTGGTTAAGGCTTGTAGGAAGAGTTGTCTTTCCTATGAGGGTGCATGACTCCTGACCCTCCCGACGTCAGAGCCGTTGCACGTGACCAGCGGTCGCGATAACCGCCGGGCACCTGCGATTGCTCCACACAGAGACAGAACAGAGATCTGTCAATGTAAACAGACAGATCTCCGTGCTGTCAGGGGTGAGGAGAGCGAACTGTTGTTCATACTAAGTATGAACAATGATAAAGCGCTGCTTTACCGTAGTTTTAGCGGCGCTATTTGGCCGCCAGCGGGACGGTTTTAATCCCCAAAGGGGTTAAATCCGCCCGCAAAACGCCACCGCGGCAGCGTATTGCCGGCAGTATAGCAGCTCTGCCCCATTGATTTCAATGGGCAGGAGCAGTGGAAGATCGTTCCTTCACCGCTCCAAAGATGCTGCTAGCAGGATTTTTTTACCGTCCTGCCAGCGCACCACTCCAGTGTGAAAGCCCTCGGGGCTTTCACATTGGAGAGACAGCAGCGGCTGTTTCAGGGCACTTTGCAGGCGCTATTTTTAGCGCTGTAGCGCCTGCAAAGCACCCCAGTGTCAAAGGGGTCTAATGCCCCGTACACACGGTCGGAATTTCCGACGGAAAATGTCCTATCGGACCATGTTGTCGGAAAATCCGACCTTGTGTGGGCTCCATCGGACTTTTTCCGTCGGAATTTCCCGACGGAAAAAATTTGAGATCCTACTCTCAAATTTTCCGACAACAAAGTCCGATAGGACTTTTTCCGATCGTGTGTAGTGAATTCCGACGGACAAAGTGCCACGCATGCTCAGATCACTTTACAAGACAAAAGCTATTGGCTACTAGCCTCTACGTAGTTCCGTCGTACACAACGAAAGTCACCACGTTCAGAAGGATCGGATTTTCCGACAACTTTGTCCGACCGTGTGTATGCAACACCAGTGTCAGACAAAATCCGTTGGAAAAATTCTGACGGATTTTGTGGTCGGAATTTCCGACCGTGTGTACGGGGCATTAGTGTCACTGGTTCCTACAAATTGTCAATTAGTGTCTAATTATCAGCAGCAATATTGCAACCCCACTATAAGTCGCTGATCACCACCATTACTAGTATAAAAAAAAGCAGTAGATATACCATAGTTTGTAGACGCTATAACTTTTGGACAGACCAATCAATATATGATTAATTTTTTGACCAAAAATATGTAGCAGAATATATATTGACTTAAATTTATGAAAAATATAGATTTAAAAAAAATGTATTGGATATGTTTTATAGCAGAAAGTAAAAAATATTGTTTTTTTCTTTTTAAAAATTGACGGTGCTTTTTATGTTTATAGTGCAAAAATAAAAAATGCAGTGGTGATTAAATACCACCAAAAGAAAGCTCTATTTGTCAGAAAAAAGACATACATTTTATTTGGGTACAGTGTTGCATGGCCGTGCAATTCTCAGTTAAAGTAACGAAACGCAGTACCATACCAATAAAAATGGCCTGGTCATGAAGAGGGTAAATCTTCTGGAGGTTAAGTGGTTAGAGTACTTGCTCCATTGAGTGTTCTCCTGAAGCAGCATCTACCAAGCACTACTCATCTTATCTTCTCTACATCCCCAGCTCCTGAGGGTGGTTGAATCATGCAAGCACATCCAACTATCCTCATAGATCTACGGGCAGCCCCATTATTACACAGACCATGTAACATTTAGAGGCCCTCTTATTGAAATGCAAGCCTGCAGGTCATTAGTGAAGTCAGTAACGTTGAAAGGTATTCTGAATTTACAGCATTTGGTTCTCAGGGTCCATATGACCTGTTTGGAGAAAGGTCTACAAAAGCTCTTCGTTGCTGTGCTCTATAAGGTTGACCTACTAGCTTGTCACTCATTGTCCACACGGTGCTTTGCACTTTCTTATTACTAGATTAAGCCTAAGGCTTGTGCTATCAAACCTCTTTCCTTGAGAAGCTCTACAAAGTACTGTCAGGATGTGAGCAGTGAATTCTGCAATGGTTTATCCTAAGTAATTATGCAAATCAGCCCGCTGAACAGAGTTTCAATGACTTCAGCAGAAATGTACTTTCTATTTCAGTCTGAATTATGAATGACTCAACATTATTATCTCAGCAGTTTTAAGACATCCAGTAATGTATGGTGTGAAAAAAAAAATATGTTTTTCTGAGCCATAAAATTGATGTTTTTCCTCCCTGCTCCGCTGTGGGATGGCATTTATTTTATTCTAGGTGACAGGGCAACATTTAAAAACAAATAAGACTCACTTCTGCTTTTAAGAAATATAATTAAGAAGAAAAAAAAAAAACTGGTAATGATTTTCCTTTCTAGAGTTCTTACAAAGAATTTCTTTATGCTATTAAACTTTATGAACAGTTCAATGGTAGCTAGTTAGCATTTTTTTGTCTTAATGTAACATATTGGAAATGAAAGGATGTGAAAGTCAGCGAATACATTAAGATGGTATTCAGACTTGGATTCCCTTTTGATTTGATTCTAAAGATGTTGGCTTAGAGAGAACTGTACTGTTCTGTTAAAGGGGCTATTATTTAAATTAGGGACAAAAGTTACTGTAATGTATCAGTAGGAATAATGTCATAAAGGTCTGTACTTACTGTCGCATCTAATAGATCTAAGAAGGTCATAGTAGATAATGCCAGCTAAGCTCACACTATTAACTGTGCCCCTTTGCTCCTCTAAACTTTTAAAACAAAGAGCCAGATCACTCCATCATACTGTTGCTATTAGATTTAAAAAAAAAGGCCCCAACATCAGCGGTCAGAAGAATAGTGAGCTATTGTTGGTGTCAGCGGGAGGATGAATAGTGTCTGATCACTTGTGTCATTGGGAGAAATAGTGACATATTGTTGGTATCAGTGGAAGGAATAGTGCCATTTTGTTGGTGTTAGTGGGAGAAGTAGTGACATATTGTTGGTGTCAGTGGGAGAAATAGTGACATATTGTTGGTATCAGTGGAAGGAATAGTGCCATTTTGTTGGTGTCAGTGGGAGAAATAGTGACATATTGTTGGTATCAATGGAAGGAATAGTTACATATTGTTGGTATCAGTGGAAGGAATAGTGCAATTTTGTTGGTGTCAGCGGGAGAAATAGTGACATATTGTTGGTATCAGTGGGAGAAATAGTGACATATTGTTGGTATAAGTGGAAGGAATAGTGACATATTGTTGGTATCAGTGGAAGGAATAGTGACTAGTGATAAGTTACGGGTTCGGGTTAAGCCATGAGATTGAACCTGAGCTGTTCACAGTTTGCCACATAGGCAAACAAAATGCCTAGATTTGGCCAGTTCACCTGCCCAAACCTGATGGCTGATGAAGCTAAAGTCATTCATTTAGCAGTGGTATTACTACAACCGCCAAATGACACTTCCAGCTGTCTGGCGCTTGGCTTCTTTCAAATTGTAGGCAAGCCAATGGGCATCCTGGGTGATGTCACTGACCAAATTTTTAATGACCATATTTGGACAATCACATCACCCATGATCTCTGGTCAGTTTGTTGACATGACTAAAGGACTTGCCTTCCACTTTAAATTAGCTGCTGGAAAAAAAAAAATCCAAGATGGCCGACGGCAGTGCATTGGCGGCGTTGCACATACAGAAGGGTCAAGTGACTCACTGGGCAGCTGACAAGGAGAGGAAAAGTTGAGGGGAGTGGTTCTGCAGGAAGGGGAGCGGCCATATAAAGAGGAGGGGCGGAGCTCGGGAGGACAGTGCGGGAAGAGACAGAGCCTGAGGAGGCAGTTTTTTACACTGCTCCTCCAGCAATCCAAGATGGCCGACGGCAGTGCATTGGCGGCGTTGATGGGCGGCGGCGGCGGAACACGGGCCGGAATGGCTGAAGGACCAGCTGCAGCGGCGCTGGAGGGGACACAGGAAGATCCGGAGGTACGTTCGGAGGGAGAGGAATCGGCGGATGGCGGCGTGGCGCCGCGCGGCCGTGTGTCCCGCCTGCCGGAGCGGTATTCCCCAGGGGCCACAGCGGGCCCGTCTAGGCTGAGAAGGAGCCCACGAGGTGAGCGATCAACCCCGCCAGCAAAGCGGCACATGCGGGAAGGCACAGGGGGGCCCAGGAGACAGTCAGGCCTCGGGCCTAGTGCGGGAGGCGGGGCCTCAGGCCTACCACGAGGAGGATCACCTGGCAGGCGTTGGTCGATTCGGACCAACCGCGGGTGGCGAGGGGGACTATGGAAGGAGGGTCAGGGCAGATGCAGGAATTGTTGGAGGGTTTGAAAGTGTTGGTGGGCCGGTTTGGAGGAGTAGGTACTGCACCGGTGGCTGGGGTGAGTATGGGTGCGGCTGGAGCAGGTGGGGTAGCAGAAGGAATGGCTGGGGTAGTGGTGGCACCAGGGGCCGCGCCGGAGGGTTCGAGCTCAACGGAGGCTGGTGAAAAGGACAAGGTGAGTGAGACGGAGCAGGGGTCTAAGGAACAGACGGCGAGGGATGATATTGTGAGAATGGCGGATGCAGCGAAGTGCGAAGTTTACGTCTGTTTCGAGGGTCCCCTGGGGGCTCATTTGAAGCAGGAGGTAAGGGAGAAGATTTGGAAAGGGGAGTACGTGGAAATTTTTCCTTGTTGCCCCTGGAAAAATTCAACTTGGATAGGGTGAAGCCAGATAGCAGTAAGAAGGACGACGAGGAGAAGAGGAGGTATCGTCTTATCCCTCGGACCTTTGCTAACTGGCTTCAGGCATTTGCCATATTGGCAGGGGTGATAGGTGAGAAGAACCCCGAGCACTGCTCGGCGTTATTCTGTTATATGGACGCCATTGGGGAGGCCTATCGGGTTTATGGGGGAACGGCGTGGCTGCGGTACGATGAGCAGTTCCGCCAGCGGAGAGCGGTTCGGCCGGCGTTGCGATGGGACCATAAGGACATCAGCCTGTGGATGAGGTTGATGGCCTCGGCCAAGACACCGGCACAGTCATTTCAAGGGGGGGCCACACAGCGGGATCCCCGGCCGGAAAGAAGTGGGGCGTGTGTTGGCCATACAATGAAGGGGCTTGTAAATTTGGAGGGACGTGCAAATTTAAGCACGAATGTTCAGGCTGCGGGGGGAATCACACATTGGCCAGATGCTTCAAAAAAGGCAAGCGCACCGGGGATTTTGGACACAAAAGGGACGACTCCGGTGATGTGGGAAAGGATGCAACCTTTTCTAAGTAAATATCCGGATAGGGCAGCGGCGGAGGTGCTGAACACTGGCTTTAGGTATGGATTCAGAATTCCATGCTCGTTGACAGTGGTTCCTCCGTTAGCAAAAAACTTGAAGTCAGCTCTACAACACCCGGAGGTGGTGGCAGAGAAATTGGCAAAGGAGGTGGCTTTAGGTAGGATGGCGGGCCCGTTTGAGACTATGCCATTTGGGGATTTGGTGGTGTCCCCACTGGGGGTCGTTCCCAAAAAGGAGCCGAATAAATTTCGGCTTATTCATCATCTATCTTTTCCGAAAGGGGGATCGGTGAACGATTTTATAGACCCGGAGGCGTGCACGGTGTCATACACGTCGTTTGACGCTGCGGTGCGCTGGGTAAGGCGGTACGGAAAAGGGGCACTGATGGCAAAATCGGATGTGGAAGCTGCATTTAGACTGTTGCCAGTGCACCCAGATAGCTTTCGGTTACTAGGATGTTGTTGGGAGGGACGTTTTTACGTTGATAGGTGTTTACCAATGGGGTGTTCCATTTCTTGCGCTATGTTTGAAGCGTTTAGTTCATTTTTGGAATGGGTGGTGAGGGATGTTACGGGGATAGATTCCGTCATCCATTATTTGGATGATTTCTTGTGCGTGGGCCCTCCTTCTTCCAATGTGTGTGCAAGGTTTCGGGTGCCTTTGGCAGCTGACAAAACGGAGGGTCCTCGGACAGAGTTGAGCTTCCTGGGTATAGTGATAGATTCCATGGCCATGGAATGTAGGTTACCTGCAGAGAAGCTGGAGGATCTGAGAGGAGTAGTACGGGAAGTTCACGGTTGTAAGAAGGTGCAGTTACGCACCTTACAATCACTGTTGGGAAAGTTAAATTTCGCGTGTAGGATCATTCCTATGGGGAGGATATTTTGTCGAAGGTTATCGGGAGCAACGGCGGGGGTGAGGGCCCCAAAAACATTTCATTAGGTTGACAAGGGAGCACAAGGAGACCTTCGCATATGGGATCATTTTCTAGAAGAGTAATGATCCATATTTGTTTCCTGACAATCACATATCCCAGGTGTTGAGAACACACTCGCTTTCATGGACAGGTTCATCTCTGGTCAGAGGCTGAGGTTGGGGTGAGGGGTTGGAGGCCAGGTTGCTTCTGCTTTACTTGTGTGTCAAAAAGACATGGAGGAGGGCAAGTCGGTATGGCGATAGAAAAGAGGATGGCGGGGGAATTGCGCGGGCGCCCTATTACGTTTGTGAATCTGGTTGCAATGGGGAACAGCTTTCGGTGGTGTGTTGCAGGTCAGTGTACGAAAGAATGTGTTTGGGCGGCTTTTTCACTGGCGTTTTTTTTGGGGCATTTAGGATCGGGGAGTTAGTCAGCCCCTCAAAAGGAGTGTGCTACACTCGGGGGTGTGTTGCTGGTGTCTGCAGGCCCACACATGGATGTGGGGTTTTGCCGGTTATAGACGGGGTGGCGAGTTTTTGGGAGAGTAGTGAAGACAAGCATGCGGGAAGTGGGGCGGCTACAGAGGCCGCCAGAGGTGCGGGCTGGGATCGTAGTGGATCTGCGGAAGTTGGGGAGGAGTAGTGGAGTCACAGCGATTTCGGACTTATATCCTGGCCAAGTTGGTGTGTGAATAAAAACAAAAAAAAAAATATATATATATATATAGGGCTTAATATTACTTACCGGCCAACCTGCTGCAGTGTATATTTCTTGTGGCAGGTCGGCTCCCCTGTGCGAGGGCGAGCCATCGTAGCTATCCTCGGAAAAAAAAGGGCTTAATATTACTTACCGGCCAACCGCTGCAGTTATACTGTGGCAGGTCGGCTCCCCTGCACGAGCCATCGTAGCTATACGTCGGCTCGCGGGGTTGGGATAGCAGGCACGCACAGCGGAGGGTGCCGGTGCTCGTGGCCCGCCGGCCGCGATGACCGATGGCCATGAGTGATCGTGAGCAGGAGAGACAGAACAGGGACGAGTGTGTGTAAACACACACTTTCCTGTTCTGTTCTGACAGGAGAGACAGATTGTGTTTTCCTATTAGCTAGGAACCACAATCCGTCACTTCCTCTAGTCAGTCCCTCCCCCTTCAGTTAGAATCACCTACCAGGGAACACAGTTAACCCCTAGATCACCCCCTAGTGTTAACCCCTTCACTGCCAGCGACATTTTTAAAGTAATCAATGCATTTTTAATCGCACTGATCGATGTATAAATGCCAATGGTCCCAAAAATGTGTCAAAATTGTCCTATGTGTCCGCCATAATATTGCAGTCATGATAAAAATCGCTGATCGCCGCCATTACTAGTAAACAAATAATAATAAAAATGCTATAAATCTATCCCAAATTATTAGACACTATAACTTTTGCGCAAGCCAATCAATATACGCTTATTGTGATTTTTTTTTTTTTTTACCAAAAATATGTAGAAGAATAAATATCGGCCTAAACTGAGGAAAATGGTGCTTTTGTAAAAAAAAAAAAAAAAAATGGCGATATTTATTATAGCAAAAAGTACAAAACATTGTGTTTCTTTAAAAATTCCCACTCTTTTTTTGTTTATAGCGCAAAAAATAAAAAAGAGGCGATCGATTACCACCAAAAGAAAGCTCCATTTGTGGTAAAAAAAGGACGTCAATTTTGTTTGGGTGCAACGTCGCACGACCGCACAATTGTAAGTTAAAGCAACGCAGTGCAGAATCGCAAAAAGTGCTCTGGTCAGGAAGGGGGTAAATTCTTCTGGGGCTAAAGTGGTTAAAGTAATCTCCTCTGCTGTGCAGAGGTTACAATTTTGTGAGATTTGGAGTGTTGGCAGGTGTAGTTCTTCTCCGCCCAGCAGGTGGTGCCTTGCCACTATGGAATAGACTACAGACCTAGAGAGTGTTACTGAACCTGTTACTGAATAATACTGAACCTGTCACCACAAGATATATTACATCTGTGTAAGATAAAGCTGTTAATGCATACTTTTGCACTCTGCAAGTGAAAGTGCTATTTGTGGAACTGCATTCAACTAAATACCATACTGTGAAACTTCCTTGGACTTTGAGTGTGTTGCTTCTTCGTGTTGGGTATCATACCACTGGCCCCACCCACGGGGATCCTAAGCTTTCCCTGGAGGCTGCGGTAAGGCTCAGTGACATCACTGCTGCTTATGGGAACAGGCCAGAAGCCAGGGTGGGTCCAAGATAAGTAACTTTTGTTTTATTTTTCCTTGCAGCAATAAGTGTTAAGATTTTTAAAAACTTGTTTCGGTACATAGTTTATAACGAGTGATTCAAGTTTTTCAATCTACTTTTTTTTTTTTTAGGTCTCTGGAGTAGGATATATACAATGACCCTTGAAATTCTCCACATGTTGTCATGTTACAACCGAAAATGTAAATGTAATTTATTGGGATTTTATGTGATAGACCAACACAAAATGGCACATAATTGTGAAGTAGAAGGAAAATTATAAATGGTTTCAAAACCTTTTACAAATAAATATATGAAAAGTGTGGCGTGCATTTGTATTCAGCCCCCTTTACCCTAATACGCCTAACTAAAATCTAGTGGAACCAATTGCCTTCAGAAGTAACCTATTTAGTAAATAAAGTCCACCTGTGTGTAATTTAATCTCAGTATAAATACAGCTGTTCTATGAAGCCCAAAGAGGTCTGTTAGAGAACCTTAGTGAACAAACAGCATAATGAAGGCCAAGGAACACACCAGACAGGTCAGGGATAAAATTGTGGAGAAGTTAAAAACAGGGTTAGGTGTCAAAAAAATATCCCAAGCTTTGAACATTTCACAAAGCACTGTTCAATCCATCATCCGAAAATGGAAAGAGTATGGCATGACTGCAAACCTATCAAGACACGGCCGTCCACCTAAACTGACAGTCCGAGCAAGGAGAGCATTAATCAGAAAAGCAGCCAAGAGGTCCATGGTAATGCAAAAAAATTTTGCTGCGCTGGAAATTAACAAACGTGAAAATCAATCGTGAAAATAAGTGAAAATAAATTCAACCTTAAACTGATACTTTGTGCATAAATATGCACATACTGGGCAACCACTGGATGCAATCTCTTTGGCCCATTATTCAATCTACCTTCAAAAATTATACAACCCAAACAGTGTATAATTAAATAAATACAATTCTTATAAACGTGTGACCAAAAATCAAAACTTCATGCAGTGTCATCATAAAGGGTTAAAAACCACCAAGTAAAAACACTGCCGCTTACCAGCTGCTTTGATCTCTGTGTCAGAGAGATCAAAAAGGCCTGTGGCTTATCCCCCTGCCAGGGTCTCTATCCGGGATCCTCCAAGTATAGCTTACAGAGTGCAGGCATACATAAAGGTCCTGCCTAGATCCTCCTTGCTCTCCTCCAAAAGCGTTTACATGGAAAACAAACGGATATCCATAGCGCAATATTGCTTTGATCCTTTATTTATAAAAAACTGTATCACACTTACATTTTATATGCAGTCAATAGGCATGTGTAAAATCAAACTGTCGAGCCGGCCGGCTCTCTCTATCTCGCTGCCCGTCGCTTCCTGGATGGACGGGGAATGGAGGTGACGTCAGCACGCCGCTCACCCTACGTCGTTTCGTCAAAAGATGACTTCTTCCTGGGGCGAGCTCTGGAGGAGCTGCAGAGATCCACAGCTCAGGTTGGAGAATTCACAGAACATTTATTAGTTGTGCACTCCACAAATCTGGCCTTTACACTTCACATCACCCTGAACACATCATCCCCACCGTGAAACAAGCATTATGTTGTGGGGGTGCTTTTTTTCAGCAGGGACAGGTAAGCTGGTCAGAGTTGATGGAAAGATGGATGGAGCCAAATACAGGGCAATCTTAGAAGAAAACCTGTTATGCCGCATACACACGATCGTGAGAGCTTTTGGTCAGAAAATGCGACCGTGTGTATGCTCCATCGGACTTTTGCTGGGGGAATTCCAGCCAACAAAAGATTGAGAGGAGGTTCTCAATTTTTCGGTCGGAAAAATTTCCGATTGGAAATTCCGATCGTCTGTACCAATTTCGTAGTGCAAAATTCCTACACATGCTCGGAACAATTTGACACATGCTCGGAAGCATTGAACTTCATTTTCTCGGCTTGTCGTAGTGTTGTACGTCACCGCGTTCTTGACGGTCGAAAGTTCAGCGAACTTTTCTGTGACCATGTGTATGCAAGCCAAGCTTGAGCGGAATTCCAACGGAAAATCCGCTCATGTGTACGCGGCATTAGAGTCTGCAAAAGACTTGAGACTGGGGTGGAGGTTCATCTTCCAGCAGGACAACAACCCTAAACATACAGCCAGAGCTACAATGGAATGGTTTAGATAAATACATATCCATGTGTTAGAATGGCCTGTCAAAGTCCAGACCTAAATCCAATTGAGAATCTGTGGCAAGACTTTAAAATTTCTGTTCACAGACGTTCCCCATCCAATCTGACAGATCTTGAACTATTTTGCAAAGAAGAATGGTCAAAAATGTCACTCTCTAGATGTGCAAAGCTGGTAGAGACATCCCCAAAAAGACTTGCAGCTGTAATTGCAGTGAAAGGTGGTTCTACATAGTATTGGCTCAGGGGGGCTGAATACAAATGTACACCACACTTTTCACATATTTATTTGTAAACAGTTTTGAAAACGTTTTATCATTTCCTTCCACTTCACAATTATGTGCCACTTTGTGTTGGTCTATCACATAAAATCCCAATAAAATACATTTATATTTTTGGTTGTAACATGCCAAAATGTGGAAAATTTCAAGGGGTATGAATACTTTTTCAAGGCACTGCATTAATCCACAGTGTGAATAGCTCCTTTGTGTATTATCCCAAGCAGGGGCATTACTAGGATAGTAAAAAAATTGGGGCACCTTTTGAGCACCCCAAAGAGAGTAATAATGTGGTGTGCTAAACGTGCGGCAGTGAACAGTGGGTGTGGCCAGACTGAATTTACAGTGGGAACAATTATACAATTATGCAAATATCAAAAATGTATTGAACAGTGGAATCTAGGGATGTAGGTGATACTAGGCAGATTGCATTTTCCTGCAGATGGCCCTAGGTAACACCAATATGTGATGCTAAGCCCTCATGATTGAAAGAACTCAAACCCATGTAATGAAATCATCAGGTCAGAGATAGGGGGAGGAAAGTGCTAAAGATGCTGGGCATCTTCCAGCCAGGAAAATAATCTATTTAAAGGGAGGAGCTTGCCCAATTGTGCAAGACTGAAGATAAGGCAGCAGTTCAGCTTTAAGAGTGAAAAACAGGACGCCAGGGGCAGTAGGTTGGCTGGAGTTGGGTGGAGGGGGAAGAACTTGTGTAAAGATCACAGGAATATAGGTTAAGGCTTGGTTCACACTGCCACGACTTGTGAGACCCCAAGTTGCATGACATGTGAAATCCCATTTGAGTCAATGAAAGCAATCCTAATTAGCAATACTGAAGTCCCTCCCACTTTAGAAAAGGTTCCTGTACAACTTTAAGGCAACTTCTATCCGACTTGTCCCCATAGACTTTAATGGAAGTCGCCTCCAAGTCGGATCCTCATCTTAATTGATATGATTTGGATCCAACATTACTGGAAAATTACCCAGGCATTCAGTGAAGTTGCATCAAAGTCACTTTAAGTCGCACTGAAGTCGCACTGAAGACAAGTGCGTTTACAATCTTCACGCCAAAACTGACAACATCTTGGTTATTTACAACATTGTTATATGTCAATGGAGCTAAGCAGAACCTATGAAGTAGGAAAGTTCAACTTTGTAAAGTGAAGACAAGATCAGACATGACCTTCATCACATGGGGGGTCACCCCCGAAAAGTGGAAATTTGGAACATGCACACAATTTGGGTCTGAAAATGGTCCATTAGATGGTAAAAACACATGCCTAGAAGCTTCAAAAGTGCCATTTTTCCATCATGGGGATGAATGGACGTTTTTTGGGGGTGCAACCCCCTTCACCACAAACCACTTTCGTAGTTCGTAAAGTGTTTGCACCCCCAAAAAAACGTTGGCATTCATCCACCATGATGGGAGCTAGCACATGTGGACACAATGTGTGCATGTTCCAATTTCACACAGTTTTTAAGTTGCAAATGTGTTCAGAAGCTGCACAAATGTGTGTTAATTACTTGGTGCGTTTCATAATTTTCCTAAAACATCAATGATGTTCTTCAATTTTTGTTGAACATCATTGATGTTTTGCTTTATGTAATCTAGATCTCTATTGCAGACCATTATCTCTCCGATGAGTACGTGGGCACTCTCTGTGGTAAAGTGCGATTTTTCTTCCACAACATCCACGTCACCTAAAAACCACAAACAAACAAAAATGGGGTTTGGAAATGAGGCAGCCATACATGGATTAGCTTACCAGTAGCTGTGTTTCTCCAACACTCACCTGTTTGTGGTGAAATTTCTCCAAGTTCGATGATCTCTCCTTCCTCCTCCTCCTCCTCCTCTGCTTCTGCTCTTTCCCCTTTTTTGGGAGTTGTTGGTTTTGGGGGTTTCCTCAGACGGCCCAAGTTTTCGCTCCCCTATGAGAATGTACAAAAGGAAGATTTAGCAACACAATCTATTGAGGGCAGAAATAGGAAATGACAAACATTGCTTGAAAGTGAACGGACACTATTTTAGTTTGGCCAGTTACAAATGTCAACTACATGTAATGTAGTCACTTGTAAAGGTGGCTAAACTGACTAGCTTTTTGGTAGAAGTTTGTGTGATGGAGACCCCCCTCTAGTATCCACTGGAGCACATGTGTGGAAAAGCCTAATAAAAAGGGGTTTGGGTGTCCCAGCACTAGTGCTCTAGAGTCCAGATGGGTAAACAGCTTACTGGGTGACCTCTCCTTTACATTTTAGAATAAATTGGCTTTACATTCTTGATGACATTTCTAGTGAGAACAAACTTCCTTTCCCCCAAAAAAACACCAAACATCGTATTATAAGTGGCCGAACGATCGAGGTTGCGTACGATCGAATGGACACACACACGACCATGACAGTGGCAGAAAGATCGAGGCTGAGTACGATCGAATGCACAGACGAACCTGAAAGTGGCCATTTTGGAATGTACAACTTTGTAAAAATCAAACACAAATGGAGCAGTATGCAAGCAAGAAATCAAACACAAAACACAACTACTTACTTTTTAGAAGAATTCGCTTGATCTTTCTGTACTGATCGGCCTCCCTCAGTTTCAGGTCTGACCAGCGTTTCCTCAGTTGCTCCTTGGATCGTTGTACCCCAAACTGATTGTACAGCCTTCTCACAACTTTAGACATGATCTGGCAAAGGTCGCACTGTAAGTTGCATGACTCAGGTCAAGGCAGTGTGAATCGAGCCTTAGTCAAGTATAACTGGGTCATTGAAAATTCACTAAAAACAAAAAAAAATGGTAGATTGGCTGGAGTTGGGTAAAGCAGTAAACACTTGTGTTTTTTGTTAGTTGGCTGGAGTTCAGCTTTAAGCACAATTTTTTTTTCTGCATCTACAGCTATCACTGTCAGACAGCCCATATATTTGTTTTTATACAGCTTGACCATAAAATAATCAATAAAGAGCATTCATTTCAGTTGATAAAACTGTTAAGATAGCAGACCTATTCTATCTATTATATGGTTATGAAATTATGTAGAAGCCAATATGTACTGAGAGGCTCTATGACAAGCCTTTTATATAAGGTTGATATAGAGCCACAGCTATAACTATTTAATTCTAAAACATTAATGCCACAGTGCCAGCCATGAATACTCAGGAATAGTCTCATTTGTTAGCTCTGCTGTTTTGCAATCAATAGTTTAAAAAGTAATTACAAACTTTTTATGTTCTTTTGAAAGAGAATGTTTAAGAGCATTAGCAAAGTTAGTCTGCTTGTAATGACTGTTCTGCCATAGCTGCCTTTTTATTAGTTTATTATACCCTTGTTATGTTCCTTTGCTCCTCCTCTCCAGTTGTATCTCTAGTAAGTACAGTCCCTAGCTAGACTGACCTTGCCTTTCCCAGTTGCACAATAGTTTCTACCACAGACAGGGCTTTAGAATGTCATTGTCTTCTGACACTTCAAAAGACTGGAAAAGCATCTTCAGTTATGTACTACTTATCTGAAGTAAAACTACATTGGGTTTAAGTTATGCGTCTTATTAAAGAGTTAAGCTACTTTTGTAGATTCTGCCAAGCCAGCAAGTGGTCATTCTGTCCGCACTACTAGGTCTAAGGAGGTATGCCAAGGCAGGGTACTAGTTATAAGGAAAGGGTGTGATTAGGGTAAGGTCAAAGAAGTATTCCACAATAGGTCTAGAATTGCTTCAGACAGCATTTTCCCTGGATACACTCCTATTTCCAGCACTAATACTTAGGAGCTCACTATTATTTTTAAGCACAAGGTTTCACCTATATTGGTAGGCATACATTTTTGATTACCTATGGTGGAGAATTGTCTCTGGTGACCAAACTCTCCAGAAGATGGAGAATGGCAATATCTACCTCTTCACCTTTGGTTTAGAATCAGAGGGCTGGAGTATTGTGATCATAATTTGTATTCTCAGGGCTAGTTGAAGTTCTACTCAATGTCAGTGAAAATTTGTAGATTAAGAAAATGTGTTGCTTTGGCAAAATTAACTGGAGTAAATAGAGAAGGTAAAATTAAGGTTAGTTGTTAAGGTTTTAAGGGTGCAATGGGCTTTTAGTTACTGAGGGTCGTAGACCTATTCTTGTACCAAACAATGACCCCTTATTAGTCTTATTAATTATGTTGTTCACAAAAACAAATAAAAAAAATTACACATTTGGTTGTAAAACATTACTTTAAGAAGAGAAAAGGAGAAGTAACAAAGTGGGACTTTAAATGAGTCACGCAGTCAATACGAATAATTAATAACTGGCATTTACTGAGTGCCAGATTTGAACAAATAATACATAAACCTCATTATTATCACAGTATTTGGTCTGTATACATACATATAAAGCATGAGTAGCACATATCCATATGGAAGAATCATGGGTATAACACCTCTAACTTCTCATAATTTGGAATAGATACCAAGATACACAAACAATTGATATATTGATTAATTGGTTATACAAAGTACATGATTTAATAAAAATTAATAAAAACACATGATCGATTTACACATGGTAGATACAGAAGCTCAAAGCGTTTCATTGAATTTTATCCATTCATCAGGAGCAAACATGTGTATATCTGTAATAGAATAAAGTATAAGATATAAACAATCCTTAAATAGCTGTCCCAAGAAAATCTACACATTGTCACATCCTATTTAGTATTCCTGTTATATTAACTGACAGACTTTTTCTCTCATGTTAAAATAAGTTTTCCATTTGTCGCCCTTCTTGATCCTCACAAGATTGTATGCCCCTCTTAGATCAAGCTGTGTGAAAACCGTTGCTCCTTTGAAGCAGTCAAATAATTCAGTAATCAACAGAATCGGGTAGGTGTTCTTAATCGTGATGCGATTGATACCCCTATAGTCTTAGTTCACTACTCTTCTTTTTCACAAAGAAGAAGCCAGCGCCAGCAGGAGACGAGGATTTGCGGATGAACCCATGAGAAAGTGCGTCAGCAACATAGTCCTACATGGTTTTATCCTCCGAGACAGACAAAGGGAAAACCTAGCCACGGGGAGGCATAGCACAGGGTTGAAGGTCAATTGCCCAACCATACGACCGGTGGGGAGGCAAACTACCAGCTTGACCTTTGTCAAAGACATCACTACATTTGCGGTACTCCTCTGGCAAGGAGGAAAGGGAAGAGGTGCACAAGACCTTAGCCACTTTCCGAAAACATGTCTTACTGCATTGTGGCGACCAGGAAAGAACCTCAGCATGAAGCCAATCAAAAGAAGGGTTGTGCCTCTGTAACCAAGGATAACCAAAAACCACTGTATAATGAGGAGAGGAAATTACTTGAAATTGAATTATCTCATGGTGAAGAGCCCCTATGGCTATAGTCAACGGAGCAGTCTCATGAGTCACACGGACAAGCTGTAGAGGTCTCCTATCAATAGCCTCAATGGTAAGTGGAGTGGCATGAAGCTGCAGCAGAATCGAGTGCTTAGACACAAAGGCAATGTCTATGAACAGGCCTGCAGCCCCAGAGTCGATGTGTATTGATGGATGACTCAGACCACAAAAGGGTAACCGGAACTATAGGCTTATCCTTCACGGTAACTATGGACATAAAAACGCCACCTAAGGTCTGTCCCCTACATGACCTCGGGTGCAAGCGTTTCCCAGACGGGTAGGACAAGACTTCAAGAAGTGACCTGCCTGGCCACAATAAAGGCACAATCTCTCCCTTCTCCTAAAGGCCCTCTCATCCGCAGAGAGACATGTGAAGCCCAATTGCATGGGTTCTACTTCATTGGCAGACTCAGTACCAGGGGGCATCGGAGGTAAGGGAGGCAAGTGTGGGACTGCAAAGCTCGGAGCAAAATGTACAGGAGGCTTCCCCAAGCGACAAAGGGTAAATGAGAATGGGAAACGTGATCAACTTCTCCAGATCTGTAGGTATGTTTTGGGCTGCTAGTCTCATTGTTCCAAGCGACCTCTGCAGCCAGAGTACAGAATTCAATGGCGTAATCAGCAACAGTTCTCATACACTGTTTGATGGACACAAGGCTCTTGGCTGCAGAAGTGAAGTGTGCGGGAATGTCAAATACCCTTTTAAAGGAAGCCACAAACTCTGGGTAACTCAGGACAATGGGTTTTTGTGTCTCCCATAGAGGATTTGCCAAGGCCAAAGCTCTATCAGAAAGCAAAAAAATAATGAAGCCTACTTTGCTTCTGTCCGTAAGGAACGCCTGGGGCACATCTCAAAGTATATCCCAACCTGATTGATAAACCCTCTGCATTGAACTGGATAGCCCCCAAATCGCTGAGGAAGCAGAGCGGAACCAGACATACCTCTTACAGAAGTAATATTCGAGTCAGGTGCCTGCACAGAGACTGGGGCAGCAGCAGGGATGGCCCGGAACACAGGTTGTACTGGAGCAGCCACAGTGGGAGGATCCAGGTGAGCAGTGCTATTCCTTTAAATATCGTGCCTGGGGGTGTATCCTTAGTATGCCTGTAAAGTAGCACATTTTTCCCGTGTTTAGAACTATATCACAGCAAAATTACATTTCTAAAGGAAAAAAAATGTCATTTAAAACTCCTCGCGATTGTAATATATTGTCGGGTCCTGGCACTATAGATGAAAATCATTGAAAAAAATGGCATGGGCCCTTTGGGTCTGGTATGGATATTAAGGGGAACCCTGCACTCAAATTAAAAAAATTAATAAATGGCGTGGGGGTCCCCCAGGCCCCCAGGCACTATATATACTATACTATACTATACTATATATATACTATACTATACTATATACTATATACTATACGGCCTGCCCTATATACTCTGCATATGAAAATTGGACCTTAGATGTTGGTGGTACTAGAACCCTGTAAGCCCTCACAGTTACTCTTGGTGGGTGCAGGAACGGACCCTGCTGTGAAATACTATATCAAAAATTGTAATTACTGTACATGCCCCTGTTAAACAGGGGCAGAAAAACTGGGCCTTTGGTGGTGGTGGAGGTACCAGAACACTGTAAGCCCTCACAGTTACCCTTGGTGGGCACAGGAATGGGTCCTGCTGTGAAAAATGATATCATGAATTGTAATTACAGTACATGCCCCTGTAAAACAGGGGCACAAAATTTGGGCCTTTGGTGGTGGTGGTGGTGGTGGTTGGAGATCCCAGATGAGGAGCAAGGAGAAGTCCGCCTTTTTTTTTTTTTGATGTGGGTCTTTCAAGTGCTGTTGCCAATGGACTGCATGGCAGGTCATCATATGTCTGGTCAAGCATGTGGTGCCCAAGTGGCTGCTGTCCTGACCACGCTTGATCTGCTTCAGACATAGGTTGCAAACAGCAATGGTGCGATCTGCTGCACACGTGTTGAAAAAGGCCCACACCAAGGAACTTTTAAGGAACTGTGGGGAGTCAGCAGTGCCCTACACCTGCAGAGCTCTGGGGTGTGATGCAATAGGGTGTCTGCCCTTAAGCTGCCCCCTAGAGGACATCCTGCCTCGTTGGAGATGTGCCTCCTCCTCCTCATCTCTTCTCTCAGGCACCCAAGTATAGTCAGTGACCTCATCATCCCCTCCCTCCTCATCACTGGAGCAAACGTGGCAGTATGCTGCAGCTAGGAGAACATGATTGCCAGTTTCTTGTCCTTCTTGGGCACCCCCTCTCTTTAGGTTCACGTTACTCCCTTCCTCAACCTGGGAACCAACACCAGAGCCTTCAAATCGCTGCGCATCCCCCAGCAGCATGTACCCAACACTGTGGTCGAATAATTCTGGGGACTCCTCCATGCATGATGGTGGGGCTACGGAAGGACTGACTGTGGACAAGGAGCTGGTGGAATAGGCCAAGAAGGCAAACTACTCTGAGCCTGGGTGACAGAGAATGAGGAGGATGAGGACGGCTTTGCTATCCACTCCACCAACTCTTCTGCATGTTCTGGCTCAATAACACAGCCAGCAGAAGAAAAAAAGGACAGGCTTTCCCCAAGGCCACCTTCAAAGGATGCACCATGTCCACGACCAGCACTGTTTACTGTAGACACAGAGGCTGCTTGCCCTATTTTAGTGGCCTGTGAGCATCTGCCTCTCCTTGGTGGCCTTCCGGATATGATGTATATTTTGTTTTGCAACACCACACTACACTGTATTAGATCCTGTGTACACCGCCTGCACTGTATTAGCAACTGTACTACGGCTTCACTGTATTGAGTACTGTGTACACCACCAGAAGTGTAGTAGAAACTGTACACACTGTATTAGATACTGTGTACACTGCCTGCACTGTATTAGAAACTGTACAATGGCTGCACTGTATTTTATACTGTGTACACCACCAGAAGTGTAGTAGAAACAGTACACCACTGAATGCACTGTAGATATAGGTTGCACTGGATGCAGGCAGTGTACTAACTGTATATAATATATATATATTATATACAGTTAGTACACTGCCTGCATTGACTGAATATACAGTAAACACTGAATATATAGTCTATGCTAAATGCAGAGTATATATATATATATATATAGACTGACTGTATATATGTATCAAATACACTGCCACTAACTGAATAACCTGCCTGCTTAAGCTAAATCAAGCTATCCCTCTGTCCACACCAACAACACTACACATGGCCGCCGTGTAAGCAGCCTTATATAGTGTGGGGCATGGACTTAGTCCCCCTGAGCCATGATTGGCCAAAGGCACCCTGCCTTTGGCCAATTATGGCTCTCTTAGCAGAGGGCGCTGTGGTTGGCCAAAGCATGCAGGTCAGGTGCATGCTTTTGCCAATCATCATACAACAATGCTCTACGATCTCGCAGTGCATTATGGTGGGGTTCCGCAGCACTCGAATTTGCCGTGAACGCCCCATAATGTTCGCTCTTCGGTGAACACCCGATGTTCGAGTCGAACTTATGTTCGACCCGAATATCAAGCTCATCCCTACTGACGAGCAGGAGATGATCAACAGGTGAGCCAATGTGGAACGATGAGTACTGGCAATTAACTGACAACTGAGAAACCTGAGCACAGAGAAGGAAGGGCTAAGAGCCCAGCCCTGACAACATTTCACTTAAGCAGCTCAATGAGGAATATTGGTAAATTCACTATGTAATAAACTTAAATAAAATCATCCCAATTTGGAAAATATGGTAAAGTCACTCAGCAGGAAAGCTGTATCAGGCTAAATACAAAATGTTTTCTTCCACACACCAATTTACTGTAATTTAGGATCATTAGGGTCAATGGGTGCTATGCTGTGTTAGTGCCGATGACTGCTCTGAATGAGCAGTGGTTACACATTTTTTTTTTAAATGTTCACATTTCCATGTGGAACTAATGTAATTTTGATAAATAGTAACTTTTTTCTAAAACGTAATTTTTTTTTTTTTTTATTAAATTGGGGTCATATTAGGTCATCAGTTCAAATTTACAGTAGATAATGCAGGGAGGTACGCTTTTATTTTTTATTTTATTTTTTTAGAACTTGTTTTTCATTTAATTGTTTCATTTATGTAGCATTCTGGATAGTGCATTGCAGTGTACAGAGCCAATTATTTAATCGTAAATCAATAGAATATATGGATTGGGCTTTTCCTCTATGTCATTCTTTTCTGTAGTTAAGATTACTCTGTTCCTGATGTACATTGTACACTAATATTCCTCCATTTACTGAAAAAATGGCACCATGGTTAATGATCAATACCGATCTTCTTTTTCGTCCCAAGTGTATCAATGTAGAAAGTTAAAGTGAACCTGTTGTTGCCAAGATACAGCAAATTGATTAAGCTGCAGAAAGAGATATATTCTTATTGTTCATTTCTTTCACTGGCTGTGCTCTAAGCCCAGGGACAACCTCAACACAAAATATCTTGACTGTCAATTAAAGCGTATCTAAACCCAAAAACAAACATTTAATATACTGCAATTTACCAGTCATTAATTGTGGCCGCTGCTTAGTTTTTTTTGGCTTTTCTCCTTTATTTTCACCTGCCATTATATCTGTAATTTTTCCACTTCTTTTAACAGACCAAGCTGTCCAGTAAAAATGACCGTTGGAGACAAACATTTAACACTGACAGGGGTGCTTACAATGGTCAGCTTTTAATCATTTAGTTAAACCTTTTTCTTGGGAGGGTGAATGTGATTGGTACAGGGCTACTCAGCGCTGTCCAGACAGAGGGCGAGGGGTCCTGCAGGCTTATAGGACTGTCAGAGTAGAATGAAAAACTCCTACGAGCTTTAATCAAACACCAATAGAAGTCACAAGACTTCTATATACTGCTGATAAAAAAGGTATTTAGCAGTTTATGTTTACTGCATTTCCATTAAATATGCTGGTGCATCTAACACTTTCTTCTCAAGAATGACTGTTCTGACTACAAGTCCATAAGCTTATTTCCAACTTCATATAGGGCATATACAACCTGGTGATCTATGTATCCCTTGCATCAATTCAGACAGTTTAACTTGATGAATAAACTCACTGTTGAGGGGCGTGGACTTAGTCCCCCTGAGCCATGATTGGCCAAAGGCACCCTGCCTTTGGCCAATTATGGCTCTCTTAGCAGAGGGCGCTGTGATTGGCCAAAACATGCAGGTCAGGTGCATGCTTTGGCCAATCATCATACAGCAATGCACTGCGATCTTGCTGTGCATTATGGGGCGTTTGCCACGAACGGTGAACAACCGATGTTCGAGTCGAACTTATGTTCAACCCGAACATCAATCTCATCCCTAATGACAAGAGTGCACACTGTACCGTACACACAAAAATAATTCCAAAAACAAGGGACAGTTGTGTTTTGGCAGAAGAGACATACAGTCTATTTTTTTGTTCCGCTGCCTCTTAAAGTATTTTATGATAGTGCAGAAGGCTCAGTGACTGAAAAACTTCAGATATTCTTAAAGCCACCCAAAAATGATATTTATTGGTATAGCATGGTGGAATGAGCCAGATCTTGATGTCTTCTCTATTTTGGATGCTCAAACTGTGAGATCCCTGTCATAATTACTGAATCTTTTCCTGTGTTTGTGTGTTCCTGCACCTTCTGTAATGCCTTGTACACATGATCGGACTTTCCGCCAACAAAACCGTAGAATTTTGTCCAAAGGGTGGTGGCTCAAACTTGTCTTGCATACACACGGTCACACAAATGTTGGCCAACAATTCCGAACGTAGTGACATACTAGACGTACTACGTGGTTTTTCAGCTCTTTAGCCCCACCCTTTGGGCTCCTTCTGCTAATTTCGTGTTAGTGGAAGTTTGGTGAGTGTTGATTTGCGCTTTTCTTTTCGCGTTTTTCATTTAGCACTTTTCATTGCATGCTTTTCGTTTAGTTTCTGAACGGCCGTTCGTCAACCGGACATGTTGCAGAATCGGAGGAGATAACGTGTTATTTATTATTGGCCTTGGAGTTATTGCTTTGACATTAGTTTTTTGGTTGAATAATGATTTGATTTGGTATATTTTCTATATTTTTGGATGCATAGAATGCACTTTTTGGTTATGTTCTATTGGCAGATAGCATGTCTAATTTTTTTTTTTTTTTAAATGCACAATAAAAAAATTGGGTAGAATAATACTTGTGTTTTACTTCAAATGACAATGGGGGTAGGCAGTTACAATTTAAAAAATACAACGTAAAATTGACAAGGGACACCAACATAGTTGTATCTTTGTTCTTAAAAACTACGGGATAATGGTGTTGTGGTAACTTGCCCAAATAAAAAAAAAATAAATAAATAATATTATTCTTGATATCACTAGAAAAAAAAAGCCTTCGAAAATTAGTTTGCAATAACTCCATCAGTATCACCAGCAAAGCAGCTTCATTATTATCCCATTAAATAAGAAGAGAATTGTGCGCTGCATTTGGATATTTCATAATTTGCCACGTCATGAATGTTAATTCTCCATTACAAACGCTAGTTTACAAGACTGACCGTTTCTGCTTCCGAGCATGCGTGTTTGTACTTTGATTCATAAATACAGGACAAAAATGTGTACACAGTCCTAGTGTCTGCCTGGTTGGAATGCATTTGGCATTTTTATTAATTTTTATGCGAGTGCACAATTTTAAATAAAGAAATTTGTTTTCTTTTAAATGCTACACTATGCTTGGCCATCTTTAACTGGTATTTTGGCTCATTGCGAGCAGCTATCATTAAGAATAAAATGGCTATCTGGTTGCAAGTGGGAGTATATAAGCATACAGTGCGCTATTTGACCATTTTATCTTTAGTGAATCCCATCTGGTAAGAAATTTTATATTACATATGTGGACACTTGGATGGGCTCATGAGGTGGAGTGGTACAGTTGTGTGGAGCTTTGCTTGCTGGAGCCTATATAGAGCATTTCAATGGTCAACCTTTTCTGGTAAGAGGCTGGTGTTTGGTTGCATGGATACAGTCTAATTCGATTTTTGGTCATTTTATAGACATTTCTTGATGAACTTTTGGGGATGTATTAAATGCACTTTAATGTTTACACTTTAAATTGCACTTGAATTGGATGCCGATTTTGATTGTAAGGGCGATCATACCTTTCTTGGCTCCATTTTTCATAGTTTTGCACTTTATTATCCATATTTTACTTTTGCACTTTAATAATTGAGTGGATGATATTTTGTTGGTTTATTTAGCAAATCCAATGGCATATTTTTCTTTGAACAATAAATGTCACTTTTGCTTTAGTACATTGTACAGATGCCACTTCAGGGACAGGTTTAGGGAATCTCTGAAGCATGTTATTTAAAGGAATTATTACATTTTTAAGTTGGCCTTTGGCTTTTTTAAGGGCTTGTTCACTTCATGTCCATTGAGCTGTGTTTTCTTCACATCAAGGTACATTTAAGGTGGGCACGAAGCAATAAAACATTTCTTTTCCAAGTGCCCTGTTCATTATTATTATTATTATTATACAAGTTTCATATAGCGCCAACAGTTTGTATTGAATACAATTCAATACAGGAGGAATCAGATGGCCTTGCTCATTAGAGCTTACAATCTAGGAGGGGGGGAGGGGGTCAAGTGATACAAAAGGTAATAACTGTGGGGGATGAGCTGATGGAGAAAATGAAAGTACAGTTGTTAGGTGGAGGCATGATAGTTTTCTCTGAAGAGGATGTTTTTTAGGGATTGTCTAAAAGCAGAGTAGGAGAAAATCAGACAGATTGGGGTAGGGAGTTCCATAGGATGGGAGAGGCTCTGGAAAAGTCCTAAAGATGAGCATGGGAGGAGGTGACGAGGGAGCTAGAGAGCAGGAGATCTTGGGAGGAATAAGAGAACGGTTAGGTTGGTATGTTGAGACTAGGTTAGTGATGTAGCTGGGGCTCAATTGTGGATGGCTTTGTACACTATGTACACATCATAGTGTACATCAAGGCCGGGACAAGGGGTGGGAAGCAGGGGCTGCTGCCCTGGGCGTGGTGGTGATTTGGGGGGGTTGTGCTAGAAAGGGTAAAATGGAGGGGGATTTGTACTAGGAGGGTGGATTTGTGTTAGGAAGGGGGATTGGAGGGATTTATGCTAGCAGGGGAAATTGGGGGGGGGGATTAGGGGTAGGAGAGATGATTTTTTTGGGGGGGGGATTTGCGGAGGGAGAGGATTTGAGCTGGGGGGGGGGGATTTGTACTTGAAGAGGGGGAATTTTAATTTGGGGAGAATTTTGGCTTGCAAAGAGAATTTATGCTTAGGGAGTAAGTGTGAAGATTAGAATTGCTTACATGTTTGGGGGGGGGGGGGTTTTGCTGATACTTAATGCTCATACATTTTTGGGGGAGGGGGGGCATTGTTTGGCATCTTTGCCCTGGGCACTAGATGACCTTGTCCTGGCACTGGTGTACATGCATGGTGGTATGCAGAAAGACACAACTTAGGGAAGTCCTAAAAGTGTTGCTCCCAGATGAGATTTTTTTGCATTGGTACATGTTACCCCTGTTTGAAAATCTCTTTCCTATTAGCCCTAAAAACTATTTGTAGAATGTGTCCCCCTTAGGCTTCAGTGGTGTTCAGGAAATATTCACAGTTTTACCTGTTTATCTAGTGTCCTTTGAATTAAACCCAGGCACATCTCACTCATCACTATCTACCAAAAACAAATACTGGTTTAAGGTGGACTGATCCTTTAAGTCCGCAGTCTCCAAACTGCAGCCTGGGGGCTGGATTTGGCCCTTTGCTTGCCTTTATCTGGCCCTTGAGGCACTATTCCATCCACTGACACCAACAATGACATCAATGACAGGGTACTATTCCTCCCACTGACACCAATGAAGAGGCACTATTCCTTCCACTGACACCAATGACAGGGTACTATTCCTCCCACTGACACAAATGAAGAGGCATTATTCCTTCCACTGACACAAACTATGGGGCAGAATTTCTTCCATTGACACTAATGGGGCAGAATGCCTTCCACTGACACCAACAAAGGGGCAGAATTTCTTCCATTGACACCAACAATGGGGCAGAATTCCTTCCATTTACACCAACGATGGGGCAGAATTTCTTCCATTGACACCAACGAAAGGGCACTATTCTTCCCACTGACGCCAAAGATAGAGCATTGTTCACTCCCACTGGAGGCTAGGACATTTTCTAGTCCTACTGGCCACAGTCCGGCCCCCCTAAACCCTGAAGGACAGTAAACTGGCCCTTTTTTTTTTGAAAGTTTGGAGACTCCTGATTTAAGTCATGAGGGGAAGGTGGGAATTACCAGAATAACAAAATAAATAAATAGAAATGCTTTTGCTTATTCATCCAGCTCACAGTTGAATTATGTGACATTGAGTTATATTTGTTTTATTTATGTAGAGGCATGTACTTTAGGATTTGTGTGTATGTTATAAAGGTGTTACATATTGATTTGAACTCCCAAGTACATCCGAAAGGCACAGTTCTATAATGAGTGAGAAGCAGAAAAGTTTAGCAAAGTCTGAAGTGATTATGTTAGTAATGTACTGTAACTCAGAGGTCAGACAGCGCCGGGTGCGTTCTTGGCATCGCTCGCCCATGTCCTCATCGATAAGTTATTACAATAAACAAGGCCCTCTGTTTTTTAAGAAATACAGGATGCTTGCTGTTTTCTGCTCTGAATATTCTGCTGGCTCATATAAATAACAATAGGAGGAAGAGCGCGGGGATGTGGAATAAAAACAAGCACACAGTGAAAGTAGATCTGGTTATTTGGAAGGCTTGCTCCTCCATATGTTATGAGGCAGAGCTCCAGCAACCCTGTTGTATACCGGTAATTTACTACAGATGGGCTCCTCTCTCTATAACTCTAGCTGTTTTTCATGTTTGCGTCTTGCTGATCCAGAATAAAATATCTGTATTGATGCCCATCTGTGTTCCCGAGCACTATCAGCAGCATTGTGTCACCTGTAACATTATATTTAACACACATTTTCTCTGGGTTAATATCTATTTTTCAAAATAGACATTACGTTGTTCATATGTACTGCTAGAGTTTAGCCTTTAAATGCACCTGTGCCCAGACTATGGACTAAAGCAATTGCAAACCCTTACATATACCCAGTGAAGTGACTAGCCTCAGGTGACACACAGACATGAATCAAACCATCCTTTATAAGTTGTATCTGTTTATCTTCTGTCCTATCTCCTCTTCTAAAACCACAGATTAAAGGCTATTTCTCAGCTCCAGCAGGCAGAAAGCAAGATTCTTTTTTTAAATCAATATTTTTTATTGAATTTCAAAACTTACAATACATGAAGAGGGGGAATCAAGAGGGAAACATAAATGGGGGGAGGGGGGGGGGGGAGAAATAAAAAAAAAGGGGGGAGTTGTACAGTGAGCGGCAGTGCCGCTTATAAAGACTGTAGTTACAGTGAATACATTCCATATGATGGCAGTAGTGACGTGTCATGCGTATACCATACAAAGGGTTATACTATTATCATTAACATTGACATTAACAGTAACATTAACAGTAACATTGGTGTCAAAGGTGTTGTCTCACATATGTTTAAACTTATCAGTCCAGAGTTTCCATTCGCTATCAAATTTTTTGCATCGGAGCGAGTTTATGGCAATTAACCTTTCAAAAGAGTGATTTTTATTGACCAAATCTATAACTTCGGATATATTAATGGCAGTTGTGCTTTTCCAGTTACGAAGTATGATAGTCCTTGTTGCTAGCAATATATGAGTCACCATAGCCCTGTCCCCTTGTGGGAAGAGTTCTAGACCTATGTGTAGTAGCGCTAGCGAGGGGTTAGGGGCAGTTAGTATGCCTGTAAGATCCGAAAGTAGTTGGAAGGTCTTGTTCCATATACTGGTTAGACTTGGGCATTCCCAGAGTGTATGCATTAGGTTACCTACGTGGCCACACTGTTTCCAGCATAGCGGAGATGATAATGGAAAGAAGATGGAGAGTCTATATGGCGTGTAATGCCACCTGTTGGCTATCTTCAGGGTCATTTCCCAGTGATTTACACAATGTGAGGCTTTTTGTATCGTGCTAAATGCATGTAACCATTGGTCGTCGGAGAAAGCAGAGTTTAGGTCTTTTTCCCACTTGCTGAGAGCTGATGATTTATTAAAGTCTCGTTTGCTATTCAGAAAATTGTAGAATAAGGATATACCTTTGTTTGAATGTGTTGTTTTGGAGTAAAATCTCCAGATTTTAAAAGGTATGGCAATAGTGGGTAAAGGGTGTGCTCTCAGGAAATGGGAAATGCGCGTGCAGGAGAACCATAGGTCTCTAGGGAGGTCATATTCGGTCATAAGTGCTGCCGTGCTTTTGGGAGTGCAGTCTGTAAACAGGTCTTGTATGTAGCATATGTTGTGTGTTTTAAAAGTAGTGGTTTTGAGGAATGGAATCTTGGCCTCTAAAAGTTCGATTGGGAACTCGTACGCTATCTCTTTGCTATCAGTGGTCCTATGTGATAGTAGAAATCTCCAGGCTTGGAGATTCACTTTTAAAGTTGGTGGTAGGCCTCCAGTATCCCAAGGATCCCAGACGTCTCCCATTAGAAAGGAAACAAGATCGTTTGTGGGGGAAAGTGCCCTTTCAATGTCGACCCATAGTGGGCGTTCTGGGTGTGAAAACCAGTGTTTTAGTTGGTCCAGCCTAGTGGCCCATAAGTAGTCTTGTATGTCCACATATCCAGCTCCCCCCACGGATTTATGTGGTAGGAGGCTGCTGCGTGGACATCTAGCCTTTTTCCCACCCCAGGTGTATTTCCAGGTAGATCGCGTAAGGGCAGAGATGTAGTGCTTTGGAATCGGAATTGGCAGAGATCGGAAGATGTAAAGGATTTGTGGCAGTATGGACATCTTATAGGCTGCAATCCTGCCAAGCCAAGAGATTTCACATTTGCTTATGTCAGTGAGTTGTTTATCTAATTTGGCTAAGAGTGGTTTGAGATTGATGTCTGCCAGAGTAGACGTGTTGTTAGATATTAAGATGCCCAGGTATGTTATGCAGCTATTGGTCCATGAGTATGGCAGAGAGTTCTGTAGTCTGTGCCTGACATGTTTATGCACCCCTAGGTCCAGGATCTGGGATTTGGTGAAGTTTACCTTGTAGTAGGAAACTGACCCAAATTCCGAAAGGACTTCATGTGCTGTTGGGAGGGAAGTCAGTGGTTCAGTTAGTAGCAGTATGACGTCATCTGCAAAAAGATTTATAACCTGTTTAGCCTTACCTATCTGGAAGCCTTTTACGGCAGCATTTGTGCGCATATGTTCCGCCAGCGGTTCTATCATTAAGTTGAATATAGTTGGAGAGAGAGGACACCCTTGGCGAGTACCATTTGAAATCTCAAACTTTTTGGATAGAGTACCGGATGTGTAGACTTGTGCCGAGGGACATGAGTATAGGGCCATTATGGCAGTAAGTATTGGGCCTTCAAACCCAAATTTTGTTAATACAGCTTCCATGTATTTCCAGTGTACACGATCAAACGCCTTCTCTGCATCTATGGATAGAAGCAGAGAAGGCGTTTTAGTGGACGTGGCATAGTGAATGATATTAATAATACGCCGTGTGGCGTCCGAGGTCTGTCTCCCCCTCACAAAGCCCATCTGGTCCTTTGGTATAATCTCTGGGATGATGTCGGTTAACCGTTTCGCTATTAGTTTGGCATAGATTTTAACGTCCGAGTTTAGGAGGGATATTGGCCTGAAATTGGCTGGGGTGGTAGGTTCTTTGCCTGGTTTTGGGATTGTTATGATGTGGGCTCTCAGCATCTCAGGAGGAAAGGAGGACGTTTCACTAGCTTTGTGGAATACTTTGAGTAGGTATGGGGCAAGATGGCTGTTAAAGACCTTATAGTATTCATTTCCGAAGCCATCAGGTCCTGGGGATTTACCATTTGGTAACGAAAAGGTAATTTTTTCAATCTCTGGGACAGTAAATGGGGCGTTAAGCATGGATAAGTGTTCCTCTGACAGGGATGGAAGGTTAATTTTCTGCAAACATTTTTGGATATTTTCAGGGGTCGGTTGGGGTGTTGAAGCATCTGTGTTTAGGTTATAAAGGGCTCCGTAAAATTCAGCAAATTGATCAGCAATATCTTTTGGGTTATATATTTTATTGTGTGTGGTAGGGTGGAGTAAGAATGCTATTTTTGTTTTGGTACGTGCTGCTTTTATTCTGTGTGCCAGGTATTTACCTGCCCTATTGGCGTTAGCATATGAGTTAAGTTGTAACCTTCTCAGGTGTTTGTCAAATTGTTGTGTAAGGAGTTCTCTTAAAGTACTCCTAAGGTTGGATAGTGTGGTGGCTGTGGTCGGTGAGGGGAGTGTTTTGTTTGCAGCTTCTAGCGTCTGGATTTCAGTTAGTATTGTATTAAGCTTGGTGTTATATTTTCTTTTCTCTATTGCTCCTAATTGGATAAGTATGCCTCTCATGACTGCCTTATGGGCATTCCAGACCGAGAAAGGGTTCATGTCAGTAGTGTCGTTGGTTCTAAAGTAGTCTGTGATGTGTTGGGATATGGTAGGAAACAGTTTAGGTTCTTGTAGGAGTTTTACGTTGCATCGCCAGATAGGGGGTGAGGGAGAGACACCCTGTACATTGAGAGATAACGTGATTGCAGCGTGGTCAGACCACCCGATATCGTGTATCTCAGTCGACCGGACCCGCTGCAATAGCCATTTATCGGTTACAAACATATCTATTCTAGAATACGAGCAGTGCCTTGTGGAAAAGAAGGTATAATTCCTTTCGTTGGCATGGAGACATCTCCAGGTATCAAACAGGTCATGCGTGTTCAGGATCTGTTGCAAGTTAGGTGGTCTTTGCGGGTTGGCAGTGGTGGTGTCCATCGTAGGATCTGCTATAAGGTTAAAGTCACCTCCAATGATGAGCCTACCATACAGTAGGGACTCTGTTTTCTTTAAGACTCGTCTGAGGAACCTTGTTTGGTGCCTGTTCGGCGTGTAGAGGTTTACTATGGTGATCGGTATGTTATCCAAGTCTCCTGTGATGATAATATACCGTCCGCTGTCGTCTATGAAGGAGTCCTTGAGCGTGAAGGATACGGTGTCTTTAATGGCCACCATAACACCTCCTGTCTTGCTGCCCGGGGTACAAGCTAAGAATATATGTGGGTATGCTTTGTTAGAGCATGCAGGGGCTTTTTGTTGTTGGAAGTGTGTCTCCTGAATGAGGAGTATGTCTGCTTTGTGTTTGCGGGCCTCCTGCCACATAGAAAATCTTTTAGCAGGGTGGTTTAGCCCCCTGACATTCAGAGATAAGAATGTGAGAGACATTGTTGAGGCGAGGAGGGAGGTGTGCGTGGTGCAGTGCACAGGTACTCACAGTGGTGGAGGAAGTTCTGTCTCCGGTGCAGTTCAGGCAACAGGGCAGTAGTGAATGTCACCAGGATGATGGAGGGTGATGTCCAGAGTAGTATTTCACTGTAGCTAAAACGAGAGGTAAAGAAAAAGTAAAACAAAACAAGGGTGGGTTGAACAGATGTAAAAAAAGATCTGTAAATCGATCCGTGTGCAGACATGTCTGCTAACTTGGTAACTGGGTGGTTGGAGTTTAGGCTGAACTCCTTCAGCCAGAGAGAATTGTGTAGACTGTAAGCTTAGATCAAGAGCTACTTCCAGCATTCTTCTTGTTGTTGCGTTTATGTGAGACTACTTGCCAGTCTTCCTGGAGTTGCTGTGGTTGTGGCAGTGGCATTGAGGGTGGGTGCGCTGAGTGCGCTGCTAGGTCTGGGAGAATCCCCCAGTGCTGTAGCGTGGCAATGCCCTCTTCCATGGTGGCAACAGCTTTCGTCACACCGTTGTGTGTAATGATAAGAGTGGCTGGGTACTTCCACTTGTGCGGGATCTTATGGTTCCTCAGGGCCTTAGTGACAGTGGCCAGGTTGCGTCTTCTTTGTAATGTGTACCTAGACAAATCTGGTAGGATTTGTAGGTCTATGTACTATGTACTATGTATGGGACGGCATCTTGTCTGCGTGCAGCTTGAAGGATTTGTTCTTTCACGTGGAAGAAGTGTATCCTCAGCAGTGTGTCTCTTGGTGTACCTTCAGGCAGGAAGGAGGGTTTGGGGATCCTGTGGATCCTGTCAATAATTAAGTCCTGAGCTGTGAGGGTAGGTACCAATGTGGAAAACAGCGTTTGGGCGTACTGCAGGAGTTGAGGTGCTGGGACAGATTCTGGGATTCCCCTCAGTTTAATGTTATTGCGTCTGCTTCTGTCCTCAAGGTCAGAGACTTTGTCCTTCAGCCATGCGATGTCCTCCCCCTGTGCTGCATGAGCATCCACCATCACATTGTAGGTAGTGGTGTACTCCTCCATCTTGTGCTCGATTCTGTCTACTCTAACCCCAAGAGCTTGCACTTCTTTGTGGCACTGGTTGATCCCCTTCACCATATCAGTGTGCAGAGCAGACCTAAGGGATAGCAGCATTTCTTTCAGCATCGTATCTGATATGGGCCTGTCTGCTGTGGGGAAATCTGCTATGGGGTCAGGAGAGTGGGAGGATGATGTTGCTGCAGTCCCATATCCCTGCTGGGCGCTTACCTCCATCTCTTGTGCGGCCTGCTGCCTATCAGGTGAGGTCAGCCTGGGTTTGGACTTTGCTGGGCTCCTTGTAGAAGGGCTAGATGTGCCTGAGGACGGTTCGCTTGTGTGATGGATGTGTCCCTGCGGTGTGCGGAGGCCTCCGTTCCCGTTTCTGTGGTGTGCGGCCTGTTCCTTAGAGCGCGGCGGCATCGGGCCTCCGCCGCCATCTTGCGTAGGCCCGCGGGGTTTAGCAGCAAAGAAATTAGCCATTTTCTGTGGCTGTGGCGCAGATTTTCTTCGCTTGGCCATCTCCGTGCTGTCCCGCCGGTCACTGGAGTCGTTTCAGGGCCGGATTGAGTGCTGGAACGCTCGGATGGTGAGCGATCTCTCTGGCTGGCAAGCGGAGCTCTCAGATTAAGCGGCCATCTCAGAGCTCGGTCGCCACGCCCCCCCAGAAAGCAAGATTCTGAAGCCAAGCGCCGCACCGCACATAGAGGAGAGCTGAATGTAATCTGAGACCTGAGTGGAGGGAATAGACACCCCCCTCTACAGAGTCTCATAGGCAAATACGAACAGCTGAGGCTGTCAATAACCTTCTGCATGCTGAAGGGGGGTGGGACCGAATTTGTAATCACTTGCTGTCTACCCTATTACTGCTACAGGGTGGCAGCTGTGCACTGGATCATGTATATATACGTAGGGGGCGCACTCGCTTCTGCTGTGGTTACGCACAGTGGAAGCCAGGTGGCGGGTGCTAGGTGATCGATGTCCGTCGACACCCGCTGATCATCAGGCAGAGACACAGAACTGCGATCTGCCTATGTGAACAAGGCAGATCGCCATTCTGACTTTGAGGGAGGGGATGGAGTATGTGTCCCTGGAATACATTCCATCTCTTCCCCTAGTAAAAGCACCTAAGGCCCCCTTCACATGGGCGCCTCCGTCTTAAGCCCCATACACACGCTCGGATTATCCGAGGACCAGGTCCGTCGGATCATGTCCGTCATACTTTGTCCGATGTTGGTTTTGCGTACACACGGTCGGACAAAGTTGTCGGAAAATCCGATCATTCTGAACGTGGTGACGTTTGTTGCCTACGACGGGACTACGTAGAGGCTAGTAGCCAATAGCTTTGGTCTTGTAATGTGATCTGAGCATGCGTAGCACTTTGTCCGTCGGACAACCGTACACACGATCGGATTTGGTGTGATCGGACCGTGTTGTCGGAAAATCTATCCAGCAGGACATAGGACTTTGTCCGTCGGACAATCCGACGTACACTGTCCGATGGTGCATACACACGGTCTGATTTTTCAACAACATTGTCCGATCGGACAGAATCCATGCAAAAATCCGACCGTGTGTATGGGGCTTTACAGATTTTGCTTGCTAAGTGGGGGATCACTCCACCAACAAACAAACTAAAATTGAATGGCCAGCTTTACTCTATTGGAGAATGATTTCTGGCACAGAAAATCAAATCTAGAGCAGGCCATACATGGGTCAAATTCTGAACGAATTTTCTTTCGAAAATCAGGAATTTACTAATATTCAGGTTTTGGGACAGCTGCCTGAGGTATGAACTGACCAAATGGACACGCCTTGCCCCCATAGGAGAATTACCTAAAGTGTTTGGGATTTGTTAGGGTATGGTTATGGAACTTGGCACTCCAAGTTCCCCAACGGACGTGCGGGGTGGGGGGAGTTTGGGCTATGGGATTCTTGTTGTTACTTTTTTCATGTTAATTTGTGTTTATTGCAGTGGTCTTCTCTGGCGGTCTAGCTTAGTCCTTGCCTGGCTTAAAAATTGTGTGTCTAATGATTTCACTACATATGTCTATGTCCTACCCAAAACCTGATCACCTACCTTGATATGCAAGCCGCATACCGGGAAGTGATGCTTCTCAGGGTGACAAAGCTAAGAAACAACAATTGGCGCAGCACGTTTTTGAAGAGGGGGGGAAAAAATGGACGACTCCTGGCCTGGTTGGCTGGAGAGCAGCAACCAATATCCTCCATTGCTCGTATACGTGATGCCAATGGTGTCTCTGTGGTTGACCCGATGGCCATCAATCCCCGTTTTGCTTCCTACTACAGTGGCCTATACTCCTCTAAAGTCGACTATTCTGGGGAGGAAATTAACTCCTTGCTTGATCAGATCACTTTTCCCACTCTTACCGTCACGGCCCATGAATGTCTCGATAGTACAACAAGCCCTGGGTGAACTGCAGGCAGGGAAGACTCTGGGAGTAGATGGCATCCCTCCAGAATTTTAGAAAAAATATGGAGAGCAGCTGACACCTAAACTACATGAGATGATAGTTAAGACTCTAAAAGAAGGGACCCTCCCGGCCTCTATGGCTGACGCGGTCATAGTGGTCATACCGAAGCCGGGTAAAGATCCGGAGCTGTGTACTTCCTATCGCCCTATTTCCTTGCTCAATGCCAATGCTAAGATTCTTACTAAGATTCTAGCTAGGAGACATAATGAGGTTGTCCTCACCCTGATCCATGAAGATCAAACCAGATTTATGCAGGGCAAGGCCATGAATATAAACCTCCGGAGGTTGTACACAATCCTGGGCTCTAAAAACCATCTCACCCAATCCGATGCAGGGGCCTCCCTAAATGCTGAAAATTCGATTCGGTAGAATGGATTTAACTGTGGGAGATCCTGCTTTGCTTTGGCCCCAAATTTATTTCATGGGTGAAGGCCCTGTATAAGTCCCCACTGGCTAAAGTACTCACTGGCTCCATCCTCTCAACCCCCTTCTGTCTCCATCGGGGTACTAGGCAAGGGTGCCCACTCTCCCCAGCGCTTTTTGCACTAGCTATGGAGCCAATGGCGATCCTTTTGTGCTCCTCCCTGGCGGTTTGTGGTATATCAATAGTTTCTGTAGAAGAAAAAATATCCCTCTATGCCGATGATACCCTTCTGTATCTTAGTAACACTACATCCTCATTGGGGGTGGCCCTATCGCTTACCTTTGGTAGGTACTCTGGCATATGTGTCAATTGGGAAAAGTCTGTCCTCTTTGCACTACACTCCTCGAACGCCACGCTGCCAGTAGATACTCCATTACTTTGGTCTTACAGTTCAAATACTTGGGTGGTGTTATACATAGGGATGTTTCACAATTTATCCCTCTCAATTTAAATCCGGTGCTTTCCCTCCTGATTCAGCGATGTGCCGCCTGGAAAACATTACCCCTCACCCCAGTTGGTAGGGCTAACCTTGTTAAAATGTCTGTGCTGCCTAAATTTGTTTACCTTTTTAGACAAACCCCAGTCCCCATCCCGAACATGTTTTTTTGAAAACTGGACAGTATAGATTATCTCCTTCGTGTGGAATGATGGCATCCCCAGAATAACAAAAACGACTCTGCAACTACCAGTTACTTTGGGAGGTCTATCATTGCCCTGCTTTGTCAAATACTATTGGACAGCGGCCTTGGTCACAGTCAGACGGTGGCTATCCGAGGAGCCGGCCAATCGCGCATCCACCCTGGAGGCGGCATTGCTCGGATCCTACTCTGAACTCCGGAACTTGGACCCTGATCCAACCCTAATATTACTCCCTCTATGCGTGCCACGCTTTGGGTCTGGGAGACGGTACGGGCCAAGGTGGAGAAATCCAACAGCTGGTCCCCAAACACTCCGTTATGGGGGAACCCGAGACTGCCGCATTTCCGGTCCATCCCAGACCCTGTGATATGGGCCCGATATGGCATCAAAACGCTTGCATATATTTTCTCCCTGGATGGCTTACGCACGTTTGATGCTCTAAAAAGAGAACGTAACATGCCTAACCATATGTTCTTCAGATACTTACAACTTCGACATGCCTATTGGACCCAATTCCCCCATTCTATTATCTTGGAGGTTAAAGGTATCGAACGCATGTTGGGTCTGTCAGACGACCTCAAACCTCTATAGGCTCTCTATTCCAAATTCACTGGACTAGACACCTCTAAGGTCTCCCGGCTGTTTTCGGTGAGGCAAGCGGACATACCTATGCTCGCCGAGAATGATTGGTACGCGGGTATACAACAATACCTTCCCCTCATGGTCCCTGCGAGAGATAGATTCACCCAACTTAAGTTTATACACCGGGCATATTACTCCTCGGAGCGGTTAGCCAGAATTTACTCTGATAGGTGTTCAATCTGCCCTAAATGCACCTCGGAGGTGGGCTCCTTCTTTCATGTGGTATGGTCCTGCCAGCAACTGCAAGTTTTTTGGAGAGGGGTGGTTAACGACATCATTTCCATAGGTAAACTACGAGTCCCATATGACCTGATACCACTACTACTGGGTATTGTTGACACACTGGAGTCCCCCCAATCCATAAAATTTTTGTATTCTACGCAGCTTTTTATGCCAGGAAAGCGGTCCTTCTAAAATGGAACGAGCCCTCCCCTCCGACGGGGCAGAAATGGAGAACCTTGGTGAATGCAGCTTTGCCCCGTATAAACTGACCTATATGGGACGCAACTGTCCGAAAAAATTTGATAAGATATGGGCGGTGTGGATTCGTGAGAGGCTGACTTTGGAGTAGGGTTTGGAGTCGGGGCCTGAGTAACATAGGATTTGGTTAAAGTGACCTCTAACTTTAAATTTAGATAGAAATAGAAAAGTGATCAGCTTGATGTAAATAATTCTGACAATCTGTGTTATTATTTTGGAAACCTTCCTACTACCGTATGTATTTGTAATGATAAATGTAGCTATATTTGCTCAATATACATGTAGACTCTTCTTCCTGCATTGTAGAGGATAATGTCACCACACCAAATCCCACCAGGACATTATATACATTAGAAATATATGGAAGCTCGGAATGCTACCAGATTGGCCAAGCGCCAACTATGAAAATAAAATGTTGCTAGTCTTGTTCCTAGTCTTTTTATGCAAACCTTATCCATCCTTTTCATTATGCAAATTTGTAGTCAGAGATTACGATATCACAAGAAACTCTGTTCATAAACCACTGGATTAATAAGAAACATTTACGTTTTTTTCTTGATAAATTCAGTCATTATCCACAACTGAAGACCCTTGCAGTATCTAACCACTGTTCATCCTAATTAACGGACTGCATTCCTAAGTGCTTTGAAGATAGTTTAATACTTCCATGCACCTAAAAGAGTTCTGAAGTTTCTTGTAGAATGTAAGCAGATTAAACAATTATCAAAGTTTATAGCTTCCCTCTCCAACTTTTATCTTCGATTCTGAGCAACAGGCAACGAAAGTTCATCTCTCGTGGGAGCAATTATTAGAGTTTAGTTTAAGCCTTCACAAATTTTATAACCTTTACTGGCATTCAAACAGCGCTTAAAGGTCATTATATATTACTTTACCGACCAAAGAAAATTATTTTAAACCTTCATCTAATACAAACATGATTATAGGTCAACAAGCTGTACCTTTGTTTACAGTAACAGCAACATCAGAAACATATTAATTGCAAATATGTCTGCTAAAATAGATGAGCAACGTGTTTACTGTATTAAAAATGTAGACAATAGACCAGTGTTGACCAACATGTAGTTCACCAGTGCTCAGTGTGCACGCTAGCTGATAGCTGCTCCTACAGGTCCTTGTCACCTTCAGTGCTGGAAACATTGGCTCAGTGACCCCATCATTAAGCCCAGGAGAACCTAGGCCTCTTCTCCCACTACAGAACACTCTATAGCAAGTACTGACCTGAAGAAGACCCTCCATATGTTAATGTGCTTTGCATTAATACCGCCTGTTAGCCATGCCCCTCCGATGTGTTTCACCCTGATTAGGCTTATTCGTAAATCTCTACGAATAAGCCCAATCAGGGTGAAACACGTCGGAGGGGCCTGGCTGACAGACGGGTACTGTTTGGGAAGCCGATTTTTGGCTAAGGAATTACTAGGTGACGTTACCAATGTGAGGCTCCAATGTGTACTCGTGCTGTATTAATGCAAAGCACATTAACATATGGAGGGTCTTCTTCAGGTCAGTGCTTCCTACAGGGTACTCTATAGTGGGAGCAGAGGCACAGTTTGGGACACTGGTTTGTGCCTACTGCATTCAGTTGGCTTTAATCTCACCAACTGTGTTCAGATAAAAGAAATGGTGAGTTTGTTTTACTCTCCACCATTTTTAGGTAATTATCTTTGCACTAGTGGGATAATTTAGGCTAAATAACTAATTTTACAGTTGGTGACATTTTGTTGAACCAATAGGTTAGCATTTTGGCGCATTGAGATGCTTAGGTAAAATCTGCTTTAAATAAAAAAAAAATCAACTTTTTTTTTTGTTTAAAGTGTATCTTGATATAAATTTTTTATATAAGTTAAATATTGGTACTTTATAAAATATTATTCAATACAGGTGATATGTAGATAAACTTGTATAACTATACAGTATATGGTAAATGACCTTCCCCAAACCTACTTTTATCAAACATTCCAGGAGATAATGCATTTTAGGAGCTCCTTTGTGCCTGGATTGGGTGAGGGCTCTTTTTACATATTTTGTTTGCATGGCACCAAGAGTCAGGGACCACAATTACCAGAGACACCCCGATGTGGCAGCATGGCTTCACATGTATTTGCAAATGTATGGTACAAAAATCTCTGCTTTTCACCTAAAATGTTGAGATGTTAAAAGAGTCTATTTTTTAAATCCTGTATTTTTGGTAGGCAATGGGTAAAATCAATAAGCAAAGTACTGAATTAAAGTGGGAGTAAACTCCCATCTCTGACTTTTACCTATAGGCAAGCCCAGTGGCGGCCCGCTCATTACAGACGCAGGGGCACCACCCCCCTAATTCATGCGCCCGGCCTCTAATCTCCATGCAAGGTGTAGGGGACATGGATTTCAATGTTGTTTTTTTTTTTTTTTTATAGAAGCCCATGATTAGAGACGGAGGTTTGTTTGCCACCACTGGGTAAGCCCTATAATAAGGCTTATCTATAGGTACTGTAAATATCTCCTGAACGTGCACCATTTAGGAGATATTTACTGTAGATGCAGCCGGTGGAGTCACCCGCGAATGCGCTCTGAAGAAATAGCCACCTGTAAATGGTGGCTCCCGCACATCTCATCGCAAACCCAGTAGGAAGACTGGGTGAAGATGGAAGCACCTGTATCAGTGATAACGTAGCATGGAAGGCTTCATGTTCAGGTAAGTTTAACATAATGTGCAAGTATGTGATGCATACTAGCACATTATAACATTGCTTTTCAGGTTAGAAAAAATTAAAGCACCCATCGGTTTACTACCGCTTTAAGGACTTCGCACACATGTATGGATGCTTTGGAAGGCACACTGGGGCAATGTACCTAATCTATTCTGGCATCTATATCGAGAAATTGCCCGAAGATAGTGGCTTTGCTCATTAAAAATGTTTAAGAGGGTGGTCTACAGGGGTAAGAAAAAGAACAAACTCCTCCTGATATTTTGTTTACTTTTTGGATCTCTGACCTTGCCCCAAGGTATTCCTGCACCATGTATATCAGACGCTGGCGATGGTTGCGGATCATACCTTGGGGCTGCGGACTAAAAAATTGTCTGAACGCATCGGTCAGACGTCCACCTTCCCCACCGCTCCTTCTGCCACTGACCGAAGCCTCAGCAACTCGTCGCCCAGGACCAGGAGTTTGTAGCCTCCCAGTTTCTGGGAACGCGTTGCACAGACCTTTCTGCAAGGCCTCCCTGAGATGTCTCATCCTCTGCTCCCTCTGCGACGGCAAGATAAGGTCCGCAACCTTACCCTTGTACCGCGGATCAAGGAGAGTGGCCAGCCAGTAATGGTCCCTCTCCTTGATCCGAAGAACACGAGGATCCTTCCGCAGGCTTTGCAGGATCAGGGAGGCCATGCAGCGTAGGTTAGCTGAGGCATTCGGTCCGGAGTCTTCTGGGTCACTGAGGATGACATGATCGCCAGCCACCTCCTCCCAGCCACGTACAAGTCCACTGGCTTGTTGGGACTGTACATCATCCCTAAAAGACTGCTGCTGCTGATGCTGAGTGCCAGGCTCCACCTCCATGCTCACACAATCCTCCTCCTCCTCCTCCTCCTCCTCCTCCTCATCCTCTTCCTGTGTGATGGGTGGGACAGAAGGAACACTGTCCGGATAAAGGGGGCCTTGAGAGGCAAGGAAGTCCTCCTCTTCCTGCCTCTGTTCTGCCTCAAGTGCCCTGTCCATTATCCCACGCAGCGTATGCTCCAACAGGTGGACAAGAGGGACAGTGTCACTGATGCATGCACTGTCACTGCTCACCATCCTCGTGGCCTCCTCAAATGGTGAGAGGACAGTGCATGCATCCCTGATCATGCTCCACTGACGTGGGGAAAAAAACCCAAGCTCCCCTGACCCTGCCAACGTTGAGTTCCACCTGGTGGGCATGTCAGATATAGGCGGTTCTTGGGCAGGTTCAGCTCCTTTTGCAGCTCAGTCAGCCGAGCACTGGCATTATAAGATCGGCGGAAATGCACACAGACTTTCCTGGCCTGCCTCAGGACATCCTGTAAGCCTGGGAACCTGCCCAAGAACCGCTGCACCACCAGGTTGAGGACGTGAGCCATGCAGGGCACATGGGTGAGCTGCCCTGTCGCAGGGCGGAGAGGAGGTTGGTGCCATTGTCAGAAACGACCATTCCTGGCTTAAGCTGACGTGGCGTCAACCACCTCTCGGCCTGCCCTGCAGAGCTGCCAGAACCTCTGGCCCAGCTGCCAATAGAGTGACCCAATGGGCCGTGAAAGAAAGGTACCGTCCCTGTCCATGCCTGCTGGACCATGAGTCAGCGGTAATATGCACCTTACCGCTGACCGCCCTGTCCAGCGAGGCATGGACATTGCCCCTCCACATGCCGGTAGAGAGACGGAATCGCCTTCCGCGAGAAAAAAGTGGCGTTTGGGAACCTGCCACTGAGGAACCGCACATTGAACAAACTCACGGAAGGGGGCCGAGTCTACCAACTGAAAAGGCAGCAGTTGAAGTGCTAGCAATTTAGCAAGGCTAGCATTCAACCGCTGGGCATGTGGATGGCTTGGGAGTGTACTTCTTTCTACGGTCCAGCAGCTGGGGCAGGGAAATTTGCCTGCTGCATTCGGACGTCGGTGTACTGCAAGTACTTGGTTGTGACACACCGAATTCTACACCTTCAGTCCTCTCAGAGCAGCTTTCAGAGAGGACTGAAGGTGTAGTGGGGATGGAGATCCCAGAGGAGGAGCAAGGAGAGGGGGGGGGTGGGTGAGAGGAGGTTTTTGGGCGGGGAGAAGGGTAATGGTGTGGGGACCACTCCTCATTTCCCAACCCAGGCGGGCCTGGCAGCAAGTAGTTCTTTGTACATATCAGAAAATTGGAACTGAGTCCCATAGAACAATGTCTTTCAGCATTCCTCTTGTTTTCAAAGGGACATTGTAAGGTCACCCATAGTCTAAAATTGTCTTTTTATGTTGATTGCAGTAGCCGAAAAGTGGGCTGGAGAATTATTGTATTGTTCTTCTGACACCTTGGTCGCTGCTCCACTTCTGTGTCATTCTTCAACCTCCTGTGATCAGTAGAGTATTTAGGTTTTGTGCTGCCCTATGCCTGACTAAACTCGTGCACCCCCTAATTTAAATATGACCCACCCCTTCCTGTCCAGGCCACACCCCTTGCTGTTTAAGACCCGCCCTGAAATTTTTGAGTGGGGACACTAGTTCTGGGGGCAATGGATTAATTTGCATAGATTTTCTCTCACTTCCTGTTTGGCTATGGGGCAGGAAGTGAAGGGAAATCTCTGCAATGGGACAGAGATGGTAAAAAATTAACTGACAGGGGTTATAACCCTCCCTTACTCTATCCAAAATAAAAAAAAGTGTTGCCTATAGTTCTACTTTAAAGCGGATGTTCACACAAAAATGGAACCTCCGCTTTTTGGAACCCCCCCCCCCCCTTCCAGTGTCACATTTGGCACCGTTCAGGGGGGGGGGGGTGCAGATACCTGTCTAATGCTGTGTACACACGACTGGACTTTTCGACGGACTAGGTCCGATGGTCTTTCCGACCGAGTTCCGACTGACTTGGACTTGGCCACACACAATCACACCAAAATCCGACGGATTTAAACATGATGACGTACGACTGGACTAGAATAAGGAAGTTCATAGCCAGTAGCCAATAGCTGCCCTAGCATTGGTTTTTGGCGGTCAGACTAGAATACACACAAAACGGATTTCTCGATAGGAACTGGGTCCGGCGGAGTTCCGGCGGAAAAATTTCTAAAGTCCGTCAGATTTTTGGACAGCAAAGGTCCGATGGAGCCCACATACGATCGAATTGTCCGACGGATTTGTTCCGTCAGACCTTTGCTGTCGAAAAGTCCGGTCGTGTGTACGCGGCATAAGACAGGTATTTGCACCCACTTCCAGGCATAGACTCCCACGGGAGTCTACGCCACTTGCCGTCCCCCCGTGCTGTCTGCTGGGACACACACGGGTCCCGGAGACAGCAGGGACCATTTGGATTGCGCAGCGTGACTCTCGCATGCGCAGTAAGGGAACTGGGAAGTGAACCCGCAAAGCTTCATTTCCTGATTCCCTTACCGAAGATGGCGGCGGCAGCATCCGAGGACCAAGGGACTGTTTGGCCTCGGGTGCCGACATCGCGGGCGCCCTGGACAGGTAAATGTCCATATTTTAAAAGTCAGCAGCTGCAGTATTTGTAGCTGCTAACTTTAAAAAAAAATAATAATTGCGGGACTTCAAGCACAAATTCCTGATAATTATATGGAGAGGACTAAGAAGATATAACCATACCAATGGTGCTTTAGAAAACATAGCACAGTGAGGAAGGTTTGTGGTCCAGGATAAGAGGACAGTCAAAATTAGAAGCGGCGCCCCCCCCCCCCCCCCCCCCCAGTTGCGGAATGCCAGCTGCCCACATACCAGAAGCAGTGAGGCCGCTTTATAAGAGGAATTGGACTAATTTGCCTCTCAGCCCATTCCGCTCCATAGGACTGGTGCTACACTAACAGTGTAGCGCAAGCCGGCGGGGACACTTTCCGTGCTGCCCCACTGCAAAGTGCTGTCCTAGGCCTGGGCCTTGTCGGCCTAGGCCAGGATACAGCGTTGCCTGTGATCCTGCGATAGGTCAAACATCATCACTAAGAATGGAATGGCTAAAGCGAGCATACAAGGGGTAGGATTCTACCTCCCGTCTGGTGTATAAATACCTAGATATCCGTATTTAGACTGCCGTTATGGAAATCTCGTAAAACTGCACATTAAAAATTAATCTAAGATAAATGTTAAAACATTATCTCAAATGTCTATTACCTGAAAATTACTATAATTTTCCTTTAGGTGATCTTAAATAACCACAGTAGGAATTTCTAATTCTCTGTTATTTCACTCTCTGCCCACTGTAGAGATGCTTATTCTCTAACTGGATTTCAGAGTACCAGCCTGTATGATGGATGTGGTTCAATGTACAATAGCTCGGCTCTTTCCTAGTCCCCTTTGCACTGGCAAGTCATTTGAGGCACCACGCTACATAGATTTTTATAAGCCGACATGAAATTCGGTGCAGCCCAGTGCAATTATGTTATATAGAAGACACAATAGAACAGTTGGTGCTCCATATTCACCCGCACAGCTCTCTAGACACAGTTATAACTTACTGTAACATAAAATATATGCTTAAAGCGAACCTAGCATCAAATAATTTTTTTCATGCAGCGTGCATGTACACCAAATAGTGTGTAATGCTACCAGGTATGTATTACGTCAAAGATGAAAGTACTCCCCTTGATCATGTCCTAATCTGTTTTTCTCTCTAGAAGGGCACAGCCATCTTTGTTCAGGTATCATCCAGGGTCACCATCTACTCCTTGGACTGAGATTCTGGCTCATGTGGTGCATGTGTAGTTCTAGGCTGTGTTCACAAATATGTCTGACACAAAGCAGCCCCTGTCACAGCCTTGCGACTAGCTACAAAGTCACAATGTTGCAGTCTGATCACTGGCCTCACTGATTTCCTGGCTACAGAAGACTGATAGCATCATATCAGCCAAGGCAAACTGACTGAAGGTGGTTCTAAAAGCATTACCTTTTTTTTTACCCCAATGCTCTCTCTACGTTAAAGAGAAGCTCCACCCAAAAGGGGAAGTTTCGCTTTAAGTACATCTCCCCTGCCAAATCTGGCATGTCATTTTTTTCAGGGGGGGGGCGTACCTAATTTTTACAGATCTCCTCTCCCCTTCCCTCCCTGCAGTCTTCTGGGACATATCACAGGTCCCTAAAAATCACAGCAGCATACAGCTCCACATGCTGATATGAAATCATCTTACATTCATTAGTTAAGCAAATCTCTTTTGCTTTTTTTGTGCCATATTGATCCTTTCTTCCTGCCTTCAATGTGCCATAGTGATCCTTCCTGCCTTCAATGTGCCATAGTGATCCTTCCTTCCTGCCTTCAATGTGCCATAGTGATCCTTCCTTCCTGCCTTCCAGTGGTCCTTGGGGGTAATTGTACTGTCCTGGCGTTTTTGGACCTTGGTACATCAGGATTGATTAATTTACAGATATATACCATAGTTTGTGGACTCTTTCATTTTCCTACAAACTAAATAATAAACACTGATTTGGGTTGTTTTCACCAAACAAATGTAGCAGAATACATTTTGATCTAAACTTATCATGAAAGATTATTTTATTGCAAAATGTTATAACAGAAACAAAGAAATATGCATTTTTTTTCAACATATTATGTATTTTTTAATTTATTTAGCAAAAAATAAAAAACCCAGTGGTGATTAAACACAACCAAAAGAAAGCTCTATTTGTGAGAAAAAAATGATAAAAATGTCATATGGGTACAGTGTTGCATGACCGTGCAATTGTCATTCAAAGTATGACAGCGCTAAAAGCTGAAAATTGGCAGAAAGGGGGTAAAAGTGTCCGGTATTGAAGTGGTTAAAATTGAACATAGGCAAGGATTAAAATATAAATAAGCTGCATACTCAGTAAATGATTAAATAAGCTGCTGAAAGTGCATAAAAAGTGAGGGTATAATATCACTTTAAGGTGAAATTGAAACTTCTTACAGCAGCAGCAGGTTCAGTAAACTTCTGAGGTTATTTGGCAAAGAAGGAATGTAACTGTTACAAGTTCAAACTGTCAGCATTCTTTTTGTTTGTTAGACATTTGATGACATGTTCTTGGAAGAAATAAGAGCTGTGATACTTTCTTTCTTAAACCACACAATTAGATTTATACTGCTGAACTACAAGTGATTATGTTACCTCTTCAAACGGCTTTAACAGTGCTCTGCCTTTGCCAGGAATCAATGAGTAAAGGCTGGTGAGCTCCCAGTCACTGTAGTTTTTCTTACCACTGGACATTCTCCTGCAATAGTCACTGTGGACTCACCACTAGATATTCTCCTGCCATACAGTGCCTTGATAAAGTATTCATATCCCTTGACATTTTCCACATTTTGTCATGTTACAACCAAAACGTAAATGTATTTTATTGTGATAGACCAACACACGGGGCACATGAATGAATGAATGATTGATTCGTATAGCGCTGCAACTGCGAACCGAATCGCCTCGAGGCACTTGATCTGACCTGCGTTGATTCCTTCTTAGAAGAGGTGGGTCTTGAGTTTTTTCCTGAAGGCCCAATGTTTTTTTTCCAAACGGATGTTCGTAGGTAGAGCGTTCCATAGCCGTGGTCCTTGGACTGCAAATCTTCGTTCTCCCCTTGATTTATACCGGGACTTGGACATAATTGGACATAATTGGAAGGAAAATTATAAATGGTTTTCAATTTTTTTTTTTACAAATAAATATCAGATAAGTGTGGTGTGCATTTGTGTTCAGTCCCCTTTACTCTGATACCCCTAACTAAAATCTAGTGGAACCAATTGCCTTCATAAGTCACCTAATTAGTAAATAGAGTTCACCTGTGTGTAATTTAATCTCAGTATAAATACGGCTGTTCTGTGAAGCCCTCAGAGGTTTGTTAGAGAACCTTGATGAACAAATGGCATCATGAAGGCCAAGGAACACACCAAACAGGTCAGGGATAACGTTGTGGAGAAGTTTCAAAGCAGGGTTAGGTTATAAAAAAATATGCCAAGCTTGGAACATCTCATGGAGAACTGTTCAATCCATCATTCGAAAATGGAAAGAATATGGCACAAACCTACAAAGACATGGCCGTCCACCTAAACTGACAGGTTGGGCAAGGAGAGCATTAATCAGAGATGCAACCAAAAGGCCCATGGTAAATTTGGAGGAGCTGCAGAGATCCACATATCAGGTGGGAGAATCTGTCCACAGGACAACTATTAGTCGTGTTTTTTGCCTTTGTTACTGCAGACTATCCTGTTAAATAAGTTTTATCTGAGTAATTAAAAAAAAAAATGAAACCTACATTTTGTAAGACCAAAATTAAAAATAATTATAATACCATATCTAAAAATATACAGTGAATTCTTGGCCTCCGTCCACTATCTCAGCATTAAAGATATGTCAGGTTTTATAAAATTAATAGAACTTCCACAATTGTTACAATAAATGTCATTGCTGTGTAATATTAATAGAACAGCTGCCGCTTAAAATGCAAACGCATAAACATCAGAGAAGGTGATAATAATAAAAATTGCACAAGTCCAAAACAGGTGCCTATAATTATTACAGCAGCGCTACTGTCATAAAGTTTATGATCAGATTTCATGTGTATATGGTACACACAAGTAGTAGTAGTAGTTGACAGATGATGTAAAAAAAAGTCCCAGAAACCTCAGATGGAAATCTTGCTATGTTATAACTTTAAACACTCCACACCGAAGTCTGTGCATCACACTCCCCTCTGGGTTCATACTCACCAGAGGGTTGTATATATGAGGCATGGATTGAAAAACCACAGATCTCCTCAGCAACAAGGAAGGTGTCACAGCATATCCACCGGTTCTCAAGGCAGAAAAAAAGGCTCCCATAGTGTAATTCCGTTTTCTCTCTTTAGTTTATTAAATAAAAGTTTTTCCAAACTGCTTCATCGGTCAAAACATTCAAAAACTTCCTAGGCAAATGGACAGGCATTCCTCACAACACAGAGAAGGAGCGACTCCCGCTATATTGGAAGCAGTGTCCACCGCTTGCTTCCTGGTTTGTCTTCTTCGAAAGTCGTAATGACGAAACTAGTCAGGGCGTGACCTTACGACGACCGGATGCGATGAGTGAGTTCCACAACCAGGAAGAAGACAAACCAGGAAGCAAGCGGTGGGGGCTGCTTATAATATAGCGTGAATATCAGGTCTGTGTGTTATGTTTACATAGAAGGACCATGAAAATGGATCTTGTCAATGTGTCATCTCTATACACATTCTGTAGCCATTCTGTGGGCCTGCACCCCTCCTTCATCAATAACTCAGTAATGGCACAATGCTTCTGCTTGGAATCCATTATTCACCTACAATGAAAAAGAAGAAGTGTTACTATAGAGGAAGAGTTACTCCACCAACATGTGAAATTTGAAAACCTATGTAAGTTAATTAAACTGTTATGCCCACTTTTGTATTACCGTATGTATCGGCGTATAACACGCACCCCAAGTTTAGGAGGGAATTTTAAGGAAAAAAACCTTTAGGAGGGAAGTTTAAGGAAAAAAAACTTACATTTAAATGCCCATCAATGCAGCCTTATCAGTGTCCATCTGCAGCCTTGTCCATCATTGCACCCTTATCAGTGTCATTTGCAGCCTTGTCATGCAGCCTTGTCCATCATTTGCAGCCTTGTCAATGTCATTTGCAGCTTTGTAATGCAGCCTTGTCCATCGTTGCACCCTTGTCAGTGTCATTTGCAACCTTGTCCATCATTTGCAGCCTTGTCAGTTTTTTTAGCAGCTTTGCCTTTTAAAAATGGCGCCGCCAAGATACAGAGCCGGATGTCCTGTGTATCTTGGCGGTGCTCGGTAGTTCTCAGCGGCTTTCGGCCACCTTCAACCGTTTTCGGCAGCTTTCGGCCACCATTGGCCATTCTCGGCAGCTTTCGGCCGCCGAGAACGGCCGAAAGCCGATGAGAAGGGCCGAAGGCAGCTGAAAGCCGCCCAGAGTCTTACAACGGCGGGAGATCAGCATATAACATGCACCCCTGATTTCCCCCTGATTTTAAGGGGAAAAATGTGCGTGTTATACGCAGATAAATATGGTACTTTTGGTACAGCCCTCATATAAACATGCATGAACATTCCTGCCAAGTCAGCCCATGGAGTAAAACAGAAGCAGTTGCCTAAGAACATTTATTTTAGACAATTTTTCCTCCAAAGGCTGGTCATCCAAAAGGTTGTCGCCTGTACATAAAATCATTTCTCCGTCTGGATCATTTAGTGCTATTTATAATTATAGGGTGACTTAGATCAGGCACCATTATCTTTAATCTATGAGAGGTTGAAGAAAGAGTTGGATAAATTCACGGTTAAAGCTGAACTCTAGGCAAACAGCCAAATACAGTGATAAAATACTTATACTGTAATGCCGCGTACACACGGTTTGAATTTCTGATGGAAACAGTCCGATGGGAGCTTTCCATCGGATTTTTCGACCGTGTGTATGCCCATCGGTCTTTTTCTGCCGGAATTTCCGATGGACTTTGGATTGAGAACCTGTTCTTAATTTTTCTGACGGAAAACCTTTCTATCGGATTTTCCGATCGTATGTATGCAATTCCGACATGCAAAATTCCGACGCATGCTCGGAAACAATTCGACGCATGCTCGGAAGCATTAAACTTCCCTTTTATAGTGCCATCCAACGTGTTGTATGCCGCGGTGTTATTGACCGTCGGAATTTGGTGTGACCGTGTGTAGGCAAGACAGTTTGAGAGAAATTCCTTTGGAATTCCGACGGGAAAACCATCAGAGCTTTTTCCGATGAGAATTCCGACCATGTGTATGCGGCATTAGAGAGCTGTTTTACCTGCTAAAGGACACAGGATATTATAGTAACATAGGGGCCCATGGTAGGAACCACAGTGCTAGCATTTAACACACTACAATCTGGGAAAGTAAGTAAAGCTGAATATACATTAGTAGAAGTTAGTTTGAAATTTTTTGTTTTAGGGACGCCTGTTTGATTCTCTAATCCTTATTTGTGTCAAAATGACATTTGTTTTAGACCGTAGTAACGAGAAATTTGAAGGAGCAAGACGAAAAAGTTTTCTTGAACAGGAAATACGAAATACCTCAAAAATGGGATTTTTAAGGGATTCATAGAAAATAGAGATTATATATATATATATATATATTATTATTATTATTATTATACAGGATTTATATAGCGCCAACAGTTTGCGCAGCGCTTAACAAAATAAAGGCAGACATTACAATTACATAACAATTTGGTACAAGAGGAATCAGAGGGCCCTGCTCGCTAGAGCTTACAATCTAAAAAGAAAGGGTCAATTGATACAAGAGGTAATAGCTGTGGGGGATGAGTTGATGGAAAAAGTTAAACAGTGTTAGTTAGAAGCAGGATAGGCTTCTTTAAAGAGAAAGGTTTTCAGGGATCGTCTAAAGATGGATAGATTAGGGGACAGTCGGACAGATTGGGGTAGAGAGTTCCAAAGGATGGGAGAAACTCTGGAGAAATCCTGGAGGCGAGCATGGGAGGAGGTGACAAGGGAGCTAGAGAGCAGGAGGTCTTGGGAGGACCGAAGAGAGCGGCTTGGTTGGTATTTTGGTACTAGGTTAGTGATGTAGCTGGGGGCAGAGTTATGGATGGCTTTGTAAACTATTGTTAGTACTTTGAATTTTATTCATTGGGTGAGTGGAAGCCAGTGGAGGGATTGGCAGAGAGGGGTGGAGGACGCTGAATGGTTGGTAAGGTGGATAAGTCTTGCAGCAGCATTCATTATGGACTGAAGGGGGGATAGTCTATGTAAAGGTAATCCAACGAGGAGGGAGTTGCAGTAGTCGAGGCGAGAGATAACCAGGGAGTGAGTTAGAAGCTTGGTGGTGTCATTCGTTAAAAAGGGGCGTATTCTGGAAATGTTGCGGAGGCTAAGGCGGCATGATTTGGACAGGGATTGTATGTGGGTCCGAAAGGACAGTTCAGAGTCTAGGATTACCCCTAGCACCCTGGCATGTGGGGACGGACTGATAGATGTGCCATTGATCTTGACTGAGAAGTCAGGGGAAGGGGCACGTGGGGGAGGAAATATTAAGAGCTCAGTTTTAGACAGATTAAGTTTGAGAAAGTGGTTTGACATCCAGACTGATATGTCTGCTAGTAAATCAGTGATGCGTGAGGAGATTGATGGGGTGAGTTGAGGGGCAGAGAGATAGATCTGGGTGTCATCAGCATATAAATGGTAGTGGAAGCCATGTGAGGCTATCAGCTGACCCAGGGAGGATGTGTAGATTGAGAATAGTAGAGGTCCAAGGACAGAACCTTGGGGGACCCCAACAGTAAGAGGAGTTGGAGAGGAGGAAGTGGAATTGTAAGTGACACTGAAGGTGCGATGAGATAGGTAAGATTCGAACCAACGGAGAGCACAGCCATGGAGACCAAGCAAATTTAGTTTTTTGAGGAGGAGGGGGTGGTCAACTGTATCAAAGGCAGCAGAAAGGTCTAAGAGTAAGAGTACGGAATAATGACCATTGGTTTTGGCTGTTAGTAAGTCATTTGTGAGTTTTAGGAGGGCAGTTTCTGTGGAGTGCTGTGGGCGAAATCCAGACTGAAGGGGATCCAGAAGGTTATTCTCAATGAGGTGGTCGCTCAGTCGGCTGTAGACTAAACGTTCAAGGAGTTTGGAGGCAAAAGGGAGTAGAGAGATGGGTCTTAGATTGTTAAGATTGGTTGGGTCTAGTGAGGCCTTTTTTGGTATGGGAGTGACTAGTGCATGTTTTAGAGGGTTGGGGAAGATGCCAGTAGAGAGGGAGAGGTTGAAGATATGAGTTAAAGACTGTAGGATAGAGTCAGATGGTGACCGTAGTATTTGAGAAGGAACAGGGTCCAGGGGGCAGGAGGTTAGGTGGGCATTAGAAAAAATTTTAGTGACTTCCTCTATAGTAGCTGGATTAAAAGAGGAAAGTATTGATTGTGCAGGAGGACAAGGAGTGTAAAGTGAGGGAGATATGTGTAGAGTAGAGAACTCAAGACGAATTGTCTCAATCTTGTTTTTGAAGTGATTAGCAATCTCCTGGGCAGTGAGTAAGTTAGTGGGTGGAGGTAATGGAGGACGAAGTAGAGAAGTAAATGTAGAAAAGAGTTGACGGGGACTGCGTGAGAGGGTGTTAATGAGAGTGGTAAAGTAGGTCTGTTTGGCAGTGCGCAGGCAGGAATGGTATTTTTGGAGGGCAGATTTATATTGGCTGAAATCTTGCTGTGACTTAGTCTTACGCCACAGACGCTCAAGAGCACGGCTCTGATTTTTGAGGCTTCTGGTGTGGTCTGTCTGCCAGGGTTGTAGTGGCCGGGGCCTGATTCTGTGTGTAGTGAGGGGGGCCAAGGTATCCAGGGTGGATGACAATGAACTGTTGTATATGGAAGTGGCCAAGTTGGGGCAGGACAAGGATGAGATTTTGTCGTAGAGACAATCTGTAGCAGAAAAAAGAAGAGAAGGGTTAAGATGGCGAAGGTTTCTACGGGTAATAGTTTGGTAGTTGGAAGGCAAGGAGGAGGCAGACAAGGAGAGAGTGAAACTAATAAGGTGGTGATCAGAGAGAGGAAAAGGAATATTGGAGAGGTTGTGCGGAGTGCACAGGTAGGAGAATATGAGATCAAGGCAGTTGCCAACAGAGTGAGTAGAAGCGCTCGTCCATTGTTTTAGGTCAAAAGAGGAGGTTAGGCTCAGCAGCTTAGAAGTAGCGGGAGTGTTAAGATTAACAGGGATGTTGAAGTCACCAAGAATGATTGTTGGAATTTCAGAAGAGAGAAAGTAGGGTAGCCAATATATATATATATATATTCATAAAAAGATTGAAAATGTATTGGTACAATTTAAATATGATAAAAACATTTCCCAAGGTAGGAACCCAAGCAAAAAATAAAAAAAAAAACAAAAACACACATATACATGTATCATAATACAGATAAAATCACAAATCGCATCACCCCACTACACATGAAATACCATCCATGATGTAAATGAATGATGATAGGTAGTGGGAATATCCAATGCATTTCAATAATATTTATGAAAACATAATCTTCTTCAGGGACTGATGCCACTTCTGAAAGTACAGAGTAAAGTATGAATATGGATTGAAATCCTCATAAATATCATCATTCATTTACATCATGGATGGTATTTCATGTGTAGTGGGGTAATGCCATTTGTGATATTATCTGTATTATGATACATGTACATGTGTGTTTTTGTTTTTTTTTGTTTTTTGCTTGGGTTGTTTTTTTATACATATTTTTGTACAATCTTTTGTTCAAAAATCTAGCCAGCTTAAATCTTGTTCTTTTACAGGTTAGTTTAGTGATTCCCTAACTCAGAAGCACGTTGCCAGTGACAGGGTCGCATTAAATTACCAGCAGTGCTTTTACTGCCCTCACTTTATCCCAGCCCGGAACCTTTATCCCATTCCCATTCTGTTTCATTAACCGTTTTTCATCTGAAAACACTGAGCTTTAAAGGGCAAAATTACTTAAATACTAATGGCTATTTTCCTGTTTTAAGTGCTCCTACCTGATTAAGCTTCCAGAAATGAATTAGCAGCAGCATTGATTATTCATTAATTTTTCATAGCATTTGGATAAAAGAAGGGCTCTACTATAGAAGCTCATTGACCATACTCTTGTTTGGCTAGGTACCTTGTGACCTGTGAAAAAAGGTGGCTTAAAATTCATCAACTAGACAGCAGAACAATGCACATACACGGCACACAGTTGGGCATACTTAGCATTGTTAGGAGTACTCAGACATAAAATCAAATTGCAGCATTATCGTATTATATCAATTGCTAATTTGACGCTGTAGACTCTCCTTGTGAAATCGATGCTTTTTTTAATAGGGCATCAAACTAGTTAAGCAAAGGTCTAACCAGAAGCATGAAAAAAAATGCAGTTTCCCTTTCAATATAATTCTTCAATAAATATTAATCTACATTACAACTCATTATTAATGATTACAGTTTAATTATAAGGAAATAATATTTAACCGCTTCACGACCACCCACCGCACATATACTGCAGCAGGGTGGCCGCTCTGCACCAAATCACGTACCTAGTATGTGAGCTGACACTTGCAGGTCTAGGGTGCGCATGCACGCCACTGGTGACCCGCTCTCGCTGTGATCACACGTCTGGCAGCACCCGCCGATTGTTTAGTACCCAGGCAGAATGGTGATCTGCCTATGGAAACAAGGCAGATCGCCCTCTTGTCAATAGGGAAGACATTGATCCCGTGTTCCTGCTAATCAGGAAAATGGATATATGCTTTCTCTTAGTAGAAGCACCTCCAACACAGTACGATAGCACTGGCTAGGAAGAAATTTTACCCTTTGATTGCCCCTGCTGTTAACCCCTTCCCTGCCAGTGTCATTAGTACAGTGACAGTGCATATTTTTTTAGCACCGATCACTGTATTAGACCCCATACACACTATTAGATTTTCTACAGATTTTTGCCTTCAGATTTACCAAAACCATGTAATATGAGGTCAAACCTTAATGCCGCGTACACATGAGCGGACTTCTCATCTGACTGAACTCCGAAGGAATTTTTGATGGAGTTCCAATGGAGTCTCGCCGAAACGGACTTGCCTATACACGATCACACCAAAGTCCATTCGTTTAGAACGTGATGACGTACAACGGGACTAGAAAAAGGAAGTTCAATAGCCAGTAGACAATAGCTGCCCCTGCGTTGTTCTTGGTCCGTCGGACTAGCACACAGACAATCGGTTTTCTCGATAGGAACTGGTTCCGGAGGAAAGATTTGAAACATGTTCTACTTCTAGGTTCGTCAGAATTTTTGAAAAAAAAAAGTCAGATGAAGCCCGCACATGAGCCGAATGTCCGACGGAATCGTTTCGTCTGACCTTTTCTGCCGGAAAGTCCGCTCATGTGTACGCGTCATAAGAGTTTCAATTTGAATTGGCAGGCCCTTGCACTACATGGTTTTGGTAAATCTGAAGACAAAATATGTGTATGGGGTCTTAGTGTCACTGGTCCCCAAAAAGTGTCAGTTAGGTGTCAGATTTTTTCCGCCACAATATCGCAGTCCCACTATAAGTCGCTGATTGCTGCCATTACTAGTAGAAAATTTAAAAAAAATTGTAAAAAAAAAAAAAAAATTAAAAATATCACATAGTTTGTAGAAGCTATAACTTTTGCGCAAACCAATATTTGCCTATTGGGATTTTTTTTTTACAATAAATATATAGCAGAATACATATTGGCCTAAATTTATGAAATTTGATTTTTTTCAATTTTTGTATTGGATGTGTTTTATAGCAAGAAACTAAAAAATATTGTTTTTCTTTCAAAATTGTCGGTCTTTTTTTGTTTATAGCGCAAAAAATAAAAACCACAGAGGTGATCAAATACCACCAAATGAAAGCTCTATTTGTGGGGAAAAAGGAACATGCATTTTATTTGGGTACAGTATCGAATGACTGCGCATTTGTCAGTTAAAGTAACACAGTGCCGTATCGTAAAAAATGGCCTGGTCATGATGAGGGTGAACCTTCTGGAGCTGAAATGGTTAAATCAAACCTATTATGCGTCTTACCTTTTAAAGTAAAAGCCTTGCATAAGAAAGATCACCAGAAGTTTACTACTTTTAGCCATTAAACTCACCTCTATGTACCTCCTGTATTTAATCTTACAGAGAATTTGACTTCTGGGCTAAACCCCACCAACCTTGAGAGCCCTTAGATAAAGGATAACAGTGGGGCAGAGCTTAGCTCACAATTCAGGCCCATTGAGCTGGCCATACACCAGTACATTTTCCAATGAACATTGGTATGAAAATTCGTAAAACATTTGTACGAAAAATTTCGGTACATTCAATGACTTGACAAATATAGTTTGAAAGCACTTCAAAATGTCATTGCATTTAACATTCTATTTTGGGAAAAATGGATATTCCCGAACAAAAACCACATTCAATTTTTAAACGAATGGACTTTCCCAAATGAAAACTACATACACTCTTAGAAATGTGTTTGTTCATGAAATATTTCCTATCCCGCTTCTTCAAAATGTGTCATCACTGCGGCCAAAAACAAATGGCGTTTTGACCCTAACGATTAGACACTAACGATTAGAACATTGAATGAATGTTCTTAAAAGGAAACATTTCCTACAAATCTCTACTAGTGTATGACCAACTTTAGGCTAAATCAGGGAAGAACACAGAGGAGTTTCTGGTTAGTAAAAATTACAGCAATGAGCTTGCGAAACTTGCTGTTCAGCAGGACTTAATTTATTAAAATTATTAAAATTGATAGGTTTACCTTAATAATTATTCATATCCATTTAATATTAATATCCATTATTATTTATGGACACACTGCATTATACACTGTTGGACTATACTTTTTCTTCATAAGGATTTCCCCCCAAAAATGTTCTTTAATTTGTCTAACTTATTCTGCAGAATTCAATTTCAAAGTCACCCTAAATTTTGCTTTACTGGATTAAAGAGTAACTCCACCTTCCTGGGAACAAAAAAATAGAAAATTAAAAAATATATATAGCATATACAATTTCTACACAAGCCATATTGTAATTGAATGGTATTACCTTTCCTTTTTAATCTACAGCGTTGTAATTTTCTCTAAAATTGAATGTAATATTGCAACCTGGAGGCGTTCCATACAACATTGGTGTACAGACCCCCCCCCCCCCCCCGCCCAGAAATGTAATTTTCTGCTTCTGTGATTGGTTCACTGATTTTCCCAGAAGTCTGCACTAAGTCAGATTTTAGGCATCCTCTACACAAAAAGGTAATTTTTGGTGAGACACACCTAAAGGGTTAATTATTTCTAAGGGGATGCTGACCCTCCAGCTTTCCTCACTAGAACACTGCAAAGTGCATCAGCTGATTATTATGAAAAATCACTCTCAATCAGATTCACTCATTCAGATTTCATAAAGAAAGAAAGTTAAAAAAAAAAGCACCAGAAAAAATAGAGGCTTTGTAGTCACCTGTCCTGTTGCCCAACTCTCTGGGCCCTAATCACTTCTACTGAATGAGGAGACCCCAATTGCAGCCTTGAGCTTGTTTTGATAGGTGTCTGAGAACATTACCTGCCCCTTAAAGGGTTAGTATTTTTTTGTGCTGCGAAAGTGCTTTATCTAGCCTGGCAAGTGACATACCAACTGCATGGTAACCCTACATAAGGACTAAAGCTGGCCAAAGATGGATCAGCATTTGGCCACTTCAGCAGGAACCAGCCAAATATCAATCCATCTCTGGCCATTCCTTCTCAACATTAGTAGCTTCCTATCAAGTTTACGGGGCTGTTCTCCCGAGGGAGATGCTTAGGAGAGTGTCCTAAAACCCCATGAAATGTTGTAATTATGCCGTTGTTCATACTAGCATGTTTTGATAAGGCACGGTAAAGTGAAAGTGAACACCACATTGCACGGTAATTCACTACAGCAAGTTGCAGTTATCTGCATTACCATAAATACTGGAGGCACATTTTTCTGTTACAGAGGTTGGGGAAAACGATATAACACTACTGGAGGTGCTTACAACTGTAATTATGGATTTGGAGTGGATTAACTTAACAGGGATAATGCACTTATTTTTCAATTCCTTTTTTGACCACAATAAAACTTTAAAAGTCCAAATGTAAAATGCCACTTGCTGTGAAAATGTTAATTAACCTTGCAGCTAGAAATGTGCAACTGTGTGTGTTTCTAGCTCTCAGACCTGCTGTCAAGTTTATTGATGCATAGCAATGCTACTAAAATTGGCTGAGCACCTTAAGCTTCAAAATAACTCTGTTCATGAAAAAGGGGGGAAAAATCCCCATCAGTCTACATTGCAAGGATTTTAACAAACTTTGCAGATTCCTGCCTGTTTCTGCTCTGAAGAAAAAGCTGTATGCTTAATAATGTCCTTCCTGAAGACGCACGATTAGATGCAAAACGCGTAGAGGCTTCTGGGTAACGCAATGTCACTTCCTACCCCAACCCTCACCAAACCGAGGCTTCGATTGTTACGACCGATCCCAGGAGATGAAACAACGCTTGCTAGCCCTAAGAGCATTGCTGGAAAGAATTAGTGCCGATCTATAGGCACCACAATTGTGAGCAAAAATTCCCTATACTTATTTTAACGATTGAATAAATTATAATATGTTGCGCAATGATGGCTGTTTGCTTTTTATGAGATCCTGAGATTAATGTGGAGATGCAAGGAGTGATTACTGGCATTCAATTGGGAAATCTTTAGGCATGCTTACAGTGGTGTGAAAAAGTGTTTGCCCCCTTCCTCATTTCCTGTTCCTTTGCATGTTTGTCACACTTAAGTGTTTCAGAACATCAAACCAATTTAAACAATAGTCAAGGACAACACAAGTAAACACAAAATGCAATTTGTAAATGAAGGTGTTTATTATTAAAGGTGAAAAAAAATCCAAACCATCATGGCCCTGTGTGAAAAAGTGATTGCCCCCCTTGTTAAAACATACTATAACTGTGGTTGTCCACACCTGAGTTCAATTTCTCTAGCCACACCCAGGCCTGATTATTGCCACACCTGTTCACAATCAAGGCATCACTTAAATAGGAGCTGCTTGACACAGTAAGGTCCACCAGAAGATCCTTAAAAGCTATACATCATGCCGAGACAAAAAGAAATTCAGGAACAATTGAGAAAGAAAGTAATTGAGATCTATCAGTCTGGAAAGGGTTATAAAGCCATTTCCAAAGCTTTGGGAATCCAGCGAACCACAGTGAGAGCCATTATCCACAAATGGCGAAGACATGGAACAGTGGTGAACCTTCCCAGGAGTGGCCGGCCGCCCAAAATTACCCCAAGAGCGCAGCGACGACTCATCCAAGAGGTCACAAAAGACCCCACAACAACGTCCAAGGAACTGCAGGCCTCACTTGCCTCAGTTAAGGTCAGCGTTCATGCCTCCACCATCAGGAAAAGACTGGGCAAAAAATGGCCTGCATGGCAGAGTTCCAAGGAGAAAACCACTGCTGAGCAAAAAGAACATCAAAGCTCGTCTCAATTTCTCCACAACACATCTTGATGATCCCCAAGACTTTTGGGACAACATTCTGTGGACCGATGAGACAAAAGTGGAACTCTTTGGAAGGTGTGTGTCCAAGTATATCTGGCGTAGAAGGAACACTGCATTTCAGAAAAAGAACATTATACCAACAGTAAAATATGGTGGTGGTAGTGTGATGGTCTGGGGCTGTTTTGCTGCTTCAGGACCTGGAAGACTTGCCGTGATAAAAGGAACTATGAATTCTGCTGTCTACCAAGAGATCCTGAAGGAGAATGTCCGACCATCTGTTCGTGTACTCAAGCTGAAACGAACTTGGGTTCTGCAGCAGGACAATGATCCTAAACACACCAGCAAGTCCACCACCGAATGGCTGAAGAAAAACAAAATGAAGACTTTGGAGTGGCCTAGCCAAAGTCCTGACCTGAATCCTATTGAGATGTTGTGGTATGACCTTAAAAAGGCCGTTCATGCTCGAAAACCCTCTAATGTAACTGAATTAGGACAATTCTGCAAAGATGAGTGGGCCAAAATTCCTCCAGGACGCTGTAAAAGCCTCATTGCACGTTATCGCAAACGTTTGGTTGCAGTTGTTGCTGCTAAGGGTGGCCCAACCAGTTATTAGGTTTAGGGGGCAATCACTTTTTCACACAGGGCCATGATGGTTTGGATTTTTTTTCACCTTTAATAATAAACACCTTCATTTACAAATTGCATTTTGTGTTTACTTGTGTTGTCCTTGACTATTGTTTAAATTGGTTTGATGTTCCGAAACACTTAAGTGTGACAAACATGCAAAGGAACAGGAAATGAGGAAGGGGGCAAACACTTTTTCACACCACTGTATATGAGTGGAGTGGTTAACCCAACATAAACCAAAGGCGTCTTTTTACCTTGTTTCTGGTGAGTGTCCATTTTAGAAGGTGGTGGTGTTTCACGAATTGGTGAAAGTTTTCCAATCACAGATGTGGATTTGTGCATGTGGGATTCGGATAACCTTCTTTTGAAGAGGAATATTGGCAGCAGGAAAGTATAAACTATGCTGCCATCTCAGTAAGCTATAAAAACACTGATCATACCTCACATTGGCAGATCTGTTTTATCAGAGAGAAAAAAAAAAATCCTTCTGACCTTTAAATGGCAATTGGATAAATCCCTGGATCAACATACTACTCTATATTGTTATAAATAAAAGTAACCCTTTATAGTTTGCTGTAGGTACCATGCTACTTCAGGAACACAGGAATGATGAATCACTGTGTTAAAGGATGTTTTTGTTGCTTGATAATTTGGTAGCTAAAGCAAGATATGTGTTAGCATACTATCTGCTTTATATTAAGAGTTATCATTTACTTTCTGATTCTACAAATGTAGGCTCAGGTTAGAGCTGGGACTGCCAGGATTGCCCGTCTGGACTGCCGCCAGGTGGATTTGCTAAGAGGTACCCATGTCCTCATGTATGAAACTGACAAGGACACACCATTCTTGTGAGCACCATGGTATACCATCACCACCCCTGGCTGTTATAGTAGAGAGATGCTCCCAAGCACTAATTTTGCTCCCACTGCACCACAATGCACAAAAAATAAGTCCTGCTTCATCTTTCACAATGTAGAGCATTGCAACACCCAGATCAATCACATCTGTGCACTGCGATTGGATGCTGAAATTCTGCAAGATTTGGGTGGCCATCTTGACACAGAAGTGCTTAAATAGCAGCTTCTGCATCATTTGGTGTGTCCAAAGTGTGGGAGTAGGACAGGGATAGGGAGTGAGTAGGAGCATTGTTAGGGAGAGATTCCTGATGAGGAGGGAACAAAAAGGTTTCCCATGACAGGGCATCTCTTCTTTTCTTGGAACTGTCTCCAACATCAGCCTGATAAACTGCAAGGACTTTGGGGATCTTAGGGTTACTTAGTAATCTGGAAACCTCCTCCAAGGGGTGTGCTCTTCAGGCATTCTGTGGTCTCTAAGCATATATTATATGGCTATTGAAAAAGTGGCTTGTTGACAGACATAACCTCTCTGCTTCAAGAAGTGTGTTTCCCATTTCTGTATACCATATATACTCGAGTATAAGCCGACCCAAATATAAGCCGAGGTACCTCATTTTACCACAAAAAAATGGGAAAACTTATTGACTTGAGTATAAGCCTAGGGTGAGAAATGCGCAGCTACTGTAAATGGAAAAGAGGGTCAACAATGCCCATTTGCAGCCTCACTGTGCCCATTTGCATGCCTCACTGTGCCCTTTTGCCGGCATAGGTCCCCCAAACTTCAAACTCGGTAGTTAAGGGTTCCTAGATGCCCCCTAGCTGCAGCCAAAGGGTCCCGAAATGACATTGCTGCAGATGGACACAGTTGACTGACTTTGGGGCCCAGTATCTCAGGGCTGGGGTTCCTAGCACTAAGTGGCCCCGAGATACGGGGCCCCAAAGTCGGTTGGAAAATGTCAAGCACTTTTCTGCAGAAGAGAATGACATTTTGCGAACCGACTTTGGGGCCCCGTATCTCAGGGCCACTTGGGGCTAGGAACTCCAGCTTTGGATATATTGTAGTGCTCGTTCCACTGGGTCTGCACACCAAATTTGGCATCAAGTGGCCCAGAGATACGGGGCCCCAAAGTCGGTTCGGAAAATGTCATTCTCTGCTGCAGTACTGCATAATCGAGTATATACGATACTACTTTATACAGTATCTCTGATCATTCAATGTCTACAATATAAAATTATGCTTTAAAGAGAAGTATGGGAATATATAAATATATATATATATATATATATTTTTTTTTTATCATACTTACCTAGGTCGATGCAGCATTGGTCTGATGCTGCATCTGTCCCCCGGCGCCTCTACACTGATAACCGAGCGATCAAACACCAACGGGTCTTACCACCCTCCCCCACCACATTCACTGGAGTGCTGAGCTGGGGTTAAGGTGGGAGCAGCAGGCTCAGGCTCTCAGCGGCTCACTGAGAGGCTGAGCTGGGTGCCGGTCCAGGCATGTCGGCAGATCCCGACTTTATTGTCGCAATCTTGTCTAAGTCTGGACCGGCTCTGTGACGTCAGCCGACACCCGACACCCGACAGTGGACTTCTACAAGCTGTCGGCTGATAATGGGTCACAGAAGTGCAGACCGAACTGCAGTCCTGTGATTCACAGTAGAAGTACAGCCAATTGAGCTTAAAGAGGAAGCTTGCATGATTTGTAATAAAAACATCTTTGCCATTCTGAAGCTTCCCTCCAAACACTTTGCATATTATTTTATATATACTGTGATTCTGTACTTGTACTGCCAAATATGCTCCAGGTATCTCCCTCTACCAAGTCTGGTTGCAGGCATACTAACTGTGGGCAGCCGAAGCTGCTGCGCGTTTACTTCCTGGATTTGCACAGACACACAGAGGCACATCTCCAGGTCTGCAGCCCTACAGCTCTCATTGGCCCTCTTATGACTCCTCCTCCTCCCTTCCTGGCAAACACTCACAAGAGTGAGAGAGAGAGAGAGATGTGCATGATGTCATAAGCCTCGGCTAATGACCAAACAAGAAACAGGAAGTGGGCTGTATAAGGTATTTACTGGCAGAAAAAAAAAATGTTTTACTATCCAAAGTTAAAACAAGGGCAGAGGATTTAACCACCTCAATACTGGGCACTTTCACCCTCTTCCTGCCCAGGCCATTTTTTAGCTTTCAGCGCTGTCACACTTTGAATGACACTTGCGTGGCCATTGCAAGACTGTACCCAAATACGTTTTTTGATATTTTTCTTCACACAAATAGAGCTTTCTTTTGGTGGTATTTAAAGTGGAATTCCACTCAAAAAATGTAACTTGCGCTTTAAGTGATGGTGACCCCCTGACATGCCACATTTGGCATGGCATTTTTTTGGGGGGAAGCGGATACCGAGTTTTTATGGGCACCCAGCTCCCACTTCCTCCTTGGGCTCTGCGGCGCCAGAAGGAAGTTCACCTCTCCCCCTTCTTCCACGCAATCTTCTGGGACACATCACAGGTCCCAGAAGATTGCCTGACCATTCACAGCTTGCAGCTCGCACATGCACAGTGTGCGCCCGGCTGTGCAGCCCTAGCCGGGCGCCCACAGTTAGAATTTCGGCGCCTCCGAGAGGAGGGGGGCTTCGTGAGTCCGCACCGCTGGACCGTGGGACAGGTGAGTGTCTGATTATTAAAAGTCAGCAGCTACACTTTTTGTAGCTGCCGACTTTTAAATGGATGAAACTCTGCTTTAATCACTGCGGGGATTTTTATTTTTTACTAAAGACCGAAAACGTATTTTCTGTGAGTAAATTTTGTAAATAAGTAATTTTTCCCCTTCACTGATGTGCGCTGATGAGGCTGCACTGATGGGCACTGATTAGGTGGCACTTATGGACACTGATTAGGTTTGTGGCACCAATGAGGAGGCACTAATATGCTGCACTGATGGGCACTGATAGGTGGCACTGATATGCGGCACTGGTGAGCACTGATAGGTGGTAGTGGTGGACACTAATGGGCAGCACTTGTGGGCACTGATAGGCGGCATGGATAGGCAGCACTGATAGGCACTGATGAGCAGGCACTGATGGGAGGCACTGACTGGCATCACTTATGGGCACTAATTGGTGGCCCTTATGGGCACTGATGGGGCTTTCCTGTAATCAGGGCACTGATAAACCAATGCCCTAATTACCTGCCCAGGTGGATTTGGCTGGGGATACTGCAGCTGCCTGATATTTCTTTATTTGACTTGCATGGCGCTGCACCCCTATCTCTTCCACCACAATGCCGTGCAGGTCAAATGCAAAAACATTAGCCGGCACCCAAAAGCTGCTTTGAGACAGCTCAGAGTGAGGGGAAGTCTCATCCCATCTCCACTCATATGACAGAGCCGAGAATGGGAAATCCACTCACTGTGAATTCCCACCCATCTGATGAGTGAGGGTTATAGAGGTGTCTGTTCTTCGGTTTCCACTTGGAGGGGGGTTGTGGGTGTGTCTGTACTGAGGATCTGTGCTTGGGGAGGGGTGGGTGGTGTCTGCACTAAGGATTCTGTACTTGGGTGGGTATGGAGGGTGTCTGTACTGTCTCAGGTTTGTGCTGGGGGGTGTTAGTACTGAGAGGTCTGTGATGCCATGTACACACGACCGGACTTTCCAGCAGACTAGGTCTGACGGTCTTCCCGACGGACTTTCGGCGGAGTTCCGACGGACTTTCTAAACGAACGGACTTGTGCACACACAAACAGACTTTTCTGGCAGACTAGGTCTGGCGATCTTCCCGACGGACTTTCGATGGAGTTACGACGGACTTCCGAATTAATGGACTTGCCCACACACGGACTAAAGTCCGTTCATTTTGAACGTGACTCCAGGTACGACGGGACTAGAAAAGGAAGTCAGTCTCGCCGTTTTTATCGATGAGATTGACCCCTTGCGAGCCCCGTCGCGGGAGCCGGCAACTGGTATGGATTTTAAGGGGAACCCCCATAGTCCATACCAGACCCTTATCCAAGCATGCAGCCCGGCTGGTCAGGAAAGGGGGTGGGGACCTAAGGGACATTGTCGCTTATCTCTCGCGCTTGCTGCAATAGGAAAATGTGTTTTTCCTATTGCAGCGAGTGCGAGATGCACAGTATCCTGCAGCCGAGAACCAGGGCGATAGGATCGCTCTGCAAACATTCTTGCGGGCAGGTGCTATAGCTGCCCTTGCGTCGTATTTGGTCCGTCCGACCAGCATACAGACGAACGGGCTTCCCCATAGGAACTGGGTCTGGCAGAGTTCCGGCGGGAAGATTTAAAACATGTTCTATTTCTAGGTCCGTCTGATTTTTTGAAAAAAAAAGTCAGATGAAGCCCACACACGATCGGAATGTCCAACGGAATGATTCCATCTGACATTTTCTGCCGGAAAGTCTGGTCGTGTGTACACGGCATGACGGGAGGGGGGGTTGGTCTGTGCTGGGGGGTCAGTATGTACTGGGGAAGGGTGGCCTGTACAGAAGGGTCTGTGTTGGGGCGCGGGGGTGGGACAGTATTGGGGGGTGTGACTGTACTAAGGGGTCTGTGCTGGAGGGCAAGTGTTAGTACTGAAGGGTCTGTATTAGGGTGGTTTGTCTGTGCTGGGGGTTGGCCTGTACTGAGGTGTCTGTGTTGGGGAGGGGGAGGCATTAGTACTGAGGGGTCTATGTTGTATTCGGTACTTTGTTTTTTAATTTTGGTTTAATGGGGCAGGGCCTTACTTTTGTTGGAGATCCCAGTGGGGACATCTCTGTTTAGTCTTAGTCTGGAAACTTGCCAGAAAACAGACAGCAATAGTGGATCTGTGGATCTTCATTAAGGGTGCCAGGTCAGTACCAGACCTTTCAAAAACTCTGGGCTAGTCAGTCAGGGAATAGAATGTTTGTAAGCATGCATGCTGTGATGTCAGTCTCAAAAAGTCTTGCATACCTACCTGACACAGCCGTAGAGTGGAGTGGGAGGTGGAATGTTGCAGGAAGAAGATATAAACCATGTAAGTGAGGGAAGGGATTAGACCAGTGAGGATGTTGGATGAGGCAGCATTGCTACAGCATTGCATCTTCATTACCTCTTATTTAGTGGCCACCAGTGTATAGGAGGAATCCTTTCAGTTCTCCCACATAGAGGAGTTTGGCTCCCATGGTTGAGACGCAGGATCTTTCATTCTATTACTAGGGTAGGACCCACTAATTTGGGGTACTTTGTCGCAGTAAGTGGGCTTAGCACTATATAACCATATAGTGTAAACCAAACCCCCGTATTTTTTGAATATGTTCAGGTGTTTTTAACTAGCCCTGCAGGAAACGTCATTCTTGAATGTGTGCGCTATAATATGTTCGCTATAGCATTGCTAGTTTGTCAGCCCATGTGTTGTCTAGAATTACATTCTTTTGCCCATGAATTGTCATATGACTATCTTACTATAATTTTATCCCATACTGCCTGTCACTATCAAACCAAAGAACAGTTAGCTTTTGCTTCAGCACACTATGTATGTCACTATTAAACCATTAAAATTGCACTACAACCACTGCCTCTATTTTGTCATGGGTACTCCATCCATGAATTCTTATTAGCCCCTATCCTTACCCAACCACTGTCCCACCCTCAATCTCAGGTTCACCAACTTTGAAAGGTTTCAAGTAGGGATGAGCTGAAAATCCCCCAATTCGGTTCGCAGCAGAACATGCAAACACAAAAGTGTTTGGGGACCCTGTGGCTGTAATGTAATGAAAATCATTGAGAAAAACAGCATGGGTTCTCACCCCCCCAGCCCATTACCAGGCCCTTTGGGTCTGGTAATGGATAATGGATAGTAAGGGGAACCCCGCATCCAAATTAAAGAAAAATGGTGTGGGGGGGGGCCCCAAGGCACTATATACTCTCAACAGAAGTATATATACTATACGGCATGCCCTATATACTCTGCAGAAAAATGGGCCTTAGGTGTTGGTGGTACCAGAAAACTGTAATGCCGCAAACACACGGTCGTAATTCTTGTCGGAAAAAGCTCTGATGGTTTTCCCGTCGGAATTCCGACGGAATTTCGCTCAAACTGTCTTGCCTACACACGGTCACACCAAATTCCGACGGTCAGTAACACAGCGGCATAAAACACGTTCGACAGCACTATAAAAGGGAAGTTTAATGCTTCAGAGCATGCGTCGAATTGTTTCCGAGTATGCGTCGTAATTTTGCGTGTTGGAATTGCATACACACGATCGGAAAATCCGATAGAAAGGCTTTCTGTCGGAAAAATTGAGAACAGGTTCTCAATCCAAAGTCTGTCGGAAATTCCGACAGAAAAAGACCGATGGGCATACACACGGTCGGAAAATCTGATGAAAAGCTCCCATCAGACTGTTTCCATCGGAAATTCCGACTGTGTGTACTCTGCATAAGACCTCACAGTTCCTATTGGTGAGCGCAGGAACGGGCCTGCTGTTAAATACTATATCAAAAATTGTAATTACATGCCCCTGTTAAACAGGGGGAGAAAAATTGGGCCTTTGTTGGTGGTGGTGGTGCCACAACACTGTTAGCCCTCACAGTAAAGCCCCATACACACGGTAGGATTTTCCCATGGATTCTGTCCTATCGGACAATGTTGTCGAAAAATCCGACCGTGTGTAGGCACCATCGGACAGTGTACGTCGGATTGTCCGACGGACAAAGTCCTATCTCCTGCTGGATAGATTTTTCGACAACAAAGTCCGATCACACCAAATCCGATCGTGTGTATCGAATTCCTGACGGACAAAGTGCCACGCATGCTCAGATCACATTACAAGACCAAAGCTATTGGCTACTAGCCTCTACGTAGTCCCGTCGTACGCAACAAACGTCACCACGTTCAGAATGATCGGATTTTCCGAAAACTTTGTCCGACCGTGTGTATGCAACACCAACATCGGACAAAGTATGATGGACAGGATCCGACGGACCTGGTCCTCGGATAATCCGCGTGTGTGTATGGGGCTTAACTCTTGATGGGCGCAGGAATGGGCCCTGTTGTGAAATATTACATCAAGAATTGTAAATACATGCCCCTGTTAAACAGAGGCAGAAAAATTGGGCCTTTGGTGGTGGTGGCGGTGGTGCCACAACACTGTAACCACTCACAGACAGTGTTGTAAGTAACGCGATTAAAGTAAACGGCGTTACGTAACGCCGTTACTTTAAAGGGTAACGAGTAATCTAACTGATTACTCTTCCCCTCGCGGTAACACCGTTCCCATTACTGGGGCGGCGTTACCGCAATTACTCGCCGCGATCCGCGGAGCCGTCCGCGGCCTCGGCCTTAGGAAAGGCCGCGGCTTCGGCCTAGCTCCAGAGTGGCGGCCATCTTGGTGTACCAAGATGGCCGCGGCTCCGGCCTGGCTCCGGAGCGGCGGCCATCTTGGTGCACCCGTTGGCCGTTTACAATGTGATTGCTCCGTCAAATGACGGAGCGATCACTTGTAAACAAACCGGCGTCAAGATGACGCCGGTTCCTCTCTCCCCTCTGTGTACAGATCTGTACAGTGGAGGGGAGAGATCGGATGCCAGCACATACCCTGCCAATACTCTGCAATACCAGCCAATACCTGTGACAACACCCTGCAATACCCAGGTAATACTCTGCAATACTCTGCCAATACCCTGCCAATACTCTGCCAATACTCTGCCAATACTCTGCAACACTCTGCCAATACTCTGCAACACCCTGCCAATACTCTGCAACACCCTGCCAATACTCTGCAACACCCTGCCATAGCCAGCCATACCCAGCCATACTCTGCCATACTCTGCAATACCCCGCAATACCCCGTAATACCCCATAATACCCAGCCATACTCTGCAATACCCCGTAATACCTAGCTATACTCTGCAATACTCTGCCATACCCAGCCATACTCTGCAATACCCCGTAATACCCAGCCATACTCTGCAATACTCTGTAATACCCAGCCATACTCTGCAATACTCTGCAATACTCGGTAATACCCAGCCATACTCTGCAATACTCGGTAATACCCAGCCATACTCTGCAATACTCGGTAATACCCCAGCCATACTCTGCAATACTCGGTAATACCCAGCCATACTCTGCAATACTCGGTAATACCCAGCCATACTCTGCAATACTCGGTAATACCCAGCTAATACTCTGCGATACCCAGCCAATACTCTGCAACACCCTGCCAATACTCTGCAACACCCTGCCAATACTCTGCAACACTCTGCCAATACTCTGCAACACCCTGCCAATACTCTGCGATACCCAGCCAATACTCTGCAACACCCTGCCAATACTCTGCAACACCCTGCCAATACTCTGCAACACCCTGCCAATACTCTGCCATACTCTGCAATACTCGGTAATACCCAGCCATACTCTGCAATACACAGTAATACCCAGCCATACTCGGCGATACCCAGCCGTACCCAGCCATGCTCAGCCGTACCCAGCCATACTCAGCCAATATTACAGTTGAGGAGATGACGTGGATATTACAGTGGGTGAGATTATGGATATTACAGTGGGGGCTTTATGGTGGTGGAATTTTTACAGGTTTTTGCAAATTCAATTATTATTTGCTGATCCGAAAAATGATCCGATCCGTGACTCTGATCCAAGCAACGATCCGATCCGTGAGTTTGGGGGGGACAGATGTACAGAGGGGGAACAGATATATGTGTGTGGGGGGGACAGACGTGTAGTGGGGTACAGAGGGGGAACAGATATACGTGTGTGGGGGGGACAGACGTGCACGGGGGTACAGAGGGGAAATAGACGTGCAGGGGGGAACGCACCCCTTGCTTACAGTAATACTAGACCCGCCCCTAAGAATATAAAAAAAAAAAAAATCACAGTTACTTTTCTGAGTAACTAATTACTTTTCCAATGTAGTAACTGAGTTACTAACTCAATTACTTTTTTGGGAGAAGTAATTTGTAATGTAACTAATTACTTTTTTAAAGTAAGATGACCAACACTGCTCACAGATCCTCTTGTTGGGCACAGGAACGGGCCCTGCTGTGAAATATTAGATCAAAAATTGTAATTACATGCCCCTGTTTAACAGGGATAGAAAAATTGGGCCTTAGTGGTGGTGATGGTGCCCTAAACCAAAAATATTGTTGGAAGCTAGCATCATCAATATTGAGGAGGAATAGGATAGTCACTCAGCATAGGCAGACTTCAAGGGATCCCACATCCATTGCAAATTCAATCAGTTACATCAGCATCAGGTGCTTGATAGCTGCTGATCCAAGACTGATTCATTTTTATGAATGTGAGCCTATCAACGGAATCTGTGGACAGGCGCACTCTATGATCCATTACAAACCCTCCAGCAGCACTGAATGTGCATTCAGAAAGAACGCTGGATGCAGGACAGGCCAGTAGCTTAATTGCATATTGAGCAAGTTTTGGCCAGTGGTCCATCCTCAAGACCCAATAACCCAGTGGATGGTCTGTTGAAAAGGTCTCCAAGCCTGCTCTTGCCCCTAAATATTCCTGCACCATGTAATGCAGATGCTGGCAATGGTTGCTTGAACCGATCAGACCTTGGCGCTGAGGACTGAAAAATTGTCTAAAGGCATTGGTCAGACGGCCACCTTCTCCACCGCTCTTCCTCTGACTGAACGAAGCCTTAGCAACACGTTGTCCAGCACCAGGAAATTGTAACCTCCCAGGGTCTGAAAACGCATTGCACAAACGTTTCTTCAAGGCCTCCTGAAGATGTTTCATCCTCTGCCCCCTCTGCGAAGGCAGGATGAGTTCTGCAACCTTACCCTTTGCAACATGGATCAAGAAGGGTTGCCAGCCAGTAATGATCCCTCTCCTTGATACCACGAATCCTAGGGTCCTTTCGCAGGCTTTTCAGAATTTGGGAGGCCATGCAGCATAAGTTTGCAGAGGCATTCGATTCTGAGTCCTCTGGGTCACTAAGGATCACATAATCCGTAACAAAATCCTCCCAGCCACGTCCAACTCCTTGGGTTTCTAGGGACTGAAAACCATCCCTTGAAGACTGCTGCTGAGTGTTAACATCCTCCACGTCCATGCTGACACAATCCTCCTCCTCTTCTTTCTGTGTGTTTTTCAGTGGGCCCGCATGAATACTATCTGGATAAAGGGGGCCTTGAGAGGTAATAAAGTCCTCCTCTTCCTCCCACTGTTGTGCCCTGTCCATTATTCCACAAAGCGTGTGCTCCAACAGGAAGACAAGAGGGACAGTATCACTGATGCATGCATTGTTGCTGCTCACCATCCTCGTGGCCTCCTCAAATGATGAGAGGACAGTCCATGTATCCTTGATCAGTAGCCACTAGTGTAGTGAAAAAAAGCCAAGCTCCCCTGACCCTGTCCTGGTGCCATACTCACACAGGTACACATTGATGGCCCTCTGCTGCGTGTGCAGCCGCTGCAGAATTGCCAACGTTGAGTTCCACCTGGTGGGTATGTCACAAATGAGGCGGCTGGTGGGCAGGTTGCATTCCCTTTGAATGCCAGCCACCCAAGCACTGGCATTGTATGACTGGCGGAAATGACCACAGTCTTTCCTGGCCTGCCTCAAGAGATCCTGTAAGCCTGGGTACCTGCTCAAGAACCGCTGCACCACCAAATTCAGGATGTGTGCCAAACATGGGACATGCGTCAAGTGTCCCCGTCGGAGGGCGGAGAGAAGGTTAGTGCCAATGTCGCATACAACCATTTCTGGCTGAAGCTGGCATGGCGTCAACCACCTCTGAGCCTGCCCAGGCAGAGATGACAGAATCTCTGCCCCAGTGTGGCTCCTGTCTCCTAAGCAGACCAACTCAAGCACCGCATGGCATCTTTTTGCCTGAGTGCTTGCGTAGGCTCTTGAACTATTACGGAGCCCTGCTGGTTCAGAGGACAAATCTGCAGAAGAGGCCATAGAGGAAGAAGAGGAGGGTGGAGGAGAGAGCTGTGGCAGAATCACCACTAGCATTTTGGAGGCGTGGTGGCGGAACAAGCTCCAACAATACTGAACCCTGTCCTGCATCCTTCCCAGCTGCCAGCAGAGTTACCCTGTGTGCCGTGAAGGAAAGGTAACGTCCCGGCCCATGCCAGCTAGACCATGAGTCAGCAGTAATATGCACCTTAGTGCTGACCTCCCTGTCCAATGAGGCCAAAACATTGCAGAGTCTACCAGCTGAAAAGGCAGCAGTTGCAATGCTAGCAATTTGGCCAAGCTAGCATTCATGTGGATGGCTGGGACCGAATTTCTTTTTACGGTTTAGCAACTGGGGTAGGGAAATTTTCCTGCTAAAATCAGATGTAGGTGTACTGATAGCAGTACAAGGCTGCAAGTACTTGGGACACCTATTACTATACCTTTATTCCACTCAGTGCAGGTTTTTGAGAGGACTGGAGGTATAGTGGGGTTGGAGATCCCAGATGAGGAGCAAGGAGAAGTCCGCCTTTTTCTTTGATGTGGGTCTTTCAAGTACTGTTGCCAATAGACTGCATGGGTGGTCATCATATGTCTGGTCAAGCATGTGGTGCCCAAGCGGCTGCTGTTCTGGCCATGCTTGATTCGCTTCAGACATAGGTTGCAAAAAGCAATTGAACTACGGTTGCACTGTATTGTGTACTGTGTACACCACTAGAAAAGTAGTAGCAACTGCACTACGGCTGCACTGTAGTGTGTACTGTGTACACCACCAGAAAAGTAGTAGAAACAGTACACCACGGAATGCACTGTAGATATAGGCTACACTGGATGCTGCAGAGTATATACCGTGTTTCTCCAAAAATAAGCCCGGGTCTTATATTAATTTTGGTAACAAAAGACACAGTAGGGTTTATTTTCAGGGTAGGTCTTACCATGTAATGTGCGGTCTTCTCTCCCCCTCTCTCTCCCTACCTGACAGGAATCCCCAGTGTGAACTGAGTTAAAATGTTTGTAAAATCCTATAATCCACTCTATTACAGTAATTTTTAATGTACAATGTTTGTGTTTCTGTAATATAATTGTGCCAAATACCTTCGTTATAGCGCTGCTCTGTGCTTCTGTGACACGCCGGAGCTCTCTTCCCCGCAATTATATTACAGAAACACACACAATGTACATTATATACTATTGTAATGGAGTGGATTATAGGATTTTACAAGCATTTTACACTAGGGCTTATTTTCAGGGTAGGGCTTATATTGCAGCCCTCCTGGAAAATAAGGCTATGTCTTATTTCGGGGTAGATCTTATTTTCAGGGAAACATGGTATATATATATATATATATATATATATATATATATATATATATATATATATATATATATATATAAACACAAAAAAACTGCGCTGGACCAAAAAGTTTTATAAGCAGCAAACCACATGTGATAAACAAAGATATAAATGAAAAGAGAAAGGTTGCGCTATTGAAAATGTTACCAAAATACGAATACCAAAGAAATAATAAATAATAAATGACAATGATTGTCAGTTATCGCAAATTATGTCTAGACAATAAGTGCAAAGTTATATGTAACACCGCGGAGTAAGATTAATTATCCCCTGGTCCATATGTGACTTCAATAAATAAAGCAAACATAGATATAGTGAACAAATGGAAGACTGGTGTTAAACAGTCCGCATAGACGTCCATAAATGGCTGGAGGTCCAATCACAATGACATCTGTGTGATAAGTGACTATTTAGATATTGCATCCGTGATAATGTGGCTTTTATTCCACTGTGATCCCGCCACCAAGTGAAATGAAGGCTTACCAATTGTAGGCAAAGAAGTCGCCTGCGGCTTAAACCCAGCCAGGGCTTTTTTCTCTATCTCGTTCTGGTGTGGAAAGTCTGGGCATCTATGTCCTTAGCAGGGGTATCTTGATCGCTCCAGGATCACACAACGATATACCACTCCAAATGATGTGTTTCCCAAAAATGGAGAAGGAAAAAAGGCAAACCATGGGTGGGATCCAACAGGTTTATTCAATAAAAAAACGCCAACGGCGTAAAGACATCCAAGGTTAAAACAAAATTCAAAATTTGCGGCCGGCCGGCTGCAATAATAAGACGACCGTGCTTGTCTATGGGCGTAGACGTCAGCACGTCGCTCCTCCCAGGATATCCCAGGATATATATATATATTAGACTGTCTGTATATATATATATCAAATACACCGCCTGAAGTAGATTAGAAATAGTACACCACGGAATGCACTGTAGATATAGGCTACACTGGATGCTGCAGAGTATATATATATATATATATATATATATATATATGTATATATATATATACACACTAGACTGACTGTGTATATATATATATATATATATATATATACATACACACACAATCAAATACATTGCCACTAACTGAATAACCTGCCTGCTTAATCTAAGTCACACTATCTCTCCGTCCATGCCAACAACACTACACAGGGCCGACGTGTAGGCAGCCTTATATAGTGTGGGGTATGGACTTAGCAGAGGGCACTGGGATTGGCCAAAGCATGCAGGTCAGGTGTATGCTTTGGCCAATCATCATACAGCAATGCACTGCGATCTCACAGTGCATTATGGGGCTTTGCGCCGGCGCTCAAATTTCCCATGAACGCCCATAATGTTCATTCTTCGGCGAACGCGCGATGTTCGAGTCAAACTTATGTTCGACCTGAACATCAAGCTCATCCCTATTTCCAAGTATGACTATGACAGCCCAGGACAGTTTTCTGTAGTTATCTGCTTGGCATGCTTAGCAACAAGCTGCTTGCTTCTTTTTTTATAGACATTAAAGTGTCTCAAGCTAACACCATAGAGATTTTTTAAATAAAAATAGATGACAAATTCTCAATAATTAACCCTGACAGCTATATAGAAAATGAGACATGGAAAATGTGTTTTGTTGAAGGTATAATATGATTTGAAGCATGAAAATTCATTATGAATCAATTCGTGTGACACGAGGAACAGAATATGTATTTGAGATGCTCAATCTTGTTTATTTTGCAACAGAGTAATTGGCATTTAATAGCAGTACGTAACATTTACAAATTACTTGAAGAGTTTTTTTGTTGTCCTCTAATAATTTTAAGGAAGTCATAGCTAGTAAGTCTGAAAAAAAGATGGGAAATGGTATTATGACAAAACTATATATATATATATATATATATATATATATATATATATATATATACATATACAGTATTTCACAAAAGTGAGTACACCCCTCACATTTTTGTAAATATTTTATTATATCTTTTTATGTGACAACACTGAAGAAATTACACTTTGCTACAATGTAAAGTAGTGAGTGTACAGCTTGTATAACAGTGTAAATTTGCTGCCCTCAAAATAGCTCAACACAAAGCTATTAATGTCTACACCACTGGCAACAAAAGTGAGTACACCCTCAAGTGAAAATGTCCAAATTGGGCCCAAAGTGTCAATATTTTGTGTGGCCACCATTATTTTCCAGCACTGCCTTAACCCTCTTGGGCATGGAGTTCACCAGAGCTTCACAGGTTGCCACTGGAGTCCTCTTCCACTCCTCCATGATGACATCACTGAGCTGGTGGATGTTAGAGACCTTGCGCTCCACCTTCTGTTTGAGGATGCCTCACAGATGTTCAATAGGGTTTAGGTCTGGAGACATGCTTGGCCAGTCCATCACCTTTACCCTCAGCTTCTTTAGCAAGGCAGGGGTCGTCTTGGAGGTGTGTTTGGGGTCGATGTTGGAATACTGCCCTGCAGTCCAGTCTCCAAAGGGTAGGGATCCTGTTCTGCTTCAGTATGTCACAGTACATGTTAGCATTCATGGTTCCCTCAATGAACTGTAGCTCCCCAGTGACGGCAGAACTCATTCAGCCCCAGACCATGACACTGCCACCACCATGCTTGACTCTAGGCAAGACACACTTGTCTTTGTACCCCGTCACCTGGTTGCCGTTACACACGCTTGACACCATCTGAACCAAATAAGTTTATCTTGGTCTCATCAGACTACAGGACATGATTCCAGTAATCGATGTCCTTAGTCTGCTTGTCTTCAGCAAACTGTTTGCAGACTTTTTTTGAATAATCGTTAGAAGAGGCTTCCTTTTGGAACGACAGCCATGCAGACCAATTTGATGCAGCATGCGGCATATGGTCTGATCACTGACAGGCTGACCCCCCAACCCTTTCAATCTCTGTAGCAATGCTGGCAGCACTCATATGTCTATTTCCCAAAGACAACCTCTGTATATGACGGGGAGCAAGTGCACTTCTTCGGTTGACCATGGCGAGGCCTGTTCTGAGTGGAACCTGTCCTATTAAACCACTGTATGGTCTTGGCGACCGTGCTGTTGCTCAGTTTCAGGGTCTTGGCAATCTTCTTATAGCCTAGGCGATCTTTATGTAAAGTAGGGATGGGCCGAACAACCCCTGGTTCATTCACACCAGAACACCGCGAACAGGCAAAAAGTTCTAGCAAACATGCAAACCCTATTAAAGTCTATGGGACACAAACATGAAAAATCAAAAGTGCTCATTTTAAAGGCAAGTTATTGCTATAAAAAGTGTATGGGTGCTGCCCTAGGGGACATGTATGAATGCAAAAAAAAACAAACAACCGTTTTTTCAGGAGCAGTGATTCTAATAATGCTTAAAGTGAAACAATAAAAATGAAATATTCCTTTAAATATCGTGCCTGAGGGGTCCCCTTAGTCTGCCTGTAAAATTGAGCATCTGAGCATTGAGCATCTGTGCGATGTATAGAACAGTGCCGCAGCAGATATTTCTAAAGGAAAAAATGTAACTTAAACTTGCTCATGGTTGAAATGTATTGCTGGCTCCCGGCAATATAGATGAAATATCAAGGGAAAAAACGGTGTAGGCCCCCCCCCCCCCCCAGTCCATACCAGGCCCTTCGGGTCTCGTATGGATATTAAGGGAAACTCCATGCCAAAATAAAAAAAAAATTGAGTGGGGTCCCCCCAAAATCCATACCAGACCCTTACCCGAGCATGCAGCCTGGAGGTCACAATAGGGGGGGGACCAGGCAACATGCCCTCAACATGGGGAGGGTGATTTGGGGTCCCCCCAAAGCACCTTGTCCCAATGTTGATGGGGACAAGAGCATCTTCCGACAACCCTGGCCATTGGTTGTCGGGGTCTGCAGGTGGGTGGCTGATCGGAATCTGGAAGCCCCCTTGAATCAAGCCGCCCGACGGACCCAATAAATAGAAAAAACTCAGTCTCCATAGGAGGCCTCCCAGCGACTGCTGTATTTTTACTTAGACAGCTCTTATATAGGCAAGGGCGGGGCCACCCGCTGACGTAACCGGATGACCCTGCCCCCCTCTGTTTGATAGGTGCATATCATTGCAATTTATTTTGCCTTCATCAAGAGTACCTCTATAGGGTTATGGTGGGAAGGCGCCCCTGACACCCAAAGACCAATTTTCATGCACCCGTTACTTCTATCCAAAGTCAAAGTGACACCAGAATGTATCCAACAAATCTCTAATCTTGTTCCCAGTGCACTACATCATGGCCTCATCATACACACTGGCTCCCCAGCTGTTGCTGAGAAAAAAAAAGGCAGCTTGCAGGGAAAATGTAATTTCTTTGGCTTTATAAATTCAATTATTGCTGCAGCAGATTCTATACATGGTACAGATCTGCCACTAGACTAAGGGGACCCCCCAGGCACTATATTGGAAGGAATTTTTCATTTTTACGCTTTCACTTTAAAAATTAAAAAATCACTGCTCATTTAAAAATTATATTTTTCACAAACTTTTTTTTTATAGATGTCCCCCAGGGACCCAATCATTTGCATATAAGCCTTCAAAATGGTCACTTTTGATTTTTGATGTCCGGGTCCCATTCACTTTAATGGGGTTCGTTATTCGTGTCCGAACTTTCACTGTGTTCGAAAGTTCTGGTGCGAACCGAGCAGGGGTCCGTTCGGCCCATCCCTAGAACAGAGTTGAGGAACACTGCTGCACACGCTCCAAGTGAAGATATTATGCTGTAAATATGATTACGTTTTTTCATAATCTTAAGAGTTTCATTTTACATACTTCGGATATAGACAATAAACTGGTGGAGAGGCAGCTGGAACCAGGCACGGAGCTGGAAGTAATTCCAATATTGCAAAAATAAAAGGTTCCGGGATTCATTGTTTCTGATGGTGACCTGGAGGTTGAGTGAGAATTTGATGCCGTTTTAGTTCTTTTCTTCGGGAACGCTCGGGGGAAGAAATTTCCTTCCCACTCGCATGACTCCATTTCACAAGGGTAAGTTTCCATTTAGAGGTGAGACGCCGGCTGTATGAATACCAAGCACAAGAGTCTATGAGTTGTTTTATGAAACCTGACATTTGCTAGTCATTACTTTCTCCGTGGCACGGGGGAACGTGAAAAGTAGTGTATAAAATATTTAGGCCGAGCAGGTAATATTGATCTGTTTATCTGGTGCCGTCCATCACTCCACGACTTGCACTGAGCACAGCAGCGGGATTTGATGTTTTTATATGAAGAGTGTAATCAAAATATGGAAATATAAAGAAGTAGCGTCAAAAATTCATTGCCTTTGCTCAGAAATCAATCAATTTTTTCCCACAGTCCTAGGAAAAGTGTTTATGTGAATGTTTTCTCCCTTTAAATGAAAGGCAACTTTATTACTGAATGACATGAGCGATGTCCACTCAGTGGGTTCAGCAGGGTGAAAGATGTCCAAGGCTTGTTCAGCTGCTATCACACGGCATGGCGCAGAAGTACATGCTGAGTAATTTCCAGTTGGAAGTCTGTTTTTATGTATAGGTTTTCTGGTATGTTACAGCAAAATAAGAGTGAAAATGCATGCACTTTAAAGTGATTCGGTGGTTAGGCTACAGACAGTTAAATATTCTTATTTTGTTCATCAGCACTAAATGAGCTTTAAAACATGCCCTAGCTATTCTCTGTAGGGCACTGTGAAGAGGCTCATCGTAAAATTTAAAAGCAGAAACACTCCTCTCTGCTCTCACCCTCCTCCCCTTCCTAAACTATATTTTCGTGTTTACATTATAGATCAGAAGGCTGGAATGCTGCTGAGTCACTGCTGAAAATGGGGGTCAGGGTGAGTTGTACTGCTGAGTCACTTCTGGAAATGGAGGTCAGGGTGAGTTGTACTGCTGAGCCACTGCTGGGAATGGGGGTTAGGATGAGCTGTGCTGCTGAGTCATTACTGGGAATGGGGGGCAGGAAGAGCTGTGCTGCTGAGTTATTGCTGGGAGGGGAATCTAAGCTGCAGAGAGAAAGACCCGAAGATCCTCAGTGTTCCTCCAGAGTGCTTGTAGCCACAGAAGTCAGTGAAGACTTGTTTTAACACTCATTTATTGCATGCTAAGAATATGTAAAGACTTGAATGCAGGGCCATCTTTAATATTGATTGGACCCTGGGCAAACATTTCCATGCCCCCCCCCCCCATGCAATTTCGATCTCCACCCCAACATCCCAAGAAACAAACACACATAGGGCTCTTTCGCATGGGTGGACTCTGGCAGCAGATCTGCCTGCTCAGCAGGGGAGCAGACAGTGGATTACAGGACCTGTAATCCACCTGCTCAGCAGGGATCAGCAGACAGCTGATCCCTGCTGAGCAGGTGGATTACAGGTCCGTGCCCTCTCTGATTATGCAGAGTGGACAAGGACAGAGCCCACTTTCCTCTATGGGCAGTTGGATGTAAATGGATCACCTGTCTGTTTACATCAGACTGTCATCCGATCCACCAGACAGATGAAGCACAGATCCCCATTCGTGTGTTTTGGTGGATAGTATCGGATTGGATGTTGCAGGTGTCAATAGGCACATGCCCGTTTACATCAGCTGCTTCATAGGGGGCAATGGATGGTCCGATCGGGTCCACCTAAAAAACTGACAAGTGAACCCAATCAGTCAGCATGTGTGTAAGGGGCATTAGACTTATCCAAAGGTGTTTTAATAATGTAAACATAAAAAACTGGTCCACACTCCAGGATTGGTTGCTAGAGGTTACTGCACATTATTGCTGCTTACTGATTGGTTGCTAGAGGTTACTGCACATAATTATTGCTCACCCATTGGTTTCTAGAGGTTACTGGACATCATTACTGGTAATCGATTGCTTCCTAGAGGTTACTGTACATCATTATTGCTCACTGATTGGTTCCTAAAGATTACAGCAGATCACTACTGTTCACTGACTGGTTGCTAGAGGCAGGGCCTGTGCAATCATTTTTGTCTACACAGACAAAGGTGCATTTTGCTGCCCCCCACCCCCACAATCCTCCCGGGAGTGGTTGGATTAAATTTAATATTGAGTGTGGCTTAATACAACATAGATTCTGATTAGAAATAATGTAGAAACCTTGTGTGGCAATTTTATAGGCTAAAAATCCATTGAAAATTACAGGTTCATCCAAGAATATCCTGTCCACAGAGTGACCGGGCTGCTGCACAATTTCACTTCAAAATGAACAGCGTAGTCACCCCGTTAGAATTAGAAAAATAACAGATCTACTGGCAGGATCAATAGGTAATAAAAGTATGTTAATGGAGGACTCGTAAAAACAAAGACCGCTGTGTTAATGCTATTGACTTACTATGTCATATATGTCAGTTTGCCTGTACTTCCACATTTACACAATTAATTACATTAAGTGGATCTCCCTGGTACATGTGAAATGTATATCTCAAATGTTAAAAAAGGCTGTAGGTCTTCTATAACACTAAACTCCTGTTTAAAGAAAATAAAAATGAACCCTCTGTTGCTTCCAGACTCCTCCAAACCTCCAAATTGTTTTTTTTTTTTTTTTTAATTTTTGGTGCCGTGAGCTTAAAGAAGATGATACAAGGAGGTAGAAAACACAGTAAGGAACAATTTCATGAAACATAGATAACAGGGCCATTCATTAGTTGATGCATATGGAATATCTTTGGAGAAGAAGGATATAATTTAATGCCAGTTTAAGATTAACATGCAAACAGAGATGACTGTTATCCTGCTTTCTATAATTTCTTTAGGTATTTCATTTTTAAAAATCTTTTTTTTTGTATCTTATCTTCATTTGAAATTCCAACGTTTGCCCAATATCTTGAATTTTGATGTTATATAGGAAGATTTCTTGAAGAATTCTAAAAAAAAAAATGATTTCAGCCCAGAGTTGTGTTACATTGTCTTGGATTAAGTAGAGATATTTATTAGTTAAATTTAACATTGTATCTACATGCATGCTATATTCCTTTTGTTTGTGACATCACAGATCAATCTTCACTGTTTTAGAAAAGGATACATTCATTGAAATTCAAGTTGGTGCGAACTCTTCTCTGTAATTGATATGGGTCTTTTTTCCCACATAAAAATTGAATTGTCCTTGCTAAGAAGCAAGCCAGTCATCGTGACTGATGGCTTCCATATAAAGCCTTTAGGGAAATTACCTACAAATGTATGCATCATATATAAATTTAAAATAGAAAGCCTACATAAACCAAAGTGTTCTTCATCTGAAACAGGGAAGGTTACTGTATTTTACCTTTTATGAAGTTAGGGGACTATGTGATTTAAAGTTAAAGCATAACTAAAGGCAAAACTTTTTTATTTTTTGGTAGAGTGAAGAGGGATTACAATATGTCAAGTTTTTATTGCTGTCTGTGCCCGGGAGTTTCACCCTCTCTATTTGACATATTTAGTCACTAAGGTAATAAGAAAATCCCAAATTTTGGGTTCTCGTCCTCCAAACAGGAATAGTGGTTCTGTTTTTTCTCTCACTTCCTGTTTTGGCTACGAGACAGGAAGTGAAGGGAAATCTCCCCAATGGGACACAGATGGCAAAAATAAGCCTTACAGGGATTATAGCAAATTTAAATATATTGACCTGGGACTTTAAATGAAGCACATGACATTCAAATGGTAAAATGATCAATACACATGGTTACACATTTATTAATTCATACGTATATAAGTCTCATCATAGCAAAATTCATTTAAAAATAATATGATGCTATTGAGCTAATATGTAGTATATATATTGTATCCATATAAACAAATTACACCAAAAAAATGTATTAATGTTGTAAAGAAAATTCATGTATAAAGTCCAAAGTATAAATGCATGATTGTATTAAAGCTGCATCCAAAAAGCTCAACACGTTTCGTGGAATACCATCCACTTCCTCAGGAGCAAATGCACAGCACGCACCTGCAAAGAATGAATAAAAAACAATATAGTCTGGTAATAAGACTTAAAGCGGAGGTTCACACAAAAAAATGAACCTCTGCGTTTCGGAACCCCCCCCCCCCCCCAGTGTCACATTTGGCACCTTTCAGGGGGGAGGGGAGTGCAAATACCTGTCTAAGACAGGTATTTGCACCCACTTTCTGGGCATGGACTCCCACGCGAGTCTACATCTCTTCCCGTCCACCTGCGCTGTCTGCTGGGACACACACGGGTCCCAGGAGATAGCGGGGACCAGTTAGGACACGCAGTGCGACTCGCGAATGCGCAGTAAGGAAACGGGAAGTGAAGCCTCAATGCTTCACTTCCTAATTCCCTCACTGAGAATGTCAGCGGCAGCTGCCGAGAGCTGAGCGATTGATCAGCTTCGGCTGCCGAAATTGCAGGACCCTGGGACAGGTAAGCGTCCATTTATTAAAAGTCAGTAGCTGCAGTATTTGTAGCTGCTGGCTTTTAATATTTTTTTAGGTGGACCACCTCTTTAATCCTTGACAGAAGGGGGCTCACCATGTCATTCGGATACCCCCCTAAATTACTTACAGATCAGCTCTAAATTCAAAATGGCGGTACTTCAGGCTCCTGGGGACATAGTTAATCCAGGGATTCCAGACCCTCTAAAATCTAGTCTGCTTGTCCTGTAAAATGCTGCCTAGTTTTCATGGAGCATAATCCAAAAGAAATTTTGTTTCGTAGCTGCATAGTTCATTAGAGGGCTATAGTCACCCTGGCCGCCAGGAGGATAAAGAAAATGAGGGCTTGAAGATGTCTGAGGATCCCATCCGAAATGTCACTAAAGTGTGCCATCTTGGAGTTTTTAGCTATATTAACACCTGTAATGGTATATATGAGGATGAACAATCCTAATCCAGTAGCGTTGGTCCCTCAGGCAGGTCCACCAGACATGGTATATAGTACCTTACTGATTGCAGCCTATATAACACAGAGGAAAAGCATCAGGATACATTTTTGCAAGTCTCGATGGATACCAAAGGGAAAGTTTTCTGCTTCGACTAGCATCATGTTAGGAATTCCCTTATGCACCATGGCTGACCATTGAGCCCAGCTTTCCTCCTCTATCGCCACCCCCAAGTTCACTTCCCAAGCTATCATGTGAGATTACCCGGGGGGGGGGGGGCTGGAGAAGAGAAAGGTGTCTATATTTCAGAGATGCCCCCCTTTGTTCCAGGTCCACTTAGAAAGTTGTGGAGTTATCTTGGGCCTGCATAAAATAAAAACCTGAAATATGCAGCAACAGTATATATATTTAAAAATGTTCTATAAATAAAAACCCATGCTTGAGCTCTGGTCAGGTGACTTTATCTAGGCAGAGATGATGCCGTTCCTTGGGGACCCCCAGAATACCAGAACTAGTGTCCTCATTGGAAGATTTCCCTCTGTTACTTTTCTGGGGACAACACAAAATTTGTGATTTTCTTTTACTTTTACTTTCAATGAACATTATAAAAACAGGACTAATAGAGAGGGTAAATCTCCTTAACAGGGACGCAGACAGCATTATAAACTGACAAGCATTCTAATCCCTCTGCACTCTATCCAAAACTTATAAATAAGTTATACTTTAAGAACCTGTCCCCAGCCTGTGACTGGACAGTGATAGGAGAAGCAGCACACTGATGAGCCCATCACTCTTTTCTCATATCAGCATGTCAGTACATGTAGTGACTGACTCTTTGTGCTACTTTTTCTCACTCTCTGAGTTCTGCTGTACAGGGATTAAAAAGCCCATACTTGGTCCCTTTAAAAAAATATGTTTAACAATATATTATTGGATCCTTAGCTGCATTCATTGGTGCCATTTATATCTGCTTTATTATTGTATAGAGAAACATCAATGACTCTAATACAAATTATATTTAACTTCCCTTTTCAAACAATTCTTCTGAAATAATCAGTGTTCTATTAGTAATGAAGAAAGCAATGATAATCCCTCCTTTTGTTTTTAGTTCATGATCCCACCAGGAGCGAACGTCTAATGGCACTTATGGGGAGATGCAATCAGTACGTTGTGGTTTATCTTCCAGAAGTAGACCTGGGAGACCAAAGTGCCTCCCTATAGAGCATAAACCATTCACTGTGCTCAGAACACAGACCTGACCATAAAAATATTTCATTGCATCCATGATGAGGCTTTTTATTTATGAAGGAAATGTTGCACCAGCTACTTTGCCTCACGGGAAGAGCAGAAGAAAAACCTCAATCTCCACCAACTGAAATCATAATGAGGGTAAAAACAGCCTAATTTCCATACCTGTGTAGAGCCAGAGCCTAATTCAGGCTCACTGGAGCGACAGATGGCTCAGAATTTTCCCCTTTTGAGAAATGGCAATTTATTCCGTCTGAATTTGGCAATATTCACACGTAAGGGCGCTGTGTCTGTGTGGACGAAGATTGCTGTTTTTTTTTTTTTGCTGTTTAAGATTACATTTTCTTTATTGGTGTCACTTTGTCAGCAGATGGGGCTGTAGCTTTGGGCGTCCTCTGGGTTTGTGTTTGTATAAGTCACTGGATGTGAATAAGGGAGGCGTTTTAGATAAAGATCCATTCACAAAAGTGGATTATACAGTATATTGAATTTTTATGTCTGTTATTTGCTTCTTTTTATATTAATTTTATATTTATATTAATTGATCCATCCTTTCTTTGATCCTGTCTAATTGTATTCCTGTCCCTTCCCATCAGCTTAAAGTACATCTGTGCTTGCCCATGCAGGGCAAAGCAACAGGGCCATTCTAACGGCAGTCCTACCAGCTGCACTACTCACCTTCCTTCACTCCCCTGTTTGGCTGCTGGGAACACAATGAATGACCCCTATGTAAGTTTAGGATTTGGAGCTTGCCCAGGGCTAATAATAACTTTCCAAGGAGGGGTGATGTGGGGGGGGGGGGGGGGGTCCAAATTCCCCCCAGAGCAACCATGTCGCCACAGCTAGCGCTGACAGTAGATGCTCTCCTAAAGCACTGCAGCCATTTTCCTTCTACCTGTTAGACTTCAAAGACAGTCAGGGGTAGTTCAGAGTAAAGGGGGCACTTTTTAGCTCTTCCTCGGCTCCAGCCATATTACACATCAGAGGGAGGATTTCCCTTCACTCTGAAATGCCTGGTCTGGTGTCAGAGCTGGGTTCCTGCTACTTAAAGAGGAACTGCAGTCTGCTCACATAATTTGCAATAAAAATATCTTTGTCATTCTGAAGCTTCCCTCCAACCACTTTGCATATTATTCTATATGTACTGTGAGTCTGTACTTGCCAAATATGCTGCAGAAATCTCTCTCCACTAAAGCCCCATACACACGGTCGGATTTTCCGATGGATTCTGTCCTATCAGACAATGTTGTCGGAAATTCCGACCGTGTGTAGGCACCATCGGACAGTTTCCATCGGATTGTCCGACGGACAAAGTCCTATCTCCTGCTGGATAGATTTTTTGACAACAAAGTCCGATCACACCAAATCCGATCGTGTGTAGCGAATTCCGACGGACAAAGTGCTACGCATGCTCAGATCACATTACAAGACCAAAGCTATTGGCTACTAGCCTCTACGTAGTCCTGTCGTAGGCAACAAACGTCACCACGTTCAGAAAGATTGGATTTTCCGACAACTTTGTCCGACCGTGTGTATGCAACACCAACATCGGACAAAGTACGACGGACATGATCCGACAGACCTGGTCCTCGGATAATCCGAGCGTGTGTATGGGGCTTAAGTCTGGCTGCAGCCATTTTAACTGTGGGCAGCTGAAGCTGCTGCCTATTCACTTTCTGGATTTACACAGACACACAGGGGCACACCTCCAGCTCTGCAGCCCTGCAGCTCTGATTGGCCCTCATATGACTCATCCCTCTCCCTTCCTGGCAAACTGTTACGAGAGTGAGAGAGAGAGCTGTGCATGATGTCATAAGCTTAGGCTTTTTACCAGAAAAGAAACAGGAGGTGGGCCGTATAAGGTATTTACTGGCAGAAAAAAAATGTTTTACTATCTAAAGTTAAAACAACAAGGGCAGAAGATTTAATAAGTAATACAAGTAAATGGCGCAAAAACTAAAGCAGTAATCCACAGTGATTTTAAAAGAAAACAACACAGTGCTGAATGAGCATAAACTGTATGCACAAGAGAGACTATAAGTCCGCTCTGTATGTATGCACAATGGCAATAAGGCACAATATAAGTAAACGGAATGAGGAAGGAAGGGGAGAGGGGAAGGGAAAAAGCAAAGTCCACATTCACGGCAGCCGTCTGGTGGAAACAGAAACCATGTTCCTGAGACACTAAAAACAAATGAGAAAAAGAAGCGCCTCTGGGTGCAGACTGTAAAACTGTTTTTTAATCAAACATATTGTTGTAGCAATGCTCACAGTTTATTGGTGAATAAAAGGCAAGGTAAGGTCCCATACAACGGGGGGCATCAGTGTGGTCAGTCCCTGGGATGGATGTGCTGTCCTTGTGCTCGTCTCCAGCACCGCTAGACGGTTTCCGGGCCGACAGCGGTGAATGGGCGTCAAAACGCGGCTTGGAACGCAGACTGGAATCCAGGCGGATGGTGGTGACGTCACTGACGTCACAGTGACGTCATCACCCTCCGCCTGGATTCCAGTCTGCGTTCCAAGCCAGGTTTTTAGTAATTAATTAAAGCAGCTCTCTTCTCCTTCCAATTTCTCCATCCTCTGGTTCTTCTCCCTCCGCTGATGACTTCTTCTGCCAGCGGTTCTCTTCTCTCCGCTCTCTTCTCTCAGCTGTCTTTTCTTGCTCCCGGTTCTCCTCTCTCCGCTGTCTTCTCCCTCTGTTCTTCGTCCGATGTTCTTCCGAAACTCTCTCCCGTTGTTATGCTGGGTCCGCCATGTGCCATTACTTATATAGCCATGGGGCGGGGCCACCCAGTGATGTCATCTGGAGGCCCCTCCTGATTATTCTGTTCAAATCAATGGGCTCTCATAGGGAACCATTGATTTTGACATAAAAAAAAAGCTTAACGAGGCTTAACACGGCTGTATCTAGCATTAAGCAGAATTTTGCAGCTTTTACCAGCGTCAGACGTTTTTACAGCTCTAACGGCAGTCCTCAATGCACTCGCCGTGCGTTTTTTTTGAAGCTCAAAAACGCCTATGCCACTTACAGATCCTAAAAGCCTGTGTGTGCATGAGGCCATATAATAAAATGGAGAAGCATTTTTAAGGTGTAAAAGAAATGCCTGACGCTCCTAAAAGCGGCTGTAAAAATGCCCCGTGTACATGGGGCCTTAGTCCAACCTACATTTAGTCCCTTTTTGCTATTTAAGCAGCTTAGATAATTTCCTCTTTGCCCTTGCGTGGGTCTATAATCTCTAATGCCTCATACATACGGTCGGAGTTTCCGACAGAAAAAGCATTTCTGATGGACTTAGCTAGAGAACATGTTGTAAATTTTTCGGGAGGTTATCCCGTTGGTCAAGTCCGACCCTGTGTACGCGACATAAGTGTGTTTCTTCCTGTGTCCTGTGTTTGACTTGGCCTGGCTGACTTCCCTTCTGATTTCTGTTCCTGATTTTTGCTCCCGACTACGCTGACCTCTGGTTTCCTGACCCTGACTCATTTGATTACCTGCTCTAGCATCAGAGTGTTCACTTTGTTATTTTTCATGAAAGGAGTGATTTTAACTACACTTTCTGTCTCCATCTGGATTATGGTTCCTGACATCTGGTGACTGGATTTCATGGAGCAGGAAGATCTGTACTGGGGGGGGGGGGGGGTGGGCCGTTGTTGTGGGAAGGATATGTATTGGTGAGTAGATATGTACTGGGGGAAGAAAATCTATACTGGGGGAAGACCTGTACTGAAAGGAGACCTCAGCTGCTGGCGATCAGCCATTCAGAGCAAGCAATGTATTCTAGCAATGAATACAAAGCTTCCTCTGATTGGCTGAGTCAGAGGTTGTGACATTATCAGCCTGCCTCTCTGACTCAATCAGCGGAAGCTTTGTATTCATTACTAGAATACATTGTTTGCTCTGAGCAGCTGAATGCCGTTGTGGTAGACTCTTCTGTGTTCCGGGTATGAGACAGGAAGTGTCAGCTCGCACCCAGAACACAGTGCGTTATGCTGTATGTATCCTCAGCTACAGTACATACAGTTTTTACCGAACATCCAGCGGGCTTACAGGTTAGTCAGGGACATAGTTTTCTTGGGCTAGCTTGGCCCAAATGAACTATGTATAGTGTGTGGAAAAATTCTTTCCTAAGACAAATGATAAAATACTACATAACTTCATAACTTAGTCCTTAATAAAACATCACCACCAGCAAGTCTCACTGTATACTATTTTTTTTTTTGAATATGCTCAGTTTTAGAAAACAACTTAATTTCCATGCTGACTTTATTTTCCAAGTTCATTGTGCTTAGCTATTTCATTATCATAGTGTAGAGGCAGATTACCATACATAACAGCATTAAACATTTACTGGAAAATGTTCCTTCTCGCGCTCAACTACTTTTTAACTTTGTTAGCTGAACTTTTCTGGCAATGGAAACGGAGGCAGACTTGTGCGGCAGCGCGTCTATAAGTTCCAAACCTGAAATAATATTTTGATGAAATCAGCACTGCTATTTCTGGAAGAGCTGTGTTCCCGGATATTTTATCAGCTGAATGTTGTGATAGATGTGTCCTTTAAGCTCTCTATCTTTTCGGTTTATTTGCACGTTTTGGTCGAAGGTTCAATCACCGCGGCAAGATGTAATTATGTTCTCTGGGGCACGAATGGCATATACCTTAATGCTGAGCTTTTGAATGTGATCTATTTCCCTGGGCACAGTAAAAAAATGAAATATTTGTGCTGATGAAAGCCACAAAAACTTTACACAGGAGTCAGGTTAAAGGAATAACGTCTGTCGGGAATACTTGGATGACCCTATTTTAAACCCCTTTTTTAAAGACAAATATTGCTTTATATTGTGTCTATTTACATTGTTAACTAATTAATAGACATTTCGTTTCGGAATTTCCACTATTTATGTTCATGTGGAAGAGCCCCTTCGTGGGCAACTGATGTTTATGTGAACGTTCCCTTTTGTTCAATAAAAGTGGGAAACTGTGCCCTAAAATACAGTTTTGGACTGGCTCAACTTGAAAAAAAAGCCGTCTACTACATGAATATATTTACCCCAACACCACACCAGCTACAAACATCTAACAACTTTTTTTGCAAATGTGCAAACACAAAAAGTCGGACTGTTGCACACTGCTTACCGTCAGACCCTCCTCTACTACTTCACCCAAAAGAAGCATGTATTGATGGCCTTACATGCAAATTGCCTGAGAGGATCCAAGAGTGAAGGCTGCTTATGTCATAACAGGGGCAGATTTGTTTGGTGGCTTGCCCTAATCTCCCTGTGTCGCCAACATCTAAGGAGTCCAAACCATCCTTGACTACAGGACTTGAGGAGACTTCTTCTCTGGGACCTCCGTCGAGGAGGTTAGGGCCCTTTGGCTGGTGCACATCACTGATTTTGCCATTTGGCAATGGCAAAGCTATGTTCTTTTAAATAATGTATGGCTATATGTCTTTCTAATTATCTCATATGAAATCTAGATTGTATATATCTCCCTCAGTATACCCTTGAAGAAAGGATTGACCTGAAACGCTTCAAGTTGGAGTGGAGACAATATGACTTCATAACCTTGCAAGATACATGTAATCTGAGCCATTCAAGTTTTTAGAATATGCACATGCACCCAAATAATGAAATTTTAAAGTGTACAAATAAATGTATGTTTTTAACCACTTTCAGACCGGACCATTTTGCTGGCCAAAGACCAGACTATATTTTGTGATTCTGCACTACGTCGCTTTAACTGACAATTACGCGGTCGTGCGACGTGGCTCCCAAACAAAATTGACGTCCTTTTTATCCCACAAATAGAGCTTTCTTTTGGTGGTATTTGGTCACCCCTGAGGTTTTTATTTTTTGCGCTATAAAAAAAAAAGAGCGACAAATTTGGAAAAAACACATCATTTTTTACTTTTTGCTTTAATAAATATCCCCCAAAAATGTATAAAAAAACATTTTTTTTACTAAGTTTAGGCCGATACGTATTCTTCTACATATTTTTGTTAAAAAAAACTGCAATAAGCAATTATTGATTGGTTTGCGCAAAAGTTATAGCGTTTACAAAATAGGGGATAGTTTTATGGCATTTTTATTAATATTTTTTTTTTTACTAGTAATGGTGACAATCCGCGATTTTTATCATGATTGTGACATTATGGCGGACACATCGGACATTTTTGACACAATTTTTGGGACCATTGTCCTTTATACAGCAATCAGTGCTATACAAATGCACTGATTCCTGTGTAAATGACACTGGCAGTGAAAGGGGTTAACCACTAGGTGGCAGTGTAGGGGTTACGTGTGTCCTAGGGGCGTGTTTCTAACTGTGGGGGGCGTTGCTGTGTTTTACACATCACTGATCTCTGCTCCAATCACAGGGAGCAGAGATCAGTGACACTGTTGCTAGGCAGAACGGGGAGATGCTTGTTGAGCCTTTCTTTCGGAAATTCCGATGGTGTGTATGCAATTCCGACACGCAAAATTCCGACGCATGCTCGGAAACAATTCAACGCATGCTCAGAAGCATTAAACTTCCCTTTTATAGTGCCGTTGAACGTGTTATATGTTGCGGTGTTGTTGAATTTGAATTTGGTGTGACCATGTGCAGGCAAGACAGTTTGAGCTGAATTCCATCGGAATTCTGACGGGAAAACCATAAGAGCTTTTTCCGACGAGAATTCTGATCGTGTGTACGCGGCATAATAATTTAAACTGCAATATATTTCATTTTTGTTTTGGGGTGTAATACCCCACTTTATAGCCCAGGTCTGGGCACAAAAAGCTTACCAGGGTTAAAGTAGTTGAAGACTATGTTGTTTTAAAAGCCACCTTCTATGATGAACGCCTTCTTCTACATTATCTTGTTTCAGCACTATGGTCATGTCTCCGCCAACATCTCCTCCTTGCCATTTATAAGCATTTATTATACATAGCCCCAGGCTTCATTTCGACTAGAGAGCAGTGCTTAGATCCTTGTGGTCTCAAAGCACAATGTGGGCTGAATTCCCCTGGCATGTAAACATGACGATTTGTGGGATGTAGAAGAAAGTGTTCCTCAGGGGAGGAGGCTTATTAGGCTACTGAGTTTTCAACTGCCTTAATCCTAGTACGCTTTTTGTGTGAAGAGTTGTACCTCAAATAAATGTCTTTTAATACAGATGTGGTCTTCATAGCCAGTCTTTCTTTGATTAGTCTACACTGACTGCCTGTACAAGAACTTAAGTAAAGTGGAAAAATACTGGATCCATAAGGTTATCGGGTTTGCACCCCAGGGGAGCTCCACTGTCTCCTTGGTTTGTAGTGTAATGCAACAAATATATAAATTGAAGCACCAGACCACTGATAAAAGGTCCACATGTGACTTTATTCCAATAAAGGTCAGGGTGACAATTGAAAGGGTAACCAATGCATTTCAAGTGTCAAAAAACGCTCCCTTAAATCTGCATTGCCTTGGCACTATCCACTGTCTATTTTATTACAGATATCTATTCCAGTAGGTGTTGTTTTCAAATCCTTACAGATCAAAATGTCTTAAGACATTTCACCACCATACGGGTATTGCACAAAAACTAAAAACACAGCTAGACCACTGACATCAATGCTTTGATCAAGCCTCAAGGCTAAATAAGCAGAACACCTGATTGTGCTAATGATATGACTCAAAATGCCAGCTACAAAAAAGGATAATTCTAACTTTTACAGCATTGTTTAAAAATATATAACAATTACGGTATGTACTGAATTACATATTTTAAAGTAGATGTAAGCCCAACCACTAAAATCTTATGTAGCCAGATACTTGGCTACGACTGTATAGAAAAGAAGACAATGCTCCCTGTTTTTACTTCTCTCCCTCTTCTGTGATATTAATGTTGTACTGCATGACACTCCATTAGCCAGCAGGGGAGAGCAAAGTCAAGTGAACCCATAGACTTTAATGTAGAGCACCTGGAATCCTGGGAGGTGTAATCCAAGGCAGCAGCCATGTAAGTAAACAAGTGTCTCTCTGGTCTATAGGCTCCAATAAATAAATAAATAAAAAAATGAATAAAATAAAGTGATCTAGCGCATAAATATAAACACAATCCTAAAATAGTAAACTTAAAAATGTGCCACCACTATTGGTAGTGCATCCATATAAATATAAAGTGCATCCAATATAATAAATTGATCCAAAGGTGCACCAACAATAATAAAGCAAGTGAATAAAAAGAATAAAAAGAAGTGAATGGTCTCTAATAATAACTATGGATAAAGTCTCTGATCAAATGATCAAGTGGGTGAACAGTTCAATCGGTGGGTCACAGTGAGTGATGACCCATGTAAAAGTGATAAAAATGGATGTAAAGAAGGTTCTATGCTGGATGTTCTCCTATCAGATGTCACCAGTATGGAAAAGACAACTGTCAGCAAACATGGTGTGTGCAATCCAACAACGGGCTATCTAGCCTCTCACCTCATATACTCTTTCATTCAGCATGTAGTCTGAGCGAATACGGTCCTCCTTCACTCTTTAGATTCCTTCCCTTGTTTGGGGGAGACTTACCCCGATACGGTGTATTAGAAGTTGTCACTGGGATCGCTGTCCTCTGTATGTTGTTTGAGCCAGCCAAAGTCTGGATGGATAGATTTGGCCACTCTCCAATTTCATAAGCAACAAAACGGGGAAAAGGCAGGAGAAAAACAAAAACAAAAAGGAGTGCCTCCAATAGTGAAGTATGTAGGTAAAAGGAGACTTTATTAACAAATAAAACATATAAAATGGACTCTTACAATGTAAAAAAATATATCAAGCAAGTAGCAAACAATGGCGTCTGAACGCCGATCTCACGTCACTTCCGGTTCAAAGGGTGACTGTTTCCGATCCCTCCCTACGCGTTACGTCATGTGACTTCATCCCTGATGAGTCTCCTTTTACCTACATACTTCACTATTGGAGGCACTCCTTTTTGTTTTTGTTTTTCTCCTGCCTTTTCCCCGTTTTGTTGCTTATGAAATTGGAGAGTGGCCAAATCTATCCATCCAGACTTTGGCTGGCTCAAACAACATACAGAGGACAGCGATCCCAGTGACAACTTCTAATACACCGTATCGGGGTAAGTCTCCCCCAAACAAGGGAAGGAATCTAAAGAGTGAAGGAGGACCGTATTCGCTCAGACTACATGCTGAATGAAAGAGTATATGAGGTGAGAGGCTAGATAGCCCGTTGTTGGATTGCACACACCATGTTTGCTGACAGTTGTCTTTTCCATACTGGTGACATCTGATAGGAGAACATCCAGCATAGAACCTTCTTTACATCCATTTTTATCACTTTTACATGGGTCATCACTCACTGTGACCCACCGATTGAACTGTTCACCCACTTGATCATTTGATCAGAGACTTTATCCATAGTTATTATTAGAGACCATTCACTTCTTTTTATTCTTTTTATTCACTTGCTTTATTATTGTTGGTGCACCTTTGGATCAGTTTATTATATTTGATGCACTTTATATTTATATGGATGCACTACCAATAGTGGTGGCACATTTTTAAGTTTATTATTTTAGGATTGTGTTTATATTTATGCGCTAGATCACTTTATTTTATTCATTTGTTTTTGTGTATTGTGAACACTATCAGGTTTGGCTGCTATTTATTCCTAGGAAGATTTTTTTATCTCTATTGAATAACACACCTTATTTATTTCACCATTATTATCATTATTTGTATGTTTTATTGCATATAAGGGACATTTATGCACACGCACTTACTAATATTAATATAAATTGTTCACGCGTGGATCACTTAGTTCCACTATCCAGTAGTATAGCGCGGAGGTCACTCTTGATTATTTCTATAGGCTCCAATAGACTCTGAGCAGCAGGAGGAGCTACAAAGGAGCTTTTAATTCAACTGCCAGGGAAAGCCCTGGCTCTTTGAACAGCGGGAGTCTACTCACACACCTGTTTGTGATGTTGACTGCCAGCAGGGGACCAAGCCAGTTTCACAAGACCCCAAGGTTGGGGATAAGATCACTAGAGATTCAGCAGCACCGCCAGCCCTGTTGACCTTGTGGGGTTGCCGCAGGGGTCCGTAGTGTTTATCTGACACTTATCCTCAGTCAATTAAACTGCAGCATCGCCAGAACAAGACCAACCGCAAAAGCCTGTTGCCACATCCCGCAGTTGATAAAAGGGCCACCGGCACGCTTGTACCCTGTTAGCAGTAACCAAATTACTAAGAGCAGGACACTAATGCGGTGTACACACGACCGGACTTTCCGGCAGACTAGGTCTTACGGTCTTCCCGACGGACTTTCGGCAGACTTCCGACGGACTTTCCGAACGAACGGACTTGGCCACACACAATCACACCAAAGTCCGATGGATTCGACCGTGATGACCTACGACCGGACTAGAATAAGGAGGTTCCTAGCCAGTAGCCAATAGCTGCCCTAGCGTCGGTTTTCGTCCGTCGGACTAGCATACAGACGAACGGATCTTTCGACCGGACTCGAGTCCATCAGAAAGATTTGAAACATGTTCTAAATCTAAAGTCCGTCTTATTTTTCAACAGCAAAGGTCTGATGAAGCCCACACATGATCAAATTGTCCGATGGATTCGTTCCGTCGGACCTTTGCTGTCGATAAGTCCGGCCGTGTGTACATGGCATAAGAGTTGTTGGAGACTGGGTACACACTACAGGAGACAGTCAAAGCCTAAAGACATGTGACTGCCCCATTTGTACTACTGCCGCTATACGGAAAGTCACCTACTTACGAATGAGTTCCATTCCGGGGGCTCGTTCGCAAGTCCAACAAAGATCAGTGCTTGCAGACAATGGCTGCGAGTGCTGATCAATGTGTTTTGGTGGGGGGAGTCCCCCTAGCAGAACACAATAGTAGAGCAGGGGAGATCACCGTACCAAAAATGCTTGGGTTGGTACGACGATCTGTCAGTTTGATCCGTCGGCACATGAAAATACAGGGTATATATCCTAAACCGTGTGGGTTTAGAAGATATCCTGGGTAGCTACAGGTAAGCCTTATTATAGGCTTACCTGTAGCAAAAAGTGGTCTGTAAGGGTCGCTCTTTTTTTGTTTAAAAATAAAAACCGCAGAGGTGATCAAATAGCACCAAAAGAAAGCTCTATTTGTGGGGGAAAAAAAGGACAACAATTTTGTTTGGGTGCAATGTCGCACGATTGTGCAATTGTCAGTTAAAGCGACGCAGTGCCGTGTCGCAAAAAGTGCTCTGATCAGGAAGGGGGTAAATTCTTCCGGGGGTGAAGTGGTTAAAGTGGTTGTAAACCCACTTTGAAAAAAAATTAAATAAACTAACACCTGCAAGACAAAGGTATAATGAGCTAGTATGCATAGCATACTAGCTCATTATGTAATACTCACCTGAGATCGAAGCCCTCACTGTGGTGACCGTACACAGCACCGGCCAGCGACATCACTCCCAGGGGTTACTTCCAGGTATCGCGGCTCCGGCGATGTGATTGGCCGGAGCCGTGATGACATCACTCCCGCACGTGCATGCGGAAGCCGCCGGTGACGGCACACTCACTGAAACAACGGCACATACGTGCCATTGCTTCAGTTTGTGTGCATGTGCCGATGACGTTGTCACATGCAAATACAGAGGATATCTCCTAAACTGTGCAGGTTTAGGAGGCATCCTGGGTAGCTACAGGTAAAGCCCCATACACACGGTCGGACTTTTTCATGGATTCTGTCCGATCGGACAATGTTGTTGAAAAATCAGACCCTGTGTATGCACCATCGGACAGTGTACGTCGGATTGTCCGACGGACAAAGTCTTATCTCCTGCTGGAAAGATTTGCCGACAACACGGTCCGATCACACCAAATCCGATCGTGTGTACGGTTGTCCGACCGGACAAAGTGCTACGCATGCTCAGATCACATTACAAGACCAAAGCTATTGGCTACTAGCCTCTACGTAGTCCCGTCGTAGGCAACAAACGTCACCACGTTCAGAATGATCGGATTTTCCGACAACTTTGTCCGACCGTGTGTACGCAAAACCAACATCAGACAAAGTATGACGGACAGGATCCGACCGACCTGGTCCGCGGATTGTCCGACCGTGTGTATGGGGCTTAAGCCTTATTATAGGCTTACCTGTAGCAAAAAGTGGTCTGTAGGGTTTACAACCACTTTAAGTCGCTGATCACTGCCATTACCAGTATAGCTTCTATAGCTGCATAAATTCTAGTACCGTATTTGCCGGTGTATAAGGCGGCGGGGCGTATAAGACGACCCCCTAATCTTACAGTTTTTTAAGCATTTTTTTCCTGTACTTACCGTATAAGACGACCCCCCTTCCGAGGCTTCCGAGGCTTCATTTTTCTTCCTTCTTGCTGGAGCTGGAGCGGGCGCCATATCCTTCTTCCTGCTTTTGCTGGAGCCAATCACGGCGAGCGATGTATTCTATTAATGAATACAAAGCCTGCTTGGATTGGCAGAGGCTGTGACATCATCAGCCCGCGCCTCTCTGACTCTCAAAGCCAATCCGAGCAGGCTACAGAGTAGCCTGCTCGGATTGGCAGAGGTTGTTACTCCAATCCGAGCAGGCTCTGTATTCATTTGAATACATCGCTCACTGGGATTGGCTCAGCGGTAGATACTGTATGTAGCCGAAGCTACATACAGTATTACCGAACACCCAGCCGGCATCCGAGGGGCTGACCCGGCGTATAAGACGACCCCTGCTTTTTGGCCAGTTTTTTTAAGTGTAAAAGGTCGTCTTATACGCCGGAAAATACGGTATATATAAATCCCATAGTTTGTAGATGCTATAACTGTCAAACAAACCGATCAATATACATATCAATATACATATATTGGGATTTTTTATACCAAAAACATGTAGCAGAATACATTTTGGCCTAAATTTATGAAGACATGTTTTTAATTTTTTTTTTATTGGATATGTTTCATAGCAGAAAGTAGAAAATATTAAACTTTAATTCTTAAGAGTAGGTGCGTAAATTGGGGCAGGCTTGTAGGGACCCCATAGCATCACTTTGCCTAAGGGCTCATGATGCTATTAAGATGGCCCTGGACACGGTTCCAGTCGGTGGTTGCTTCAGCGTTCACTTATGCCGCGTACATACGGTCGGAAACAGTCCGATGGGAGCTTTTCATCGGATTTTTCGACCATGTGTATGCCCATCGGTCTTTTTCTGTCGGAATTTCCGACAGACTTTGGATTGAGAAACTGTTCTTAATTTTTCAGACGGAAAACCTTTCTATCGGATTTTCCGATCGTGTGTATGCAATTCCGACACGCAAAATTCCGATGCATGCTCGGAAACAATTTGACGGATGCTCAGAAGTATTAAACTTCCCTTTAATAGTGCTGTTGAATGTGTTGTATGCCGATGTGTTATTGACCGTCGGAATTTGGTGTGACCGTGTGTAGGCAACACAGTTTGAGCGAAATTCCGTCGGAATTCTGACGGGAAAACCATCAGAGCTTTTTCCGACGAGAATTCCGACCGTGTGTACGCGGCATTACAGTATATGCACAGCCATTTCTACAGGAACAAGTGCATTGGGATTAGCGCGTTGGTAATATTCAAAGCACCCCCCCCCCCCTCCATCCATGTCTGCTTTATTTTGTTGAGAAATCAGCCCCCTAGCATTTTTAGCTGTGGCCATCTTGAATAAGGGGAGATGACTTGTAGCATTTTTACTTCCTGGAATCCATCTGCTCCTAGCTCAGGCATGCAGGCAGGAGAGTGTGCTTAGCTAAAAAAGCCTCTCCTCATCCAGATGAAAGGGAAAAAAAATGCCCATGAAGACTCATGGGTTTTGTCTAGGTCAGAAACCCAGAAGCAACTGAAGAAATGTAAAAAAAAAAAATGAAAGCAAGTAAATATATTATACCTTCCTGTCTATTTAGTAATGATAACAGCATAAGGATCAAAAGTAGTTAATGTTGATTGAGGGAGTTTAAAGTGGTTGTAAACCCTCCACTTTTAACTTCTCCAAGTTCACTCACTGTTTCAGTTGCCTTAGAAACCGTCCTGCAATGTTTAACCACTTCAGCACCGGGCCATTTTACACCCTTCCTTACCAGAGCACTTTTTGCGATTCGGCACTGCGTCGCTTTAACTAACAATTGCACGGTCGTGCGACGTTACACCCAAACAAAATTGACGTCCTTTTTTTCCCACAAATAGAGCTTTCTTTTGGTGGTATTTTATCGCCCTTGCGGTTTTTATTTTTTGCGCTATAAACAAAAGAAGAGCGACAATTTTGAAAAAAAACACAATATTTTTTACTTTTTGCTATAATAAATATCCCATTTTTTAAAAAAATAACAATTTTTTTACTCAGTTTAGGCCGATACGTATTCTTATACATATTTTTGGTAAAAAAATCGCAATAAGCGTATATTGATCGGTTTGCGCAAAAGTTATAGCGTCTACAAAATAGGGGATAGATTTATTATATATATATTTTTTTTTTACTAGTAATGGCGGCGATCTGCGATTTTTCTTTTCATGACTGCGACATTGCAGGGGACACTTCGGACACTTTTGACACATTTTTGGAACCATTAACATTTACACAGCGATCGTTGCTATAAAATTGCATTGATTACTGTGTAAATGTGACTGGCAGGGAAGGGGTTAACACTAGGGGGCGCTGCAGGGGTTAATGTGTTCCCTATAGGAGTGATTCTAACTGTGGGGGGAGGGGACTCACAAGGGGAGGAGACCGATCAGTGATCCTCCGTACTGGGATCACATGATCGGTCTCCTCTCCGCTGACAGGACGTGGGGCGGTGTGTTTACACACACAGCTCCACGGTCCCGTTGTTTTAACGGGCAATTGCGGGTGCCCGGCGGACATCGCGGCCGCCTGGCACTCGCACCGGGTCCCAAGCGACGCCGCCGGCGGCGCGCGTGCCCCCAGGCAGCCGGGAATGAGAGGACGTCATATGACGCCCACCCAGGATGGGAGATCCACCTTGTGGGCGTCATATGTACATGGGCGGGTAGGGAAGTGGTTAATGACGTCATCCGCGCTTGCGCATTCCATCGATTGTTTAACATAATTGTTTGACCAAACCCATGCATGCGGAGGTATCCTCTGCATGTCAGGTCATTGACGGCACAAAGGAAGCCTTGTGATGCTGTGCTCTCATCCTCTCCTTCTTGGTTCTCCCCCTAGTGATAGAGGCTTGGTTTAGACGCTATCGCGCATGCGCAAGATTTGGGCAGGGGAAGCAAAGTTAGGGCACAAATGATGTCCACAAAGGATTCAGCTCATAGGAGTAACTATGGCGCGTCCAATACCCGGAAGAGACTAAATGCTAAAAAAGAGAAATAAGGTATTTTCAAACCTCGTTTTGGGGATATTTTAATGTGTGTGGCTTTACAATACTTTCCAGGATGTATATATTTAAAAAAAGAAAAGAAAAAACGTACAGGGTTTACTTCCTCTTTAATTCCACTTTAAATTTCATAAATTTTTTTTATGCAAGCAGTGCAAGTTCCTTACTTGACTTGGTATCAGCCTTCTCCAATCCCTGTACAACAGATCTTAGACATACAAGGAAGGCTTTTTTTATCACTAACTTCTCTGTCTGTGTCGTAGAACAATCCCAAAAGGGAGGTAATTCCAGCCAGTGAGGAGTCCCTTAAAAGCGCTGCAGTTCTAAACTTGGGCCCTTCTAAACAAATTAGCGTGACTGCTGTGAACAGGCCTAACCAGGGAACATTGTGAATATGGATCAGTAAATAAATCAGCGAATCAAATCTGCACCAGTTACTCCATTCTGCTTCAATTACTTCAGCTCAAATGCCAGAGAGCAAATGGCACTTCAAACGTAATCATGTATTACAAAGTTTCTGGTGTTCCCAAAGCACTTGAGAAAAACTCCAGACAACTAGTAAAGTGAATCGTTCAGCTGATGCTGCTATTCAGGAAACGTTGTTACTGGGCTGCTTCAGAGCGGTCAAGTCTCCTGGGAAACCTGATAGAAACCTGTTATTTGAGAATATTCTTACGGTCTAAAGTTGTAACAAGTGTAGCACCCAACTAGTTAGGTTGCTAGGAAATTAGGCAAAAGCATTTATTTATTTTTTTGCTCCTCTGTAATCAGTGATCGTTCTTAGCTGTTCTGGGTCTCACAGGCTGCATGTTTGATTGCTCTCCCCTGTTTTCTAAAGGTTTCTAGAACATACATTATTTTACCAAAAATTCTGCCTCTACACGAACATGAACTTTATTGGCATCCCAGTCTAAAGCCCCATACACACGGTAGGATTTTCCGATGGATTCTGTCCTATCAGACAATGTTGTCGGAAAATCAGACCGTGTGTATGCACCATCGGACAGTTTCCATCAGATTGTCTGACGGACAAATTCCTATCTCCTGCTGGATAGATTTTTTGACAACAAAGTCCGATCACACCAAATCCGATCGTGTGTAGCGAATTCCGACCGGACAAAGTGCTACGCATGCTCAGATCACATTACAAGACCAAAGCTATTGGCTACTAGCCTCTACGTAGTCCCGTCGTAGGCAACAAACGTCACCACGTTCAGAATGATCGGATTTTCCGACAACTTTGTCCGACCGTGTGTACGCAAAACCATCATCAGACAAAGTATGACGGACATGGTCTGACGGACCCAGTCCTCGGATAATCCGCGCGTGTGTATGGGGCTTTAGTCTGTAGGGTTCAATATTGAGTTGGCCCACCCTTTGCAGCTATAACAGCTTCAACTCTTCTGGGAAGGCTGTCCACAAGATCTAGGAGTGTGTCTATGGGAATGTTTGATAGACATGGGAACTGTCAAAAAATTTGTTTTGTTTCGTCCCGTTTCGTATATAAAAAAATTCGTAATTCGAATGTCCGTTCGAATTCGTACGAAATACGAATTTCGTACGAATCGTAAAATTTTTTTTTTTCGAATCGTTACGAATCGTTAGTAAAGTTACGAATCGTTACGAATCGTTAACGCGGCTAATGAATTGTCGGTTCTCATAACACAGAGAACAATTTGAATCCAACTACAAATATCGAATTTCAATTTCAAGTTACGAATCGTTACCAATCGTTACGAATAGTTACGAATCGTTAGTAAATCCAACTACAAATATCGAATTTCAACTAATATGAAAGAAATTATAATAGCGGATATAACGAATGCTTCGAATGCTTCGAATGAATTCGAGATTCAGTATATCTAATATAGAGAACTGTTCCTGCACAAAGTGTCATTTTTGCAGGAAAAAAAGCTATTTAAAATCACTCGCGGCTAATAAAAAGTCGGCTACGTTACACAGAGAACAGTCATTCATTGATAAAAAAAAAAAAAAAAAAAAAGCGGTGGGGCACCCCCAAATTCAATAACCAGGCCCTTCAAGCCTGGTATGGATATTAAGGGGAACCCCAGCCAAAAAAAAATGCGTGGGGTCCCTTCAGGTCTGGGATGGATTTTAAGGGGAACCCCGGCACACAAAAAAAAAAATGGCGTGGGGTCCCCCTCAAAATCCATACCAGACCCTTTATCCGAGCACGCAACCTGGCAGGCCGCAGGAAAAGAGGGGGGACGAGAGCGGCCCCCCCTCCCGCCTGAACCGTACCAGGCCACATGCCCTCAACATTGGGAGGGTGCTTTGGGGGTCTGAGACCCCCAAAGCACCTTGTCCCCATGTTGATGAGGACAAGGGCCTTATCCCCACAACCGTGCCCGTTGGCTGTGGTGGTCTGCAGGCGGGGGGCTTATCGGAATCTGGAAGCCCCCTTTAACAAGGGGACCCCCAGATCCTGCCCCCCCTGTGTGAAATGGTAAGGGGGTACCCCTACCATTTCACCAAAAAAGTGTCAAAAATTGTAAAAATGACAGGAGACGGTCTTTGACAATTCCTTTATTAAAATCTTCTTTCTTCTGGTCTTCCTTTCTTCATCTTCTCCTTCCGTCATCTTCTTCCATCTTCTTCTTCCTCCGATCCGCTTCTTCTTGCTCCGGTCTTCTCGTCCTTCTCATCCGGCATCGGCGTCGGCGTCCGTTCTGTCGGGCCGCTCCTCGCAATGGGAGGCTCCCGCTCTGTGAGGCTTCTCTTCGGCTGACAGGTCTTTTATAACGGAGGGCACCTGGTGACCCCGCCCCCCATCTGACGTCATGGGGAAAGCCATAGGGAAGTCTCCATGACGTCCCCGTGCGTCAGAGGGGGCGGGGTTACCAGGTGCCCTCCGTTATAAAAGACCTGTCAGCCGGAGAGAAGCCTCACAGAGCGGGAGCCTCCCATTGCGAGGAGCGGCGCGACAGAACAGACGCCGACGCCGATGCCGGACGAGAAGGACGAGAAGACCGGAGCAAGAAGAAGCGGATCGGAGGAAGAAGAAGATGGAAGAAGATGACGGAAGGAGACGATGAAGAAAGGAAGACCAGAAGAAAGAAGATTTTAATAAAGGAATTGTCAAAGACCGTCTCCTGTCATTTTTACAATTTTTGACACTTTTTTGGTGAAATGGTAGGGGTACTTTTGTACCCCCTAACCATTTCACACAGGGGGGGGCGGGATCTGGGGGTCCCCTTGTTAAAGGGGGCTTCCAGATTCCGATAAGCCCCCCGCCCGCAGACCCCCACAACCACCGGCCAGGGTTGTGGGGATGAGGCCCTTGTCCTCATCAACATGGGGGCAAGGTGCTTTGGGGGTCTCAGACCCCCAAAGCATCCTCCCAATGTTGAGGGCATGTGGCCTGGTACGGTTCAGGCGGGAGGGGGGGGGCGCTCTCGTCCCCCCTCTTTTCCTGTGGCCTGCCAGGTTGCGTGCTCGGATAAGGGTCTGGTATGGATTTTGAGGGGGACCCCACGCCATTTTTTTTTGGCCGGGGTTCCCCTTAAAATCCATCCCAGACCTGAAGGGTCTGGTATGGATATTTAGGGGGGACCCCACGCCATTTTTTTTTTTTTGGCTGGGGTCCCCCTTAATATCCATACCAGACCTGAAGGGCCTGGTTATTGGATTTGGGGGGACCCCCACGCTTTTTTTTTTTTTAATATATCAATGAATGACTGTTCTCTGTGTTACGGAGCCGACATTTCATTTGCCGGCAATAGCCGCGAGTGATTTTAAATAACTTTTTTTTCTGCAAAAATGACACTTTGTCATTCGAATTCATTCGAATTCATTCGAATTCATTCGTTATATCTGCTATAATAATTTCTTTTGAATTAATTGAAATTCGATATTGGTAGTTGGATTTGAATAATTTGGAGCTGAAATTCGTAAACGGAATTTTTCCTGCAAAAATGACACTTTGTCATTCGAATTCATTCAAATTCATTCGAATCATTCGTTATATCCGCTATAATAATTTCTTTCATATTAGTTGAAATTCGATATTTGGTAGTCGGATTCGAATAAATTCGGCGACAAAATTCGTAAACGGAATTTCGTATTCCGTACGGAATTCGTATTTGAAAAAATTCGTACTACGGATTCGTAAATTCGTACGAATTACGAATTCGTACGAAACTAATCGCACATGTCTAATGTTTGACCATTCTTCCAGAAGCGCAATTGTGAGGTCAGGCACTGATGTGGACAAGAAGGCCTGGCTCGCAGTCTCTGCTTTAGTTGATCCCAAAGGTGTTCTATCGGGTTGAGATCAGGACAGGCCAGTCAAGTTCCTCCACCCCAACCACCAGTAGTGTATTTAGGCTTTGTGCTGCCCTAGGCCTGACTAAACTGGTGCACCCTCTAATTTAAATATGACCCACCCCTTCCACTTCCTGTCAAGGCCACACCCCTTGCTGTTTAAGACCCGCCCTGAAATTTTTGAGTGGGCACAATAGTTCTGAGGGCCTGGGGGGGCAATGGATTCCCTTAATTTGCATTGATTTCTTCTCACTTCCTCTTTGGCTGTGGGGCAGGAAGTAAAGGGAAATCGCTGCCATGGGACAGGGGTGGTAAACTGACAGGGGTCATAACCCTCACTTACTCTATCCAAAATGAAAAAAAAATGTTGCCTATAGTTCTAATTTAAGCACAAATTTCGGATAATTTTATGGAGAGGACTAAGAAGATATAATCATACCAATGGTGCAGCAGAAAACATAGCACAGTGAGGAAGGTTTGTGGTCCAGGATGAGAGGACAGTCAAAATTAGAAGCGGCATGCCCCCCCCCCCAAGTTGCGGAATGCCAGCTGCCCGCATACCGGAAGCAGTGAGGCCGCTTTATTGGGGCACTAGACTAATTTGCCTCTTAGCCCAGTTTGCCCCATAAGACCGGTGCTACACTAACAATGTAGCGCAAGCCAGTGAGGACTCTTTCCGTGCTGCCCCCTGCAAAGAGCTGCCCTAGACCTGGGCCTTGTCGGCCTAGGCCAGGATAAAGCGTTGCCAACCAACCCATTTCTTAGTGGACCTTGTTTGTGCACTTGTGCACAGTCATGTTGGAACAGAAAGGGGCCATCCCCAAACTGTTCCCACAACAATTTTGAAGCATGTAATTGTTCAAAATGTCTTTGTATGCTGACGCCTTAAGAGTTTCCTTCACTGGAACTAAGGGGCCAAGCCCAACCCCTGAAAAACTACCCCACACTATAATCCCCCCTCCACCAAATGTCTTGGACCATTGCACAAAGCAAGGTCCATAAAAGACATGAATAAACGAGTTTGGGGTGGAAGAACTTGACTGGCCTGCACAAAGTCCTGCCTTCAACCTGATAGAGCACCTTTGGGATCAACTAGAGCAGAGACTGTGAGCCAGGCCTTCTTGTCCACTTCAGTGCCTGACCTCACAAATGCGCTTTTGGAAGAATGGTCAAACATTCCCATAGACACACTCCTAAACCTTGTGGACAGCCTTCCCAGAAGAGTTGAAACTGTTATAGCTGAAAAGGGTGGACCAACTCAATATTGAACACTACGGACTAAGACAGGGATGTCATTAACGATCATGCGCGTGCAAAGGCATGTGTCCCAATACTTTTGGTAATATAGTGTAGGAGGCTAGGCAACCTGAATATTTATTGTGCTTCAGTTAATCCATGGGGAGGTGTGCCCAATAGTGGTTGGAGAGCACATAAATAGTCTGAGGCCTGGAGCAGCCAGGTTCTTGTTCTACTGGATAAGTTCCCAGCCTGAGGGGCTCCGTCCCTCTGGGCAGACTGCTGGAGTTTGCTGCATGTTCGTCGAGGTGGAGGTCCCAGCTGTGGCTAAAATCCTTCTTTGTAGCTAATCAGGGGAATCAGCTAATCAGGGGAATTTCTCCTAAGGGCCTGGTCTGGAGAGTTTATTGAAGGGTACCTAGTGGAAATTAGAAGGGGTCTGACTGTCCTGTGTCATTGTAAGCATTATTAAAGTCTTTGTTTTCTTGTTTAAAAATAACAAACATGTCATACTTACTTGCTCTGTGCAGTGGTTTTGCACAGAGCAGCCCAGATTCTCCTCTTCTTGGGTCCCATGCCAGTGCACCTGGTACCTCCCTCCTGCCGAGTGCCCCCACAACAAGCAGATTGCTATGGTGGCACCAAAGCCAAGCCACTGCTCTGTGTGTCCATTCAGACATGAAGCCGATGATTCGGCCCCACCCCCTCTCTCTCCTCATTGGCTCACTGACTTTGATTGACAGGAGCAGGAGCCAATTGTGCTTGCAGTGTGCTTGATCCCACGCTTCAAGCACTGAGACCGGGCTGTCTGTGACAGCCCCACGTCTCCATTAATGATTGGGATTGGACGAGCTGGATTCTGATCACATGATTGCTGTGATAGTGTCTGATTGGCTATCACAGTGATCCTTGCAATTCTTGTGGGTGACCTTGTACATGGCAGCTGTATGTGGGTGAAAAACTGAAAATAAAAACAAAACAATCCAGTTTACTCTTTTTGAATCCTCCTTCCAAAACTGTTGCTTTTCTGGCAGACATTTGAATGGCATTTGTAGGCGGGTGTTGATGGAGGTACCTTTTATTGGGAGTAATTACACACACATTGCATATAACATTCTGATGTATTTTATATAAATCTAGAACAGATAGGGCTCATGTACACTACATATTCTAAACTTGAGTTTAGGAGTTTTGGGCATTTTTTTGCCAAAGCTCCTAAACTTAAGTGTAAGAGAAGTGAAAAAGGAGTTATCCGTTTTTCTCAGGAACTTCTCCCTGTGCTATTTACTGGCCCTTACAAGTCGGCTCTTCTACCTGTCCACTTACTTGCTGAAAGCACACCAAAACGAAATGGGTTACCTTATTTAAAAGGTTCCCTCACCCAAGATGGCTGCCAAATTCTTTTGAGAGTTCTGTGTCCAATCAGACTACTTCCCTTTTCAAGGTGTAGCACTGACCCCCGAAGAAGCTGCTGGTTTTATTTGGGCTTACCGTTACCTTCTCTGCTTGCTTCTCAGTCTTCTCCGTCTTGGGGATCCCGTGGAAAGTGGCCCAAAGAATGTTGAAACTGACACTGAATCCTCGTTTGGGATTTTTATTTAGAAAATAGACAAAGTCTCTTAATGGAGGTTAGAGGGTGAGGGGTGAGTTCAGGCACTTAAATTGCAGGGTGAAAGTATTAGGAGAATCCAGAGAATAAAACTGTTCCACAACTGGATTCAACAACCCCAGGACAGACCTCTTTCACTAGGCCTAGCAACCGGTGGGATGCTCAGTAAAGTCTCTGCCACAGACTTGTGAGTTACACTTGAGCGTTACTGAGGGATTTGACATACGGTACCAGTTTCTCTCAGCCGATCCGGCGATACCATATGAGTGTTGATCCAGATCACATCCTTCAACTAAGTCTCCAGGCTCTTCAGAGAAACCAGCCTTGCGCACAATCTTCTCCTGAAAGGGTCCTCCCCTGGGGTACTTTAGTTGCTGGGCCTCTCCCTTCAGATGAGACGGCACCGGACCATCCCTGGATCAGTAGGCTCCGAAATTCGCTTGGGCCTATCCCTTCAGTTGCGCTGCTTCGGGCCAGCCAGCCCCGAGACACAGGATGCATAGTTCCGCACCCCAGGTCAGGAGGGCCATGGGGCTGGGTCAGGAGGACCACCAGAACCAAATAGACAGAAAATAATCCCCCCGCCAACATGGCGTCGGTACCTTAAATACCACCTCCCAGCATTCACAGCGGGAAAACACACCCACTGGGCTGGTCCCGAGAGATAAATGGCATTCAATGCATCCAGCTAGACTGCGTTTCTACACTTGCCGGCGGTGACAGCGACACCTGAGGTCAAGGAGAACCCAGTGCAACCCAGCTGGACTGGTACTGAAACCAGAAATTTTGAGAAATTATCCTGAAGCCCAACTGTGGCTTCAGGCAACTTAATTATGCAAGAACAATAGCGCCTGCTTGTCAGGAGCCAGCGCTACAAAGGTAATGGACGCAATCACTAATGCCGCGTACACACGATCGGAATTCTCGTCGGAAAAAACTGTGTCGGTTTTTCCGACGGAATTCCGCTCAAGCTGTGTTGCCTACACATGATCACACCAAATTCCGACGGTCAATAACACAGCGGCATAAAACACGTTCGACAGCACTATAAAAGGGAAGTTTAATGCTTCCGAGCATGCGTCGAATTGTTTCCGAGCATGCGTCAGAATTTTGTGTGTCGGAATTGCATACACACGATCGGAAAATCCGATAGAAAGGTTTTCCATCGGAAAAATTGAGAACAGGTTCTCAATTCAAAGTCTGTCGGAAATTCCGACAGAAAAAGACCGTTGGGCATACACACGGTCGGAAAATCCGATGAAAAGCTGCCATCGGACTGTTTCCATCGGAAATTCCGACCGTGTGTACGCCGTATAAGGGTTCAATTCCTTAATGAGTTGCCCCTTCCCATGCAATAATGGCCACCTAGAGGCAGGAAGGCTAATTGCAACTGTCTACAAGAATATAGATCAAGAGTTCAGACTTCACTTACTTCAGTGGCACAGGTCGCAGCAGAGGTAAGTGTCCACAATTTTTTTTAGAGAGCTTAGGGAGAGCTTTTATCCTTATTTTCTGTTTTATGCCATTTGCTTTAATGTCATTGTCAATAGTTTTAATTCTGCAGATTTTATTAAAATGATAACTGGTTCTCCATGAAGCTTTTTTCTTTATTTATTGCCTGTCAATGGATGACAACAACTTGTTCCTGTCTCCTATTTGTGCTCCTGGTTTATTAACCTGTCACATGGTCTTCCAATGGAGACTACAAGCAGTTGTTTTCACACACAATATTCAGGTCATTAACGCCATTGGGAAACCTAGCCTAACAAATGCCATGTACTTATCGCTGGAGTGCATGTAAAAAGGAAGTGGCTGAAAAAAAGGCTGTATGAGAACAGCAGCACTGAGATGCAACGAAAGAAGAAAAAAGAGAAAAAAAATCAAAATGTCAATTGTTTTTGAAACGGAGTGGTTGATTTACTAAAGGCAGTTTGCAAGTGCAGCTGAACCCTGCAAAGACATTTCCTCCAGAGCTTAGTAAATGAGGTGCAACTTGACTTTGTAAATACCGTATTTTTCCATGTATAAGACGCCCCCATGTATAAGACGCCCCCCACTTTTCCAGCCCAAAATAAAGAAAACAACATTTTAAACAGGTAAAACAGAACACAGTTTTATTTAGTAGTAATTAACCTTTACATACCAGTATACCAGGTATTATGCATCATATCGCTTTATTCAACCTCTGTTGCATCAATGTTCTCCTCTTCATCATCACTAGTTCCAGACAGAACTTCTTCAACTTCTGTTGCATCACTGCTGTCTTCTGAGTTGCTGTCTATAAATGTGAGATCATCCTCAATTCCGTCCATTGCATTGCTGATTCCACATTTCTTGAAGGACTTCACAATCACCTCTTTTTTGACGCCATGCCATGAGTTTAGGACCCAGTTGCAGACCTCAGTAATGGTTGTTTTTTTCACTCTGCCTGCCGGTGTCAAGTTGTCACCTGCTTTTTGCATCCATCTACTCCATTCTTCTCTCATCAGGACTTTAAATGGCTTGTTGATTGACACATCTAGTGGCTGTAGCTGACCTGTAAGTCCACCAGGAATAACTGCTAGGTGTGTGCGCAAGTCTGATGCAACCCTTTTAGTCTTTTCTGTTAAATGTGCTCGGAATTGATCAAAGACAAGCAGAGCTGGCTTCTTTAAGAGCCCTCCAGGTCTTCTGGACCAAACCTTTGCAAACCAAATGGCCATAATGTCTTAATTCATCCACCCCTTCTCTTGAACTTGGACAATAATGCCAGGTGGTATGGTCTCTTTAGGATAGGTTTTTCTCTTAAAAATAAGCATAGGAGGCAGCTTAGTACCATCTGCACAGCATGAGAGCACAGCAGTATAGTGTGTCTTTTCATGGCCACTTGTTTTTATTGCCACTGTTTTGATTCCTTTCACATCAACAGTTCTGTTGGAAGGCACATCAAAATTGAGAGGGACCTCATCCATGTTTGCAATCTGATATGTTTCAAAATCATATTTTTTGCGAAGTTTTATGACATAGGAGTGAAACAGTTGGATTTTTTCCTCATAAACTGGTGGCATTTTCTGAGCTAGCTTTGTTCTAGTTCTCATGGCCAACCCTTCCCTCCTCATGAAATTGAAGCACCATTTTGCCTTTCCTGTAAAATCAACAATGTTCATTTCTTCTGCAAACATTCTTGCCTGACACTGAATAAGTTTGGTTGACACACATAAGCCACTCTGGCGCTGCTCTAAAATCCAATTCTTAAGCCTCTGCTCCAAATTTGGCCATTTTGCTTGTTTTCCCCTTAAGGCCTTCTTCTTTTTTGGCATCTTAAGGAGTTGTTCTTCCTGTTTTCTCCACTGTCTGATCATACTCTCAGTGGGGGGGGGGTCCAAACTGTCTCTCTGCAGTTCTATTCCCATGCTCTTTTGCATAGCTAACCACACTAAGTTTGAATTTGGCAGAATATGACAATCTCTTACTTTTGTTTTGTGACATCTTGGCTCTAATCGCTCCGCTCCGCTCCCTGATGCATCTGCGCAGTCTCCACAGCGAACGGATCGCATCTGCACACTCTCCACCTCCAGATGCAGCAGGCGTCATACAGCTTGTGATTGGAGGATGCCGCTGTGACATCCTACGCACCCGCGCGGCTCTCTCCCAGGCTGACTGACCGTGTATAAGACGCTGCTCGAATTTCAGTGTAACAATTAAAGGAAAAAGCAGCGTCTTATACACGGAAAAATACGGTAATACCCAATCATATTTGAAGAACAATATAAAACAGCATTTTTGCTTGCATATGATTGGATGATGGAAGTTAGCATATCTTTATTTCATTTACTAAGCTCTGGAGAAACTGCCTTTGCAGAGTGCAACTGCACTTGCAAATTCCGTGGTCTATTTGCCTTTAGTAAATTAACCCCAGGGCGTTTTGGGAAATTAAATCTCAGTGGGTTAGGGTTTGGCTCTAGATCAGCGGGTAGGTTAAGGGTTAGGGCACTTGGGAAACTTTTTTTTTTTTTTATTGGTCACTTTTTCTCAGCACAGAGCACCAGCAGCACCCCATTCTTGCATGAAAAATTAATATAGCATCAGCTAAACCAGTGGTCTCTAAACTGTGGCCAAAGAGCACTACTATAGTCTGAACCTCTGGAATATGTGTCTGTGAGACAGCAGGTATTGCAGACATTTCTTTAACAGTCAGACCTGGTACAGTGGTTGTTGTAAATGGTTCTTGTTTTCAATACAACACATTGTGTCAACTGTTTTGGTGCATGCTGGGTTAATGTTACATAGTTAAAATGGAACTAAAATGATTCTTACTTGCCTTTCCTCCAGCTGTCCTCATCCCTGGCCCACACTGGTATCTTCTTCTGTGTTGTGGTCGTTGGCCATCTTCATTGGCTGGTGCACTATTCCTCCCACTAAAACTAATGACAGGGCACTATTCCTTCCACTGACACAAATGATGGGACGCCATTCCTTCCACTGACAACAACTATGAGACACTATTTCTCCAACTGACACCAATAATGGGGCACTATTCCTTCCACTGACACTAACAATGTGAAGTACGCGCTATAGTACTTATATCTATGTATTAATTTGTCTAGTCCCTATAATGTTGTTAGTCTGTTAAACCTATGAGCGCATGCTACGTTTAATATCACAATAATACGAGGTTAGCTATGGAACCAAGCACACGGCTTCATAATAATCAAATCTTGTTTATTTCCCCAGGAAATGCGAAAGCTAACGTGTATCAAAAGGGGGTTACACAATTACACAACATACAGCAAGGCTACAGTACAATGATATAATATACAGTTAAAATACAATATAATGATCTACTTATCGTGGTGACCCTTCTCAGCTGAGCTCCAGATGGAATAAGAGAATCAGGTGTGTGTGCAAACCCTTTTTGTCAATCACACCTCAATCACAGCACCTCCCACTGCCCGCCCACCTGCCCAGCTGGTATACGCCTCCATGTATTCTGCTTGTACTGCCAGAAGTGGTCTCTGGGGGGCAGCGTCTGTCCAGAATTGCACTTAATCCGACTGCTGTCTAATCTTGGAATTGCGATCTCCGACAGCCCATAATTAGTCTTTGTGTAGCGCAGACAGATAGGAGCCGCCATTCATCACATACAATAGCCTTAGACTCATGACAATATGAGGTGTAACTGGTTACATTCCAGTAAAAGGGGGGGGGTGTATCTTGTATTGAATCCAACATATGCCGCTTTGCGCCTCAACAGGCGCATAACACCCTTCTTCCGACCCAGCTCCTATTGAACAGTCCATAACTGTTTCCTCCCTGACATGCGTTTCCAAATCAGTACCCATAGAACAGTCCTTGACTTTCTTAACGCGCTGTGGTTTTCAACCTGTGCAGCAACAGCTCCTATGGAACAGTCCATAATGGTCTTATCGTGTCATGCTTTCCAACACTCTCCGCTTTGCCACTTAGTGATACACCACCATCCTTCTTCAGTGACAGCTTCCATGTCACCCTTCTGTGTCTTTGGTATCTTCAGGACGAGATGCAGTACAGGCAAGGGGTGCTCATTCACTCACCATTCACCATCACACATTCAGGGTAACACATCACCCAGCTTTCCAACACAGAGTCTCGAGGAGGGCCTTTTGCCCATGTTACTAGCCTAAAATACACCTTTATCACACTACACCATAATATAAATCGACTTATTACCATACTATATACATATATATGTGTCCCGTCCATTTACGCACCCCGCTCCCAACCCTATAACCCTTTACTGTACATATGGGTCAGGATTAGGCAGGCTTGCTCACAACGGTATTGCAGGGCTCTGACTTGGCAGCAAGGTCTCTAATTTGTACACAGAGACTCTACTGTCAATTCGTCCCTCAGCTTGCATAGCCAAATGGGAGACCCTTCTATATAAATATTGAGTCTAATCACACATATAAATTTGCAAAAATTACAAAACCACACAATTCCATCCCTGTGCCTGGATTTCAGAGACCATGTCCAGGGTATACCATGCACCTCTACCTATGGTTAGGTTCAAGGAACCTTCCAGTTTTATGACTAGCGTTACATCGGTATTCTTTAGGACAAAGAAATAAACTCGTCTATGCCCCAAATGACACCCAGCAATGATCCCTGAAATAACTTCCCAACATTTTTACGTTCACCACCATGATGTATTGACCTGGCATACAAAGGACATCATGGTCAGGCTTCCGACCGAGGGAAGTATCAACCTGCTTCCATCTCCTCTGATCACATGTGGGTGATTTAGCCTCAAATGCGACAAGATAGAATCCCCAATCAGTAAGCCCATTGATGCCACCAAACATACAGACCAAGTCCGCACTTCTGTATATGGGATCATACAGCCTAACACCTTTCACCATCCAAACTGGTACAGCCCATCCAGGCATTCGACCACCATTTTGGATTAGTGTAGGCGACGTGTTTTGGCAGAGTCTTACTGAGCGGTGATGCTGACTCATCAGGCCACTTCCCTTTATACAGAGATTGCACAATCAGCTTGATGCTGGTTGACACTTCCATCCGCCACTGCGTGTACGCCAGAGCCCACGACCGATTTCCATCCTGTACCCTCACACCCTCCACCAACCTCTCAATATGGTTCACCAAATCTGGAGCTAATTTACCCTGGGTATTTTGTGAATGTTATTAAGGATGCCACCAATCTCTCTGAGTAACAAAGTCCCGCTCAAGCTATGGCTGAGAGTTTGTTCCTCCGGATACCGATGTCTACTCCATTACCAACACCCATCCCAGCTCCTATTCCCCCAATATAGTGCTGAATACATGCCTCCTCTTGTGGTTACTCCTCAGAGATAAGCATCATGCATGCACCTTATTCTGTGTCCGCACCTCTCTGGGAGTAAGTCCCTGGTACGATGACAGCACTTGATTCAGCGTATACTCGGCAAATATAGGGTAATAGGTTTTATCAACCACTGTGAGATGTTGCAGCGCCATGTGGTGAAGGCATACTGTACTCTGGTAGTCAGCGTTTGCTCCCTTTATCTATCGGAGCATGCTCCTGTGTGTATACACTGGCATTCCCTGTGCAGGGTTTCAACTTCTCAGGTGAGACCTCAACCAGGCGCATCTCCCCCATACAAGGAAATGTTCACCCCATTGATGTGTCACCTGACACCCTCTAGTCCGGCCAACAGACACCTTATTATGTATAAGTGCTCGCCTCCTGGGTACCTGCACCATATAAACTCCGTTACGTCAATACATGTCATACATTACACAACTTTTCTTATTTCAACTCCTACCTCCAACAAAAAAACATATATATTTTACATTTTCATGTTCTGATGGATTGGATGTGTTATGTTCCTTCCCCCAACCTCCAACCCATTGTACGTATATTAAAGCGGTTCTGCACTCTGAAAAAAAAAAATTTTTTTTTAGGATGTAATATAAAGTGTGCTTACCTTTATTAGGGGACTCACCTGTTCCATCTTCCATCTCGATCGCCGCCGGTTATCGTCCGATGAAGTTCCTCGTCTTCTTCTTTAGTGCTGGGGGCCATCTTGCCTGTGGGCATGTGAAACACCCACAGGAACTTTAGATGGCCCAGCATGCACTGCCGTTACTCGCGCGTGCGCAGTAACGGCTCATCTGCCGAGATCTCACGAGATTTCGGCAGATGCGGCCGAAATCTCGGGAGATTTCGGAAGATGTGGCCGAAATCTCGCGAGATTTCGGAAGATGCCCGCACTGACTCCTGGGATCAATGACACCAGATCCCAGGAGACAGTGCGGCGTGACGACGATCGACGCAAGACCCCGCCCGCCGCCGCAGAGGGAGAAGACCGGAAGTCTTCAATTACAAGGTAATTAAAAAAAAAAAAAAAAAAAAACATTTCATTTAGTACTCTTTGCCTGATTTGGAAGGCAAAGAGATTTACTAAATGAAATGAGTGCAGAACCGCTTTAATAACACGTTTGCATTCATCAGGAGAGAGTCCAGCAAAAAAAAAAAAAAAAAAAAAAATGTTTCAAGTCTTATTGATAGGCACAGTCTTTCAGATTCAGCACCAGATCGTCCATAGGAAAAGAAAAGGTGTTAAAGTGAATCTTTTTGTTTGTCCCGTCTCTCCTGATATTTAGTGGAATAAATTTGGGGCGTGGTATGGCACAGACAAACTGCCAACCAGATGATCATCTGTCATCCATTTTTCCAGAACCTTTCCAATCTCGCTCCACCAGGATTCTGGAATTGAAAAACAAGAGCAGAATCAAATTCTTATCCATAATATCTGCTTGCTTATTATATTTACTCCTATTTCCTTCCTTGGAACCCAGGAACTTAGTATTCCTGGCTTCTGCAATTTGACCAAACTATCAAAAACAACCATGACCTCTTTAGGCAGAACCCACTCTAAAATGGATCCCCACGGTATGGTCAAAACTTTAAAAAAACGAACGTCACTGTTGTTTCTCAAAAATTCTCCATTTAAAAACGCAAAAAGAAAAACAACCAATGCATTTATCTTTATCTTACGATCTATGCACTAACTTTATCTTACGATCTATGCACTAATTCCCCTTTCAGGTGTATAAAGCCTAAACCTTTTGGAGCTTTTTACACCTGAACAAAACAACAATAAAATAGCTGACTAAGCCAATACCCAAAAAACAAAAAAAAAATATGTTTGTTTTTTTTTTTCCAAAAAAAAAAACAAAAATTTAAAAAAGAATAAACATTAAAAGTCTGGCCATTATCACCCAAGAGCAACATGACAAGACAACCACCATACAACAATGACAAACACTCAACTTTTAACTAAAGACATCCATGGATTTTCTCCTGAGAAGAGTACATGTTTCTTTTTTTTATCTGAAAGACAATAAGTTAATGGGAAAAACAACACAAACAAAACAAACAAAACATTTGTAACTTCATCACAACATTTGCTACCTCATTTGTAACTCTTTAGTTTTGTCAGATTATTGTTTAAATATTTTCATTGTTTGCAAACAATTACTAATTAATGAGCTCATGGTACCATGTGATAATCGATTATGCATTTACAATAACCTAACCCCCGTGTTGGTCTTACTTTGACGGACCTGCAATCAAAACACAAATGTTTAGTATCCAAACCTGTTCTCTCCCTGATTTCTGGAAAAGGAACACAAAGACAATGATTAAACACGATTATCATGACAATTGACTTTAAGTGCCCCAAGTCTCTTTTCATTAATTGTACTGCTAGGGGAACACCGAGTTGTAGTATAAACAACTAAACTAAAAAAATAAAAATTACAAACATTAAAACTAAAACTAAAATTAAAAAAAAATAAAAAAAAAATTGAAAAGTGAAAAAAAAATTTAATAATTAAAAAAAAAAAAAAAAAAAAAAAATGAAAAAAAATAATTAATAATAAAAAAAAAAAAAACATTAAAAATTTAAATTAAAAAAAACTAATAAAAAAATTCATAAAAATTAATAAAACATTAAACCTTATATAAAAAAAATTACAAAAATACTTAAAACCTTATTCATAGGAAGGAAGCTTTGATCAGAGTATTTTTAACATACTTGCAGCTGACTAAGTGCTGCCAGCATTGCTTCCCCCAGTGCTATGTTTGAATAACCATTCGGCTACTTCCATTTTGATTTTATGCAACTGTCCTACATATTGCTTTTCAGTTTGTAGACTCCGTAATTGGGTCTTAACGGGGAATTGGGTTTGCTTACTATGGGCTCCATGCTTTGGATTGCTACCCCACCTGGCCGAATAACATTCATAATGCCTTGGGGTAGTTTTCAGGTATGATCTTTTTTTGATATCGTTATTCGCCCAACCATACTTTGCGATGTGACCTCCCCTTTTACACAAACAACATTTTAGCTCTGGCTTCCCTGCATAGGCCCTTTTTTTAACATCTTGTGCTGGAAATTCACATTGCTGGATACTATTACTGTGATTGGAATGAACAGACTTTACACTTTCATCGTCTGAGGAGTCATCAGAAGTTTCCATTTCAATTCCTGAATCAATTTCAAGCGCAGTTATCACGTTTGTATTTACGTCTCCAGCATCGATTCCCATCATAGTAACATGATTTGCAGCAACAATAGCATACGGGTTTTCTTTATGTTCCACTTGTATTTTTGCACACTGAGCATGTGCGGAGGGTACCTCCACCATTGCATCTTCGGCTATTGTATGTTTGGAGGATAAATCCATTATGGCTGCCTGTGCACCCTGTAACTCTTCCTTAAGTATTGTGATAACCTGCAAATTCTCAGCCTCCCTCCTATTCAAAAAAACGATGCAACCTTCTCTTAACTCACACGTTTTCCCTAATTCATGTACTCTCTGTTCCAATTCGCCTTTTTCCGTCACTAATTGTTCAATCTGCCTACGCGCTTGTGCATCTGCATTTTCAACCCTAATTAATATATCTTTTGTTATATTTTGTAGCTGCTGCATGAATTGCTTCCTTTCATCTATCCATTCTGATTCCTTCCGTTCAGAAATGTCTCTAATTTTTAAAAACATGCACATCAAATTTGCTAATCTCTGTTTTCTGCCTTTTTTTGATTTATTACTTATAAGGCTGTTATGTGTATTACATTGTGTCAAAAGTTCATTAAATTGTTGTGTCAACCCACTTTCTTGTGTAGATTGAAATCTAATAGCCCCATGTTTAGCGATGAATAGCTCGATGGCCTCCATTGATATGCTAATTAGCAATCCCTCTATACTGGAGCTGTAACCTGTTTTGGTTACACTGCACTACAGACAAACAGATAAGGCTATTCAAAGGTTTCGTTGCAAGCTAGCTTGTAGTCCCACAAAAGCTTACAACAAACAAAAAAAAAAAAAACTCCTACCTGCTACCTGTAGTTCTACAGCCTACACAAGGCACATCCTAAGACACAAGGCAGACTCTTAATCAATGCCTTCCTGTTAGTTTGCAGGCCACATTGAACTTCTATTGGATCAGAGAGTTATGTCACTCTCACGTGAGTAAAAATAATAAAAAAAAAACAATATCTCTATCACTTTTTTTTTTTCCTCAAAGATGTATGGTAATTCCTGTCAATTACTAACCCAGGGTGATCAGCCCTTACTCACCAGCCCTCTTGACCAGCTACAAGTATTCTAACACTTTGCATTAGCAATACAACATTTAACATATATATACATATCTCGGATAATGAAAAAAAGGTCTCACCAGATTTGTTGCGCGTCCGCTATCCGATGAAATATTTCACAAAATTTTTATGATCATCCAAGCGTGGTTTCAGAATTCGCGAGCCAGCGCCAATCTTGTCCACACGAGAGACGATTGTCAGTTCTGGGTGCCTTGGATTACCAGGACTCAAAACAAAAATACATTAGTCTGTGGATTCTGTGTAAAAATACATTCTACACGCCTTGGTGGGGTGCCATATGAAGTACGCGCTATAGTACTTATATCTATGTATTAATTTGTCTAGTCCCTATAATGTTGTTAGTCTGTTAAACCTATGAGCGCATGCTACGTTTAATATCACAATAATACGAGGTTAGCTATGGAACCAAGCACACGGCTTCATAATAATCAAATCTTGTTTATTTCCCCAGGAAATGCGAAAGCTAACGTGTATCAAAAGGGGGTTACACAATTACACAACATACAGCAAGGCTACAGTACAATGATATAATATACAGTTAAAATACAATATAATGATCTACTTATCGTGGTGACCCTTCTCAGCTGAGCTCCAGATGGAATAAGAGAATCAGGTGTGTGTGCAAACCCTTTTTGTCAATCACACCTCAATCACAGCACCTCCCACTGCCCGCCCACCTGCCCAGCTGGTATACGCCTCCATGTATTCTGCTTGTACTGCCAGAAGTGGTCTCTGGGGGGCAGCGTCTGTCCAGAATTGCACTTAATCCGACTGCTGTCTAATCTTGGAATTGCGATCTCCGACAGCCCATAATTAGTCTTTGTGTAGCGCAGACAGATAGGAGCCGCCATTCATCACATACAATAGCCTTAGACTCATGACAATATGAGGTGTAACTGGTTACATTCCAGTAAAAGGGGGGGGGGTGTATCTTGTATTGAATCCAACACAATGGGAAACTATTTCTCCCATTGACACCAATGATGGGACACTATTCTTCCCACTGAAACCCAGGATGGTACACAATGCGTTCCACTGACACCCACATTGGGACACTATTCCTCCAACCGACACCAATGATGGGGCACTATTCTTCCCAATAATACCAATGATGGGCCACTATTCTTTCCACTAACATCAATGATGGTGCACTATTCCTCCCACCTATACCAATGATGGGACACTATTACTTCCACTGACACCAATGATGGGACACTATTGCTCCCACTGACACCAATGATGGTGCACAATTACTCCCACTAATACCAATGATGGTGCACCATTTCTTCCACTGACACCAATGATGGGACACTATTTCTTCCACTGACACCAATGATGGGACACTATTCCTCCCATTAACACCAATGATGGTGCACCATTCCTCCCACTAATATCAGCAATGGGACACCATTCCTTCCACTGACACCAATGATGGGACACTATTTCTTCCACTGGTACCAATGATAGGACACTATTTCTTTCACTGACACCAATGATGGGACACTATGCCTCCCACTGAGACCAATAATGGGGCACTATTCCTCCTCCTACTGACCACAGGTGTTGTGTAACTTTTTACTTTCACTTGGCCACCAAGCCTGAGTCATTGTTTACTCCCATAATAAAAAGGCATCTTCTAGCCACAGTTTGCCCCCCCCCCCCAAAAAAAGAAAAAAACAAATAAACATGAAATAGTAATGTTTAGGAAGTGTGGGGAATTTTGCATCTTTCGCTTGGCGAGCATTTTTTCAGGGTTGGGGGGGGGGGGGCATTTGGTGACAAAACAGAATGTTCAGTATACTCTAAAGACAACGTACTTCTGCAGAGGTGACCTGCCAATTTCACGTATCTCCAAAACAAATTTATCTTCCTAAGAAAAACAGCCAGAGTAAGACAGATGCTGCCTCCCCCCCCCGGCATTGGTCATGGATCCACATTACTGTCACAGCATGTCACCATCCTATAAATGAAATTATGTGCTTTCAAGGGATGTTAATTTATGTACAGCCGGCTACAAGTCTTACTTTGACTAAGTGAATGCATTAGCCACATTTAAAGCACATTTTATTATCGCTCAGGAAAGTAAACAAGTGATAAGACACCATAGCAAAAGCAAAGCATTGAACCCCCCAGTGCCGTGTACACGGGCTGTTGTGTGTTACTCCAGCTAAGTAGCATCTGTGAAAATAAATGATTTGACTTTTTATGACATATGCATCATATTTGTAATTTTGTTTCTTCTCTGTGTTTCCTGAAACTCTTTACGCCTTTCCAGCAAGCATAGGGATTTAATAAAAAGTAAGAAACCTGAGGACGGTTAAACATGTTAAAAGCAGTGGCAGCTGGTGAAGTTTCAGGATGGGGGGTCGCCAAACCCTGCCCTTCCTTTTTGACCCCTCCCACTTGATGAAAATGGACGTGGTTTCAGCAAAATAGTGGGCGTGGCTCTAAGGTGGTGTGGTTAGCATCTGAGATGAACGAGGGATGGAGGGAGAGACGGAGGGACAGCAGGCCCAGATCCTACACAGCAATAGAAATATGTGTATTCTAGAAAGTTTAACAATCAGCAGATAAAGATACTGCAAACACCTTGTGTTAGCACTTCAATCATCCCGGCACCATGGTTGTTATGGTGTCAGTGGAGTCCGTCCTTACATCAGGTGCCCTCAGCGGAGTCCGTCCTTACATCAGGTGCCCCCAGTGGAGTCCCTTCTTACATCAGGTGCCCCCAGCAGAGTCCCTCCTTACATCAGGTGCCCCCAGCAGAGTCCCTCCTTATATCAGGTGCCCCCAGTGGAGCACCTCCTTACATCTGTGTCCCCAGTGGATCCCCTCCATACATCTGTGTCCCCAGTGGATCCCCTCCATACATCTGTGTCCCCAACGGAGTCCGTCCTTACATCTGTGTCCCCAGCGGAGTCCGTCCTTACATCTGTGTCCCCAGCGGAGCCCCTCCTTACATCTGTGTCCCCAGCGGAGTCCCTCCTCACATCTGTGTCCCCAGCAGCACAGCCCTCCTTCAAGCCACGTCTGTAGCTAGTCCCTGGCTTTCTCTGTGTATTCAGTGTAGAGAGGATGGGCCTCCCCTCTCCACTGAACACAAGGGGATTAGTCCTCACGGCAGCCATCTTTTTGTAGCCCGTCGGAAGTGACTTTGTTCTCACACTGAGAACAAAGCACCCGGCCGGGAGCTGGGCGGATGCTGCTCAGCATGATGGATTGAGGCCGCAAAGCAGCTCCAAACCCCCCAATGAAGCGCCGCATCTGCAATCTCGTGATTGACGAGGCGCTTCCCATAGTGCACTGTGTCTGGCGCCTGAACACAGTGCACTTAGTTAAAGGACATTTTTCTGGCACAACAGAGCCGCCTTGCAGCCAAATATCTTTGTTAAATGGTCAGCAAACTATTAATGATTAAGCACAAGATGTGTGTGAAACGCGTCTACATGACCATTTGTTGGTGTATTTGGTGTTATCCTTGTGAACAATAAAAAGCAATCGGGACTTCTGGATGTGCAGCCATTTCTTTCTTCTTTCCAAGTTTCCCACGGAGGTTGGCCGGGGCTGGCACACCCTGAGACTCTCCAATTAGTCTCTCATCACACACCTGGAGCAGCGGTTCTTGAATACAAGGCATTGTCTAATTGGACGAGGTGGAGATTGTGACATCATCTGCCTTGCCTCTCCACCTTATCCATTTAGAGAGCAGCACAAACTACTACAGTGATTAAATGTTAAAAACCGGGAGAAGTGCTATGTCAAGCTGACCAAGTTTTCCCATAGAGCTAGTGTATTTACATACATTGAGAAGTGAAAAAGGTATTGCTTCACTTTAAGTACATTTTCAATTTACATACATGCTCTGGTCCCATTGTGTACTTAAAATTGGGGTATGCCTGTATATATCCTTTTCAGGGGGGAGAGCCCGGAGTGTGGTGCAGGAAAACCTGGGAAATATAAAAGTTAAAAGGTAAGAGTAAGAAGACTAAAGGGGGATCTATACTATGGGGGACCTGCTGCCCTGACCTGCTCTAAAGGGGGATCTATGGGGACCCTTTCCTAAAGAGGTGTCTATGGGGGACCCTGTGCAGCTCTAAATGGGGATCTATGGGGGACCCTGGCCTGCTCTAAAGGGGGATCTATGGGGGACCCTGACCTGCTCTAAAGTGGATCCATTGGGGACCCTGCTCTAAAGGGGATCTATGGGGACCCTGGCCTGCTCTAAAGAAGATCATGTTGGCTAAATATATATATACTTTGCAGGGAGAGCCTGGAGTACCTGGTGGTGCAGGAAAACATGGTAGCACGGGAAATATAGGTGAAAAGGTAAGACTAAAGGGGGATCTATGGGAACCCTGGCCTGCTCTAAAGGGGGGGTCTGTGTGGACCCTGCTAGACCTTGCTAGTAGACAGAGTGTTTTTTGATGGTTTTAAGTTGAAATGTACCTTGGTGTTCTTCACTAAGGTCTGCACTTTGGAAAATGTCCACCACAGCCTTGGTCCATGCCTATCCCTGCCTGCGTACAGCCTCCTACAACCATTCATGTCTGTCCCAATCTTCCTGCTTGTAGGCAGGTGCAGGTATTCTTTCTGCCTGTAGATGGCACTGTGCCGATGCCTTCTTATGGACTCCATTAGTCCTCTCTGGAAAGGTGGGTATCTGATTGATTGATAAATTCTTGAAAGAGTTTGGTTTGCCATGTTAACGGCAACAGTGCTTAGCACAAAGAAAGGTTCCTGGTGAGTAAGGACAGTGTAAGGAACACTGTCTGGTGCCTTTTAGCCTTCTGAGGATACCCTTTGGTTGGCTAGTATTAGCAGACACAAATATAACATAACTTAGAATTCCTGCTAAATGTAAAATATAAAACAGTATTGAGACAATAGATGAAGTTCTGTGTGTAAATTAGGTCTTGGAGCTTATTCACATGGGTGCTGTGACATGTACAATGTGAATCAGTGTTTTTTTTATGCCGCTGGAGCAGCTTGAGTTATGCTATGGGGACACAGCGACTGTATGAACACAACCACAGATCCTAATTTGACAATTTGACAGGCAATTAACAGTGTGTATTGACAAATGCACACCTATCAAATTAGGACCTGCGGCTGTGTTCATACAGCTGCTGCATCCTCATAGAGTAACAGATGGCTCCAGCCACACAAACAAACCACTCATGCACACTGTATGTTCCATAGAACCCGTGTGAATGTGCCCTTCATTATTTAATTTTTTTTTTTTTTTTTTACAAGCATAATTTTTTACAATTTTTAAAAATATTTTTTTTTACAATTTGTAATAATTTTTACATTTGATAGATTATTTTTTTTATTTATATATATATATATATATATATATATATATATATATATATATATATATATATTTTTTTTTTTTTACAAAGCTGTTGGAGGAAAGCTTCGGTGAAATATCAGGGGTCTAAACAGATCCCTACCATCTCACCTTTGGGCGGGGAAAGGATTTGAGGACACAGATTATTTATGAATTAATAGGAATCAAAAACAATTAAACTCGGTCAATTATTCTACATTTGTAACTAAAATGCTACTTTTGGACTATTTTAATATCCTGTACGTTTTAATTAGATGATAATAATGTGAGTTGTTAAGTACTGTAGCTGAAAAAAGAAACTGGGCTGGGATGACACCATTTAGTCTATTAAAATGCTGTGTGTTGTCGGACTTAAGAAAACATATTGCGGAGCTTAAATCTGACAGGTCAACATGTATTTGACCTGTGTATTGATACCTGCACACCTATCAAATTAGGACCTGTGGCTGTGTTCATACAGCTGCTGCATCCTCATAGAGTAACAGATGGCTCCAGCCACACAAACAAAACATCAAGCACACTGTATGGGCCATAGAACCCGTGTGAATGAGCCCTTCATTATTTTAAATTTTAAATTTTTTTTTTACAAACATAATTTTTTAAAATTTTTTAAAATAATTTTTTTAACAATTTGTAATAATTTTTACATTTGATAGATTATTTGTTTTATATATATATATATATATATATATATATATATATATATATATATAAACATAAAAGCTGTTAAAAGCTGTTGGAGGGCAGCTTCAGTGAAATATCAGGGGTCTAAACAGACCCCTACCATCTCACCTTTGGGCGGGGAAAGGAATTGAGGACACAGATTATTTGATACTTTTCTCTGCAGCCTCAGCTAAACTGAAAATGAATTAATAGGAGACAGAGGCTCCTGTTCATTTATAAACTGAAGCATAGTAAACAGTTTACTATGCTTCAGTTTTGAATGGACACATGAGTGATCACTACGATCACTGACTGTGTTCATTCACTAAAGGAAGGGGCCTGGTAAATGACATTTGTGCCGGCCCTTTCCCTCCGTTCTCCATCCTGAACATAGCCCTGTGTACCCATAGCAGCCGGCGGAGAAGGAAGCCGAGGGCACTGCAGTGTGGGGGTGGGCATGCACACAGGAGAGCACACAGCAGGGAGAATCAGATGTGGGCAGGAAAGAGAGGGGGATCGGTGTGGCAAGGGCAATTACAGGAACCATACCCTGTGTGTCTCTCTCTGCAGCAGCTGGAAGATGGCGGTAGAGAGATGGGCAGACCCCCCCGTGTGCACCCTACAGGAGGAACGGTGGTACCCCCTTATTGGCAGCCCTGCCAGGTTATATAGCATATCGTCCCCCCTCTATCAGGAGCCATCCTCTGGTAACATTACAGTGTAATACAGTACTGAGAGCTATGCTGAACTGTCCTATGCTGCAGTGTGTCAATTGTTCATTCATTGTGACTATTTTAACTGTGAGCAATATTATAAAGTTTTACTGTGCCAAGGCCTAAATGTGTGTGTTGTCTCCCTCGAGGAGGTACGTTGGACAGGTCCCGTCTTCATGCTGGACTTTTTTTATCTATTTCATATTATGAAGAATGTAACAGAAGGATCCAAAACACATAAAGGTGGGCAGAACTCCCCAAACTTCTGAGTGGACAGGAGGAGGGTAGAAAATAATGGCAACTGCTGGAATCAAAAACACTTAAACTCGGTCAATTATTCTACATTTGTAACTAAAATGCTACTTTTGGACTATTTTAATATCCTGTACGTTTTAATTAGATGATAATAATGTGAGTTGTTAAGTACTGTAGCTAAAAAAAGAAACTGGGCTGGGATGACACCATTTATGCCCTGTACACACGGTCAGAAATTCCGACCACAAAATCCGTCTGATTTTTTCCGATGGATTTTCTCCGAAACTGGCGTTGCATACACACGGTCGGAAAAAGTTGTCGGAAAATCCGATCGTTCGGAACGTGGTGACATTCGTTCCATACGACGGAACTACTTAGAGGCTAGTAGCCAATAGCTTTGGTCTCGTAATTTGATCTGAGCATGCGTGGAACTTTGTCCGTCGGAATTCTCTACAAACGATCCGAAAAAGTCCGATAGGATTTTTTGGTCGGAAAATTTTAGATCCTGCGCTCAAATTTTTTCAGACGGAAAAAGTCAGATGGAGCCCACACACGATCGGATTTTACGACAACATAATCCGATCGGACCTTTTCCGTCAGAGTTTCCGACCGTGTGTACAGGGCATTAGTCTATTAAAATGCTGTGTGTTGTCGGACTTAAGAAAACATATTGCGGAGCTTAAATCTGACAGATCAACATGTATTTTTTCTGTACTTGTAGAGTCTTTAAAGGGATAAAACATGAAACTGCATATTTTATTTTATTTTGCCTTGACATACATTTTAAGTCTTTGCATTGAAATAAGAAAACCCAGACTGATGCATTACAATTTAGAGAACTCTCTTCCCCACAAAAAGCATCAGATTTTTAATTATTTATCAAATATATTGCTTTATTCATCCTAGGCATACTTATTACACAGGACAGGAACATACAGCCCCTTAAAACCTTCCTCAGGACCATGGATAGCGTCATTACACTAAAGACATTGACCACCCAGTTGCCTTCTTGCCTCTCTGTCACTTTGAATATTTGAAAACATTACCTGGGAATGGTCACCCCACATTCAATCACAAACCTATATGACTACAATCTTGATGCCCACTAGAGATTACCTGTGGGACAATTTCTTTTTAGACATCAATAAAAAAAGAGATATCACTTTGGCCACATTTGTAATATGCAGGAAAAGCACAATACGTAGTAGACAGCAAAGAGCCATTTATTATTTTGTATATGGATCATTGATGCCTATGTGCACCCTTATAGAAATATTAAAAAAAAAAAAAATCACATATCCAGAGCCACGTTTTTGCCATTCTCCTCAGTACGATCATGTGGCTTTCACCTGTTCATTTGCAATTTTTATGCTGCACAAGCTTTCGTCAATGTGAGCTGAACAAAATGCACAAGCCATAGGAACATTGTTGTATGGAGAGCTCCTGTTAGTGCACAGGTTTGTTCGGAGTCTCTTCTGTAGCCAGTAGAAGAGTCATTGTCCATTCACTACTGTTGTCCAGCTACGATGCCCAGGACGTACTACGTATTTCCACCATAGGAAGATGACCGTGAGTGTCCGTTATATTTCAGAGTGAAGAAATCTTCCTTCGTGATCAGTGATCATGAGAAGCTCTCTTTCTGTCTTCGGATAGGTAGCTCACAGCACTTTTTTTTTTCTTGGAAAATATATGTAAAATTTATGGGTCTGACACCAGAAACCAGTACTGATGTAATGTTCCACACACAGGACTCAGCATTGCTCTGATACAATGAAACCTTCTTTTTCGCCAACAGGTTCTACTTCAGCGTAAGCGGGATGTCCAGATCCTCTCCGGAACTTCATTGCTGGCCACCGGCTGGGACGTCGCTGTCAAGACACAACATTACATCTTTTAAATGAGAACTTCAATAAATGGCATGTTTATAGATGGACCTATACTCCCTGTCCACTTTGGTCAATTGGCTCTTGATGTCTCCCTCTAACTCAAAATGACTGGCTTACCTTGAGCTGACATATCACTAGAAGGATTTGGTTTGAAATTTTTTTTTTTTCAAGAACTTTAATTCCATTTCCTAATTGTTAGTGGGGTCACATTTATGTTTCCAACGTAGGAAATTTGAAGGAGTAGGATGGAAAAATTTTCTCAAGGTTCTAAAAGTGAATGTGGTTTTGTTTGGAAAAGTTCAAAATCAAATGTTAAAAGTAAAACATTTTTACATTTCGTCAAGTCATCAAACGTACTTACGAGACTTTTCATACAAATGTTTGTAAGAAATTTGATCAAAAATCTAAATCTAATGTATATCTAGCTTTAATATCACACAAAAAAAATCAGATGTCATATCCATGCAAGGCATGCTCAAGCTGGAGGCAGAGAGGCTGAAAGAGACATTTTTCTGCTGAACGGTACCACTCTGCCCTCTTCTGCTGACGGGGCTTTCCTCTCTCTGCTGACGGTCGTCCTCATTCTGCTGACGGTCGATACCTCTTCTAGGTGACGGTCCATCCCTTTCTGCTGACGGTCGTCATGCTCTGCCCTGACGGTCCTCCCTGCTTCTCAGACTGGTCCCGTCCTCTTCTTGCTGACGGTCGTCCTGTCTTCTGCGCAGACAGGGTCCCGGTCCCACTTCTGCTGACGGTCCACTCTGTCTGATCGGTCTCCTCTTCTGCTGGAACGTCCCTCTCCGGTCGTCCTCTCGGCTGAACGGTCGTCCTCTTCTGCTGACGGTCCGTCCGCATTCTGCTGACGTCGCCTCTTCTGCTGTCTGGTCCCCTCGTGTCGGTCGTCCTCTTCTGCTGGACGGTCGTACCCTCGATCTGCTGACTTGTCGTCCCTCTTCTGCTGACGGTCCGTCCTCTTCTGCTGGACAGTCGTCCTTCCTCTCGGCTGACGGTCGTTCCTCTTCTGCTTGACGTCGTCCTCGTTCGGTGACGTCCTCTTCGGTCGTCCTCTTCGGCTGACGGTCGTCCTCACTGGTCGTCCTCTTCTGCGTTGACGGTCCCGTCCTCGTCGTACCTCGTTCTGCTGACGAGTCGTCGCTCTTGCTGCTTGACGGTCGTCCGTCTTCTCTGACGGTCGTCCTCACTCTCGTGCTGACGGTCTCCCTCTTGCGCTGACTGTCGTCCTCTTCTCGTCGGTCGTCTCCGTCGTCTCTCCTTTCTGCTGACGGTCGTCCTCCTCTGCTGACGGTCCTCTTCGGTCCCCCTCCTCTTCTGCCTGAACGGTCGTCCTCTCTCTGCTGAACGGTCGTCCTCTTCAACGCTGACAGTCTTTCCGTCCTCTTCTGACTGTCGGTCCCTCACAGGTCGATCCTCTTCTGCTGACGGTCGTCCGCTTCTGTCTGACTGGTCGACTCTTTCTGCTGACGTTTCGTCCTCTGCTGCCTCCTGAGGTCCTCCTACTGTCTGCTTGACGGTCCTCTTCGGTCGCCTCTCTGCTGTCGGTCCTCTTCGTGCGTCCTCTTCTGCTGACGTCGTCCTCTTCTGCTGTCGTCTTATTGGTCTTCCTCTTCTGCTGACGGTCCCGTCCTCATTCTCCGCTGACGGGTCCGTCCGTCATTCTCTGACGGTCGTCCTCTTACTGCTGAACGTCGCCTCATTTCTGCTGAACGGGTCGTCCTCTTCTTGCTGACGGTCGTCTTCTGCATGTGCTCTTCTGCTGCGTCCTCTTTGGTCGGTGCCTCTCTGCTGACGGTCCGTCCTCATTCATGCTGACGGTCGCCGTCTCCTGTCTGACGGTCGTCCCTCTTCTGCTGACGTCGTCCTCCTTCGGCTGACGATCCTCTTCTGCCCTCTTCTGCTGACGGTTCGTACCTCTTCGTGTGCTGGGATGCGGTCGTCCTCATTCTGGCTGACGGAGTCGTCGCTCATTTCTTTCTGCAGTCTGTCTGGCCCGGTCATCTGCTGACAGAGGGTCGTCCTCTTCTCTGCTGACGGTCCCGTCTTCATCCCTCGTTCTGCTGACGGTCCGTCTTCTGAGCTGACGGTCCTCTTCTGCTGACGGTCGTCCTGCTCTGCTGAACAGGACCTCCTTCTGCTGACGGTGCCCTCTTTCTGCTGACCGGTCCTCTTCTGCCTCTGCTGCCTGAACGGTCGTGCCTCTTCTGCTGACGGTCCTCCCCTCGTCTGCTGACGGGCCTCTGTCGTGCCCTCTTTTCCTCGACGTTACGTCGTCCTCTCTGCTACGGTCGGTCTTCGTGCCTCTTCTGCTGACCGGTCTGCGGTTGCCTCTTCTGCTGACTGGTCTACCTCTTCTGCTGACGGTCGTCCTCTTCTCGCTGACGGTCCTCTTCTGCGGACAGGTCCCTCTTCTGCTGACGGTCGTCCTCTTTCTGCTGAACGGTCCTCTTCTGCTCGACCCTCAGTCCTGCTGACATGGTCCCTCATTCGTGGAGGCTGCCTCGTCCTCACTTCTGCTGACGGCGCCTCTTCGGGTCGTACCTCTTCTGCGTGACGGTCGTCCTACTTCTGTCGTTGCAGTACGGTCCTCCTCTTCTTGCTGACGGTCTCCTCTCTCTGCCTGACGGTCTTCCTCTTCTGCTGACGGTTCGTCTCTCGGTCGTACCTCTGCCTGCTGACGGTCCTCTTCGTGCCCTCGATCAGCTGACTGGTATCGTCCTCTGTCTGGCTGACGGTCGTCCCCCGTTCCTCTTCTGCTGACGGTCGCCCTCGTTCTGCTGTACGGTCCTCCTCTCTGCTGACGTACCTCTTCGATGCCGTCCTCTTCTGCTGACGGGGTCCTCCTCTTCTGCCAGACAGGTCGTCCTCTGCTGCTGACTGGTCGTCCTCTTCTGCTTGACGGTCGTCCTCTTCTGCTGACGGTCGTCCCCTCTTCTGCTGACGGGTCCTCTTCTGCTGAAGGTCCTCTTCGGCCCTCTTCTGCTGTCGGTCCTCTGCGTCCTCTTCTGCTGACGGTCTCCCTTCGCTGACGTCGTCCTCGTCTGCTGACGGTCGTCCCTCTTCTGCTGACGGCCTCGTTCGTGCTGACGTTCCTCTTCTGCCCTCTTCTGACTGTCGGTCCTCGTTGTTGTCCACGACTGCAGACGGTCGTCACTTCTGCTGAACGGTCGTCCTCTTCTGCTTGACGGTCCCTCTTCGGTCGTCCTCTTCTGCGACGGTCCTCTTCGTCGTCCTCTTCTGCTGGTCGGTCCTCTTCGGGTCGTGCCGGTCTTCTGCTGACGAGTCGTCACTCGTTCTGCTGTCGGTCGCATCTCTTCTGAACTGTCGTGCCTCTTCTGCTGAACGAGTCCGTCCTCGTTTCCCTGCTGACGGTCGTCCTCTTCTGCCTGACGGTCGTCCTCTTCTCTCGACGGTCGGTCCTCTTCTGCTGACGGTCGTCCTCTTCTGCTGACGGTCCGTTCCCACGTTCTGCTGACGTTCGTCTTCTGCCTCTTCTGCTGACGTCGTCTTCTGTCTGCCACTCTTCAGCTGACGGTCGTCTTCTGCTTACGTCCTCTTCCTGCTGACGTCGGTCCTCTTCTGGCTGAGCAACGGTCGTCCCTCTTCTGCTCCGTCCCTTCTGCTGAACGGTCGCTCTTTCGTCGCCCTCTTCTGCTGACGGTCGACCATCCTTCTGCTGTCGGGTCGTCCTCTTGTCTGCTGACGGTCGTCCTCATTCTGCTGACGGTCGTTCTCTCTCGCTGTCGGGCCTCTTCGGCGTTCCTCTCCTGCTGTCGGTCACTCTTTCGGGTTCCGTCCTCTTCTGCTGACGGTCCTCTTCGGGCGTCCCTCTTCTGCTGGACGGTCCTCTCGTCGTCCCTCTTCTGCTGAACGGCCTCTTCAGGTCGTCCCCTTCTGCTGACGGTCCTCTTCTGCTGTCCGGTCCCCTCTTCTGCTGTCGGTCCTCTCTGCTGACTGACCGACTTCTGCTGTCCGGTCCTCGAGTGCGGTCGTCCTCTTCTGCTGACGTCTGTCCTCATCATGCTGACGGTCGTCCTCTTCATCTGCTGAACGGCTTTCCTCTTCCTGCTACGACGGTCCCCTCTTCTGCTGACGGGTCCTACTTCTGCGTGTCCGGTCCCTTCGGTCTGCCTCTTCTGCATTGACGGTCGTCCTCTTCTGCTGAGCGGTTCGTGTCCCTCCTTCATGCTGACTGGTCGTCCTCTTCTGTCTGAACGTCGGTCGGTGCCTCTGTAGTATTGCGAGTTCAGCTGACGGACCTCTTCTGCTGACTGTTCCTCTTCTGCCCTCTTCTCTGACGTCGTCCTCTTCTGCTGACGGTCGTCCTCGTTTCTGCTGACGGATTAGTCCTCTTCTGCTGACGGTCATCCTCTACTGCTGACGGGTCGTCCTCCTTCTGCTGACTGTCGTCCGCCTTCTGCTGACGGTCCTCTTCCTGCTGACGGTCCTCTTCTGCTGTCGGGTCCTCTCCTGCGGTCGGTCCTCTTCGGACGTTCCTCTTCTGCCTGACGGTCCGTCCTCGTTCTGCCTGGGCGACGGTGCGTCCTCTTGCTGCTGACTGTCGTCCTCTTCTGCCTGACTGGTCGTCCTCTTCTGCTGACGGTCCGTCCTCTTCTGCTGACGGTCGTCCATCTTCTGCTGAACGGTCCTCTTCTGCTTGTCGGTCCCTCTTCTGCTGACGGCGTCGTCCTCTTCTGCTGACAGGGGGGCGTCCTCTTCTGCTGACGTCTCCTCCATATCTGCTGACGTCCGTCCTCTTCTGCTGCTCGGGTCGTCCTCTCTGCTGACCAGGTCGTCCTCTTTCTGCTGACGGTCCGTCCTTCGGTCGTCCACTCTGCTGACGGTCGTACCTCTTCTGCTGAACCGTCGTCCTCTTCTGCTGACCGGTCCTCTTCCGTGCTGTCGTCCTCTTTCTGCTGCGTTAGTCCTCGTTCTGCATGAACGTCGATCCTCTTTCTGCTGACGGTCCCGTCCTCTTCTCTGAGTACTGTCGGTCCCGTCTTTCCGCTGACGGTCCTCTTCTGCTGACGGTCCGGTCCTTTTCTGCTGTACGGTCGAGCCTCTTCGTGCTGCATGCACGGTCGTCCTTCTTCTGCGTGACGGTCGTCCTCTTCCCTGCTGACAGGGTCGTCCCTCTTCTGCTGACGGTTCCTCTCTGCTGTCGTCCTCTGTTCGCGTCGTCCTCTTCGATCTCCTCTTTTTCTGCTGACGGTCGTCCTCTTCAGCTGACGTCGTCCTCTTCTTGCCGACGGTCCCGTCCTCTCTGCGAAGGTCCCTCTTCTGCAGATGGTCTGCATCTTTCTGCTGACGGTCCTCGTCTGCCCTCTTCGCCTGACGGTCGTCCTCGTCTGCTGACGGTCGTCCCGTTCTGCTGACGGTGACCTCTTCTGCTGACGGTCCGTCCTCTCGCTGACCGGTCCTCTTCTGCTGACGTCCTCTTCTGCCTCTTCGCTGTCGGTCCTCTTCGGTCGTCCCTCTGCTGACGGTCGTCCCTCTTTCTGTCTGACGCGTCGGTCCACTTCTGCTGACGGTCGTCCTCTTCTGCTACGGTCCTCTTCTGCTGACTTCCTCTTCTGCTACGGTCCTCTTCTGCTGACGGTCCTCCTTCTGCTGTCGTCCTCTTCGGTCGCCCTCTTCTGTGACGGTCGTCCTCTTCTGCTGACGGTCGTCCTCGTCTGCTGAAGGTCTTCCTCTTCTGCTGACGGTCGTCCTCTTCTGCTGACGGTCCCCCTCGTCTGCTGACGGTTCCTCTTCATGCTGACGTCCTCTCTGCGGCGGTCCTCTTCTCGGACGGTCCGGTCTGCTCGAACCGGTCCTAGTCTGCTGACGGTCCTCTTTCAGGGGTCGTCCTCTTCTGCTGAACGGTCCCGTTTCCTCTTCTGCTGACGGTCGTCCTCTTCTGCTGAAGGTCGTCCTCTTCTGCTGACGACGACCTCTCTTCTTGACGGTCGTCCCTCTTCGCTACGTCCTCCTTCTGACTGTCGTTCCCTTCGGTCCGTACCCTCTTCTCTGCTGACGTCGTGTCCACTTCTGCTGACGTCGTCCTCTTCTGCTACGGTCTCCTCTTCTGCTGTACGGTCCTCTTCTGCTGTCGTTCCTCATCGTCGTCCTCTTCTGCGACGGTCGTCCTCTGCGACGTCCCGTCCTCTTCTGCTGACGGTCGTCCTCGTCTGCTGCCATGTCGACCTCTCTGCTGTCGTCCATCTTCGGTCGTCCTCTTTCTGCAGACGTCGTCCTCTTCTGCTGACGTCGTCCTCTTCTGCGACGGTCGTCCTCTTCTGCTTGACGGTCGCCACTTCTCTGCTGACGTCCCTCTCTCCCCGCTTCGCTACGTCCGTCCCTCTTCTGCTGAAGGTCCTCTTCTTCTGACGGTCGCCTCTTCTCTGACGGTCCCTCTTCTGCTGACGGTCGTGCCCTTCTGCTTGACGGTCCTCTTGCTGGCCCTCTTCTGCTGTCGGTCCCTCTTCGGTCTCGTCCTCTTCTCTTCCTGCTGACCCGGTCATCCTCTTCTGCTGACGGTCGTCCTCTTCTGCTGACGTCGCCTCTTCTGCTGACGGTCGGCCTCTTCTGCTGACGGTCGTCCGCTTCTGCTGACGGTCCTCTTCTGCTGACGGTCCTCTTCTGCCCTCTTCTGCTGAAGGTCGTCCTCTTCTGCTGACGGTCCTCTTCTGCTGACGGTCGTCCTCTTCAGCTGACGGTCCTCTTCTGCCCTCTTCTGCTGTTGGTCCTCTTCTGCTGACGGTCGTCCTCTTCTGCTGACGGTCGTCCTCTTCTGCTGACGGTCGTCCTCTTCTGCTGACTGTCGTCCTCTTCTGCTGACGGTCGTCCTCTTCTGCTGACGGTCATCTTCGGTCGTCCTCTTCTGCTGACGGTCGTCCTCTTCTGCTGACGTCCGTCCTCTTCTGCTGACGGTCGTCCTCTTCTGCTGACGGTCGTACTCTTCTGCTGACGGTCGTCCTCTTCTGCTGTCGGTCCTCTTCAGTCCTCTTCGGTCCTCTTCGGTCCTCTTCTGCCGTCGTGCCTCTTCTGCCGTCGGTCCTCTTCTGCCGTCGGTCCTCTTCTGCTGTCGGTCATCAGGACTGTGATCGCTGCTCACCTCTATTTCCTAACCAAAATAAAAAAAGACATTTAGGTGTCCATTTATGAAACAGTGAAATCCTATTCACTGCTTCATTCTCCGGCATTCACAGAGGAGATTTTTCTCTTATGTGGGCCAGTTTATGAAGCGGAGTAGATCTTTGAGGAGTGAAGAGATCTACAAACGCTTCTAACACTGGAGAACGGCCCCTGATACTGGAATCTCGTGAGACTTACGAGATTACAGCACCAGAAATTCACAGAAACACAGATGTCAGTTTATTAAGCAGTGATAGATTATCACCGCTCAATACACGGACAGACGGTGTGATTTAATGTTAATAAAATAAAGAGTCCCCCTACATAAGATATACATGTATATACACACACACACACACACACACACACACACAACAACACACATATATATATATATATATATATATATATATATATATATATATTATTATATATATATAAAATAGGGGGACAGGGTTACAGTGTTGGGGGGTCTGAACGAGGCACAAGGAAGTTTAATTATCTTCCTCTTTCCTCCTCAGATCCCCCCACATTCCCTCTTCACTCCCCGATTCTCCACCTCTGAGCTGGTGAATCAGGGACTGTGAATTCTGACACAGATTGCCAGTGAAGCACTCAGATCGCAGCTTCATAAACTGGTCGTCACAGTGCACCTGTGTCTATAGATAAACTTTAACCAGTTGACTATGAGACGTAATCCCCAGTCATTCCCATGTGTCAGTGCTGTGATAGTCTGATAACTACTCCATCATACAGGCACTACACACAAATAACATTTTATATCCTTTTTGGATACACAGTGATGTGTGTGGAATATAAGCCATTGGTCACCAATAGGGGGGATATATAATCTATTGTTTACCAATAAGAAGATACATGCAATTCTTCTAAATATAATGGACCATAAATGTACCTTTTGATGATTAATTGAGGAACAGATTACATTTTTTTAATGATACGGTTCATTCTCCAAAAAAATCTAATTTCTCCTCGAGCTCAATAGAAACCAACCGTCAGGCTTGCCTTCAATCCGTAGACTGACTGGCTAACTCAGGTGCAGCTGAACTGTAGTGTCATTGGCATGTGACCTGCACTGTGAGGTCATCAGTTATGTTGCTAGGCAACTGCAACTGCCACAACATTTCTCCTGCATCAGTTTGAAAATTCTAGGAAGATCTGTGATTGGTTGATCGGTTGCTATGGCTCCAGCGCTCGGCTCTGCCAAATCTATACAATGCATACAATGCATACAATTCCTAACAGATCAGAGATAAAATGTTTCCATTTCTGCTACCAGCCTGCTGCTTTTACATAAACAATCGAATACAGATATCATTCTTTTCTAGGTAAGTAACAGCTTCTTGCGGTGATATTGTCAGCAAAATAATTATTATTTAAATTGACAAAAATAAGATAGATAGATTAACTAGGAAAGCTACAATTTCTGTTGAAATTGTGTTTTTTTTTTCAAACAAAATTTTTATTTTTTTTCAAACAAAAATTTAGTTTTTTTCAAACAAAAATTTAGTTTTTTTCAAACAAAAATTTAGTTTTTTTCAAAAAAAAATTTAGTTTTTTTCAAAAAAAAATTTAGTTTTTTTCAAACAAAAATTTAGTTTTTTTCAAAAAAAAATTTCTTCAACAATTTTTTTTTTCAAAAATAATATTTTTTATACAATTTTTTTTTTCAGAGAAAATTGAGTACTGTCCGTGATACTTTTTATTTGCACTAACATCATTTTTCATGGACGAGCTTTCGGGGTGTGTCCCCCTTCTTCAAGGTCTAAGGTCTATGAAAAATGATATGTTAGTGCAAATAAAAAAAAGTGTCACAGATAGTACTCAATTTTCTCTGTCACAATTGCACTAATACGGCTACAATTACTTCAAGTATTTTTTTTTCAAAAAGTTATTTTTATTATTATTTTTTTTTCATGTGGTGGTCATAATTTTTGGCTGATCATGGGCTGGTCATAATGTTTTGGCTGATGAGGATTTTTCTTTTTCAAAATATTTATTTTTTTATTATTAATTTTTTTTTTTTTTTTTTTTTTTTTCTCATGGGGTGGTGATAATGTTTTGGCTGATCATGGGGTGGTGATAAAGTTTTGGCTGAACATTTCTTTTCAAAAATATTTTTTTTTTATTTTTTTTTCATGGGGTTGTCATAATGTTTTGGCTGATTTTTCTTATTCTAAAAATTTTTTATTATTATTATTATTATTTTTTCATGAGGTAGTCATAATGTTTTGGCTGAACATTTTTTTCAAAAATCCCATTTTCTCTGTCACAATTGCTCTAATATGGCTACAATTACTTCAAGTATTGTTTTTCAAAAATTATTTTTATCATTATTTTTTTTTGTTTCATGTGGTGGTCATAATGTTTTGGCTGATCATGGGCTGGTAATAAATGTTTTGGCTGATTTTTCTTTTCCAAAAATATGTATTTTTTTATTATTATTTTATATTCATGGGGTGGTCATAATGTTTTGGCTGATCGTGGGGTGGTCAAAATGTTTTGGGCTGAACATTTTTTTTCAAAATTATTTTTTTTTTTTTTAATGGGGTGGTCATAATATTTTGTCTGATCATCAGATGGTGATTATGTTTTGGCTGATCATGATTTTTCTTTTTCAAAATATTTTATTTTTTAGTATTATTTTTTTTTCATGGGGTGGTGATAATGTTTTGGCTGAACATTTTTTTTCCAAAAATAATTTTTTTTATATTTATTTTTTTCATGGGGTGGTCATAATATTTTGGCTGATTTTTCTTTTTCAAAATTGTTTGTATTATTATGTATTATTATTATTATTTTTTCATGAGGTGGTCATAAGGTTTTGGCTGATCATCGGCTACAGGAAATAGGTATATTTTTAAAGACATGTTGTATATTGCTAAATCATTTTAATAATCTATTGTCATAGGGGTATTTACATTTTTATGTTTTTCTATTTGGCTTTTGTCTTCTGTCCTCTTCTATCCTCTTCTGTCCTCTTCTGTCCTCTTCTGTCTTCGGTCCTCTTCTGTCTTCGGTCCTCTTCTGTCTTCTGTCCTCTTCTGTCTTCTTCTGCTGCCGTCTTCTGTTGTCTTCTGACGTCTTCTGCCGTCTTCTGACGTCTTCTGTTGTCTTCTGACGGTCATCAGGACTGTGATAGCTGCTCACCTCTATTTCCTAACCAAAATAAAAAAAGACATTTAGGTGTCCATTTATGAAGCAGTGAAATCTAGTCACTGCTTCATTCTCCGGCATTCACAGAGGAGATTTTTCTCTCCTGTGTGCCAGTTTATGAAGCGGAGTAGATCTTGAGGAGTGAAGAGATCTACAAACGCTTCTAACACTGGAGAACGGCCCCTGATACTGGAATCTCGTGAGACTTTACGAGATTACAGCACCAGAAATTCACAGACACACAGAGATGTCAGTTTATTAAGCAGTGATAGATTATCACCGCTCAATACACGGACAGACGGTCCTCCTCCTTCCTATGTGCCCTGCACTGAACTTCTAACTCCAGTGACAGAGATGAGCCATCCACCGGGCTGGACCGGGACACAGAGAGCTCCGTGCAGGTCCAGCTATCACAGGGAGGAGATCCTCTCCCTCTGATAGCCAAAGTGAGACTGATTGTGAGCCAATAGGATGTGATGGAGGCGGAGCATCTCATTCTATGGCAAATCTTATTCTATGGCACTGCACCGGGTCGAGTGAGCACACCGCTGGATCCGGGGCTCTCTGTTTTTCAAAAGTCAGCAGTTACCTTATTTGTAACTGCTGACTTTTATTTTTTTCACAGGAGACTGGGCAACTACTTTAAGTGCAGGTCCACTTTAACCAGGCAGGTAAAGTCACAATTCCTCCTCTAAACTACCCGTGCAGCCACAGTAGCTCCCAATCAGAGAGATACTTCAGAGAAACCAATCAGCAATCCGATCATGATACTACAGTTCAGTTTAACCAATCAGCGATCACGATTTACACCGAACAGCCAATAGGATCACATCAGCCTAGTAACTGCGGTCAAATGGTATCGCTCCGGGGTAGGCGTGTGGGGAACGTCTGCCTATGATTGGCCGAGGTGGTGTGCGGTAGAACTATGGTGCCGCGGGGAAAAGGAAGGGCCGTGACGTCCTGACCGTGTCACCCGCACGTCAGACGCTGGCTGAGGTAAAGCCGTGGCGTGAGCGCGCACGCGGCTGTAAAGAGGCAGCTGTGGTGGTGGAGTAGGGGAGTCGGCGGCGGCGGCTGGGAGTGAGAAGTGTGTGCGGTACCCGGAGGTGTGACAGAGCACGGAGCCCGGCCTCGTCATGTGTGTGTGAGAGAGCCGCTGTCTGCCGCCATGGGACTCATCTTCGCCAAGCTGTGGAACTTCTTCTGTAACCAAGGTGAGGGAGCCGGCCGGGTACCTCCATCATCACTGACTACCCCCCCCCCCCCGCCCCACTGAGAGTACCTCCATCATCGCCATTACACCCCCCCCCCCCCCCACTGAGATTACCACCATCTACTACTACACCCCCCCTCCCACTGAGATTACCACCATCTACTACTACACCCCCCCCCCCCCCCACTGAGATTACCACCATCTACTACTACACCCCCCCTCCCACTGAGATTACCACCATCTACTACTACACCCCCCCCCCCCCCCCACTGAGAGTACCTCCATCATCACTACTATACCCCTCCTCCCCACTGAGATTCCCACCATCTACTACTACTACTGTTACACCCCTCCCACTGAGAGTACCACCACCACCACCACCACCATCACCACTACTACACCCCCCATCTGTATGATTACTCCTCCACCCACTGAGGGTACCACCATCACTACTATACCCCTCCTCCACCCACTGAGGGTACCACCATCACTACTATACCCCTCCCCCCACTGAGGGTACCACCATCACTACTATACCCCCCCCCCCCACTGAGGGTACCACCATCACTACTATACCCCTCCCCCCCCCACTGAGGGTACCACCATCACTACTATACCCCTCCCCCCCCCACTGAGGGTACCACCATCACTACTATACCCCTCCCCCCCACTGAGGGTACCACCATCACTACTATACCCCTCCCCCCCCCACTGAGGTACCACCATCACTACTATACCCCTCCCCCCCCCTCCCCCCCACTGAGGGTACCACCATCACTACTATACCCCTCCCCCCCACTGAGATTCCCACCATCTACTACTACTACTGTTGGGGGGGGGGGGGGGGGGACACCCCTCCCACTGAGAGTACCACCACCACCACCACCATCACCACTACTACACCCCCATCTGTATGATTACTCTCCACCCACTGAGGGTACCACCATCACTACTATACCCCTCCCCCACTGAGGGTACCACCATCACTACTATACCCCCCCCCCACTGAGGGTACCACCATCACTACTATACCCCTCCCCCCCCACTGAGGGGTACCACCATCACTACTATACCCCCCCCCCCCACTGAGGGTACCACCATCACTACTATACCCCTCCCCCCCACTGAGGGTACCACCATCACTACTATACCCCTCCCCCCCCCACTGAGGGTACCACCATCACTACTATACCCCTCCCCCCCACTGAGATTTACCACCATCTACTACTACTACTGTTACACCCTCCCACTGAGAGTACCACCACCACCACCATCACCACTAATACACCCCCCATCTGTATGATTACTCCTCACCACACACACCCCCCCCCCCCCCTGCAGGGTACCTAACATCACTACTATACCCCTCCCCCCCACTGAGGGTTCCACCATCACTGACTATGATAAACACCCCATCCCCCCCCCACTGAGGGTACCCACCATCCACTACTATACCCTCCCCCCCCCACTGAGGGTACGGACCATCACTACTATAACCCTCCCCCCCCACTGAGGAGTACCACCATCACTACTATAGTTCCCCTCCCCCCCCCCACTGAGGCGTACCACCATCACTACTATACCCCTCCCTGGCCCCCACTGAGGTACCACCATCACTACTAACCCCTTCCCCCCCCACTAGAGGTAACCACCATCACTACTATACCCTCCCCCCCCACTGAGGGTACCAGCAATCACTACTCATTACCCCTCCCCCCCCCCCACTGAGGTACCCCATCACTACTAAACCCCTCCCCCCCCCCCCCCTCTGAGGGTACCGACCATCACTACTATGGAAACCCCATCCCCCCCCACTGAGGGTACCACATCACTACTATACCCTTACCCCCCCACTGAGGGGTACCACCATCCACTACAATACCCCTCCCCCCCCCACTGAGGGTACCACATCGACTACTATACCCCTCCCCCCCCCCCGATCTGAGGGGTACCTACCATCACTACTATTACAACCCTCCCCCCCAACTGAGGTTACCACCATCCACTACAATACTATACCCTCCCCCAACTGAGGGTACCACCATCACTGTACTCTACCTCAACTCCCCCCCTTACCCCACCTGAGGGTACCCGACCTCTCATGCACTACTAGTACCCCCTCCCCCACCATTCTGACCCTTTTCCACCATCACTACTATACACCCTCCCCCCCACTGAGGGTAGCCACCATCACTACAATAACCCCTCCCCCCCCCTCATGAGGGTACCTCCATCAACCTAAACTATACCCTTCCCCCCCCACTGAGGGGTACCCATCACTACCCTATACTCCCCCCCCCACTGAGGGGTACCACCATCACTACTATCACCTCCCCCCACTGAGTGTACCACCATCACTACCATATATACCCCTCCCCCCCACTGAGGGTACCACCATCACGTATACCCACTCCCCCCCCCACGTGAAGGGTACCATAACCTTCCATCACTACTATACCCATACCCTCCCCCCACCCCCATCTACTGAGACACCCCCTCCCAGTGAAGTTACCACCAATCTACTCTCCACTACTACTTATACCCCCATACTGGAGGTTACACCCTCCCGCCACGAGACCACCATCACAACTATAAAAGTACAAAAAAAAAAAAAAAAAAAGATAAAAAAAAAAAAAATGATAAAAAAAAAAATAAAAGGAAGAAAAATATATATGAAAAAAATGAAAAAATAAAAAAAAAAACACACACAAAGAGTGATTATATACAATTAAAAAACATATAAATTAAAAATAAATAGATAAAAAAAACATAAGAAATAAAAAAGAAAAAAGATAAATTAAATGATAAAAAAAAAAAAAAAATGAAAAGCTACTATCACCATAAAAAGAAAAAAAAAACAAAAAAAAAAAAAAAAAAAATAATACACCTATCTTATGAGATAATTAAAAATTTACCTATTGAAAAGTCATCTGTATGATTACTCAAAATAATGTATTAGAATGAAATAAATGTATTATTATGAAAAGATTGTTAACGTTTATTAAAAAGTTTAAAAAAGATTAATTAATAAAATAAAATAAAAATATAAAAAATTAATTAAATTAATAAAAAAATATAAAATATAGATAAAAAAAGAAAAAAAAAAAAAATTAAAAAAAAAATATATGAATAAAATAGTTAAAGTAGAAAAGAGTTTTAAATAAATTTGATAATGAGTGATAATATAATTAATAAGTTTTATGTTTATTAAAATAAAATTTATATTTAATAAAATATTTATATTTTAAATTTATATGTTTTAACCACCAAATAAAAATAACATAAAAAAATAAATCTGAGGGTACCACCAAATCACTACTATACCCCTCCCCCTACAAAAAAAAAAAAAAATAATCATAAAAAAATAATAAAAATAAAAAAAAACAGAGGAAAAAATACCACCTAATCACTATAAAAAAATATAAAAATAAATAATAAAAAAAAAAAAAAGAATAAAAAAGAAATATAAAAAATATAAAAAAAAAGAAAATAAATAAATTATGGAAAAAAAATAAAATAAAAAATAAAAAAAAAAAAAAAAATAGATAAAAAAAAAACTATACCCCTCCCCCGAAAATAAAGTATAAAAATATAATATAAACACTGAGGGTAAACCACTATATTCTTAAAATCACTACATATACCCCCCCCAAAAAAATATTGATATAAAATAAAATAATAAAAAAAAATAAAAAATAATTAATAATAAAAAAAATATATATATCACTGAGACTAGAAAAAATAAATAAAAAATAAAAAAAAATAATAAAACAAAACAAAAATAAAATAATATAAGAATACAAAAAATAAAAATAAAAAAAAATAAAAAAAGAAAATAAAAAAAAATAAAAAAAACAATAACTCAAAAAAAAATAAAAAATAAAAAAGAAATAAAAATAAAAAAAAAAAAAATAAATAAAAAAAAATAAAATTAAAAAAAATAAAAAAAAAAAAAAATAAAAAAAAAAAAAAAAAAAAAAAAAAAAAAAAAATTAAAAAAAAAAAAAAAAAAATAAAAAAAAATAAAAAAAAAAAAAAAAAATAATAAAAAAAAAAAAAAATATAAAAATAAAAAAAATAAAAAACACCATAAAATATAAAAAAAAAAAAAAAAAATAAAAAAATAAAAAAAAAAAAAAAATAAAAAAAAAAAAATAATAAAAAAATAAAAAAAAAAAAATAAAAAAAAAAAAAAAATAATAAAAAAAAAAAAAATCAAAAAAAAAAAATAAAAATAATATAAAAAAAAAATAAATAAAAATATAAAAAAAAAATAAAAAAATAAAATTAAAAAAAAAAAAAAAATAAAAATAAAAAAAATAAATAAAAAATAAAAAAAAATTATAAAAATAAAAAAATATACAAATATACCCTCCCCCCCACTGAGGGTACCACCATCACTACTATTAAGTAATATACATAAAATAATAAATTCCAAAAATAAAAAACCATACTATACCCCTCCCCCACTGAGGGTACCACCCTCACTACTATACTCCCCCCACTATACCCCCCTCCCCCCCACTGAGGGTACCACCATCTACTACTACACCCCCCCCCCCCACTGAGATTACCACATCTACTACACCCCTCCAGAGAGTACCTCCATCATCACTACTATACCCCTCCTCCCCACTGAGGGTACCATCATCACTACTATACCCCTCCTCCCCACTGAGGGTACCACCATCTACTACTACACCCCCCCCCACTGAGATTACCACCATCTACTACACCCCTCCCACTGAGAGTACCTCCATCATCACTACTATACCCCTCCTCCCCACTGAGGGTACCATCATCACTACTATACCCCTCCTCCCCACTGAGGGTACCACCATCACTACTATACCCCTCCTCCCCACTGAGGGTACCACCATCACTACTATACCCCTCCTCCCCACTGAGGGTACCACCATCACTACTATACCCCTCCTCCCCACTGAGGGTACCACCATCACTACTATACCCCTCCTCCCCACTGAGGGTACCACCATCACTACTATACCCCTCCTCCCCACTGAGGGTACCACCATCACTACTATACCCCTCCTCCCCACTGAGGGTACCACCATCACTACTATACCCCTCCTCCCCACTGAGGGTACCACCATCACTACTATACCCCCCCCCACTGAGGGTACCACCATCTCTACTATACCCCTCCCCCCACTGAGGGTACCACCATCACTACTATAACCCTCCCCCCCACTGAGGGTACCACCATCACTACTATACCCCCTCCACTGAGGGTACCACCATCACTACTATACCCCCTCCACTGAGGGTACCACCATCACTATTATACCCCTCCCCCCCCACTGAGGGTACCACCATCACTATTATACCCCTCCCCCCCCACTGAGGGTACCACCATCACTATTATACCCCTCCCCCCCACTGAGGGTACCACCATCTACTACTACTACTACTACTACTACACCCCTCCCACTGAGAGTACCACCACCATCATCACTACTATACCCCCTCCCCATCTGTATGAATACCCCCCCCCCCCCCATTGAGGGTACCATCATCACTACTCCCCCCCCGAGGGTACCAACATAAATACCACCCCCCTTTGTATCATCAAACTGAGTACCTCCATCATTACTGCACCCCAGTGTATCATCCCACTGAGAGTACCACCACCAATTCCCTGTCCGAACAATACCACTGATCCTTCTGTACTATATTATAGGGGAGTTCTGATCGCAGTATTGCAGCTTTTTATGTGTTTTTCTGTATAGTGTGGTTATATAGTAGACTGCTACTTATTTTATTATTAATATTCATGCAGTTGTATGACGAGTTCCCTAATCTAACTGATAATTGTGCGACACTGTGCACAACGGATGTAACTTTGTCCCCACAAATAGTTTTTTTCTTTTGGGTTTTTTTTTTGGGGGGGTTTGTTTATATGAAAAAAAAAAACTTTTAAAAAGAAAACAGTGTTTTCTACTTTGTTATAAAACATATCCAATAAAATCAAATTTCTTATATTTAGGCCAAAATGTATTCTACTACATGTCTTTGGTGTAAAAAAAATAAATACAATTGTGTGAAAGTTCTAGTGTCTACAAACTGATATATATCTGCTACTTGATCAATCCTGATGTTCTGACGTTCTATCTCAGGGATCCTCAAACTACGGCCTCCAGCTGTTGCGGAACTACACCATCCCATGAGGCATTGTAAAACTCTAACATTCTCAGACATGACTAGGCAGGATGGGAATTGTAGTTCCTGAACAACTGGAGGGCCGTAGTTTGAAGACCCCTGGTCTATCTCATTTCTTGAGGCCCTTGTGTCAGCACAGTACAACCCCCACATGTCCCCTTATTGGAAAGTGTCAGTCTGTGGTATTTAGTAGGCGGCCCGGCGAGTGTTTTTTAAAGGGGTTTGTAAACCTTCGTGTTTTTTCACCTTTATGCATTAAGGTGAGAGAACTTCTGGCACTCACCTCTCCCCCGCGCTGTCCCCCTCTCCACGGGGTCCCGGCTCTTGATTGATGGCAGCGCAGCCATTGGATCTTGTATTCTTGTACATATTTTTGGTAAAATCACAATAAACGTATATTGATTGGTTTACGCGAAAGTTGTAGCATCTACAAAGGGGTTGCATGTGTTCCCTGGGTGTGTTTCTAACTGAATAGAGGAGGAGCCTGCTCATTGTTCCTACTACACCAGGGATCTCCAAACTACGGCCCTCCAGCTGTTGCTGAACTATACATCCCATGAGGCATTGTAAAACTCGGACATTCACAGGCATGACTAGGCATGATGGAAATTGTAGTTCCTGAACAACTGGAGGGCCATAGTTTGGAGACCCCTGTACTACACACACACATTCCTGTACTGGCTCTCGTGCCCACGATCGCGGGTGGCCGGCCGTGATTGCGCCCGCTGGCCACGCACATCGGCTATCTAAAGGAGCCGCCGTACATATACAGATTTGCACAGGAGAGCCATCCTGCTGCTGTATATGTACTGGAGCTGGTCAGGAAGTGGTTAAAATTAACTTTTTTTTTTTTTTTATCTTTGATTGCAGTGATGATCATTGTAACAGAAATGTTTTCATGGGTTACATTCATACCAGCTGTGATTACAAGTAATCTGTGATTGGCTGCAGCTAAATACAGGTTGCTGTGATTGGTCCGTTTGTGGACCAATCATACTATAGGAAACGCAGCTGCTTTTTTTGACATTGTGAGCATGTGATCGCATAGCAATCACACAATTCCCTGGCTGCTTTCAGTGTCCGGGTACCTGGATCGATGGTAAATGTGCGGTGGGCAAAAACGCACAGCAGCCAGATCACGAGGTACTGCAATACCCTGCGATTCTGTGCTGGCAAAAACTAGAGATGCACCAAAATTGCGGCCTCTCAAAATAGTGTTTGCCATTTTTTCACTAGGGGGAAAAAGGTGCCAATAATGGCACTGAAAGCAAACAGATTTTGCCAAGATTTTACTGTGCTTTTGATGTTTCATAGGTCATGCGACTCAAAAACGTAACAGTTGCGTTATTGATTCATTCTTGCTCCGTTTTCAATGCATTTCAACAGGGAGGTGCGTTTTTGGTGTGGAGTTTTTAACTGATCAAAAATGCAGCAAACAAGATTTTTTTTTTTTTTTTAAAACCGCATTTAGGATGTATTTGATTTAAATCAAGTCACTTTTAAATCACTAGTAAAAAGACTTGATTTAAATCATAATTTTTAAAGAGCAACTGTCCTCTCTGTCCCGCAGCGGCTCCTCTTCTGACCCGCTGTTGACTCGCCGACAGTCCCATTCACTTTAATGGGACGGCTGGTGATGCGGCAGTGACACAACAAGGTGAGGGATGTGGCGGCAGCAGGTGAGTGGATGCCCACTAACGGGCGCTGCCATGATGGATCTGAAATGACAGGTACTCTTTTTAAATGTAAGGACTTATTCTTGCTGGTAGTTAGAATCTCTAATATTTGCAAACAAAATGAAGGTTTTCTATTTAGAATAATAAGCTGTCAGGTTAGTAAAACGGCGATTATCGGAACCGATTCAATCATACAGTTTGTAGTGTACATAGATTTGCAAAACAATGGGATAAAGGAATATTCCTGAACTTTTATCTCATGGTTAGTGTGTGAATGCATCAATGCAGTGCATGTTATCTCAGCTTGCAGAGCTTGGATTCATTGAATGAGTTTACCAAAAAATTTTAATATTGCAGAATATACAGCCTCATGCTACTTAACCAAGCTCCATTTCATGCTGAATAAACTAATTAAACTGATTAATGTATCTTAAATAGAAAACTATCTTTTTAGATAGCTTTTTTACTTCAAAAGCATTTTATTAAAATTAAATTTGATAAAAATCTATTTAAATCCCAAAAATCTGATTTAACCACCTCCCAGCCAGCCACTGCACATATACGGCCGGGTGGGCGCTTCCTTCTTCTGAGGGGACGTTCAGGAACGTCCCTCAGAAGGAGGGGATGGAGCGTGCCTGCGCAACGGAGCAATCCCGATGTGCTCGTATCACCCGGACACAGCGCATCTGTGATTGGCCCTCCTGATTTTTTTTTTTTTTTTTTTTTACCAAAGACATTTTGGCTTACATTTATGACAAAATTCGATTTTTATTGGAATTCTTTTAAAACAATTTTTTTTATTTTTTTTTTACACACACATTTTTTTTTTTTTGTATTTATTTTATTTCCGCTTTTTTTCGCTTATATTGCAAAAAATAAAAAATGGATTTGTGAATAAATACCACCAAAAGAAAGCTCTATTTGTGTGAACAAAATGATAAAAATGTCATTTGGGTACAGTGTTGCATGACCGCGCAATTTTCATTGAAAGTGCGAGAGCGCTGAAAATTGGCCTGGGAAGGAAAGTGGTTGTAAATCCTTACAGACCACATTGACCTACTGGTAAGTCTAGATTAAGGCTTACCTGTAGGTCCAGGAAATATCTCCTTAACCTACATGGTTTAGGAGATATTTTACAAAAAAAGGGGCAAGCCGCAAGTGAAGGCGAACATGGCGTCACTGACGGCTCCCGTGCGCATGCACCAGAGTGACGTTATCGCGGCTCCAGCCAATCACAGTGCCGGAGCTGCAAGACCTGGAAGTCACTCTGGGATACATGGCAGCGGTGGAGATGAACGAGGGTCGCTTCAGGGGGTTCGATCTCAGGTAAGTTATTCATAATGAGCTAGTATGCTATGCATACTAGCTCATTATGCCTTTGTCTTGCAAGGTTTATTTATTTGTTTTTTTTTCTTGGTTAACTTCCTCTTTAAAGTGCCCTGTGTTGAAGTGGTTAAATCAAAAAATCTTTTTTTTTTGTCATTGATGTATATCCACCTTGACCGCAATGTAACGAGCCAGTGTGAAGACATACAGAGAATTCAAAGGGATGCATTTTTCTTAAACTTTTCTTGCCCTAAAGGTGGCAATAATGGCCAACATTTAAATTTTAATTTAACTTTATGATACAAATTGTATTATATTCAACCCTTTATATGAACTTATACCGTATATATTATTTTAAACTCCTATTCGATTTTGGCACAAATTTTCTTTTCGGTGCAACTCCAAGGCAAATGCACTGCATTTGCAAACTGTTTGGGGTGTCGTCAGGAATACATTAACCACCACAGCAGATCGCACACCCAATGCATTTTGAATGCGGCACACAGCGCTTTCTGGTGTGAACGGGCCCTTAACACAGACCTGCTGCACATATATTATGTTAAGTTGGCGCTGTATAAAACCTGTATAATATGCATCCATCTGTGGCAGAGCTTTCTGTGCAGAGTGTGCTATCCGCACAAACTAGAGCTCTCAAGCTGTAGTGTATAACCCTTGGATTGATTTGCGGGACACGCATGTTTTTATTCGTTTGGCCTGCACAAAAGATCAAAATCGGAATAAGGAAACATTTCCTGAGATGACCTCGTTACCCAGACATGGCACAGCTAGGACTCCTCCACTGGCAGACACAACATGTACATTCCACAGCAATACTTCTCCCCCATCACATGCCTCACTTGCTGTTAAAAAAAATAAATGACAATTAAACGCTTACTACTTTGCATTTCTAGCTGAGTTCATTTTAATGAGCCTATCTTTTAGTATAGTCAATACTTTTGGACTAGGTTTTTTTCCATCGTTCTAAATGGTGTACCTTTTTGGTTTTTGGGTAGAATCCTCTAAGCCAGTGGTCTCCAAACTTTTTAAGCAAAGGGCATTTTTACTGCCTGTCAGACTTTATGGGGGGTTTGTGAGAGTAGAAAATGTCATGGTGTCCAGTGTGGGTAAACAATGCTCTATTTTTGGTGTCAGATTGGGGGGGGGGGGGATGGACTGGTGCCCCATCGGTGCCAGTTGGTGAAATAGTACCCCCAAGGGCCGCAGTTTGGTGACCGCTGCTCTAAAGTAATCTGTGTGGACACATGGCAGCCAAATTCTTAACTGAATGGAAGAGTATGGGGGGGGGGGGGGGGGGGGGGGGGGGGGATCTGGTTATGGTGAAACAAAACAGTGGGACGAGTACAAACTAACACTACTACGACATGCAAGGATAATACAGCTGCTCTACATGGGCACAATCATGGAAGGGAACTACAAAAATGTACTGCTAATACATTCATTTACATAAAATCAGGGTGAGGTCGATTTTAAATCACTAGTAAAAAGCATGATTTAAATCAACTCTAAAAGAAATTATGTTTTAACCACCTGAGATCCGCGCTATAGCCGAATGACGGCTACAGCGCGGATCTAATGTGCCGGAACGACGTCTATTGACGTCGTCCCCGGCCACGAGCTGCCTGCGCGCCCCCTGAAGGGCGCGCGCGGCTCGCTCTGTGATCAGCGAGTCTGTGAGACTCGCTGGATCACAGATCCGAGTAAGGGTCGATCCCGACCCCTTACCACGTGATCAGCTGTCAGCCAATGACAGATTGATCATGTGACAATAACAGAGCCGGCAATCAGCTTTTTTTCCTCCTCGCGCTGACAGCGCGAGGAGAAAAAAAAAGCCGATCACCGATGTCGAAGCCGATGTCCCTCTCACTGCAATGTGCCCAATACATGGTGCCCACTATTGCCTAATAAAGTGCCATCTGTCAGTGCCCACAGTGCCGGTGCTGCACATCAGTGTCACCCGCCGGTGCCATCTTTGCTTTCCCCATCAGTACCTACTTATCTGTTCCCACCAGTGCAGCCTATCAGTGCCCACCTGTGCGCCTCATCAGCGCATATCAATGAATGAATTTTTTTCCATCTTCTTTTTTTGTTTAGCAAAAAATAAAAACCCCAGCTGTGATTAAATACCACCAAAAGAAAGCTCTATTTGTGGGAAAAAAATTATAAAAATTTCATTTGGGTACAGTGTCGTATAACCGCGCAATTGTCATTCAAAGTACGTCAGCGCTAAAAGCTGAAAATTGGTCTGGTCACGAGGGGGGTTTAAGTGCCCAGTAATCGGGTGGTTAAAATAGACTCATCTCTGTCCTCCTCTGACCTGCTGTTGACTCACAGTCCCATTCACTTTAATGGGACGGCTGGCGATGCGGCAGTGACACAAGGTGAGGGACGTGGAGGCAGCAGGTGAGTGGATGCCCACTAACAGGTGCTGCCATGATGGATCTGAAATGACAGGTGCTCTTTAAAGCCAAGGACTTATTCTTGCTGGTAGTTAGAATCTTTAATATTTGCAAACAAAATTAATATTTAAAATAAGCTGTCAGGTTAGTAAAACAACGATATCGGAACCGATTCAATCATACAGTTTGTAGTGTACATAGATTTGCAAAACAATGGGATAAAGGAATATTCCTGAACTTTGTATTATCTCATGGTTACTGTGAAATTCTGTGAATGCATCAATGTAATGCATGTTATCTCCGCTTGCAGAGCTTGGATTCATACAATTTTTATTAATTTTTGTTTTTCAAAAATTTTAATAATGCAGAATACAGGGGACCCCGGGTTACGAACCAGTTAGGGACTTTCCTCCTGTTTGTAATCCGGAAATGTTCGTAAGTCGGCCGCGCATGTGCAGAACGACAATTACGGACATTTCCGATGTTCAGTCGAATGCCGTTCTGCACATGCGATGCAAATTACAGACATTTCCGACATTTTCGGGGGCTCCGTCTGGCCGCGCATGCGCAGAACGGCAGAGGGTCCCCGCTGCGCCATGTTAGTAAGTAGGAGTGTTTCCTAAGTCGGGCGTTTGCAAGTCGGGGTCCCCCCTGTATACAACCTCATGCTACATAACTAAGCTCCATTTCATGCTGAATAAACTAAATTATTAATGTACCTTGAAGTGTGCCCCTTAAAAATTTTTTTTTAAAAGTCAGCAGCTACAAATACTGCAGCTGCTGACTTAAGAATCGGACACTTACCTGTCCCAGGGTCCAGTGATGCGGGGGAGCGAAGACCATCCCCTCGTTCTCCGATCGCGGTGCCGGCATCCTTACTGTGGGCACCCGGCTGTGGCTTCACAGCCGGGCACCCACTGCGCATGTGGCCGAGGGGAAGTGAAGTTTTTAGCCCGGGCTATGGAAGAGGCAGATTTCGTGGGACCACCTAGCAACAGGGAGAAATGGGTAAGTGAATTCTTTTTTTTTTTTTATATTCAATTATTTTTTATCAGGTTTTATGCAGATCTATACTATGTTGTCATTTTGGGGGAAACACCACTTTAAATAGAAAATTATCTTTAGATAGATTTTTACTCCAAAAGCATTATATTAAAATAAATTTTTAATAAAAAATAACTAAAATCCGAATTTAAATTTAAAATTTTTTTTATTTTTATCCACCCTGCATAAAATGCACCATAGTGAATCTTAGTGAATGATTTGATAGAAGTTATATTTGGAATTCAGGATGAGTGGTTCTGTAGTATGCCTTGTGCTATATTTTTTGGATAGTATGTAAGGAGTTATTTTCCTGTGTTTCTATAGTGGTTTTAGTTAATAATTATATCTCTGGTTAGTGTTGTGTGCCTCTTATCCCAAGAGCGATGTTTGCTGTTGTTTTTGCAGCAACTTGCCATAAAATGTGATCTGATCCTCATGTAATGTGCAATAGACAAACTCTGTGCTTAAAGTGATTCTTAAGGCATTCTCTGCACAAAGGTAAAAAACCTTCAATGTTTTCCAATCCAGCGATGTTGATGAACGGCTGCTCTCCTGGGTCTCTGCCTCCTGATTGGCTGAAAGACAGCAGCGGGAGCCATTGGCTCCCACTGCGGTCAATCGCAGCCAGTGAGGAGGGAACAGGGGGTGAGGCCAAGCCCCATTCCTTGTCTCTTATGGACACAGACGGGGATCGGGAGCGAGCACATGCGAGTGCCCCCTTAGTAAGCGGCGTTCTATGGAATCACTTGGAGAAAAGGGACCTGGAGCGCCAGCAGGAGACCCAAGAAGAGGAGGATCGGGCTGCTCATTGCAAAACCGTTACACCAGGCAAGTAAGTATGGTGGAATGAGCTGAAGAGAGCCGACCACACCAGACAGCCTAAAAATGTCTAAGCTCAAGCAGTTTTGTAGAGAATAATGGTTAAAAATTCCTTCTGGGCGTTATGCAGGTCAGATTCAGAGCTTTTGAAAGTGCATGCTTGATATTAGAGATGCACGGAAAATGGCGATTCTGCCACGATTTTGTGGTGATTTTACCATTTTACTGTGCTTATGATTTGTTTTTCAGATCATGTGACTCAAAACTTGACATGGGTGCGTTAATGTGTTCTTCCTGCGTTTTTAATGCATTTCAAGGGGCAGGTGTTTTTTGGTCAGTTTTTAACCCATTCACGGTCAAAAAAGTCCTGCTAGCAGCATCTTTGGAGCGGTATAGGAGCAGTGTATTCACCGCTCCTACCCATTGATTTCAATGGGACACCATCCCGCCCCAGTGTGAAAGGGGCCTAAGAAGGAAGCATTAGTTACAATGTTTCATGTTAAACTTGGCAGACTGCCCAGATGTTTTTCTCTTGACAGCTGAGTGAGCAGAGAAGTCTCTCCACTTATATGAATCTGCAATATAGCTCATCAGAGGGGTTGAATCGAGATCACGATTTTTTTTAACGATTAATTGTGCAGCTCTACATCCTAGCCAGACCTATTCTCATAGGGCCATCGGTCTGGAACCTTTTGTCATACTAATGTATTTGTTCATTTTAGTGTACAGAGAATGTGGGGGGAGGTGGATAGATCAAGTGTCGCTGCTTCTTAGGCTCCGACAGGATCTAATGGGGAAGGTTTAATGAGTCACCTCATTTCAAAAACAGCTGATTTAGGCCCCTTTCACACTGGGGCGTTTTTCAGGCGGTACAGCGCTAAAAATAGCGCCTGTATACCGCCTGAAAAAATCCGGCCCCATTCACTCCAGTGTGAAAGCCGGCGGGCTTTCACACTGGAGCGGTGCGCTAGCAGGACGGTCAAAAAGTCCTGCTAGCTGCATCTTTGGAGCGGTGTATTCACCGCTCCTATACCGCTCCTTCCCATTGATTTGAATTGGATACTGCCGCAAAGCGCCGCTACGGCGGCGCTCTGCGGGGGATTTTAACCCTTTTTTTTTTTTTTTTCGGCCGCTCGCGGGGGTAAAACCGCACCGCGAGCCGCCGTATACCGCGACTAAAACTACGGCAGCGCTTTACCGTCACCGCGGCTCCTGCCCCAGTGTGAAAGGGGCCTTAGTGAGCTATTATCTCAGGTTATCTACTGCTTATGGGAAGAATTGAAGCAAAACTGCAATCTGGTGGAATTTGTGATGTTGTAGAATGTATGTATCTACTCTAGGGGGGGCGCTAGATGCAGAGCGTCTATTTCCACCCCTCCTATGTTCTGACCTCTGGAACCATCACATTCCTCCCATCCCCCCCCCCCCTCACCTCTACACACTTATTACTTCACAGCCCCCCCCCCCCCCCCCCCGGGCCAGCTTCCTCACATCCTTGCTGTCTCCTACCTGGCCTAGCTCTGGTGGCTCCCTTCCTGTGTATTGGGCTACAGTAGTACCGCCCCTATGTAGGCAGATCTCTGTGTTCAGCACCAGTGTTCAGTTCTGTCTTATTTCAAAATCACTTCAATCGTCAGCACAACACTGCCTCTCCAAGTCTTCAAATGCCCGCCCTCAGAATTCATGCCGCTGGATGGGGAAAAAAACATCGCCGGCCCGGCATAGCTGTCAGTGGTGGAGCTCACAAAAAGCCGGTGCCACTGAAGGGACTGAGGAGGAGAGCAAGCGAAAGATGTTTGTTCTTATCCCCTTGGAGACTGACGGGCCACGCATGCGCTGACACAAGCTGGTGCCGATCGCAGGACTGAGGGGGGAGATGTTTACTGTTGGGAGACTTGGCAGTGAGAAAAACGAATGTGCCGGCCGGAGACTGCTTGCGGGCCACTTAGCAAGGCCTGGCAGGTCGGATTCGGCCCGCAGGCCTTGTGTTTGACACCTGTTATAGAATATAATGTTTCATTGCGATATCTGATTTATTTGCTTGACTACAGGGTACTGCAGTTATAAACGATGACCTTCTCACAAAGGAAGAAAGATGGAACTGCACTACAGTAGAGCTGCACGATTCTGGATAAAATGAGAATCGCAATTTATTTGCTTAGAATAAAGATCTTCTCAGCGTCACATCTTTCACATTTATACAAAAAAAATTGCTCTAACTTTATTTAGTTTGTCATTCATTGAAATTTTAATTTTTCTCCAAAAAATTGCTTTCGAGAGACCGCTGTGCAAATGGTGTGACATAAAATATTGCAATGACCGGCATTTTATTCTCTCTGCTGAAAAAAATGTTTAATGTTTGGGGCTGCTAAGTAATTTTCTAGCAAAAAATGCAGAATTTAACTTGTAAGTCACAAGTGTTAGAAAAAAGGCTTAGTCTTTAAAACTAAGTTGCACCTAAAAAAAATAACTTCCGCTAATCTGAGTGGAATTGTGGAAATGCTGACCTAAGATCGTGAGGAGGTTGAATCGAGAGCGTGATTTATTTAATGATTGTGCAGCTCTACAGTACAGGGGGTCCCCTACTTACAAACATCCGACTTACAAACGACTCCTACTTACAAATGGAGGGAGACAACAGGAAGTGAGAGGAAATCCACCCCTAGGAAGGGAAATTCACTCCTGTAAGAGTTAATATGGGAAAAAGGTGTCTCCTGATGCTTTATCACCAGTTCATGCTTCCCTAACAACCCAAAATGTTCAAAATCCAATTGTCATTGGGACAGAAGGTGAGGTGAAATCTTCTGAACAGGGGCACAGACAGCAAAACAAATGTTGCAGGGGTGATAACCCTTCTTTATGTTATCTAAATAACTTAAAAATGTATTTTTTGGCTGGAGCTACACTTAAAAAATTTACCTGTTCCGACTTACAAACAGATTCAACTTAAGAACAAACCTACAGTCCTATCTTGTTTGTAACCTGGGGACCCCCTGTATATGGGTGTAGTTTAATAAGCAACCGTGTGGATTTAGTGACAATAATGTGCCATCAAGTATTTACTTATTAGCTCCTCCAAAACATGCGAGAAGTGAAACTTCTAGGCAAGTAAAAAGATTTGTATTTTATAAATGTAGATTTGACCTGTTCCTTTGGATATCAGTCACATGACAAGTCATACCCCATTATTCCCAATGATAATCATTCATATCTGTGCGACTTCAAAGGAGTCCCTGTAGTACTTTGGTCTGACTTTGATGTGAGTTGAGGGCCATAGACAGTGTGAAAGGGGCCTTAGGCAATTTTAAATGGGCTGCTATGCATTGACACAAACCTGTAGTCGTGGCTAGGATTGCACATCTGAGAGTGTAACTAATAGAGGTGTATTGTTCAGATTATTTATATATTCAGGTTATTGTAGCAGTCATTTTCTCTCACAGCTGCTGCAAAATGGCTGAAATAGTTGAATAATACAGTGTGTTTTTTTTTTTTTATTTTATTTTTTTTAAAGCTTGCGGAGGGTCTTATGAGGTTATCTTATAAATGCTTCTAGACGCAAACGCGGTAAAACACTGCTAAACGCCACATGCAAACACGGCAAAACAGGCATTTCTAAACGCCAGTTTCAGCTTTTAAAAACATGCGTCCAGCAGAGTTTGCACCGGCGTCTCGTGTCTCGTGTCTCGTGTGCATGGGGCTTTAACGTCCGTTTGGCAGCTGCAGTGAACATGAGGCCAATACTTATTTTCCTTCATACATGATTGGAGGAAAGTGTTTTCTGGTTAGTTTGTCATTTTGGGTTTATTCAGTTGGACAGAGAATTGTCCAATAAATTCATAGGAATGAATCCATTTGTCTGATTTGATTATACTAAATCGATACTCTCCTTTTTAACTATTCATTATTATTATACAGGTTTTATAAAGCGCCAACAGTTTGCGCAGTGCTTAACAAAATAAAGGCAGACATTAGTTACATTACAATTTGGTACAAGAGGAATCGGAGGGCCCTGCTCATTAGCGCTTACTATCTAAAAAGAAAGGGTCAATTAATACAAAAGGTAATAGCTGTGGGGGATGAGCTGATGGAGGAAGTAAAACGGTGTTAGTTAGCAGTAGTATAGGCTTCTTTAAAGAGAAGGGTTTGTACACCACTGCTTGGACAGGCTTCAGTTTACAGTGATATATGAAGTATTTGTTAGACTAAGGTTTGTCACTTTTGTGCAAAAATAAATTTAACTTTATTTTTTTTTTTTTTTCCTTCTACAGAACACAAGGTGATCATTGTTGGACTTGATAATGCAGGAAAGACTACTATACTTTATCAGTTGTAAGTATTTTGTGCCACCTTTCAAATTTCCACTACTATAGTCATAGAAGAGAAGGTGACCTGCTGTCCCTTGTGTTAAGGAAAAAAAGCAGCTAATTGACATACCTGTTTTGGGCTTTGTTCACGTGGGCTTCTTAAAGTGGTATTAAAACATTGGCTTGACAACTAGGTGAAATGAAGGAAAAACTCCTAAATAAAAAAAGGAAACTAATACAGTAAACACATGTTAAAAAAAAACACTGCAATTCTACATACAATTTGACATCTGTTTGGGTGTCCCCGAACTCACACTGTGTGCGTTTGGGGACCTGCATGGGTGTGCACAGGGATCCACACCCATACGGATGTCAAATTGTAAATAGCAGACGTCTCCCTGCATCCCAATTGGTATTAATGGGAATGTGCACAGGTGCTCTGTGCATCCCTGTGTAGGCTGCCCCATTCATATCAAGTGGGACACAGCCGCTGTCCCCAGTTTGACATTCATGTGAGGTGCCCTGTGCATCCCCCATGTGGGCAAACCTGGCAGTTTAACTTTTAAAGTGGTTGTAAACCCTTACATACCACTTTAACCTACAGGTAAGCCTAGATTAAGGCTTACCTGTAGGTGCAAGAAATATCTCCTTCACCAGGTGTGCCCAACCAGTGGCCTGGGGGCCACATGTGGCCCGCGGAGCCCTCTGATGTGGCCCGCGACCTCTTGCCCTGGAATGGCAGGTTGGCAAGCCCAGATTGCAGGTTGCCGACCCGCCATCCCAGAGCACCAGTGTTGTGATTGAAGCCGACGGTAGAGGAGACAAGCGGCTGCAGAGCAGAGCCGCATAAGCCAACGCTTCCTGTATAGCCGGCTCCAGTCATAGGCGGAGTGAGACCAAATGCGCTCTGCCTGGGACAGCAGCAGCTGACGATAACTGATTGGAACCCACTAAAATCAGTGTATGTAAGGGCATTTTTGTTCTGCAGTAGTTACTGGGCTGCTTTCAAACTGATCTGCAGGTTACCTGCACTGAGCCACAGACTTCTGGTTTTACCTGCAGAATAGGGCGCTTTCAGAAAGTGCCATACAATTCTATTGTATCCTGCAGGTTTGGTGAAAAGTACAGCTATCCCACAGGAAAACCACAGGTGAATTGTGCTGCACCTGCAGTGTGGGTAGACCACAAACCATCAGTGTAAAAGCTGCCTTTGGCCCCTTTTACACGATTGGTCCAACCCAATCGGACCCTCTATTCACCTCCTATGGAGCGGGAGATGAAAACAAACTTGTGTTCATTTACACCCGCCTATCTCAGATCCGATCTGCTAAAAAAAAAAAAGTGGATCCGTCCCCTTCCATCTGATCGGATCAGAGGGCCCATAGAGTAGAGTGGGCTGTGTCTGTATCCACTCTGCATATGCATAGTGGACACGGACCTGTCATCTGCCCACTCCGCTCATTGTGGCCCGCGACTGGTTAATAAGTCGCTTAAGTGGCCCTCACGCTTCAAAAGGTTGGGCACCCCTGACCTACACAGTTGAGATTAATTTTTTTTCTTAGAAAGGGACACTGATGTCTACAGCGCATGCACGCTGTAGACAACGGCGCAAGCGCACTGAGCATGCCGTCATTGACGGCTCCCTCGCGCATGTGCCGGAGTGACGTCAACGCTGCTCCTGCCACTCACAGCACCGGAGCAGTGATACCTGGAAGGAAGACAAACGCTTCGTGAAAGAGGGGACAGCGGTGACATCGCTGGCTCCTGTGTCAGGTAAGTGACACATAATGGGCCTCTGTGATGCATAGTAGTCCATTATACTTTACCTTTGCAGGGAAACAAAGTAAGTAAACCCACTAGGGTTTACTTCCTCTTTAAGTATGCCTTAGGGGCCAGTTCAGGGCAGAATACGGTGTGGGAAACCCGTGTTTCCTGCACTGTGGTCGGTTTCCCCAGATGTAAACAACGCCATTTTTAATTAGGAAAAGCATCTGAACACAGATCTTTGTGTGTTCAGATGCTTTTAGGGCAGAGGATCTAATAGACCCCAGATCTCTCCATTCTCTGTTACCTGCAAACGAAGCCTGCGTCGTCCCCACTGCATGCCGCCTCCATCTTCGCCTGTCTTCCTTCCGGGGCTGCGGACTCTGGCTCTGTGACTGGCCGGAGCCACGTGACATCACTCCTGCGCATGTGCGCGGGAGATGCCGGTAAAGGCACGCTCGCCTGAAGAAACAGCATGGGTGGCCGCTCCTTCAGAGCGCATTCACCTATTACATCAGCACAGTAAATATCTCAATCAGCGCACGTTTAGGAGATATTTATAGTACCTATAGGTATGCCTTATTCTAGGCTTACCTATAGGTACAACTTACAAATAAAGGTTTACAACCTCTTAAACAAAAAAGTGTGTGTGTGTGTTTTTTTTTTATTTAATTTTTTTTTGCATGACAATTCATTAGTGTTTTTTTTTTTTTTTTTTTTTCCAAAAAATTGATAACTTGTAAACAAGTGTCAGAAGGCTGTTTCATAAAAATGTGTTTTGAGTTCCTAACCTGTGTACAAGTTCTCAGAATGTTTTCTTCTTGACTTCCCTTTTCATTTCAGTTTAATGAATGAAGTGGTTCATACGTCTCCAACTATAGGAAGTAATGTAGAGGAAATAGTAGTAAAGAATACCCACTTCTTGATGTGGGACATTGGAGGTCAAGAATCTCTGCGATCCTCCTGGAACACGTACTATTCCAACACTGAGGTAATGCCACCTTTGAGGTTCTGTATGGCTTTGAGCCAGATGACCTTTTAAATGTGTAATTTTAAAATGTAGACAATGGCAGCCATATTTACTTATGTTGGCCATACACGCACAGATGTTTGGCTGAAACTGGTCGTTTTCAGAAAGATCATTTGACAATTGTGCTGCTAGTGGACCCAACCTTGCCAACGATTTGGACCATGGGCCCGGCAAATGTCGATGGGTCCGAAGCGAAAACTTTTTTACCGTTTTTAATGTTGTAATCGAAACGATAATATTCTGTCTTGTATACGGTAATTTGTTTTTATTATTGGATCATGGAAACGAGTTTATTCTGTCAGTAGCCAATTCGCTTTCGACCAACGAATAATCATTTAGTCTGCAAACGGCCGAAATTCTGTGCGTGTATGGCCAGCATTGCATGTAACTTCCGATTATTTGTGTTCTACTTGTGAAAAAATCTTATCAGTAAGTGTAAATATAAATATGTTGCACATTATGTACTTTTCTATGTACATAAGGGCAGATGTGCTTTAAAACGATCTCTATCGGCTTTGCAGGGCTTCAAAATTTTTTTTTTTTTTTTTTTTTTTTAAAGCACAGTGAAAGTCTAATTAAAAACAATGCATTCCATATATTGCTTATTTTTCATCCTAATTGTCAAGGCTTTATGCAGTCATTGCAGTAGCTAATATAGCCTGTCTTGATATTCTACAAATCTCAACTTAATACATTTGCAGAAACATGGGAGTAAAATTTATTTTTAATTTTTTTTCTGGATGTTGACATGGAGTGTGCTACATGCAGATCAACATTTGGGGTGTCAGCTATAGGATCTGTTCTTAGGCCCCTTAGGCTCCTGCTGATCCAGTTTTGCTCAGCAGGGGATCTGTCCGCGGCTCCCTAGCTGAACAGAGCTGCCGGATGACAGGTCAGTGTCCGCTTATGCAGAGTGGACAAGGACACAGCCCTCTCTGCTCTATGGACAGTTGGATGCAAATGGACCAGCTGTCCGTTTACTTCTGACTGCCCTCTGTTCCGATCTGGCCAAACAAATCCCCCTTCCAATTGTTTGTTTTTTATCGGATCGGAGTTAGCCGAGTGTAAGCACACAAGTTTTTTTTTTTTTTTTTTTTTTTACATCAAGCTGCCCATAGAGGAAAATGGAGGGTCCTATCAGGTCTGCCTGAAAAACAGACAGGCAGACCCAATCAGATGGCCCCTGCCAAATGTGCCTCAGTAACATGCTACGTTACATGCGTATTTAGGAACAAGGGGTTATTAGGCTACAAACGCAGGTGCTGAGTCTGCGTCCAATGAGCCAACCACCCACAAGACTTTTGGGGAAAAGAAAGGGAAGTTGGACTATTTCGGTACTGATAATGGGTAAAAGAAATTAGGGATAGAAGGGATATTAGCAAAAAACTATTTTTAATATAAAAGACAGTTACATGAATGAAAAATGTACAATTCAATTCAACATGCGTATTTAGGGTGCAACGTGTTGTTGAAGCAGCTTCCCTGAAAAACCAACCCTCCTCACAATCTCATTCAGTCTGTAAATTAACTAAAAGTCCCATCTTCCACTGCGGCCAGACGGCTTGTAGTTCAGTGAGCACCCTCATAGTTCATGAATTCTTCTTGCTCTTCAGTAACTCGCAGTACTGAGTCTGCAAGTGCTGGACATTGCATTTGCCATCTGCTGATCATTGATGCAATGCTCTGCAGGTTCCTAGAAAAAAAATGCACGTTTTTTGTTACTTGCAAAAAAAGTATTTATTTAAAAAAAAATGAAAAGTGTGTGTGTGTTATATTGAATGCCCACTTCAGCGGGAGCTGTGCATGCAGGTGGTGGACTTCAGCTGCAATTGGTAAAAAGGCACTAGGGAGCAAACCTAATGGATGGGCTCACTGAAACCTGCCGCTATAGAGGGGTAAACACAGAATGAAGGTGGGGGAAGGGGGTTTGGGGAATATGAAAATTGGTACAGGTTTTTGTTCTGCGCAATGGTTCAGCCATCTCTGAAACCAACCTCAGACATGAGCTAGTTGCACAATGTGGTTTGAAAACAGCCTTAAAGGGACCCTTCCTAATCTTGATCACCCCACATTTCCCCAACACATCCTGATTCAGAAACTGAGATTTTTTTTCTTTTAAACTTGGGCAATTCGGTCCAACTGACTTCCCCTTGCACAGCTGTAATTTAGAATATGCCTAAAATAAGAATCTCTGGTTTCTCTTAAATTTCTTGTGCACAGTTGACTTGCTGTACTTGGAAAATTTCCAGCACACATTTCCAGAAAACGCAGAATGAAAGTCACCATAAGTGCTGGAATTGTTTACATTTCCATGACTGCCTTTATGGCTCCACCCAACACTAAGTAATCAGAAAAATCAGCCTTTTATTTACTTTTGCAATTTCACCAACTTATTTTAATATAAGGAAATAAAGATCCAAGTTGCAAAAAAAGAATTAAAACCGGCAGTCAGTGGCTCAGCAATGTGAAATGTCATCCTTGGCTGATTGACTCTGTAACCTGGATTATTCATGAACAGAAACTTTAGTTAAACTAAATTGAAATAAACTTGCCACTTCAGTTACTATAAATTTTCAGATGGCTACATTTTTAACCACTTCACATGTGCCGACCGTTCAGATCCGCCCTTATAGATTTTTTTCAGGCGGATCTGAACGGGTTCTCCATGCACCGCCTATGGAGCGTTGATGTCAGCGTTGACATGTCCGCAAAATCCGGACACATGCAAACCCTATTTTTCATCCGTCGATCGAGGGCTACAGGGCGGCACCTCTGTGATTATGTGTGTGTGTTTTTTTTTATATATATATATATATATATATATTAAAATCCGGGTAGGATGCATGCTTATTGCACACGGCGAGCTGATCGGTGCATATCAAGGATTTACCCCCTCATGACCAGGCCATTTTTTGTGATACGACACTGCATTATTTTAACTGACAATTTGTGTGGTCATGCAATGCTCTACACAAATTAATTTGTTTTTTTTATTTGTGTAAAAAAAGTTTTTGGTGGTATTTGATCACCTGATGTTTTCTCTCCCTCTCCAGTTTTTCTCCTTCTGCTGTCTGCTTCCTCTGGTGCTTCTGCTGCCTTAACACCGACGTTGGCTCCCACTGGTGTTAGGTCCGGTGTGTGCGCGCCGTTACTTATTTCATCCCTCCCCTTACCTGACCTCCTGGGGCTGCATGCGCGGATAAGGGTTTGGTATGGATTTTGGGTGGGGGATCCTACGCTCTTCTTTTTTTTTTTTTTTTTTAATTTATTTTTCTTCATTTTGGCATGATGTTCCCACCCCCCCTTTCAAGATCCTCAGAACACAAGTCGCGCACCACAAGTCAGATCATTGATTCGATTTGGATGTGACTTCTATTCTAATCAATGGGCTCTCATAAGGAACCATTGATTTTTGACATGTCCGAGAAGAAAAAAAAAAAACCCCACTTGACCCGGCTCAATGCTAGATACAGGCTAAGCAGCATCAGACGGTTTCACAGCTGTAATGCCAGTCCTCAGAACGCACTGGCCCTGGGTGTTTTTTTTTTTTGCATCTTGAAACCGCCTATGCCACTTACCGCTCCTAAAGCCTGTGTGTGCATGAGGCGTTTTTAAGCTGCAAAAAAGTGACGCTGGTAAAAGCAGCTGTAAAAACACCCTGTGTGCCTAAGGCCTTTCTGCTATAAAACCTATCAAATTTAAATCTAATTTCTTCATAAATTTAGGCCAATGTGTATTCTGCTACGTATTTTTGGTAAAAAAGAAAATCCCAATAAGCGTGTATTGATTGGCGTGCGCAAAAGTTATAGCGTCTACAAACTATGTATATTTACTGGCATTTTAATTTTTTTTACTAGTAATGGCGACCTTATAGCGGGACTGTGATATTTCAGCGGACAGACTGATACTGACACTTTGTGGAAACCAGTGACACCAATGCAGTGGTCAGTGCTAAAAATATGCACTGTCACTGTACTAATGACACTGGCTGGGAAGGGGTTAAATATCTAGGATGATCGAAGGGTTAAATGCGTGCCTAACCAGTGTTTGTGTTCTGTTTTTACTAAGGGATCCAATGGATTTTCTTTCTCTGCATTGCAGGGAAAGAAATTCCATCACATCCCTGCTGATAGAACACAGCTCTGTCTTGTTTGCTTAGGCAGATCTTTCAGCGGGTGCCAGCTGACATCTGATGGGCTTGTGCTGTCTAATCACAGCACAGACATGGTGCGTGTCCTCTACCCCCTACTAGGTACATGATCGGCGCAGGAGAGCTGCTATATAGCCAAGTTATGCAGTCGGCAAGTGGTGAAAAAGCAGTATTTACAGGCAGACACACAGATCCACGGTCCTACTCTACTACCTGGCTATCGCGGCTGTCGGGCTCGCGAATCGGGTGCCCAGTGACGCCGCAGGTGAGAGCCGGCGGCGGCGCGCGCCCCCTGGTGGGCCGGGAAGGCGAGGACGTCATATGACACCCGCCCAGAACGAGAGCCTGGCCGTCATTTGACAGCCGGTGGACGGCAAGCGGTTAATAGTGTATCTCCTCTAATGGTATATACAGTAGATCTCCTCTAATAGTATATTATCTGTCTGTTATTCTGAGTTGATTCGATATTTTGCTCCCTAACCATATAGTTCAGGGGTCTCAAACTGGCGGTCCTCCAGCTGTTGCGAAACTACAAGTCCCATCATGTCTCTGTGGGAGTCATGCTTGTAACTGTCAGCCTTGTAATGCCTCATGGGACTTGTAGTTACCCAACAGCTGGAGGGCCACCAGGCTCCTGATATAATTGGTTATTTATATTTACCACTGCATAGAGATAATTAAGAATAAATTGCCTTTTTCTCAAATCGCCTTTCAGGACAACCCTGGAGAGAGCGCAGCTCCGCCCACTTTTCAGGAAACACATGCTTGACCTTTAAAACCCCTCCTCTTCCACCATGGCATTTAGTTATTTGTGTTTCCTCCGCCATGTGGAAGCACTTGTGGGAACCAGCAGGGCTGCGGTCTCTCCAGGGGGAGTTGAAAGGCCTTACCTCAGTGAGGTACGATTCGCGGCAAAACGACCATCCCAGCACCTTCCTACTACGTTCGGAGGGTGTTCCGGAGTCCCCAGCCTTGTCCAGCTTAGGGGAGCAATGGCCGAGCAGGAGGTCGAGGCGTCTTGGACCCGGGAGCCCGAGTTTGAATCTCGCGCGTTGGCGCTGAGTTGGCTTCCGGGTCCCCTCTGGAGGGCGGATGACGCGGCGGCCAGTGACGCGGCTTCCTGTTTGGGCGTGGCGACAAGTGGTTCCGGACGCCTGATACGCAGGGGCTAGGGGGCGGGTCCATAGACCGTGTGCAAGCTTCCGGCCAGCGTAATGACGCAACGCCCGGGAGTTTTAAAAAATCAGCTGTGCAGATTCAGTCCCCGCTGCGCTCTCGGCATGATGGAAGAGAGATCGTCAGCGTCGGTGGAGGCAGGCACCACAAGCAACGGTCAGGCCCAGGTAAGAGGGGCACAACGGTGCTCTTGATTCTTCCCTTATGGGCTTATGTGTTTTTCCCTTGTGAACTGTATTTCCCTCCCTCGGGGGAGCCTGCCCCTTCAGGTTTCTGAGGTTACTGTCACTCAGACCTGTGGGTTATGGTGGCTGTGTCTTTTCCCCTTTGTTTGTCACAGTGGGGTGTTGTCCTTCTCCCTGTTGGTGGTCGGTGTAAGCACTGTGTTTAAGTGGGCCCTCTGCAGTAGCAGTAAGACATTCCTTTTTGGTTTCTTTTTAGGAGACTGTCTTTGGGAAAACTAAACGATCTAACCCTCCAGGCCAGAAGAAATGCCCCTCGTGCAAAATACCATTGCGGGAATCTTGGCAAAAAGCCCTTTGCAAAGCTTGCATTAGGGAGCTGGTGGAGGAAGAGTCCTCCCAGCAGTACAGGGACCTCTTCTCCTCGGTTAAGGAGATTGCTAGTTCCCTGAGTTCTGTCAAAACTATGCTGACCCAGAACCCAGCAGGACAGAGCACTAGCCAGCAGCCACCACTAAGTCCTAGACAATCCACCTCCAGACAGCTGGAAATACTGGATTCCGAGGACGAGGGGACAAGCACTCTTCCTTCCCTCAGGGATTCAGAGGATGAGGGGGAAGAGGAGGATGAGGACCGTAGGTCTAGGTACAAGCTTTCCCTAGAAGAAGTAGATGACCTACTAAAAGGTATATATACTACCTTAGACATTCAGGAAGAAAAGGTCCAACTGTCAGTCCATGACAGAATGTATCAGGGCCTGGATGACAACAAAACCAGGGTTTTTCCGGTCCACTGGGTACTATCGGACACAGTCAGAAGGGAGTGGAAGGACCCTGAGAGAGGTCCTTTTCTCTCCAAAACCCTTAAACGGCGCTTCCCATTCGACGACAAAGAGTCGGAGGTTTGGAATAAAAAGCCGCGGGTTGATGCCACTTTCTCCCAGGTCTCACGCCGCACTGATTTGGCATTTGAGGACATGGGGGTCCTCAAAGACACGATGGATAAGAGGGCTGATGGCTTCCTTAAAAAGGCATGGGATTCAGCGGCAGCTAGCCTCAAACCAGCCATGGCTTCCACGGTAGTAGCGAGAAACTAAAGAGTCATATTGAGGCAGGGACATCTCGGAAAGACCTCTTGGAATCTTTCCCCTTGATCCTGAAGGCAGTAAAGTACATGGCCGACGCCTCTGCCGAGTCTATCAAGTTGGCAGCTAGGTCTTCTGCTTTGGTCAATTCAGCCCGTCGGGCTGTCTGGCTAAAGACATGGTCGGGTGACACGGCCTCAAAGATTAGGCTATGCGGCCTTCCCTTTTCTGGGGACCTACTTTTTGGGCCAGATCTGGAAACCATCTTGGACAGGACTGCTGATAAAAAGAAGGCCTTCCCTACTAAGAAGAAACAGGCACCGAAGAAAAATTTTCGTGCTGTTCAGCAGCCCCAAAAAAGTAGGGAAGATAACAAAAGCCGTTGGGCTCCCCAGAGGGGTAGAGGTAGGGGAGGAGTCCTGTTTAGAGCTCCCTCCGACCATACACCCAAAAGCAAATGACGGTCTGGTTCCAGTAGGAGAAAGGCTGTCAGCTTTCCTTCCGCAATGGAACAGGATGACTCCGAACCTGTTTGTGAGGAGTATTGTCGCCCAGGGCTACAACCTGGAGTTTCTGGAACCTCCCCCGAACAGGTTCTATGTCACGACCCTCCCAAGGGATCAGGACAAGGCCTCTGCGATGACGAACCTGCTGCAGGATCTGATACAGCAAGAGGTGGTTGTCGAGGTCCCAAAACATCAGCAAGGGCAGGGGTTTTACTCCCACATCTTTCTAGTCAGAAAACCCTCAGGAAAATTTTGGTTGATCTTAAATCTAAAGATCCTAAACCGATCGATCCGGTACAAACACTTTCGTATGGACACCATCCACTCGATAACGAGGTTGTTAATGCCGAATTGTTTCCTGGCATCCCTAGATCTAAGGGATGCTTATCTACACATTCCAATTGCCCAGACCTCCCAGCAATTTTTGCGGCTGGCAGTCGATCTAGGGGAGTCCATTTGGCACCTGCAATTCAGGGCTCTGCCCTTCGGACTCTCATCCTCCCCCAGGATCTTCACAAAGATTTTGGCGGAAGCTCTGGAGCCCCTGAGGTTGAAGGGAATCTCCGTAGTACCCTATTTAGACGACCTTCTGTTTTTTGCAGACTCCAAGGAGCAGGTAGCCGTGAATTTGCAGGTTGCTCAAATTCACCTCAGAAGCCTGGGGTGGCTCCTCAACTTAGAGATGTCAAGCCTGGTACCAAGTCAAGAAATAACCTTCCTGGGTTATGTAATCAACTCAGTCCTCCAGAGAGTTTTTCTCCCGCAGGCAAAGCTGGAGAAGGTCCAGGTGGCAGTGAAGCAGGTCCAAACGAACTGTGCAATTTCAGTTCGTTCTGCCATGAAAGTTCTGGGGCTTCTCACAGCCGCTATACCGGCAGTACCTTGGGCCCGGTTTCAGTCCTGGTCGCATCAGGTTTCTCTAGAGAAACAAATCAGGCTCACGGTAAGAGTAAAAAGGGCTCTATGGTGGTGGAGGTGTCCGACCAACCTTTCCAGAGGTCTCCCATGGGTCTTCCCGTTGGACAAGTGCCTCACAACAGACGCGAGTGCTTGGGGTTGGGGGGCTCATCTGGACGGTTTGATGACACAAGGGACCTGGACCAAAACAGAGTCTCGAAGGTCGTCAAACTGGCGGGAGCTCAGGGCCATTCTCTTAGCTCTTCGAGTTTTTCAAGAGGAAGTGAGGGGTCATCATGTCCAGATCCTCTCGGACAATACGACCGCGGTGGCTTATGTACAGCGACAGGGAGGAACCAGGAGCAGGGCTCTTATGGACTTAGCCGAGCAACTTTTCAGTTGGGCGGAACCATGGGTAGCCTCCCTCTCAGCAGTCCACCTGAAGGGTTCTTTAAACCTTTTTGCTGATATGCTCAGCAGGAAAAGGCTGTTGGAGGCAGAATGGGCTCTAAATCAAGAAGTCTTTCTTATGATCACCAAAGTGTGGGGGTCTCCTCAAATATACCTTTTTGCCAATCGGCAGAACTGCAAGGTCCGCAGTTTCTTTTCCCTGCACAGGGAGGACGGAGCCGTGGGTCTAGATGCCCTAGCTCACCCATGGCACTACCACCTGTGCTATGCCTTTCCCCCCTTCCCTTTAATTCCGTTAGTGCTGAGGAAGTTCAGGGAAGAGGGGATCGGTATGATCCTAATCACACCCTACTGGCCCAAAAGGCCCTGGTTTTCAGCTCTCCTAGGCTTAGCAGTAGAGCCTCCGTGGAGGCTGCCAGTCAGGGAGGACCTGCTGTTGCAGGGATCGGTGGTTCACCCAGAAGTAGGCAGACTTCAGTTAACTGCCTGGCTTCTGAAAAAGACCTCCTAAAAGCTAGAGGCCGGTCTGATAGTGGTTGGGACTCTTCTGTCCAGTAGGAAGGAGGTGACTAGGGCAATATACTTTAAAGTTTGGAAAAAATTTAATTAATACTGTACCTCTAAGGGATTCCAGGTCAAAAGTGTAGTGTCCGTTCTGGAATTTCTCCAAGAGGGGATGGAAAAAGGATTAGCAGCTAGCACCCTGAAAACGCAGGTAGCTGCTTTATCTGTTTATTTTGAAAAAACCCTGTCCAGGGAGACTTTAATTTCCAGATTTTTTAGAGCTCTGGCTCGAAATAGGCCAGTGGCTCCTACCTTTTTCCCTAGTTGGGATTTATCCATTGTCCTTCAGGGACTTATGGAGGCACCTTTTGAACCCCTACAGGGGTCTTGTTTAAAAGATTTAGTCTTGAAAACTATTTTTTTGGTGGCTATTACGTCAGCGAGGCGTATTAGTGAGCTGCAAGCTCTAGCAGTTACGGAACCTTTCCTTAGAATTTTCCCAGACAGAGTGGTTCTTCAAACAGACCCAGCTTTCCTGCCCAAGGTCTCCTCGAAGTTTCATCGCTCCCAGCAAATTGTTTTGCCTACCTTCTCTACAGCTCCTGCCAACGCAGGTGAGGAGGCGTTCCACACGCTAGATGTAAGGAGATGTCTTCTGCAGTTCCTTTTGGTCACTAAGGAGTTCAGGAAGTCTAATGCCCTCTTTGTGATCTTCTCAGGACCCCGCAAAGGGGAAAAAGCTTCGAAGAGCACCTTGAGCAGGTGGCTTAGGGGGGCTATTGCAGAGGCCTACAAGGCCAAAGGGGAAGTGCCCCCAGCGGGGATTGCTGCCCACTCCACAAGGGCAACAGCAGTATCTTGGGCTGAAAGGGCCGGTGCTACGCCTGATCAGATCTGTAAGGCGGCCACGTGGTCAAGCTACTCGACCTTTCTTCGGCACTACAGGCTGGACTTGCTGTCAGCTGCAGATCAGGCCTTTGGCAGGAAGGTACTGCAAGCAGTAGTCCCACCCTAGGTAAGCTTCTCGGTTATCCTCTCCAGGGTTGTCCTGAAAGGCGATTTGAGAAAGACTTAGTTAGACTTACCGGTGACGGTATTTCTAAGAGCCTTTCAGGACAACCCCTAGTTCCCTCCCTTGTGTTTCTGATTGCATAAAAAGGATACAAGTATCTGTCATGGTTTTTTGTGTGGTTCTCTGTGCTTTGTTTTCCAGTATGCCGGAGGTCCCCAATAACTGAAGCCATGGTGGAAGAGGAGGGGTTTTAACCACTTGCCTACCAGCCACGAACACCTCCTTCCTGACCAAGCCATTTTTCAGCTTTCAGCGCTGTCGCATTTTGAATGACAATTGCGCGGTCATGCAACGCTGTACCCAAATAAAATTTTTATAATTTTTTCCCCACAGATAGAGCTTTATTTTGGTGGTATTTGATCACCTCTGCGTTTTTTATTTCTTGCGCTATAAACAAAAGAGGGACAAGTTTGAAAAAACATAATATTTTTTTACTTTTTATTATAATAAATATCCAATTTTTTTTTTTTTTAAACAAATTTTTTCCTCAGTTTAGGCCGATACGTATTCTTCTACATATTTTTGGAAAAAAAAAATCGCAATAAGCGTATATTGATTGGTTTGCGCAAAAGTTATAGCGTCTACAAAATAGGGGATAGATTTATAGCATTTTTATTATTTTTTTTTTTACTAGTAATGGCGGCGATTTGCGATTTTTATCGTGACTGCGACATTGCGGCGGACACTTCGGACACTTTTGACTCATTTTTGGGACCATTCACATTTATACAGCGATCCGTGCTATAAAAATGCATTGATTACTGTATAAATGTGACTGGCAGGGAAGGGGTTAATGTGTACCCTATCTTGGTGATTCTTACTGTGGGGGGAGGGGACTGACTGGGGGAGGAGACCGATCGGTGTCCCTATGTACAAGGGACACACCATCGGTCTCCTCTCCTCTGACAGGACGTGGATCTGTGTGTTTACACACACAGATCCACGTCCTGCTCGATTACCGGGCAATCGCGGGTGCCTGGCGGTCATCGCGACCACCGGGCACGCGCACTGGGGCCCCAGCTACGCGGCGCGCGCGCGCCCCCCAGTGGCCAAATTGTAGACGACGTCATATGACGGCATCCCGCCACAGTAGCTGCACCGTCCCGCCGTCATTTGACAGTGGGCGGTCAGCTAGTAGTTAAAGGTCAAGCATGTGTTTCCTGAAAAGTGGGCGGAGCTGCGCTCTCTCCAGGGTTGTCCTGAAAGGCTCTTAGAAATACCGTCACCGGTAAGTCTAAGTCTTCTTTTTTTTTTTTTTTTATTTAAACTTTACATTAACTAAATTATACAGCACACTTTTTTTACCCGATTAATCTAAATCATAATCTGCCAACTAATCGAGTATGAAAATAATCGTTTGTTGCAGCCCTAATGGAATGGGCAGCTTGCACATCTGGAAAGGCGCCATCAATGCAGAAATATATAGTCGGGTATTAGAGCAGCATATGCTCCCATCCAGATGTCTTTTTCAGGGAAGGCCTTGTATATTTTAGCAGGACAATGCTGAAATGCATACTGCATGTATGACAGCAGCACATTGTATGAGGCCTTAGGTTGTACTCAGTGAGCCATTTGTCTTCTAATAGGTTCTGGTAAATTACTTTGTCTTCGATGCAAGACGGCTCTCGTTTGACGTCAGCCTATTTATGTTTCCAACAGCTGATCTGGAAACATTGTAGCAAATTGACGTTCATATATATTTCATCTCATTCTGGAAGCAGATTAGCGTATCCAAATAAATGACTCGTCTTCTACTGTTACAAGCAATATAAAGAGTACATTGATTCTTATTCAATTCTCTACATTATACGCTCTATTTAGAACTTTTCCCCTTTTCAGTACATTGCCAATCTGTGTGGTAAAATTATTTCTGTATTGTCTGGTGGGTGTGTGATCCAGATATCATTTTGTTCAGCCATTGATTCTGTAAAAGGTAAGTGATAGTTTTGATTTCAAAATTCAGCCAACCAAGCCTTTAATTTAACCTCATGTTGCTACAGAAAATAATTTTTTGTGACGGGGAATCGTTTGTGTGTTTTTGTGTGGGGGGGGGGGGGTTACTTTTTTTTATTTTCTCTGGAATTTTTTTATTTTCTTGCACATGCTCCATTTCTTTTTCGATTTTACATTTCTCGCAGGACTCTCCCATCATTGATTAGAAAATCTGCTGTTGCTGCAGCCCACTAATGGTGCGAAATTGAAACAAATTCTTAGATCAGATTTTCAAAATTTGACCCATGTGTGGCCTGCCTAAGTGGCTATAGTCACCTGATTATTTTTATATTCGGCGGAAAAGGTTCCCCCACCCACCCCCTGCTGGCCAGCCACCTTTATCGGACTCTCCCTTCCCATCAGGGAGCCCAGTACCGATTCTACTGGTCCTTATCAGGTACACTAGACAGGGTGAAATGAACCCTAAAAAAATAAAATAAAGGTACTGTGTTAAATTAAAATCGTTAATTACAATTTTTTTTTCACCAAAATGAGGTGATGAATTGTTTTCCTCCCACATTTTGTTTGTGGCCTAACCCAGTGAATGCAGCAACTTGCACCACTAAACCTGATGGTTCCTACAGTATATTAGCACACCTTAATCATAAGTGGACTTGCTGTTACATGGCCAAAATCTGAGAGGAGGTTGTTGGGTTTTGCCTTTACTTCTACTCTTATGCCGCGTACACACAAGTGGATTTTCCGTCGGAAAAATCTTGGATGATTTTTCCGACGGAATTCCGCTCAAGCTTGGCTTGCATACACATGGTCACATAAGTTCGCTGAACTTTCAACCATCAAGAACGCAGTGACATACAACACTACGACTAGCCAAGAAAAATGCTTCCGAGCATGTGTAGGAATTTTGCACATCGGAATTGCTACAGACGGTCAGACCTTTTTCCAACCGAAAAATTCAGAACCTGCTCTCAAAATTTTGCTGGCTGGAATTCCGCCATCAAAAGTCAGATGGAGCATACACACGTCGCATTTTCTGACCAAAAGCTCTCATCTGACTTTTGTTGGCAGAATTTCCGATCGTGTGTACGTTGCATTAGGGTCCTTTCACATGGGCGTTCGTGTGTGTGTGTGTGTGTGTGTTTTTTTTTTTTTTTCTCCATCTGTATGTGGATGGAAAACATACATGTATGTATATTGGCTATCGGATGATTATGTGCTGACATCTGCCTCCGTTAAGTTCCGTTTTTTTGAGATGGATGTTAGATGTTAGCGGACATCATCCACTTGCATCCGATCTGCCCACATCTGTTTTTCACCCAAAAACACGGGTGTTCAGATTTTTATTTATTTTCGTTCCGTTCCCTTTTTACAAAAAAAATGTCGGACATGAAAACGGATGTAAAAATTGACATCTGTATCCGTTTTTTTTTTTTTACAAAAAGAAGGTAACTGAACTAAAAAAAATTGAACGCCTTTGTGAAAGGACCCTAAGGATTTTTTAATGAGAACTGACTTCACTGTCTCGGCCCTCAGTCTGCTTGGTTTACCACCAGCAGGCCTGCTATGGTGGCTTGTGTGCTATGGTTTGCCTTTTCATTACATCATAGGTGTTCCTGGGGGGAAAAAGGGGTTTGGGACAATAGGCACACCCTCTCCTGCAATATCCCCCCCCCCCCCCCCCCCCAAAAAAAAAGCATTGCAGTTCCTCAGAGGGTCTGCACCTATTCAGTTTTTAGCATTAGGAATGTTTTGTTTGCTTTGGAACTTCAGGGGTTCTGGTGGTGAACTGTGAAGGGGATTGTTACAGTAGTTGTTCTAAACAGCGCTGACTAAATTACTTGCAGTCTAATGTTGCTCACAGTACTGAACAGCTTTGAGGGTTGAAGCTTATTACTTAATATGACAGCAGTTTACTATATGAATCGTTTGATCGTATGTAGCGAACAAATTCTAGTTAAAAAAAAAAAACGTTTGTCTCCACAGTTTATTATCCTGGTTGTGGACAGCACAGACAGAGAGCGGCTTTCTATCACAAAAGAAGAACTCTACAGAATGCTGGCTCATGAGGTATGTTACAAGCTGAGAAAAATAAACTTTTGGTTATTACAAGCTTGTGATGTGTAGTGTGTATTTTAACCCCCAAATCATAACCTTTCAGGTTCTCTCTAGTGTTTGAGGTTTTACTACAGTGCATTCGTAATTCTGTTGATGCGTTTAATAAAAGGTACAATTTCTTAAACTGGCATTATTTCAAAACTTGTCATCCTTTCCCATGCTGCCAATATGTGCGGATGTGAACTCCGGGCTTTTTTTTTTTTTTTTGTTCTCATGCAGTGGGGCTGTGCCCGCACTGCATGGGTTTACCTGCTTGGTTTTGTCTAGGGGCTCTTGAAAAGAGACGCATCTAAACCTACAATCTTTCCAGCGCAAGACCAGTGCCACCCCTGTGGTCTAGGCGTCTTGTGCAGTGGACTGTTCCTGATGTTGTCATGCCCATAGACCAGCTCTGGACATGAAGACGTTGGGAACAGGCCGCAGCTGGATGTGGGTGAGTGCTGTTTTCTGGAGGATTAAAGGATCGCATGAGTATAGGCTCTGTTAACCTTAGACAAAGCGATCAGTTGGCTGATGCAGTGTAGACAGTCCCACTGCGGAGTGAGGGAGGCATTTTGACTGGATTTGGGTGGAAGGCATTGGAATGGGGGGAATTTGGCTACATGTTGTGACTCCTCTATTATATGTAAGCTGGTCTGACACTGACGGCATACCTCTGTGGGCCTGTTTATTTCTGCTTTACAAACATACCTAGTTTGAGTTTTTGTTTTGACTCCTGATGAATTGGCTATAATTCAAGGTGTGGGCGGCCACCCTTTTGGCATCACCTGGAGAATTGTCATTTGCACAGTTATTGCATGCAGTCACTGCTCCGGTTTTCATGCGGGTGCCGCTGTGAGTTATGTGCTACAAAAACCTTGAGATATTTCAGGGAGTTGGTCACAAAAGTATGCCATAGTAGGCTTCTGAGTTTCCAAGTTCTGAAGCAGTGATGCTGAACTGCTTTTTCAATACAAAAGTTAGCAATGCTGTGGAACTAATATGCAGCTGCTGGTAGAAACCAAGAGCTGCCACCTTATTATGGGATAGATTAAGGAAATGGGACACTTCAGTCCTGGTGACAGAAATGGGTGATTGGTCTCCAGCTTGCGTCATGCAGCACAAAAGCCAGAGGAAAGGGCGACTAAAAGCTGGAAGCTTTACATTGTCATATGATTATGACTTGCCTTGGAGGCTATTAGTCATCATAGAATCAGGTTACTTTGCACAGGTTTAGAAATCTACACAAGTTGCGTATAAAGGCAAGCTTTGTTTCATATGACACTTGAGATTTTCTCAGTTTCCTCTGTTGTGGGTCTAATGTTGTTCCCATCTATGTACGTAGGGTAATGTTCATAATCGCGACGACAGCACTGAACAATGTAAATAGCGACTAAAACCAAACCACACACCCAAAAGTACATTGGGAAATTAGCAACACAGTAAAGCTCGACTATACACTGATCGAAATTCTGCCGGTTCAACAGAGGCTGGCCGAATTTCTATCAGTGTGTGGCTGTCCTTGCAATGTTTTTATTTGGCTGCTGTCAAAGGGATATGTTGGAAACATTTCCTCAGGCAGCAGCCGCTGATCAGTGCATTCTGACATTGATGTGTGCCTCTGGGAGTCAATGTCCCCGTGGTTGAAGGAAAGAAAATGGCATCATGTATGGCCTTAATATAACCATATATATCATTACAACTACTTAGTGTTTCCAGTTAAACTTATACCTTGGTATCTTCAGGACAAATTTGGGCTTTTTTTTATTTTTATTTTTTTGTGGTAAATGGTAATGGATATCTCCTTAATTTTGTTCAAAGGAAAACTGCTCAAATTAAAATCTCCTCCTCCTCCTCCTTCTCTTTTTTTTATTATATTTTCATGCTATTATCCTGACTCCTGGGGATATATATAAATGTATGTGTTCATATACTAATAAAAAAAAAAAAATATATGTATATCATATATAATATATATATATATAGCCCCCTGGACAGCTAAGTGTCCTTATTAAAAGTTAGCAGCTTCAGTGTTTGTAGCTGCTGACTTTAAAAAAAAATACTTTGCAGGTGGAACACCGCTTTAACACACTGACATGAATTTTTTATTTTTTTTTGTCCTTCAACAGACATTAAGGGGTTTCCAGGTTTTATTTTCAAAACGTAATTGAACAAGCTAAAGTTAGAAGCTGATTGGTTTTCACCAGATTTTGCACTCTATGGTTTTAGTAAATCAGCCCCCGTGTATCTTCCTCCCCGGGGTTCTGATCGTGAGCAGGAGACCCAGGCCCTGTAACAGACAGAGGTACGCGTATATGCGGTTCCCAGGATTAAAGCCCATTTCTTAGATGACGCATATATGTGTTAGTCATACAGGAGTAAACTGATGCATATTTTATAAAAGTAAGCTTTTGCTTAAGTTAGTCGGGCTTTGACAGGTACAATACCACTTGAACCTGTTAGAAACCGTCTTGTCCTAGCGATATGTAATGGCTCCCTGTAATGAGTTGCAGCACTGGTTGTAAATGTAGGCACACTTCTACCAATGTACTTTTCTTAATACAAAGGCATATCTGTATTTTTCATAGTTCCTGTTTCCCTTAATGTAGCGGTTGGGTATATGCTTGTCTTTGAACAAAGATGTGTCAAACCAACTACTATTATTTTCTATATATTGTACGATTTTGGCACGGCCCTTAATGTGATTTTTATTTTATCTTTTTTCTTTAACTTTTGTGGTCCATTTTTTTTTTTAGGATTTACGGAAGGCTGCAGTACTCATCTTTGCAAACAAGCAGGATATGAAGGGGTGCATGTCGGCAGCGGACATTTCGAAATACCTCACCCTTAGCGCCATAAAAGATCACCCATGGCATATTCAGTCTTGCTGCGCCCTCACAGGAGAAGGGTATGTACAATGTAGTGCTCTCTGCATATTAATGGGACCATTTTAAGAATTCTGGCGTTCTACATCAACTCAGTGTTGGGTACTAGCTCACCAGGTGGACTGTCCCCCACTTCAAACACAATTAATGGTAGCTGCATTCCAGAATAAGAGGGATTTACTTGTGCATCCAATTTATAGTAGACCACCTGACCTCCAATGTGGCTACTTTTCTTGTGCAGTTAAGCATCAAGTGGAGGAAGAACTTTGTTTAGTTGCAGTCGCCATTTATTTTATTTTTTTTTTTCATTTAATTTAAGCTAAAAGAGGTTCACTTTTCTTGTAGATTTCTCCCAAGTTTCTTCTTCAACCTGGACTTGAAATTTTCAAGTCTCCAGGTGAAGCACATTGGTGTAGTGGTTAGCTCTTTCACCTAGCAGCAATAGGGTCGCTGGTTCAAATCCCGACCACGACACCATCTGCCTGAAGTTTGCATGTTCTCCCTGTGCCTGTGTGGGTTTCCTCCGGGTGCTCCGGTTTCCTCCCACACTTCAAAGACATGCTGGTAGGTTAATTAGATCCTGTCGAAAAATTGGCCAAATATGTGTTGTATGTGTTTGTAAGCGCGTCGGGACCCCATGGGGCAACGGACGGCGCTATACCGCAGATGGACACCGGTGGCAAAAGCACCCTTAATGCGATTTCAGTTCGCATAGGTAGCGCTATACAAGTCACTCATTCATTCATGTATGTTACTTCTGTCCTTTTCTGAACCTGCAAGTAAGAGACTATCAATTTTAGCCATTCTTTACCACCTAGTCAATTAGCTGACCTGAAAGTTCTTACTCACTGGCTAAAAGTTTTTTACCTTAATGCATTCACTGCATTAAGGTAAAAAAACTTGCGCAGTTCCTCCCCCAGCTCCCTCTATGGCTCCATGCACACTGGCATAAAACATTTTTGCTTTTACAGGAGTTTTGTGTTCTGCCTGTAGAAGCAGCTCAATGTTATCCTATGTGTCCATACACATTAGGACATTTTTGGAGGCAGGAAAAAAAAAAACATTCTGGTTCGTGTTTCTGATTGGCGCTCACTTGTATAAAAAAACTAAAACTCTCCTAAACTCTCCTAAACTCGTCTAGACTTTGTACAAAAAAATGCTCTATATGAGCGTTGTTTTACTCACAAGAAAGCAGACATTTTTTTAAGGCCAGTGTGCATGGAGCCTTCTATTTAAAATGTAAAAAAAAGTGTGCATGCCCCTTTAAATCATTGAATCTAGATATTCATTTATACGATTCAAGCATATCAAATAAAAAAAAATGTATTATTGTAAAGTGAAAGTCCATGCACAGTTTAACTCCACATTAATCTCCAAGTGCTTTGCAGTGCCCAGTGATGAATAACAAAGTCCTTCCCCATTTCCAAGCCTCTTATCGGATGGACATGATCTCACAATGAAAGATCAAACTCTCTTTTTTAATAAAAGAACCGATGCTCCCACTGGTCAAGTTCCAGATGGGTCTTTGGCCCCGTTAATATATATCAGAAAAGGTATCCCCATATAGGAATCCCTCAGGCAGCTCTGACTCCAACTGCCAAGCAATTCAGACCAAGGATCACTTAAACCAGAAAAAAAAGGAAAAGCTTCATAGTGCAGTATCACTATAAAATATTTTATTAAATAGCTATTGCACTTCCAATGTATGATAAGTAACAAGTGGTGTACACTTGTTACTGCAGAGCACGGCTGTGGTGCGCCAGTGACATATTCAGCATCCCCCCCCCCCCCCCCCCCATGCATTTCTCTGTAAAAGGCGTCTTCTGGGAAAGGAGATTCCTCTAGGATGTCGGTTATACTTGCCTGAGCCCAGTCTCGATCCAACGCTTTGCATGAGAGCAGCGGCTCTCAAGACTCTCCCTCTGGGGCACTTGACAATGCCGGGGAAGAGTTCCCAAAAACGGAGACTGCACTGTGCAAAACCATTGCACAGAGCAGTATGATTTAAAAAAATAAAACTCAAACCTTTTATAATCACTTTGTGGTGAAGTCAATATCGGAGTGAGGGGCCTGACGCATGCACCTTTAAAAGTAAGCCAACCGGGGTTATACCTGTACTATATCTTATAGAAAGAAATTGCATCATGTATTTAGATTGTTGGGAGTAAACAGGTCTGCATATTAAAATGCGGCATCTTCAAATCTATAAATCTTAAAGTGGTTGTAAAGTAAAAAAATGCACTTTTACCTACAGGTAAGCCTATGAGGCTTACCTGTAGGTAAAAAAAATCTCCTAAACCTGTACGGTTTAGGAGATATTCCCCATGCAATGCGCCGCTGACTGCAGCGGCGCATGCGCACGGGGGATTCTCCGATGAAAGGCCGGCAGAATCCGAACCTTGCCGGGAAGAAGTCTCCCATGCGCGGGAGTGACGACATCGCGGCTCCGGCCACTCACAGCGCCGGAGTCGCGATACCCGGAAGACACGGTGCATACTAGCTCATGCCCTTTCCCTTACAGCTGTTTAAAAAAGTATTTCATAATGAGCTAGTATGCGGTGCAAAAAAGAACCGCTGTAAAGGAGACCTGTCTGCCAGTATACCAGTGAGACAATTGGCCTCTATATTGGAGGCTACAGTCCTGTGTTTATAAACTTAATTTATTACAATGGTTTAAAAATGGTTTTACTGAAGGGAACAAACTCCTCACATTTTATTATTGGACTTTTTTTTTTTTTTTTCTCTTCTCCCTCAGCACTATGTACATACAAAGGTTGTATGTTTTCTTGGAGTTTGTGTGCCTCCCTGAAACTAAATACAACTGCTCTTTGTGTTTAGGTGACTCCTATATGATCTTATCTGAGGGTGTGGACAAATGCAAAGGATGTGTTGTATATGTGGCTACTGTTGGCATATAAAATTGACATTTTGCTTTTAAGGAAACTAGTCGGGGCAGAAAAAAAACATTGCAGCACACATAACGTATATGTACTTTTAGCTTCCAAAAGCCTGCAGTTATAACAAAGTGCAGAGGCTTTGACCAGCAGAGCTCTGACCTTTCCTGACAGCTTTGCCTTTCCCATCTCTTGCATCCTGTTGAGACAATAGTATTGTGTGGAATGGGAGTTAGGCCCCATTCACATCTGAGCGTTTTGTAGCTTGAAGCCTGAAGCTACAAAACGCTGGAGGGGGGAAAAAAAAATCAGTTATTCTCTATGGAGATGATTCACATCTCCACTCCAAAACACCTGAGGCCAGAAGCTACAAAACGCCTGAAGCTCAAACAAGTTCTGGAACCTTTTTAGGCAGATTTGGGCGTTTTTTCTTTTTACATTGGTGATCTTTGCCCTGCCCAAAATTGCGTCAAATGCTGTAAAATCGCGCAATTTTCTGCCTGAAACCGCTATGCTCAGGTGTAAATTGGGCCTTAGGCTACATTCTCACCTGAGCGTAGCGGTTTCAGGCAGAAAAAAGCGCGAATTGCAGTGTATTTGCAGCATTTTGCCGCAATTTTTTGTACAGAGCAAAAGGTCACCAATGTAAAAAAGAAAAATGCTCAAATCTGCCCGATTCGCGCGAGCTTCAGGCGTTTTGGAGTGGAGATGGGAACCATCTCCATAGAGAATAATGTATTTTTCCCCTCTAGCGTTTTGTAGCTTCAGGCGACAAAACGCTCAGGTGTGAATGCAGCCAAGAGGTAAGCTCCAACATACAAGTGTATCTATGGTCAAAATGTAAAATTGATTTATATCCATGTTGTATTGCAATTATTTTTAGTCTACTTCTATTACTCTAAAGGATCTTGAAGTTTGTAAACTCTGTGGCGATCCCCTCACATTTACTAATTGGGATTCTGTGACACGTAGGCACTGCTGTGTCACACATTTGAGTCTGTCTTCAGATCCTGCAGAGGTGCTGAGGGACGAGTTTCAGGAGGCAGTCAGTACAGGAATTACTGCTTGCAGGCAGTAAGGTACAATGAGATATGCCTGTAAACAAGGCAGATCGCCGCAGGGACACAATCTGTCTTCACCCAGTCAGAGCATCCCCCCCCACACTGCAAGCACCAGCTAGGCACACAGTTAACCCTTTGCCCCTGAAGTTAACCCCTTCCCTGCCAGTGTCAGTACAGTAACAGTGCATATTTTTAGCACTGATCACTGTAATGTCACTGGCTCCCAAAAGTGTCCGGTGTCTATGTCTGCTGCAATGTCGCAGTCCCGCTAAAAATCGCCAAATTTATCGACGTATAACACGCACCTTAGTTTTTAAGAGGGAGGTTTTAGGGAAAAAAATTAATTGAATTAACCACTTCCCACCCAAGATAGTCATATGATGTCTTTGACTCTGTGGGAATATCTGAATGATGCCTGCAGCTACAGGCATCATTCAGATATCCTTGTTTTCAGCAGGAGATTCTGTGCGCCATAAAAATGATCATGGCGGCAGTTCCGCCACTTGCTTGTTCTTGCAGGTGACGGGAGTGGACAACCCCCGCCCCCCCCCTCCCGCCGCCATCTGGTGCTTCTCCAGGCTCTCCTGTGCCATCGGGGACCCGGAGAAAGAATCGGCCACCACCGGATGGCGATCATAGTGATTTACGGTGACCAGATGGTCACCAGTCATCTCTGACCATCGGAGGCCCAGGCGCGACGTTATGACACTACGTCCGGGCAGCGGCTGGAAAGTATGAGATCGTGGATTTTTTTTTTTTTTTTTTTAATGATCTCATACTTTTCAGCCTGGAGAAATGTGGGGTCTTGTTGACCCCGCATCTTTCCATAAAGAGGACCTGTCATGAATGATTCCTATTACAAGGGATGTTTACATTCCTTGTAATAAGAATAAGTAATCAAAAAAAAAAAATGTAAAAATAAAGTAAAAAAAAAATTAATGCCCAATAGCTCGCGCTCAGAAGCAAACGCACAAGTTGGTCCAGCCCACATATGTAAATGCCATTCAAACCACACATATGAGGTATCGCCGCATGTGTTGGAGCGCGAGCAACAATTATAGCACTAGACCTCCTCTAACGCTTAACAAGTAATCTGTAAAAAAATGAAAGCGTCGCCTATGAAGATTTTTAAGTACCGAAGTTTGGTGTCATTCCATGAGTGTGCGCAAGTTTAAAGCGTGACATGTTGGGTATCTATTTACTCGGTGTAACCTCTTTTATAATAAAAAAAATTGTGCTAACTTTACTGTTTTAAATAGCGAAATAACGGTCAGTGCCCGTCATTGCAGCCTCACCAGTTCCGGATCTTCTGTGTGCTCGGCTCGCAGTCACGCCCAGTCCCCCCCCCTCCTGGCCCAGCTTCTATGATGGGCAGAACACTGCTCCAATGCCAGGACATGTGATGCCAATGGTAGGCGGGAATGCAAGCCGAGTACACAGGAGATCCGGCTCTGTCTAATCGAGTGATGCTTGTCCCCTCATTCGAGGCCGCCCGATATTGGTGTATAACATGCACCCATGATTTGCACCCTATTTTTCTATTCTATTTTCAGGGGGGAAAAGTGCGTGTTTACGTTTTTTTTTTCCTTCTTTACGGTAAATAAAGTGCAATGAAAATATCCCATAGTTTGTAAATGCGATAACTTTTGCCCAAACCAATCAATATACACTAATTATTTTTGTTAAAAAAAAAAAATGTAGCGGAACACATATTGGCCTAAAATGATGAAGAAATTCAATATTTTTTATTCGTTTGGATGTGTTTTATAGCAGAAAGTAAAAAATAAGGCGGCCCTTATGATAGATGGTGTGCCTCACAGACCCCCTGAATACAGTCAGAACAACTGACAGTGGATCTCCTACTGCAGCTATATTATGAATAGAGGATTTTTTACTTGAATCCTGAATCTATTGATACTGTGAGATCTTTTGTTCATGACTGGAAGTCTGATATCTGTACACTACTCGGAGGGTTTAGGATTATGTATCCCCCCCCCCCCCCCCAATATTTGAACCATCCAGGTTTAATCCCAACAGTTTCAGGGACCATCCTCTGACAGCGCCATCAGTCACTCTTGCTGCAATATCGCCACCTTTGCTTGATTATGCCACTCACCCCACTTTTGAATACAAATCCTCCTAAATAAATTACCCCTGATGAAAGGAAAACGCGAAAAACGTTGGGTACCGCTAGAACTTATACCGGATGTCGGACACCAGAAAGTACTAACAGACAATGGAGTGATACCTTCTATGTTTTCGTTTATTTATTTTTTTCATAGTAACCGTGTCAATGTCTGTTTCTATAATCCTCATGCCTAGATTTATTTTATTTTTTTTATAGAATCTACATGTTTGTATAATTCAGATTTTATTTATTTTTATTAAATTTTTAGGGTTTTTGTCAATTTTAAAGTCCCAATTCCTTTTTTTTTTATATATATATATATATATATATATATATATATATATATATATATATTATATATGTAAATATATAAATATTTATATATATTTTTTTTTTTTTTTGAAGGTGGTACATACTACCTTTTCTATGTAAACTACAAAAGGATGCAATGTAAACCTGTTGCATACCTTCAATAAAACTGTTTTGAAACAGAATGGCTCGATATTTAGCCATAACATGAGGGGATTTTTGGGATTTCTAGTTGTGTAGGGACTTCTGAGCTGGCCCATAGATGACTTGAATTTTAACAGATTCCTGGTGAACCTTCCAAAATCGAGCCCATGATGGCCCTGCAAGTACCACCCAGATTAACAAGTCAACTGAGCCAGGTGGAAAATTATTGGACAAACAGCGATTTGCATCCTCCTATCAGATGCAGTCACTGTTTAGCATGGCACACCATTGTATTTAGGAAGCCGCCTGTGCTGCAGTTAACTTACCCACGTTGTTAACTTGCGGATTGAGGAATCTATTGCTTTCGTCTCATTCAGCATGTGACTGACTACCTCTTAAGCCAAATGCAGCATGTGGTGTTTTTTTTAATTTTATTTTTTTCGTGTAGCTCTGACCCCCGAACGAGCTGCTGGTTTGATTTGGGCCTGCACTCTGCTAATAAACCCCACTAACCTGACTCAGTCCCCTTGACACAGCTGTGGTGCAATACAATATACCTGTATTGTAACCTCAGGATCCACTGGCTCCACCTTCTGAGAGAAAACACTCCACACGACTGTGTACTTAACCAAAATATATTTTACTGTAAATATATTTAAACAGGTGATTACAGTAATTGTGCTGTCATCCCAACATAGAATGACAGCACAATGAATATTAGTATAACACTTTCAAACAATATAAATACACGGGAGCTCCCTCTACTTTTATAGCTATGCGTGAAATCTCACTTGAAGTACTTAGTCTTCTGATCTTCGCTAGCTAGAATTCCTTATTTGTAATCCAAGAGGTTAAAGTAAATCAAATTAAGTAAAAGATGCTCCTGGTATAACTTCAGTAACTATATTACAAGGCTTGAGATGCAAAGCAGATGGGCCTCGTGCTGAAAGGGTTAATCCTGTGTCTAGGGTGGTCCCTCAAAACCTCTGACTTCAGATCCAATGTATTGTATCATTTCAGATATCTGGAATCAGTTCTCAAAGAAACATAAAACGACACTCACACCATGCTGTTTTTTGAGAACTAATTGTATTGAGTTATCACACAGCACTTCATATAGTAAATCACACAGGATAAGACATGCACACAGTGTAGTTATTAAGATGGTTAAAGCTGGTCAATACAAGAAGCCTTGTTCATTGTTTTAAGTTGGCGAAAGGAATGTAAGAAAAGATAAGGAGATATGTGAGAAATGTCCATGTAGAAGAATCTCATACTAAGACAGATAATTGTGAAACTTAAAGGGGTGTTCAAACTGTACATATTATAGGCTGGGAGTTTGTGAATATTAAGATGGCTGACAGAAACAAGATGGATGCTTAACACAACCTTTCAATGCCTGCCTAGTGTCAGTTGTTATACTCCTCCTCCGTAGGACTATGAATCCCAGCGACGCCTGTATAGAAGTTTGACTACTACCAACTGGATCGGAGCTCTGTATGGTAGCTTTGGTCCAGTGATTGCCGCTTGCTTCTCTGTCAGCTGGCTCCGTCACTCCGTTCCGCTGGGTGAACCCGGTCCTCCGATGCTCAAACGAGTGTCTCTGGATCTCTCCAATTCGGTCACTGTGTCTCTGGCACCGTCGGGTCACTCACACATTGCGTTTTGCAATGGCTATAGGCCGCTTCCTCCGGGAGGCCGCCTCACAAGCAGGCCATGCGATCCCAAGAGACCTAAAATGGCTGCTCTGGCTCCTTTTATGTCCTACCCAGCATGCACTGTTAGGGTGTATCCGGGTAGGTCACAAAGAATCCTGGGTAAAAAGGTCAACCTTCCAATGTAAACAGTCACTTCCTGTATCCAGTCTTTGTGGTTTAAAAGCAATAATCATTTAAGTTCACCATCATTATTTGGCCGCTAGATGGCGCCAAATACTAAGCCATAGAAATGTCCATAGACTTTTGATTATAACATGCAAACACACATTAATAAACCATAATGTCAGCGCTACATTCGTTTTTCCTCAGCAGTTGGCACTCTGTAAATTGTCTGCAAAAATGTCATGACATTATTTTTTTTACTCTGCAGCTTATGTCAAGGCCTGGAGTGGATGACTTGCCGAACAGGAGTGAGATAACTTCTTACCAGCATTTGGAAGCAGGAGACTATTTATTCTACGGACATTTCTTTTCCTACACTACATCATCACCATACTTTATTTATACAAAGTCCTATTTGTCTGAGCCACACTTGAATCAAGTGATGCTAAAACAGGAGAGTAACTGAAAATTGTTTTGGAGACGCCACAGACAACCTCCCCTAAAGAACACACTTCATATCGTATCCGTCTGTTTTGTACATGCCGAGCATTAGGTTATGCTGCTGTCTTCAAAAGTGGCAAATGGCCTTTATTGTTCTTTCAATTGTGAAAGCAAAATTTCTAATGGGAAACGCTCCAGGATAACCAAATCATAAGGGGAATATCTGGACTAACTTACTAACCTGTATACCTCCAGTCAGTGTTTTTTGACAAGCCCTACAGAATGGATTCCTTGATGCAGGTCATGCAGCAGGTTTGGTCACTGCTGTGGCTGTGTATGGAGAAATCTGATGGGCCTACTAAGCGGATGTTGTAGAAGGTGCTAAAAGGGGGGGGGGGAGGGTGCGGGGGCCTGACCCGGTGCTGTTAATCAAATTGCTGGTCTGGAGACCTAAAATGCTTTTCTTAACCTTTTGGCGCACCAAATTTTTTATTTTCATGGGCGGCACTGGTTGGACTTATTCACTGGCTTTGTGCGCCTCCTTTAGACAGCAGCAGCAAAATGCTTCTGACTCTACTGCTACATTCACAGTACACCAAGTAAATTAATTGTGGCCTCCCAACTGATAAATTCTAGACCAGAAAGACTTTTTTTTTTTTTTTTTTTTTTTTTTTTTTTAGCAAAAGCTTGACTTTAATTCTAAGCAAGGTAGTAGGGCTCTTTCACACTGGTGGACAGGGGGCTGACAGGTCTGCGTTCGCTCTACTTATACAGAGTGGACCCAATCAGTCCACCCATGTGAAAGGGGGATACATCAGAATATCTTTGCTGCTGATTTCCTGAGGTGTAGCAGAAGCCAAGTAGCAATAACCCACCAGCATCCATAATACATTGTAGAATAAATCGGATTTAGGTGGATGTAGCCTGTAAAAGAAACTTGTTACAAAGCAGAAAACCTGTATTGCCCTTGATGGGCGCAGCCCTTTTTCTGACTCTTGGTTCCAGTATAAGTTCTGGGGCAGTGACTACATGCAGCTTTTTTGCCCATGCAGTCATGGTGGTTGAAGAATTGATGTTCTTCTTGGAGGCATTTTACCATACTACAGGTTCCCTTTGGGAATGTAGGCAACCTTTTTGGTTTCCTATCTGGTGCAGGGTCAAGAGCCATGTTGGGGAATCGCAGGGCCAGGTGTGTGAAAGACCTGTTTTTAGAGATCCTGTACTGGGAGAGATGTGCCTGTGCGCTGCCATTTCCGATGTCCTGGAGACACCTGGTTGATTTAGACTTTCTTGATCTTCAAGTGATGTCTAGAACTCCCACTATGCATGCTTGTGGGTCACTTAAGATACAGGATCAGTATGACTGCCAGGAAAGGAACATTTGCTCAATGGAGAGTCCTTTTAAAGATTTTTATCATTTCGTGAACCCACAACCTAATCATGGCAGAGATCTGGAAGCAATGCCTAGTTTTACCTGCTGTATTTGTTTCTAAAGCTTGATGTATAAGGGATTTTACTTCAACTAGTATTGCTTGTCGGACTATTTTACAACTCGTTCAGTTCCTGAGGGCGCAATTAAGTCTTAGAATATGCCCTAAACACCGCCTTCCTGATTCTGGAAAGTAGACACCAAACTTTCACTGGATTTTACCAACCAATCAAACTGTATACTGTATACTTTTTATTTTTATCTTTTATGACAGTTTACTGGTGTGCTTTTTTTTAAAGAGGCAAATAGGTCATATTTTTTAAAAGAATTGTGCAGCCTTTTATCAGCTTTTGTTGAGGTTTTATGTAGCTTAGAAACTTTGATGCTTCTGGCATTTTCACTTACAGAAAAGAAGCCGCTAGAGTTGAGTGAGCGCAAGTAATTTTATTTTTTAATTGTGTAGGTAGACTTTAAAGAGGAGGTCCACCCACCCCTGCAAAAATTAAAAGCCAGCAGCTACACGTACTGCAGCTGCTAACCTTTTAATAATGGGACACTTGCCTGTCCTGGAGTCCACAATGTCGGCACCACAGCTGATGTTTCCATTTCCGATGCTGCCGTCGCCATTGCAGGTAAAGGGAACCCAGCAGTGCAGCATTACGGTTTAACGGCAGGTCCCTACTGCACATGCTCGGGGCTCTGCTGCGCTCTCCTACCCGCCCAGTGGCAGGGGGGAAGGAGGAGGGAGCCGAGCCGCTGATGTAATTTGGCGGGGCCCGGACTTCCCAAAGTGGGGACAGGATACCTGTCAAAGACAAGTATTCCCCGCCACCGGAAGGGGGGGGGGGCGGAGACAAATGAGCGTAAGTTCCACTTTTGGGTGGAATTCCGCTTTAACTACTGTACTTTTTACTCTGGGACTGTTTGGTAAATCAGTGGTGCAGGATTGTTGACAAGATTTTTAAAAATATGTAAGGTGACCACATATCCTCATTTCATTGGGTCACATTTTAGAAATATGGGGAGAAAGCTTGTGGTGAAATGTCACATTCAGTCCCTTTGGCCATGTTACCAATAAGTGGTCACAAGTTTAGAAAAAATTAGCATTTTTATCACCATACATTTTCTTAATCAAATTAGTGAATTAAAATGAAGTCTTCAATTTACAAATTTTTTTTTTTTTTCGCATGGATCCACTGATTTATCTATTTTGTTTTTTGTATGTAAAAGTCAAATATAGCCAGTTGGGCTTTTGTTTTTAAGGTCACTGCCACTTGGGGAACAATAAAATTCCAGAGAAAGGTGCCCTCAGAAGGAGACTCTTTATACTGCTCTCTGGCTGGTGGAGAGTCCTCACTTTGCTCTGTGGATGAGCTATGGCTTCAAGCAGAATCTTCACCCCCGACACATAGGTGTCATATGCCTAATCCCCTGATATGCTCTGTCGATTCTTCCACCCGCCACGTGTCATTGCTGTATTCTGTAGTACAGAAGAGCAGGTGGGAGGAAACCTGAGTGCGTTGAGGGGATAGACTGCTTTTTGATTTTCCCTCCACTCCACCCGTGGGCTTTTCTGACAATGTAAAGAGTATTGATCGCATAATGTTTAAGGTGGACACTGACATTTTCAAAGGAGTTGCAAGTCTGAGGCCCCGTTCACACCTGAGCCGTTTTCTGCTTGTAGATCTAAAACGCTAAACAAGCCAAATCCTATTCTTTTCAATGGTCCCTGTTCAAATATGAGCGTTCTGTCACCTGAAGCAAAACGCCTGTCGCTCAAATTCTCTTTGGCAGATTACAAGCGTTTTTGGCCCCATAGACTTCAATAGATACGCCTGGCTTGAGCGTTTTTTACAAACATTTTGTCGCTCATTTTCTGCTCAAAAAGCAGCTCTCCACCCCCAATGTCCTCTTTCCTCCCCCTAGTGCTTTCTATTGGCTAAACAAAAACACCTGAAGCTGTAAAACGCTTGGAATACATTTCTAAAACGCTTTAAGAACTCTTGCGAAAAGCTGCAAAATGGCTTAAACGCCAGTAAATTGCTACGCTCAGGTGTGAATGGAGCCGAAATGAATCAGATATTTAAAGTGGAGCTCCACCCTAAAGTGGAACTTCCGCCCACCGGACCCCCCCTCCGGTGCCACAATTGGCACCTTTCAGGGGGGAGGTGGGTACAGATACCTTTTTATAATACAGGTATCTGCACCCACTTCCGGGCATAGATAGCCGCGGAATCTGCAGGTATTTATGCCACTTCCTGTCCTCCCCCCGGTGTCTGCTGGGAAACACACGGATCCCAGAGAAGCAGGGACTGTCCGTATTGCGCAGCGCGACTTGCGCATGCGCTGTAGGGAACCGGGAAGTGAAGCCGCAAGGCTTCACTTACTGATTCCCATACCGAAGATGGCGGCAGCACCCGAGGAAAGTTAACAGTCATCTGTGGGCTGCTTAACCACTTCAGCCCCGGAAGGTTTTACCCCCCTTCCTGACCGGGCTATTTTTTGTGATACGGCACTGCGTTGCTTTGACAATTGCGCGGTCGTGCGACGCTGTACCCCAACAAAAAAAAAATTTTCCACACAAATAAAGCTTTCTTTTGGTGGTATTTGATAACCTTTGCAGTTTTTGTTGCACTATAAACAAAAAACGAAAATATTTTGGAAACTTTTTTTTTTTTTTTTTTTTTTTTTACTTTCTGCTATAAAACATATCTAATAAAAAAAATTCTAATTCCTTCATCAATTTAGACCAATATGTATTCTGCTATAGTTTTTGTAAACAAAAATCGTGTATTGGTTTGTGCAAACGTTGCAGCGTCTACAAACTATGGGATAGATTTATTGACTTTTTTTTTTTTTTTTTCTTTAACTAGTAATGGCGGCTATCAGCGATGGTTTTTTTATTTGCGGGATTGGCGACCAGTGACACCAATAAGGTGATCAGTGCTAAAAAAAAATGCACTGTCACTGTATAAATAACACTGGCAGGGAAGGGGTTAACATCAGGGCAATCAAAGGGTTAAATGTGTTCCCTGGGAGTGCTTTCTAACTGTTTACATAGGCAGGCCACCGCTCTGCCTCTCTCTGAGTGTTCGCTGGAATTGTCCGCTGATTGGCTCTCGCTGTGTCCAATCACAGCAGGAGCGAGGCTCCGGCGGGGCTCGTGCTCCAGAGCCCTCGAAAAAATCACGTACAGGTATGATTTTGCTCTTAAGGGCCGTCCTGCCACAGTAATTCCAGTCCATGGGGCAGTCTCTAAGTGGTTAAAGGAATGAAAAGTTAGCTGAGGTGGAAACTGCTAGAAAGCAGTAATGTGGAAGATCCAGATAAATACACTGTACAATGTTGTGGCAATTGTACTCGGGACAAAACGATTTGTGATTAATGCTTAAAAGTGGATGTAAACCCCATTCATGAAATCTAACCTGGAAACGTATATCTGTAGTGTTTACTTATCTCTCTCCAAAGCTCTGAGTGCCGTGTCTTTCTGCTGCTCCGTTCTTCGGTTATCACCTTATGATAAAAGCAGCTGGAAATGTGTGCCGGGGAGGGAGCTTAGAGATGAGCAGAGAGCTTGTCTATTCACAGCACAGCTCTTGTTTTTTGTTTCTCTGCCTATTTGGAGCGGGGTGTGTGCCTTTTCTTCCAATCGGCTCTCACACAGTGTAAGCCCAGACTCTCCCACTACTGAAAAAGGAAAAAAGATTTGTAACACGCTCTGCAATTTCTAAACGGTGTAGAAAGGGAAATTCAGCAGATGTACATGTAAAACTTATGTAGGGAGATTTGTTTCATCTCTATGTATCATCTGAGGCTGTTCACCTCACTGGGTATAGGAGTGGGCTTGCATCCACTTTAAGTAGAGCTATAGGCCAAACCCCTTCTGTTTACTTTAAATGGTGAGGAAGGGTTAAAACTACTATTGGGGTTTATTTTTTATTTTTTTTGCAGTATCTCCTCATTGGAGAGACTTTTTACTTTCTGCTCTAACAATACAGGAAGTGATATAAAACCTGTCTGATGTCTTAACTTGCCCCAACTCCAGCCAAAACTATGGCGTACAGTTTAATGCTTAAACATGACTTGGTATATATCTTGATATGTGAACATTTTGGTAAGATAAGTCATTGTTAAACAGTGCATGGATTCTGGTGGATTAACCCCTCACAAGCACCATGTTACTTGTAAAATTAGCCAATGTGGTCACTTGGGTTGGAATGCCGCCCTAGATTGCTTACTATGGCTTTGACCCCATCTTCTGTATGAAATGCCAATTTTACTAGCCATTTTACAGAACACTTTTTTTGACAGGAATGTTGCTTTTTTTTTTTCTTAATGTTTGAATTGTAATAAAATGCATTTAAAATTTAAATAACAATACAGATTAACCAGTGTAAAAAAAAAAAATGTAAATTTTAAAGCGAGACTGCAGGGGGGTATGTTATCAGGAGGCAAGGAAAAAGCAGTATACCGATCTTGGTGAAGAGCTGGAAGATGGTCAGGCTCTGCTCTCAGCACAGCTAACAACTGACCACGCTAAAAATTATGATCTCTCATACCTAGTGTGGTCAGTTTTGAAAGCAGGGGGATGGGCAGGATCACCAAGTATTTCACACAAATATAGTGATACGAGAGCAGGATGCCTTTTAACAAAAGTACATGGTGCAGCAGGCACATATCAGGAATATGAAATGTTGGGTAATAAACACTTTCAGTTTTTACTTCTGTATTAGAGCTTTCATTTCAAGTTTGTTGGCACTTTAAAAAAGTTCTACTTTTCACTTGGTCGCCCCACTTTTTCTAGTGAAGCTATACAAGACACAGGTAACCAAAGTGGCACCAGCACCCTTCACACAAGTTTACCCAACAATGGTTTCCTGTGTCTGACTCCATGGTATATATGGATGTTTCTACACACACAGACCAAGGTTCCAAAAAGTTCTAAAAGCAAAGGCATAGAGCTAAAAGCCTGCATCTAACAAGTTTCAACATTAAAGGGTCCTAATCATAGCTGACTCCAGGGGTGAGATGTTGGCACAATAGATTTTGTGCCCTATACAAGGCCTATACAAAAATGTGGTGTTCTCCCTAATGGATTATGCATCCAAGAAGCATTTTTGGTTTACCTTTCAATGACCATGACAGTTGGTGTAACTGTAATTTTTTTACTGTGAAGATCTCCCCACTGGAGTCATTGGGGGGCCTAGAAGAAGCAAACCTGTAACTAAGCTTGTTGGTGCAACTGTGTGCAAGTAAAATGTTCCTTTTTAGATGATACTGTCCTTCTTAAATTCAGCTTTGTTATCCTTTGTGATGCTGCAACATCTTAAATTTTATTTCTACATTTTTGTTTTCTTTGGTTTGTTAAACTGCTGAGAAATTCAACCAAAAGGTCAACCCTTCTTTCTCCATACTTGTTTACTTTGGTTTGATATGTATTATATGATGAAAGGTGCCTCTGTTGCCCCCATTCTATTCTACCGAGCTGGGCAAGTATGCTAGTTCTATTCATTTTAAAAATGAGGAAATGACCATTACGTATTGCGCCTTTTGTCGACTTATGACAGTTTAAGCTAAAATGTTTTTTGAACCCATTTTTAAGTTACAAATAAATATTTAATGCTGTTTATCAAACCTATTTATGAATCTTTATTATAGTTTTAAGTTTACTAACTGTCTTTGGTAAAATGTAAAAATAAACTGGGGGTGCTTATAGAAGGTATAATGGAAGAAAGCGAAAAGGTTTGTCTTTTCTTTGCCAAACTGAATGGTAGACCCTAATGCAATGTATGTAAGTGCCCAACAATGCATGTTACCATTTGACATTTTATAGATGGGCAACTCCTATCCTTGTATTGATTAGTGGTTCCAAATTACTACTGCAGTAGGGAACAGACACAAGATACACTCCGCATCATTCCAAATACCGTATATACTCGAGTATAAGCTGACCCGAGGCACCTAATTTTACCACAAAAAAAATGGTAAACTTATTGACTCGAATATAAGCTTGGGTTGAGAAATGCGCAGCTACTGTAAGTGGAAAAGAGGGTCAACAATGGCCATTTGCAGCCTCGCTGTGCCCATTTGCAGCCATAGGTCCCCTGAACTTCAAACTTGGTAGTTAAGGGTTCCTAGAGCCCCCTAGCTGCAGACAAAATTGTCTCTGGACCCAAAGTGTCCCGAAATGACATTGCTGCAGATGGACACAGTTGACCAACTTTGGGGCCCTGTATCTCGGGGCCACTTGGTGCTAGGAACCCCAAATTTGGATATGTTGCAGTGTTGGTTCCACTGGGTTTTCACACTAAACGTTCATAGCACCAAGTGGCCCTGAGATACGGGGCCCTAAAATCGGGTCGGAAAATTTCATTCTCTGCTGCAGAAAAGTGCTTGATTCAAGTATAAGCCAAGGGGGGCACTTTCAGCACAAAAAATGTGCTGAAAAACTCGGCTTATACTCGAGTATATATGCTAACTGTTCTGCTTTATTATGACACAATTGAAGGTTTTTATACATGATTACATAGGTATCGCATTAATATTACAATTGTAAGTTTATGGTAACATAGCATTCTTTCAAGTCCTGATTAGAATGCCTAACATGTAATGAAAACATTAGTGCCGTGAGGGCCGTGTGCAATACATATAAAATAGTTATATACAAAACTTACAAATTTCCTTTACACCATAGAGCAGAGTTTTCCAAACTGTGGCCCTTTGCTTGCTTTTATCTGGCCCTTGGGCTAATATTTCACCCACTGACACCAGCAATGGGGCATAACCCCACCCCCCCTACTGACACCAACAATGGGGCATAACCCCCCCCCCCCCCCCTACTGACACCAACAATGGGGCATAACCCCCCCCCCCCCTACTGACACCAACAATGGGGCATAACCCCCCCCTACTGACACCAACAATGGGGCATAACCCCCCCCTACTGACACCAACAATGGGGCATAACCCCCCCCCTACTGACACCAACAATGGGGCATAATTCCTCCCACTAATACTAATGAAGGGTGCAATGTCAAGCTGCAGTAAGCAAAGCCAGCAGACTATTAGCATGCAATAAAAAGGAATTTACTCCAGAGAAAACAATCCTGCCACTTAATAAACAAATGGTTCAGCCACATCTGGAGTGTTCTGGTCACCAATCCTCAGGAAGGATGTGCTTCAACGGGAGAGTCCAGAGAAGGGCAACAAAATTAATAAGGGGACTAGAGGACCTCGTTTATGAGAAACTACAAGCACTAAACTTGTTCTCCCTGGAGAAGACGCCTGAGAGGAGATGCAACGATATACAAATATCTCAATAGTGATCCAGCGTAGGTAGGAAACTTTTCAGTCTCAGGAAGGTTAGAAAGACACAGGGCCACACAATGAGACTGGGAGAGAAGCAGTTTGACTTTTTTTTTTTTTTTTTTATTATATATAGTGTTACTAAACCCAGTAATATGGAAATAGTTTATCTGCCCCCCCACAGTGCCCACATCTTATAAATAATTTTACAATAAAATACTGCCACTATAAACCTTTTTGGCTGATCTGTATAGCATGGTCACATGATAAACTACAGGGTCTGCCTGAGTGTTCAGGTAGGAGGAGATTTCCACTACAGCCTGTGTCCTCATGCTGTTATGGGAGGTGGCTCATCCATCAATCAAGATGTGACATCCCACCCACTTTTTTTTTTGTTTTTTTTGTTACTAGGCATGGGGAAGGGACGGACTGGGCTGTCATTTAGGATCTGTATACACGCCAACAGGTATGATGTCAATATCATGTGACCTAGATAGCTCTGATCAACAAGGAAATGTTCTCCAGCAAAAGACCAAACTGAGCATGTGCAGCAGTACTACCCTCAGGGTGTCTTATCTGGCCTTGCCAAGAGACCCTGCCGGATGGGGAGGATCTGTGCAGAGGATTAACCCCTTAAGTTCCACAGTGAGTATAAGAAGCCTGCTATAATGCACCTGCAGACAGATTTTACTGTTGTGGGTTTGGTAACACTTTAAAGCGGAGTTCCACCCAAAAGTGGAACTTCCGCTTATTGTACCCCCCCCCCCCCAGGTGCCACATTTTGGCTCCTGAGGGGGGGGGGGGGGGGAGACAGGGTACCTGTCTTTCACAGGTATCCTGTTCCCACTAACGGGAGCCTCAGCCACGGGTATTGACATCACCACCCGGGCTCCCTCCTTCCCTGGCCTACACTGCCAGGTTCCCTTACTCGCAATGTAGGCGGCATGCACCTGACAGCAGATGGAAACGTCAGCTGCGGTGCCGACATCGCTGGACTCCAGGACAGGTAAGTGTCCTATAAAAAGTCAGCAGCTGCAGTATGCGTACCTGCTGGTTTTAATTTAATTGCAGCGGTTGGCGGACCTCCGCTTTAAGCTGCGTATGTGTTTTTTTTTTTTTTTTTTTTTACCCTGTCAGGGCGGTAAGGATGTGGAACTCTCTTCCACAATCAGTGGTGTCAGCAGGAAGTATTGATAGTTTTAAAAGACTTTTGGATGTGTATTTTATTGAACACAATATACAAGGATATGGGAAATTATTATTGACCTGAACACCCAGTGGATGGACTAGTGGTTTTGTTTCGACCTTACCAACTATGAAACTCTAATTTCTCCCACTAATACCAATGATGGTACACAATTTCTCCCAATGACACCAATGATGGGGCACTATTCCTCCCACTGACGTCAGCAACTTTTCTACTCCCAATGGCCACAGTAAAGCCCCTCTAAAGTCTGATTGCTAGTAAATTGGTCTTTTGGTTAGAAAGTTTGGAGACCCCTGAAGTAGAGCAACAATGTGAATAAACTAAGCGGGAGAAAGAAAAGTATCGGCAAATCCTAAGCGTCACACATCTATTACATGTCAATGGCAGACGGGTGACACCACTATTTACAGGCCTATCCCTCTGCTTCACTGGGCAATTGTCCTTCTCTCGCTGCAGATCATTGTCCAATTGATAGGTAAGCGATGATCCTGGCCCTATATATCCTGCTCTGTAACGTTAAGGCATGTACTGCATCAGTGCTTAACACTGGCATTAGGCTAAAGATGTAGGCATTGGCCCTATTATACGTATGGGCAACATTTACCATGCATTTTTAAACCCGGCACTAAATACACAGATGAAATGCTTATATGGGAGATGTTTTACCTGGCAAAGAATTTGTATATCAGTATTTAGTTATGAGATTTGCAGAGCTACATGTCACAGTTCCATCTGGCATTAAAGGGGATCCAACATTTCGGCTGCAATTTTCAGTTACCAGACTCCGCCCTGTAACTGGACATTACCCGTTTCTGACCAACATAAGTAAACGTCCAGATGGTAACTTGCTAGATGTGGGAGGTTGTGTGTGTGTGTACACACACACACACACACTCACTCACTCTATCGCATTCACTGCTGGTGTGTGCCCTTTAGGGATCACAGATCGGGGTATTTACCATGTGATCACTGTGGCCCATCACATCGATCAAACTTCTAAACAAAGACTGCATCTGAGTGCTTACTACAGTCCGAATGCTGCAGCCACATACCAGTAGGCTATGCTTGCTAGGTGTAAAGGAGTGGGGGCTTGTACAGATCAGCCTGGATCAGGGTCTGGAGTCCGGAGACTTCGAAGAGCTTTGGGTAGTTGGAAGCCTCTAGCGCTTTGTCCAATCTTACCTGACCTAGGCCCTAAGGCTGATGTTTCTGCCTGGACCAATACTTAGGCCAGAGTCAGTACAGGCAGCAGAGACGTGGCCTGTTTATTGATCATGTTCCTGCCCCTTGTGCCTGGAACACTGCTTTGTCTGTTTGCTGACCACGTCTCTGCCTGGCACCAGTACTGGTTTACATTACAGTACTTTGGTGGCTGTGCTGAGTGGCCGAACTACTGTATTCTGAATGCAGAAGGTCAGCCCCACTCAGCATGGGTCCTGGAACTTAGTAGAGATCAAATAAAACAGCAAGGCTATTTGCGCACACAGAATTTATACATGAGATCTTGGTGGTAGAAAAATCCTTTAGTATAAAAAAAAAACTTGCTTAATGTACATTCATAAAGTTAAGTGTATATTCTTGCTTATGTGTGCAAAATGACTGCACTCAAATGTAAACTTTTCTTTGTGCAGTTGTATTCATTGCCCCATAGACAACAGTGCACCTGTGTTCAGATTTGAACTCCTGCTACAAACACGTATTTTTTTTGTCTGGGTAAAAGTATTGCTAGAAATGTGTTTGCACAGCAGTCGTCAGCGGATGATTCTTGCTGCTGACATATGCGGTACAAACGCTGCTCATGTCTATTGGTAATACAGTATAGCTACTGCCTTTTGACAAAATGTCAGTCTGCATTGGTGCATTTTGGGGAAAGGCAAGTTGGTTAGAGCTCACTGAAGGTTTTCACCACTATGCTGTCATACTTTGGGAAAGGATTAAAGAGGAATTTAATGCATGGTTATTTTATACATGGCCGCTTGCTGACCAGGTCTTTTTCTGACACTTTTTTTTTTTTAAATCATTTATTTTTTTTTGCTAAAAATTATTACAACCCCAAACTTATTTTTTTTATAGAAAAAATAAACTTTAATAAATTAAATATATATTTTTTGTAGTATGAAGTTACATCAAGTAAATGGATACCTAACATGTCATACTTTAAAGCGGTTGTATACAGGCTTACCTGTAGGTAAAATCAATCTTTCCTAAACTTGTACGGTTAAGGAGATATTCACTTTTCATGCAGCCGCTGTATTTCAGCGGTACATGTGCTGTGAATGCCTGGCTGAAGGTCTGGCAGGCGCTGCCAGACCTTGCCGGGAAGAAGACTCCCGCACCCCATTGTGGCTCCGGCCACTCACAGCGCCGGAGCCCAGAACCTGGAAGAAACGCAGAGGGCAAAATGTCCAGTCCCTCGACGTGCACCGGGCTGCGATACGGAGGCCTCGTTTCTTGGATGAATGCCACATCGGTGTGTAATTTTTTTAAGGTCACTCAAGAATATGCTTTGTTTTTCGGGTGTGCTCAGGCCCTTCGCATTTAGCGAATTAATCTTAAGAGATGCCATCGCTGCCGAGAAACGAGGGGTGGGGGAAAAGGGAAGGTGAATGGGTATGGGGGGGGATAGGAAGAGGTGTGAAAATAGAGGGGAGAGAGTTAAAGCAAAGGAGGAGAAACCTAGAGTTAAAGAATCAGAAGGTTGACAGTGTGTCACTGTGCACCCCTCTAAGTGAGGTGAAAAGATTCGCTACAGTGCCTTGACCTATGTGGGACGAGGGGTGGGATCAGACCAAAGAGGAGCCGATCCGGCCCCACCTACCCACACAAGAAGACTCGCTGCTCCAGGTGAGGTTTTGAAAGCCTGATGATCCGGACAGGTGCCCGCCTCGTCTCCGCACACAATCAAAAGAAGAAATGGCCGCACTCTGTACTCGATCAAAATTCCTTTATTCAGAACATCCCCAAGTGTTGACAGAAAGCTGGTAGATGCATTTCATACACTCCAAGTGTGCTTAAGCATTACACAGGAAGAGCAGCATAGATTTCCTTATAAAGCCCCACCTAGTTGTATAACAGATGACACTAATCATTGAATTGCATGCTTCCTGTTATATGATACACATGGAAACTAAGAAAACAAAAAAACCTACAGTAACTCATAGCAACGTACACACATATTGTAAGGAAACGTGGGAAGTGTAGAGTTACCCTTCAAGATTTAATAGTATTGTAACATAGATGTTTTTCTGTCTTTCTGTAGAAACTCACTGTAAATTCTGTTTATCTCACACTCACACATTTCCATAACAAGTTTTAGTTCTCATGGCTTCTAGTAACGGGTCTGCTTCCCATAACAAGTATGCTGTTTTGTACTTCCATATTATCAAAACATACTGAGAATCTTATCAAGGACATATATTGCGTGAGACATTTTTAGAGTAAATATTATGTTGAGTCCGAAAGAAGAAATATTATGAATCTTGCAGATGAATATTGAATTGTATAACAAAATGCTTAAATGGTTGAATGTGATTGGTTGTTCAATTGCGTTCTTCCCCTTTTTTTGTATTGTATATGCTCTGTGAAACGGAAGTAAAGGCATTCTTTATCAAACCTCATACGGTGTATGGTGTCTGATTATCTGTCCGGACAGACAGGGTTTTTTTCCATTGACCGCCAAAGTCCAATTGAGGGAAAGAGGGGCTGATGCGGAGGGGCTGAAACAGAGGACCTTACCTAATATGTGTCGCATCGCATATGGATTAATGTAAAGTAGAATAATCGTAAAATGTGAAAACATTACTATAAATGTGTACATATATTAGTAAATAGAGATGAACATACTCAAGACCACACACCATAAAACCATTGTAATCACCATATTGGATTAAAACCATTCTGTGTAACCCATCATATACCATCCCTTAACAGGAACACACACACGCACGCACCCACCAGTAAAATATCTCCCTCCATCATAAAAACATTAATCAACATATATCACTATATATTGTACATAACTCTAGGGAGATAATTCAAAAAATCTTTCTCCATAGCCCCCAAAGGAACAACAGAGAAAGGTTGGGCAATAGAGGGCAGAGGGGGAAAAACACAAAGATATAAAAGACAAAGAGACAAAAAAAGATTGAGCAGCAAGAGATGTGAGACTACATTAAAATTATCAATGAATGTGTATCGATCTATATATAGCCAGTAAAAAACGACATATATCACTGTGTGGATATATCACTGGACTGTGTGGAGGGAAAGACCAGGGCGGTAAATATAAGGCCAAATTTTCAGCCGCCCTCCATCCACTCAATGTATATATGTCTATACCTGAAGAATATGCAAATGCACATTCCTGTGTGTATGTAGTACATGTCTCGGACGGACCCTGAAAGTAATAGTAAAAGGATGAGATAATGAAAAAAACTTTTTTTGAAAAAATATATATCAGAAAAAAAAAATATATATATCTATAAATAACAAAAATAAAAAATAGTAAATAATGAAAGATGAATAGATCATTATGTAGTTATTTTTGAATATTAGTATTAATGCTCTGTCGGGGTGTATTCATCACATTTATTCATAATAATGGGTCACATCCCATCAAAATTGAACCCATGTGGTATGCGAAGTCTGGAGCTGGAAAATCCAGAATACCTCTCTACGACAGAGTCATTTCGCAATATCCTCCTGATAAGATCCCCCCGGTTCTTAATTCTAGCAATAGTCAGAGCCCTATCAATCTTCCACCTTGGATATCCTCTCTCCAAAAAATGTTGGAACAGGGATGCTGCCTCACGTTCAAAATCCAAATCACCTCTGTAGATTCTTCTCACTTGTAACAATTTTCCTACAGGTATACCTTTAATTGTGTGTCTGGGATGTCCTGACTGGGCTAACAGTAGATAATTACCTGACAGAGGTTTTCTAGATAGGGACTTGCTGACTCTCATGTTCCGTCCCTTGAGGAGTACATCTAGAAAGTGTTTTTTTTATCATTATGAACTTCACCAGTAGAGGTGAGATTATTGTTATTACAATTAAGGTACTCCAGAAAGGGAATGAACATGGATGTCCCATCTTCCATGATGATCATCTATAAATCTCAGGTATAACCCGATAGAAGACCTAAAGGGGTTCTCCCCTCCAAAGATGCGGAACCGCTCCCACCAACCTTGTACAGGTTGGCTAATGAGGGTGAAAATTTAGCCCCCATCGCTGCCTTGCACCTCTGTAGGTAAAACACACCATCAAATGAGAAATAATTATGGGACAGTAGATATTCCAAGACTTCCACAATGAATTCTCTCTGTTCAATTGGTAAATCTGTGAATGTCTCTAAGAAAAAAGACACAGATACAACGCCAATGTCATGAGGAATTGACGAATATAAACTGGCCACGTCACATTTCTTCACTGAAAATCCTCCATGACCTCAAGAAGATGATTTGTGTCTTTTAAATATCCAGGGAGTTGCTGAACCAAAGGCTGTAATTGCCCATCCAGCCACTGCCCTATTTTCTCATTGAGGGAATTGATGACGACAGACCATCGCCCCAAGGAGCAAGGCCAAGAGTCTCGGAGTCATTTTTGACTCAGAAATGTCAATGGATGCCCAAATAGGAGCAGTGGTCAGTGGTTCTCACCATCTGCTCTGCCTGCTACGCAGACTCCTCCCCTTCATCCCAAAGGAGGACAAAGCAGTGGTAGTTGGAACGATCATCAATTCTCGACTGGACTATGCTAACTCCCTTTACATAGGATTACCCCAATATCAACTTGCGCACTTACAACTTATCCAAAACACAGCGGCAAGGCTGATAACAGGAAAAAAAACCCTGGGAATCCATCTCCCCTTCCCTGAGGAACCTACATTGGCTAAATGTAAGGAATCGGGTCGCATTCAAGACCCTCTGCCTCACCCACAAATGCGCACATGGAAACGCCCCGCAATACCTTCGCGAGAAAATAAAACACTACACACCGAATCGCAGTCTTCGATCGGCTAATCAAAATCTTTTCCTCATTCCTAAATCCCGCTACAAATCAAATGGGGAATGGAGATTCGCTGTCCAAGGTCCACGGCTATGGAACGCTCTACCAACCGACATTCGCATGGAAGAAAACCATCAGGCCTTCAGGAAGAAACTCAAGACGCACCTCTTCTAGAAGCTCGACAACCAAATGCCAATACAGCGCCTTGAGGCGATTCAGTTCGCATTGTAGCGCTATACAAGTTATTCATTCATTCATTCATTCATGCCTGATATAATAGGACGCCCTAGCAGGGGGTCTAGTCCCTTATGGGTTTTGGGGAGATGGTGAAATGTGGGAACAATAGGATTTTCTGGTATTATTTTGGTAATTTCTTTTTGATTGAATATACCTATTTTTACTCCTCTAATGACAAGTTCTGCCAACACTGATCTAAACTGTTTGGTTGGATCCCCTCTAAGTTGGATATATGTATGGGTGTCAGATAGCCTTCGGATGGCTTCTCTTCTATATGATTCAACATCCATCACGACTATAAGCCCTCCCTTATTTGAGTTATGAATAACAATAATGTCATCATCCTCTAGATTTTTTAGGGATACTCTTTCATCCTTAGTCAAATTGTCACGCCATATAGTGTCCCCCTACCATAACCTGGGATGCCAGAGCCGTCAAATCCCGTTCTACCGCTCTCTAAAATTTATTCATCTCAGGAGTGCGGGAATTTACAGGATAGAAATCTGATTTACTTTTAGTTTTTTTTCGTTTTTTTTTCGTTTTAGAACTGATTTGAAAGCACTGGCACCACCCATCTGTGCAATAGGAGGATTCTTACTAGATAAATCCTCAAGATCCCTTATGGCACAATGTTCCCTAAAGGAGAGATCTCCGTCTTCCAATACATCACCTACCCACCTTCTATAATGAATACTGTACCGGGTGGAACACCCAACTTTGCGATATGGCTTGGCCCGAGTTGATATCCGCCATACACAGCCCTGTCTCCCCCTCATCCTCTCTGGGGAGAGGGTGTTCTCAAGGCCGCCCATGTGGTTGAATCCCATGGAGTCTGGGAACGACTCAACGGCCAGCTGGTGGAAAATTGCAAGTGAAGTCGCCGCCAGATCTTCTGTGCCCGTGGCCTCTGGAAGGTTGTTACGCCTGCTACGGTCCTCAATTTCCTTCACGCGGAGCTGCATGGGCATTGCCGTGGTTGCCTGTACGGTCTGCTGCATCTCCAGCACCATTGCTCTCCTCTCCAGTGCCGTCACAGATGTCTCCCCAGAGTCTAGCCCAGTCGACCTGGATTTAATGTCTTTTTTGACTCTGGTCAGCTCTGGTCGGCAGTGCCTGCAGGAGGGACCGTAGCTCAGCGTCTGCTCTCAGGGTCAGTGGCTGATGGAGGGAGCTCTGCAGGTCAGGGTGGAACACCGCTGGAGTGTCAGAAAAAGCTTCTGAGGTGCCGGACGCTGGGGGCGAGGCAGAAGGATCGAGGATCGTGGCTCTGTGAATGTACAATGTACAGTGGTGTAAAAAAGTGTTTGCCCCCTTCCTCATTTCCTTTTCTTTTGCATGTTTGTCACACTTAAGTGTTTCGGAACATCAAACCAATTTAAACAATAGTCAAGGACAACACAAGTAAACACAAAATGCAATTTGTAAATGAAGGTGTTTATTATTTAAGGTGAAAAAAAATCCAAACCATCATGGCCCTGTGTGAAAAAGTGATTGCCCCCTAAACCTAATAACTGGTTGGGCCACCCTTAGCAGCAACAACTGCAACCAAGCGTTTGCGATAACGTGCAATGAGGCTTTTACAGCGTCCTGGAGGAATTTTGGCCCACTCATCTTTGCAGAATTGTCCTAATTCAGTTACATTAGAGGGTTTGAGAGCATGAACGGCCTTTTTAAGGTCATACCACAACATCTCAATAGGATTCAGGTCTGGACTTTGGCTAGGCCACTCCAAAGTCTTCATTTTGTTTTTCTTCAGCCATTCGGTGGTGGACTTGCTGGTGTGTTTAGGATCATTGTCCTGCTGCAGAACCCAAGTTCGTTTCAGCTTGAGTACACGAACAGATGGTCGGACATTCTCCTTCAGGATCTCTTGGTAGACAGCAGAATTCATAGTTCCTTTTATCACGGCAAGTCTTCCAGGTCCTGAAGCAGCAAAACAGCCCCAGACCATCACACTACCACCACCATATTTTACTGTTGGTATAATGTTCTTTTTCTGAAATGCAGTGTTCCTTCTACGCCAGATATACTTGGACACACACCTTCCAAAGAGTTCCACTTTTGTCTCATCGGTCCACAAAAGTCTTGGGGATCATCAAGATGTGTTGTGGAGAAATTGAGACAAGCTTTGATGTTCTTTTTGCTCAGCAGTGGTTTTCTCCTTGGAACTCTGCCATGCAGGCCATTTTTGCCCAGTCTTTTCCTGATGGTGGAGGCATGAACGCTGACCTTAACTGAGGCAAGTGAGGCCTGCAGTTCCTTGGACGTTGTTGTGGGGTCTTTTGTGACCTCTTGGATGAGTCGTCGCTGCGCTCTTGGGGTAATTTTGGGCGGCCGGCCACTCCTGGGAAAGGTTCACCACTGTTCCATGTCTTCGCCATTTGTGGATAACGGCTCTCACTGTGGTTCGCTGGATTCCCAAAGCTTTGGAAATGGCTTTATAACCCTTTCCAGACTGATAGATCTCAATTACTTTCTTTCTCAATTGTTCCTGAATTTCTTTGGGTCTCGGCATGATGTGTAGCTTTTAAGGATCTTCTGGTGGACCTTACTGTGTCAAGCAGCTCCTATTTAAGTGATGCCTTGATTGTGAACAGGTGTGGCAATAATCAGGCCTGGGTGTGGCTAGAGAAATTGAACTCAGGTGTGGACAACCACAGTTATAGTATGTTTTAACAAGGGGGGCAATCACTTTTTCACACAGGGCCATGATGGTTTGGATTTTTTTTTTCACCTTTAATAATAAACACCTTCATTTACAAATTGCATTTTGTGTTTACTTGTGTTGTCCTTGACTATTGTTTAAATTGGTTTGATGTTCCGAAACACTTAAGTGTGACAAACATGCAAAGGAACAGGAAATGAGGAAGGGGGCAAACACTTTTTCACACCACTGTATATAATATACACACACACACACAACACCATGTCGATGGCCCTGGAATCTGGAAGTCACTGCAGTATACTTCCAGTGATCTCTCCTAGTGTCCGAGTCCTGTGTGGAGCAGCTGCCCTGTTCCCCCCTCTATCCACACACACTTTTTATTGCTTATAAGCGAGCCAAGGTTGGCAGATAAAATTAAAAATTAAGAATAGATTGTGCTTTAGCTTCTGGTGCTTCAGGAGCTGTAATTACCAATTTTTTTGAGAGATTTTGAAGAATCACTTAGCAAGTGTGGAAAAAACCTATTACCGGAGTGTTCTTTTTTTTTCACCTCTTGCTTCCAGGAAAGCAGACAATTCTGGGCTTGCAGCAAGGCCAGCCCATTCATTGCCTGGGGTTTGCTCAGTCAGAAGGTGTCATTTATGGTTTCAAACCTGAATGCAATATAATGCTGGATAGGAAGGCAGGCAAGTGCACTTTAACCACTTTCAGACCGGACCATTTTGCTGGCTTAAGACCAGACCACTTTTTGCGATTTGGCACTACGTCGCTTTAACTGACAATTGCGCGGTCGTGCGACGTGGCTCCCAAACAAAATTGACGTCCTTTTTTTCCCACAAATAATTTTGGTGGTAATTGATCACCCCTGATCACCTCATTTTTTGCGCTATAAACAAAAATAGAGCGACAATTTTGAAAAAAACACATTATTTTTTACTTTTTGCTAAAATAAATATCCCCAAAAAATATATAAAAAAACATTTTTTTTTCCTCAGTTTAGGCCGATACGTATTCTTCTACATATCTGTGGTAAAAAAAATCGCAATAAGCGATTATTGATTGGTTTGCGCAAAAGTTATAGCATTTACAAAATAGGGGATAGTTTTATGGCATTTTTATTAATTTTTTTTTTTTTACTAGTAATGGCAGCGATCATCATTTTTTATTGTGACTGCGACATTATGACGGACACATCAGCACATCAGACATTTTTGACACATTTTTGGGACCATTGTCATTTATACAGCAATCAGTGCTATACAAATGCACTGATTCCTGTGTAAATGGCACTGGCAGTGAAGGGGTTAAGCAGGGGGTGGCAGTGTAGGGGTTAAGTGTGTCCTAAGGGCGTGTTGCTAACTGTGGGGGGGGGTGGCTGTGTTTTACTGATCACTGATATCTGCTCCAATCACATGGAGCAGAGATCAGTGTCACTTGTTGCTAGGCAGAACGGGGAGATGCTGTTTACCTAGGCATCTCCCCGTTCTCCATCCCCGCGGCGATCTAGTCCACCATCGCGGCCATCGAGCGCGATGGCACTGCAGCAAATTCAAAGGAACATACCTGTACGCCCTTATGCCTGTCCGTGCCATTCTGCCGACGTACATCGTCGTGCGCCAGTCGGGAAGTGGTTAAAGCGGAGGTTATTTGCACCCACTTCCAGGCATAGACTGCCACGGGAGTCTATGCCTCTTCCCGTCCCGCCGCGCTGTCTACTGGGACACACACGGGTCCCAGAGACAGAACGGACCATCCGGATTGCGCTGCGCGACTCGCGCATGCGAGGACCGTGGGACGGTTCGGCCTCAGGTACCGACATCGCTGGACCCTGGGACAGGTTAGTGTCCTTATTTAAAAAAAAAAAAATTGCGGGACTCCCGCTTTAAGGAGCCATGGTGGTGCAAGTAGGATGACCCACTGCCAATAAAAAAATAAATAAACAAGCTAAGTTGTTAACCTCCCTGGCGGTATTCCCGAGTCTGGCTCTGGGTGGATTTTAGGAACCATTAGCGGTAACCCTGAGCCACACTCGGGATTGCATCGCAGGATCCAGGAAGAGGTTACTTACCTTGTCCCCAGTATCCTGCGATGTCCACCCGCTCTGTGTGCGAGCCGTCCACCACCGGATCTATTACAGTGATGAGCTCTGTTCCCTGCGAGCGTTGCAACGCATGGGGATGGAGAATGGTGCCAAATTAAAAAAGTAAAAAACACAATACATATACAGTACACTGAAATCTTACATATTACATTACTGTATCAATTTATTTCACATCCCTTTTGTCCCTAGTGGTTAGTCCAGTGCCCTGCATGCAGTTTTATATTATAAATACTGTTCTTTCTGCCTGGAAACTGGAGATTGTCCATAGCAACCAGAAAGTATCCCATTACGTCAAAAGTGGTTTTAGACCACTAGAAAACAGCGATAATAAATTCGAATCACTCGCAGAATTGAGCGAAAGTCTCTGAGCACCACCGAAGCACCAAGGTGTAAACAGGACTGTAAGCTAACCATTTTATTTAGTGACAGGAGCTCTGACTGGCTTTCAGAGAGCTTTAACAAAGCGTGTCTGAAGCCATGTTTTGAAGCAAGTGTAAACTAGCCCATACACTGTAAAGAAATGTTGGCCCTGAAACTTTGTAGACACTATTGGATGGGAGGTCAGTCTGCTGATGTTCAATGAACCCCAAGGAGCATCTGGAGGAACCCTGGCTGAGAATGGCTGCACAAAAGGAATAGTGAACATAGACCCATTTCACACTGAGGCAGCTTTCAGGCATTTTAGCGCTAAAAATGGCGCCAGTGTATATGTCCATGTATCACATGTCTACCATATACTTACCTATGTTTTGCTGTCTTATTCTTTTTAAAATAAAACGTTATTTGGAGAAAAAAAAAATGGCGCCAGAAAAGTTAATGAAAACTCCCTCCCTTCATTTGAATGTGTGCTTTCACACTGGGGCGGTGCGCTTGCAGGATGGTAGAAAAAGTCCTGCAAGCAGCATCTTTGGGGCGGGTTTGGAGTACTGTAAATAGTGCGCCAAAAATGCCCCTGCCCATTAAAATGAATGGGCAGCCTTAAAGCGATTTGAAAGCGCTGCAAAACTGGTCTTTTTTTTTTTTTTAAGGTCCCGTTGTCATGTGACCTAAAAAAAAAAAAACTAAAACCGTGGCAAAAGCGGGGCTAAAGCACCGCAAAAACGACTGGTGCTTTTGCGACTGTTTTATCAGCTCTTCAGTGTGAAAAGGGTCTTATAGAAATCACAGGTCATACAGCATTGCCTCCTCTAGGTGGAGCCATTTCCTTGGACATAAAAGACATCTTATTTTTAGACCTGCTAACATTTATTTAAAAAATAAAAATTGCTAGAACAGTTGTTTGTTCCCCACCAGGTCACATCATTCATCTTTCTGGAGTATGACAATTCTCTGATGCTTTAGATGTAAATTTCTGACTCCTGTCACAGTCCACAGCATTTCAAAACCTTCTGCACGAGTCTATAGAATGTAACAGTCCCAGCGATATTCCCATTTTCCTTCATTTCTTATCTGAAACCTGAAAGAGGTTAAAAATCCAACATTTGATATTGCATATACTTTGAGTTGTGCTGTCATACAAAACAATGCTTTTAGGTCCATTGTGGTCAGGGTTGCATTTTTTACTGACAAAACATGGACAATTTACTGGCGGAGCACATTTTTTACTGGCAACCTGAGAAATTACAGAACTCCTATTGAAAACTAACACAGTGAATATTTGAACAGTATAAACATGATATGGAAACACTGACAATACCTATAACAAAGTAATTTGCTTGATTTACACTTAAAAAGTCAACATAGCATGAAATTATAAGCCCCTGATATTTACTGTCAGTTGTAAAAAAATCACAGATTTTTACAAACTGTCAGTAAATTTACTGGCGGTTAGCAACCCTGATTGTGGTACGTGCATGCTTTAAATGCATGCACATTAAAATAAATTGTGTGAAGGCAGCCCAGTCAGTTGATTGGGCTGCCTTCACACAATTTATTTTAATGTGCATGCATTTAAAGCTGAACTCCTCCCCCCAAATCTTTCATTGCAATATATTCATCAATACCGTGTTTCCCCGATAGTAAGACACCCCCGATTGTAAGACGTATCGGGAGTTTCAGAGGGGTCAGCTAATGTAAGCCGTACCCCGAAAGTAAGACATATGTCTTACTATCGGGGAAACACGGGGGATTTGCCTCCAGAGACCAGAGCCGCCGCCAGAGCCGAATGAGATGCATGCAGAGTAGCGCAGGAAGCGTCTATCTGTCATACGTTTTCTCTCATGTCACTCAGCGCTGCTCGCTCCCCGGCGGCCCCTCCTCTCTTCTCGTCAATCCCCATTGGCTTGAGACATCATCTGGGATAGACGAGAAGAGAGGAGGGGCCGCCAGGGAGCGAGCAGCGTGACATGAGAGAAAACGTATGACAGACAGACGCTTCCTGCGCTACTCTGCATGCTCGCAAGTAAGATCCCCAGTGTAAGATGCCCTGTAATGTGCCCCATGCCCTGATGCCCTAATGTGCCCCATGCCCCATAATGTGCCCAGATGTGCTATGTGCCCCATAATGTGCCCAGATGTGCTATGTGCCCCATAATGTGCCCAGATGTGCTATGTGCCCCATAATGTGCCCAGATGTGCTATGTGCCCCATAATGTGCCCAGATGTGCTATGTGCCCCATAATGTGCCCTGATGTGCTATGTGCCCCATAATGTGCTATGTGCCCTATAATTTTCCCTGATGTGCCCCATAATATGCCCAGATGTGCCCCGAGCCGACAATTTTTTCCCAATATAAGACATACCCCGAAAGTAAGACATAGTGGGGCTTTTAGGGATAAAAAGAAAGTAAGACACTGTCTTACTTTCGGGGAAACACGGTAGCTAAAAAAAATCTCAAAATCTTCTTTGTGTGCACAAAATGCCTTTGCAAATCCAGATATTACCTATGTAGGTGTGACATCATCACTGTGCTGTACATTGTGGGTGCAGAGACCTGTGAGAGGGAGCTTGCAGGCCCCACCCACTGCACAAAACTTCAGGAGGGGTGGAGACAAGACCAGACACCCTGTACAAGCAGGAAGACCAGCAGTGACCTGTCTGTATTATAGGAAGCTCCTGCACAGAAGTAAAGGCTCACACTTGATTACTGCACATATCTGGATGAAATACACAAAGCACACCAAGATTTAACCACTTCACGCCGACCGTACGCAAATATATGCAGCCTTGGCTTGAAGGGGTTGTACCGGGGTGATGCCTGCAGCCAGGGCCGGATTAAGAGCATCATGGGCCTGGTGCTGAAGATTTTGGAGGGCCGTTTTTATGGTTAATAAATAAAATTAAACGCAAACTATTTTTTAATAAAACAAATTGAGCGGTTTGTTTAAAATACTAATTCACATTGTATGCCCAAGAGAACCGTGTGAATTTTTTTTTATACTATTTTACCTTTTGTAATTTCTTTTTAAATATTTGTTTTATTTTTTTAAAATGTTTTTTTTTAATTTTATTCTTTTACTTTGTTTTTACAATTTCAGTTTTTATTATGGGGGGTGAGGGCAGTGAATGGAGTCAGTAGAGCAGTTTTATTATTTTTACTATTATTTTAATATTTTTTATTATTATTTTTTTACAAATTCATTTTTTATTTTTTTATTTCAAAATGTTTTGTTGATGGTGTTTGTAGGGCAATGGCAGTGCCGGAATGGTCAGTCCAACCCTGCTGGGCCTATATTAGGGTAGGGGTCTGGAGCTGCAGCTACAATAGCCATAACATCAGGCATGTCCAAAGTCCGGTTCCGGTTTTGAACGCCCCGCCTGGTTATTTGGACATATATATCTTTTGTGGCCCCCAGCGATCTCCCAGCGACAAAAGATATATATGCTGGCTGCCTTTGAGGGGACAGGGAGGAGGCGGGACAAGTGCCGTACACAGGAGAATTTCTTGTTTAAACGGCAGCCTCTGTAATAGTCTGTATCCTGCGCTGCCATTGGACGACTGTTCTATCCATCAAAAGAGGCGGGACTTTGTATTAAAAAGTCTGCAGAGAAAAGAGGAATTTTTCCTGTATGTAATCTTTTAGCGCTAGTTCCGCCCCCCTTCCTGTCCCCTCCAAGGCTGCAGATGGATGAGCTTTAATTAGGCTGCACTGATGACAATTGTGGGTGCTGCATTCCTGGCAATGGTGGGTGCTGCATTTCTGGCAATGGTGGGTGCTGCATTCATGACAATGGTGGGTGCTGCATTCCTGGCAATGGTGGGTGCTGCATTCCTGGCAATGGTGGGTGCTGCATTCATGGCAATGGTGAGTGTTGCATTCCTGGCAATAGTGGGCACTGCATTCATGGCAATGGTTGGTACTTCATTCATGGCAATGGTGGGTGCTGCATTCATGGCAATGGTGGGTGCTGCATTCATGGCAATGGTGGGTGCTGCATTCATGGCAATGGTGGGTGTTGCATTCCTGGCAATGGTTGCTGCTGCATTCCTGGCAATGGTGGCTGCTGCACTGATGGAAATGGGGGTGCTGTACTGATGGCGATGGGGGTGCTGCATTCATGGCAATGGTGGGACTGCATTCATGGCAATGGTGTGTGTTGCATTCATGGCAATGGTGGGTGCTGCACTGATGGCAATAGTGGTGCTGCACTGATGGCAATGGGGGTGCTGCACTGATGGCAATGGGTCTGCTGCATTCATGGCAATGGTGGGACTGCATTCATGGCAATGGTGGGTGCTGCATTCCTGGCAATGGTGGGTGCTGCATTCAGCTCAAGCATGCACGTGCGGACCCAGAAGACTATGCTGCCATTTGCTGCAGCACACCGATGAACAGGTCCTGGCCAATGATTAATGGGTGGCACCCGCTGATCGGCTCAGACAGAGAATGACAGAAGAGAGCCCTGTGTTCGTAGGGCAGAAATGCACCGTTTTTTTTCTTCCCTTGCAGGGATTAAAAACCGGCACATTGCTTAGTAAAACACTACACAGTAAACATTGTTAGGCACACATTTAACCCCTTGATCGCCCTAGATGTTAAGCCCTTCCCAGACAGTGTCAGTACAGTGACAGTGTATAGTATTATCACTGTATTAGTGTCACTGGAGATGTCAGTTAGCCAGTCCCCCCCCCCAGCGTCAGATTGCCTGCCGCACAATCGCAGTCCAAATATAAGTCGCTGATCGCCACCATTACTAGTATAAAAATAAATAAATACAAATTCCAGTATCTATACCATACTTTGTAGGCTCTATAACTTTCACGCAGACCAATCAATATACACTTATTGGGATTTCTTTTTACCAAAGACGTACATTTTGGCCCAAATTTATGAAGAAATTAGATTACATTTTTTTATTAGATATGTTTTATAGCAAAAAGTCGAAAATATTGTTTGTTTCAAAATTTTAGGTCTTTTTTTCATTTATATAGCAAAAAATGAAAAAACCCAGTGGTGATCAAATACCACCAAAGGAAAGTTCTATTTGTGTGAATTTTTTTTTATTTACGTATGGTATTGCATGACTGCGCAATTGCCAGCGCAGTACCGAACTGTAAAAAATGGCCTGGTCATGAAGGGGGGTAAAATCTTGATTAAAGAGATTTCTTTTAATTTCCTTTGCATCTCTGGCACAAGAAGAGAAGGAAAATCTTCCCACTAGGACAGAGCAAAACAAAAGCCTGCCAGGTGTGTTAAAGAATTCCAGGCATGGTTATATTATACATAGTTACATTAGCCCAACTTGGGCCAATGTAACTTTGTATATACCTTACCTGGCCATTGTCACTGCAAGCTGGAAATCACTTTATTATTATTATTATTATTTTTTTTTAATGGTTGAACTGGATGGACTTGTGTCTTTTTTCAGCCTAGCTAACTATGTAACTATGTAACTGAAGTAGACACTGCTCTACTCCAATGATCTCCACTTGCTTTAGGTCCTGTGCTGAGCAGCTAGCCTGATGCATTCTTCCAACTGTCCCTGATTGCGAGGGACTGTCTCTGATTTGGAGCAATGTCCCTCTGTCCCCCATTCCCCCTCAATTGTCCCCAGGGCAGCCATCAGAAATTTTGGGGCCCCTTACACAGCTTTAGGCCTGGGCCCCCCGGGCCCGACCCCCAACATTCCGTGTGTTGTGGAGACTGGAGGGATGCATGGTGCTCGGCATGGGTGGGGATGCGTGCGTTGTGGAGTCTGGAGGGATGGATGGTGCTCGGCGTTGGTGGGAATGCGTGCTTTGTGGAGACTAGGGGGATGGATGGTGCTCGGCGTTGGTTGGAATGCGTGTGTTGTGGAGACTGGAGGGATGGATGGTGCTCGGCCTGGGTGGGGATGCATGCTTTGTGGAGACTAGGGGGATGGATGGTGCTCGGCATGGGTGGGGATGTGTGCTTTGTGGAGTCTGGAGGGATGCATGGTGCTCGGCATGGGTGGGGATGCGTGCATTGTGGAGACTGGAGGGATGGATGGTGCTCTGCGTGGGTGGGGATGCATGCGTTGTGGAGACTGGAGGGATAGATGGTGCCTGGCGTGGGTGGGGATGCGTGCGTTGTGGAGACTGAAGGGATGGATGGTGCTCAGCGTGGGTGGGGATGCGTGCGTTGTGGAGTCTGGAGGGATGGATGGTGCTCGGCGTTGGTGGGGATGCGTGCGTTGTGGAGTCTGGAGGGATGGATGGTGCTCGGCGTTGGTGAGGATGCGTGCGTTGTGGAGTCTGGAGGGATGGATGGTGCTCGGCATGGGTGGGGATGCGTGCGTTGTGGAGTCTGGAGGAATGGATGGTGCTCAGCGTTGGTAGGGGTGCGTGCATTGTGGAGACTGGAGGGATGGATGGTGCCTGGCGTGGGTGGGGATGCGTGCGTTGTGGAGTCTCGAGGGATGGATGGTGCTCGGCGTGGGTGGGGATGCGTGCGTTGTGGAGTCTGGAGGGATGGATGGTGCTCGGCGTGGGTGGGGATGCGTGCGTTGTGGAGTCTGGAGAGATGGATGGTGCTCAGCGTGGGTGGGGATGCATGCGTTGTGGAGACTGGAGGGATGGATGGTGCTCTGCGTGGGTGGGGATGCATGCGTTGTGGAGACTGGAGGGATGGATGGTGCTCGGCGTGGGTGGGGATGCATGCGTTGTGGAGACTGGAGGGATGGATGGTGCTCGGCGTGGGTGGGGATGCGTGCGTTGTGGAGTCTGGAGGGATGGATGGTGCTCGGCGTGGGTGGGGATGCGTGCGTTGTGGAGTCTAGAGGGATGGATGGTGCCTGGCGTGGGTGGGGATGCGTGCGCTGTGGAGTCTGGAGGGATGGATGGTGCTCGGCGTGGGTGGGGATGCGTGCGTTGTGGAGTCTGGAGAGATGGATGGTGCTCAGCGTGGGTGGGGATGCATGCGTTGTGGAGACTGGAGGGATGGATGGTGCTCAGCGTGGGTGGGGATGCATGCGTTGTGGAGACTGGAGGGATGGATGGTGCTCGGCGTGGGTGGGGATGCATGCGTTGTGGAGACTGGAGGGATGGATGGTGCTCGGCGTGGGTGGGGATGCGTGCGTTGTGGAGTCTGGAGGGATGGATGGTGCTCGGCGTTGGTGGCTTTTTCTGGCAGGCTCAGCAGATATTAGTTCAGTGGGAGCTGCAGATTTTCTAATAAAATTTAATTTTTTAAATTGACAATTCAGTGATTGGGTTAACAATTTGCAAATTATGAGGATACATACATACCTTGACTCTCTGACTCTCCTCATTATAGCCATCGTCCCCCTTCCTCTGGTTCGGTAAGGATATGGGTTGTCGATAGTGCAGCTGGCAACATAATATAAAAGTGTCCTGACTTTTATTCATAACCGTGCCGAGTGCCTGTCAGAAGCTGAGATTTTATTGAGCTGGTACTGAAAAAATTACAGTGTGCAGGTATTTCATTTTGGACTTTTCATATCCCATGTGACAACAGAGTCCATTGAGAAAGTATTTATGGATCACAGAGCCGTAGGCTATCACCTGGAAAAGAAAGTATTACAATAAAAAGGAGATTTGCCACACAGGCCCAGCTGTGCCATGACTTACATTCATTTGATTCATGCTAAATGACAATATATATTTTTCCATTATTAGACTGTAAGAATGATTAGGGCAACTATATGCTATTACATTATGTATGCTAATATATGATGATTAGCCACTTGACATTTTCCTTTGCAATATACTGTATATGTTTTTAAAGTTTAGCCAGATAGTATAGTAACAACTGCCTGCATCATAAGAAACAACTAGAAATCTTTTAATAGTTCTTGATAAATGTTTGTCTTAATTTGATTTTGAAAGTTATCAACCTTTTTAATTCCCCCTTAACCTGGTGATCCTGTTATGAAGGTCCTAGTTTAGGCACTTCCTGTTACATACAATATCTCACAAAAGTGAGTACACCCCTCACATTTTTGTAAATATTTTATTATATCTTTTCATGTGACAACACTGAAGAAATGACACGTTGCTACAATGTAAAGTAGTGAGTGTACAGCTTGTATAACAGTGTAAATTTGCTGTCCCCTCAAAATAACTCAACACACAGCCATTAATGTCTAAACCACTGGCAACAAAAGTGAGTACACCCCTAAGTGAAAATGTCCAAATTGGGCCCAAAGTGTCAATATTTTGTGTGGCCGCCAACATTTTCCAGCACTGCCTTAACCCTATTGGGTATGGAGTTACCCAGAGCTTCACAGGTTGCCACTGGAGTCCTCTTTCACTCCTCCATGATGACATCACAGAGCTGGTGGATGTTAGAGACCTTGCGCTCCTCCACCCAGAGGCGGCTCTCTAATTAGGCGGTCGCCGCTGCGGTGCTGCAATCCGACCAGCAGCTGGTTAATGCTGCCTGTGAGCTCCATGACCAGGCAGTGGAGAGATAGAATGGAGCCATGACTGTGTCTTGGGGAGGAGGTGGGGCCAGCGCTGTGTTTTCCGGGGGAGGAGAAGGGGAGGAGACTCATTCCAGCAGCCAGATTCTTGCTACTCCGGAGATGCACATCGCACCCCCCCCCCCCCCCCACCGTCACCCCCCACTGGAGTGGTGCGCTGAGCGACCCCTGCACAGCACGAGGAGGCATCTGGCGTCTGTTACACCTACTCCCCATTCACACCTGAGACCTTGTAACACTAAAGAGTCACATGACACCAGGGAGGGAAAATGGCTAATTGGGCCCAATTCACTTAGGGGTGTACTCACTTTTGTTGCCAGCGGTTTAGACATTAATTGCTGTGTGTTCAGTTATTTTGAGGGGACAGCAAATTTACACTGTTAACCAATTCAGCCCCGGAAGTATTTACCCACTTCCTGACCAGGCCATTTTTTGCGATACGGCACTGCGTCGCTTTAACTGACAATTGTGTGGTCGTGCGACGTTGTACCCAAACAAAATTGATGTCCTTTTTTTACCTACAAATAGAGCTTTCTTTTGGTGGTATTCGATCACCTCTGTGGTTTTTATTGTTTGCGTTATAAACAAAAAAAGAGCAACAATTTTGAAAAAAAAAACTATATTTTTTACTTTTTGCTATAATAAATATCCAAAAAAGAAAGTAAAAAAAAAAAAACAAATTTCTTTATCAGTTTAGGCCAATATGTATTCATCTACATATTTGTGATAAAAAAAAAAAAAACGCAATTAGCGTGTATTGATTGGTTTGCGCAAAAGCAATAGAGTCTACAAAATAGGGAATATATTTAATGCATTTTTATTATAATTTTTATTTTTACTATTAATGGCGGTGATCAGCGATTTTTAGCAGGACTGCGACATTGCGTCAGACACTTTTATCACTTTTTTGGGACCAGTGACATTTATACAGTCATAATAGCTAAAAATAGCCACTAATTACTCTATAAATATCACTGGCAGGGAAGCGGTCAAGTGTTCCCTAGGGAGGTGATTCTAACTGTTGGGGGAGAGGACTGACTGCGAGTAGAGAGAGATCGCTAATCCTGATCACTAGGAACAGTAGATCTCTTCCCCACTTTCCTGACAAAATGGGGATCTGTTTGTTTACATTGACAGATCCCCATTCTGGCTCTCTGAGTAGCGATCACAGGTCACCAGGGAATGGCCACTGGCCACGCGCATCGCCCCCCCTATAGCTCTTAAAGCGGCCGACATACACAAATGCACTTCGCGCAGCTGTGCCAACCTGCCGCAGTATAATGACGGAGGCTGGTGGGCAAGCAGTTAATATTGTTATTTGTTTTATCATATTTGTTAGGCTAGAACGATTTGTTTTCAGAATTCGTATTGTATATTCGCATTAGTTTCCTATATTTATTGTTCCGAATCGATTTGTATTTTATGGAAGTTATTTTGAAAGATTGGCTATATTTGTTTTCACATGTCAATTCGTTATTTCCGGAGATTACTTACGTGTCATTCCTGCTAGTCCAACCCACAAAGATAAATGGAATGAGCTGACTGGATGATATCGACTGGAAGTAACGAATGGAATGAATTTTGGATTCATTGATTATGTTACGATTCAGAGATTACGATGGATCCACCTCCATCCAACTCAAACACAATAAGTAGGAATCCTCATCTTATTTCACTTTTATACCTTACTGTATTTATTGCAATATGTTTCCATTTCATATGTAGTGCAATTTTTTATAATAATGGAAAAAGTTATTGCAACATAAAAACGAATTGTATCTGAATAACTTTGGATCGTTCATTATGTTGTTACGTTATTTCGGATGCTTCAAACATTAACAATTTTTAGCTGCCCTGTGTCTATAGTACTGCACTTTTTTATTCTGTAACCGATATGTAAGTATATCAGGGTGAATATTTATTTTCCGCTCGCCCTTACTCTTTTTCCACTACTTCGGCAAACATTGGACCATATTGGTATTCGTTGTCTTTTTCAGATATGTTCTGCTTCCGCTCCTGAGAAAGTGGATTTTATCCATGAAATGCATCAAACCTATTGGATGCAGCCATGCTTTTAATAGTCTATTTTGTTTCTATTGACCATACGATACTCAATACTACTGAAGTACATCACCGGTTACATCAATGTGCTCAGTGTCATCTTTGAATTGCTTTTATGTCATTTTTGTATGTATATATATGGACTAATAAACACCCATGTATGCACAAATTGCAATGTGTTATGCCTTATGTCTACGTTAATAATCCCCTCATTCAAACATTAACAAAATGCCAAAACTATCGCATCATGTCATCCGAATTAAAAGGGGGAAATACTGTGCAAATAGTGAGAATTAAAACTACAATACTAAGCAAATAGTGAGAACGCAGTAGTGAATGTATAGGATAAATACATATCATGAACAATGGAGATAAAACGCTGCACTAAGTACAATATAAGCTTGCTGACCAGCCGCTGCAGTTATTCTGCGGCAAGTTGGCTCAGCTGCGCGAATTGCCGCACCAGTACGGCAGTCCCTTTAATGGCTATAGCAGGCGTGCGGGCGTTGCACCGCCGGAGCCGATGCACACGGCCGGCAGATGTCTGCCGCGATCGATCCACAGAGAGCCAGAGCGGGGATCTGTCAATGTAAACAAACAGATCCCCATTCTGACAGGGGAGTACTGAGTGATCATCTGTTCCTAGTGATCAGGAACAGTGATCTCTCTCTACTCCCAGTCAGTCCGCTCCCCCCCCAGTTAGAAACACCTCCCTAGGGAACACTTCGCCCCCTAGTGTTAACCCCTTTCCTGCCAATTTCATTTATACAGTAATCAGTGGCTATTTTTAGCTCTGATCACTGTAATAATGTCACTGGTCCCAAAAAAAGGGTCAAAAGTGTCCAATCTGTCTGCTGCAATGTCAGTCCTGCTAAAAATCACTGATCGCAGCCATTACTATTAAAAATAATAATAATAATAAAAATGCCATAAATATATCCCCTATTTTGTAGACGCTATAACCTAGATTTTAAGCTCTTCTGAGAAGGGCCCTCTTAATCCTCTTGTATTTTATTGTATTACAACTGTATTGTCTCCTTTTTTATATTGTAAAGCGCTGCGTAACCTGTTGGCGCTATATAAATCCTGTTTAATAATAGACTTGCGGGGCTCGTGCTGTAGACTTGCAGAGATCTTGCTATTGACTTGCAGAGCTCTTTCTGTAGACTTACCACTGCAACTTTGCTCTTGCTAGAGTCTTGCCATGCAAGTTTGCTACAAATTGGAAAAGTGTCAACTAGAATTGTGCTTCAAGTGCTCTGCAAGTGTACAACTTGCCCGGGAAGATGTGCAGCAAGTTCACAAGACTTACAATTCAAAACTGCCACAAATGTGTGGCAAGTTATCCTTGCTATTTGGATAATGATTAGTACAAAAAAAATTGTTAAAGATAACATAATCAAATAACATAAAAGTGAAGGTTGCAAGTTTCCCAAAATATTATTACAAAAGAGGAAAAAAAAAAGTTCATCACCAATATGAATTTATCAACAGGTGATCATCTGTGAACTTCCAATCAGTGCATCGAATGTAGGGACAACAACACTCTTGGCATTACGTCAAAGAGCCAACTATGAATCCCACAATGCAATGCGGGAACGAGCATACGTGGCAATGTTACAACTTCCAGTTACGCCCTATGTACTTTTCATCAAAATTCATCATCGTCATCAGGAGCTCAGAAGAACTTCACACATGTCTAGTTCTGGTATTTCAGCAAAATCTCGGCATCCTGCAGATCCAGGCTAAGTTCCCAAGCCGAATGTCTTGAGTCCCTGATGCCACGATAGCTTTACATTACAGCAGCATTAAATGTCAGAGCCAAGGGAAGCTTTCTCTAGGCGACTTCTCAACTCTGAAGTGTCTCCTGACATGACATAAGGGAAATCCTGGAAGGAAGGACATCTAGTATCTTCCTAAAGTGTCCCTCATTCTCAAGTTCTAAAGTTGGGAGGTATGCTGTTATGAGGTGACAACTGTGTCCCAAGTGTGCTCCTTTGTTGTCCTCCGTCTCATGCGTCCTTGGTGGAGACTACAAGCAACTATGCAGAAACACTTTTCATAGCCGTGGGTCCCTGCTTTCGCCATTAGGAAGCCGATGATGCTGGAACATGTGCATGTAGACAAAAGGAGCCAAAAAGGCTGGGGGAGATCAGCAGCACTGACATGGAAAAAGGCAAAAACAAGTATTTCATGAAAAAGCTAAAATAACAATTTATGATACAGTGCCAAAGTGGCATCCATAGATCTACAGTCAGGTCCATAAATATTGGGACATCGACACAATTCTAATCTTTTTGGCTCTATACACCACCACAATGGACTTGAAATGAAACGACGCACATGCCCCACAGAATTGTCTGAATTCCACTCTTCGATCTCTCATAGCCAAGCTTTGTTTTATTATATATGTGCTGAGGGGCTGCCATTGCTGAACTATTATTGAACACGCTAGTTCCCTGGCTGTTCTGCTGATCCTCTTATCTAACTACAAGCACTATTGAAGCCACTGAACTGCCATGACAGCAAATACACTACCATTTTCAGTATAGGGCAGCAATGGCCTATTTTATTTTAATATCCAAGAATTCCTCTTAAACCCTAAAACCCAGATCTGGGAAATTATTATTTTGTATTTTTTTAGCTGAAATGGTCCCCAGACAGTGTACAAAATACTAAAGCAGCTCAGGTTGCAATACTCACCATTATTTCGGAGCTGCAGTTCGTGTATTCTGTCACAAGATGTCTTCAGTCTTTGGGGATACAAAATAATAATTGCCCAGATCTGGGTTTTAAGGTTTAAGAGGAGTTCTTGGATATTAAAATAATATATGCCATTGCTGCCCTATACTGAAAATGGTAGTCTATTTGCTGTCATGGCAGTTCAATGGCTTCGATAGTCCTTGTAGTTAGATAAGAGGATCAGCAGAACAGCCAGGGAACTAGCGTGTTCAATAATAGTTCAGCAATGGCAGCCCCTCAGCACATATATAATAAAACAAAAGCTTGGCTATGAGAGATCGAAGAGTGGAATTCAGACAATTCTGTGGGGGCATGCGTGTCGGGACCCTTTCGGGGTAAGACCGCGCTATATTAAGATTCCTCTAAACTCAACTCATGTCGCACTAATCATTCTTTGCACTGTAGACATCAATCAAGGTAATCCGGCTACTGAAATAAAAAAAAAAAGTTATTCTGATGATAATAAAATGATTATACTGATTACATTTCTGTCACTACATGCTGTTGGAGGGGTTTGGAATTATTTGCTAATTGCTAAGTGCCCTCATGTTTTGTGGATTTGTCACATAATAGATTGAAGCTTAGGAAGGCCTCCACCTTTCTAGTACTAGCAGGCACTGATACGATCTAAAAATCCTGGAAGTGGAGCACACATTGAGCAGTGCAATGCCTGAACAGATATTGTTTGGTATAGAAGCTGCTGTGTAGGACTGTATAGGAAGTGCAGAAAAGGGACTTTAGCGCCTATTCCTCTGCCCCAAGGTTATCAGACTTACAAAATGAAATCTGAGGATACCTTACTGACCATGACCATTTTTAGACACACTCAAAAGAAAATCACACTCTCAACTGTAACATGCATCAATGCCCCTGATGGCGCCACTTATGACAAAACACATTGGTCGGAGCTAGGAAGCATGCATGCCATCTTGTATGCTGACCAGCTTACTGGATTGTGCAGAATGGGATCCTGGTATTTATATTATTGAACAGCGCTATGACACTTGTAAAAAGGGAGCTTTTAATTTGTGTTGTGATTAGATCCTTTACAGTAGGCTGATAACACACATACACACAGATTGTATAAATATATATATTATTATTATACAGGATTTATATAGCGCCAACAATTTTACGCAGCGCTTTACAATATAAAAAGGGAGACAATACAGTTATAATACAATAAAATACAAGAGGGTTAAGAGGGCCCTGCTCAGAAGAGCTTACAATCTAATAGGGTGGGGCATGTGGTACAAAAGGTTGTAAATGTGGGGAATGAGCTGATGGAAGTGGTAAAAGATTAGATGGAGACGTGATAGGTGATATGCAATTCAGTTTTGGGCACCAGTTCTCAAAAAGGATATCGGGGAACTGGAGAAAGTGCAGAGAAGGGCAACCGAACTGATAAGAGGCCTGGAGGAGCTCAGCTATGAGAAAAGATTAGAGGAACTGAATTTATTCACTTTTGAGAAGAGGAGATTAAGGGGGATATGATCAACATCTTTAAAATATATAAGGGGTCCATATAGTGAACTTGGTGTTGAGTTATTCACTTTACGGTCAACACAGAGGACAAGGGGGCACTCTTTATGTCTGGAGGAAAAGAGATTTCATCTCAAAATACGGAAAGGTTTCTTCACAGTAAGAGCTGTGCAAATGTGGAATAGACTCCCCCCAGAGGTGGTTCTGGCTAACTCAGTAGATTGCTTTAAGAAAGGCCTGGATACTTTCCTAAATGTACATAATATAACTGGGTACTAACATTTATAGGTAAAGTTGATCCGGGGAAAATCCGATTGCCTCTAGGGGGATCAGGAAGGGATTTTTTTCTCCTGCTGTAGCAGATTGGAGCATGCTCTGCTGGGGGTTTTTTTTTTTGCCTTCCTCTGGATCAACTGTGGGTGTAGAATTGGGTATATTAGATTGTACGATATTTTAAATTTTTATTTATTATTTCTCTTTAGTCTTTTTTTTGGCCTAGCTAACTATGTATCTATGTAACTCTGTAACTATAGGCTTCCCTGAAGAGATGAGTTTTCAGGGATCGCCTGAGGGTAGCTAGAGTAGGGGATAGCCGGACAGGTTGAGGTAGCGAGTTCCAGAGGATGGCTGAGGCTCTGGAGAAATCCTGGAGACGGGCATGGAAGGAGGAGACGAGAGAGCTTGACAGTAGTAGGTCTTGAGAAGATCGGAGAGGATGATTTGGGTGATATTTGTAGACAAGATTGGTGATGTAGCTCGGGGCAGAGTTGTGGATGGCTTTGTAAGTTGTGGTTAGTATTTTGAATTGAATTTGCTGGGTGATTGGGAGCCAGTGTAGGGATTGGTGGAGAGGGTTGGCAGACACTGAGCAGTTGGTAAGGTGGATAAGTCTGGCAGCAGAATTCATGATAGACTGAAGAGGGGATAGCCTATGGAGAGGCACGCCAATGAGAAGGGAGTTGCAATAGTCAAGGCGAGAGATAACAAGGGAGTGAATGAGGAGCTTGGTGGTTTCATTTGTTAAAAAGGGGCGAATTTTAGAGATGTTACGGAGGTGAATTCTACAAACTTTTGACAACGATTGGACTTGAGTCTGAAATGACAAGTCCGAGTCTAGGATTACACCGAGTACCCTGGCGTGAGGGGAGGGACTGATGGTTGCATTGTTGATTTTGATGGAAAAGTCATGGAGAGCCATGGGTGGGGGGGAATATTAGTAACTCAGTATATATAGACTGGAGTTTCTCTTTAAAGTTCAACAAAATATTATACTAACCCCAATGCCGTAGGGTCATACAGTTTAGAAATCCACTGCATGTAAAAATGTGTTAACCAACCAAACAATTATTTTTTGAAATGCCTCCATACAGAAGGGGCTTTCTAAAACATAGAAGCACATAATAAGCAGTACAAAAAATGACATTTAGATCCTCTATTTCCCAGCAAACTTGGCTTCTGTTCCCTATAATGATAGGCAGGACACTGACATGAAGGAAGAAGTGTAATATAACACGACCATAATCTTCAGTTTCAGAATTGCACATTGTGTATTTTGGCTTAAAATATGAGACTTGAGGCAAAATAAACAGCTTTATTACTATCTACGTTCATTTTTCTCTTCCCTCAGTTATAAATCCTACAGCTTTTTCATTAAATATATCTTTTCAATTTCTGTTTTCTTTCTACAAGCTACTTTTACAGAAACCATTTTTTTTGTATGCTGCGTGTGCATAAAATGACAAAAACTTGGAGCTTCGGTGGCCGTATCGGGCCCTGATAAAATGGATCTGTGTTCTGGCTATGACAGATATTCTCTAGCAAATCTCATTTATTTATCATGTTACCTGAGTCCCATGAATACGTTCTTTGGAAGGCAGCCTGCTGGGCGCTCTACAAAACAGCATAAATAAAGTTTTCAACAAAACAAAGTGGAAACGCAGAAAAAGGCTGTAAAAAGATTCCATGAAATGTAAGGTTTTTAATGCACAAAATCAAATTCAAAGCTTTCGACTTTCTGTGTCCTGAAAAAAAATCTAAGAAAAAAAAATTTATTTATCAAACTTTCCATTTTGTGAGTATGAATTCTATTAGATGATTTGACTTTTTTTTTAAACATCAACGTTTTGGAGTAATTACAAAAGTAGTCTTTGAAAGATGTATTCCATAGACATTTTTTACATAGTCACGTTGGTTACAAATGTAATTATGTATAATAACTAATTAGCTTTTCTTGCAGTGTTTTTTATAACCAGTGTGTTGACCCCCCTCCTTTAACTGACCCTTTGCCAGGCTCTTTCGCCCCTTCCTGCCCAGGACAATTTTCAGCTTTCAGTGCTGGCACACTTTTAATGACAATTGCGCGGTCATGTAACGCTGCTCCACAAATGGAGCTTTCTTTTGGTGGTATTTGATCACCTCTCCGGTTTTTATTTTTTGATAAACAAACTAAAAAAGACCAACATTTTTGAAAGTTTTTGTCATTTTTAGTTTTTGTCATAACATTTTGTTTTCCCCTTCACTGACGGGCACTAATGAGGTGGCACTGATGGGCACTGATGAGTTGGCACTGATGAGGTGGCACTGATATGCAGCATTGATGGGCACTGATAGGCGGCACTGATATGCAGCACTGATGGGACTGATAGGCAGCACTGATATGCAGCACTGATGAGCACTGATGGGTGACACTGATGGGCACTGATAGGTGGACACTGATGGGCACTGACAGGTGGCACTGATGGGCACTGACAGGCGACACTGATGGGCACTGACAGGCAGCTGTGATGGGCACTGACAGGCGGCACTGATTGGCACTGATAAATTACACTGATGGGCAGCACTGATGATGAGGTAATGATGTGTTACTGTCTGGTGTTACTGCTGGGCACTGATTGGCACTGTGGTGGGGACTGATTGGCCCTGTGGTGGGCTCTGATTGGCACTGTGGTGGGCACTGATTGTCACAGTTGTGGGCACTTGAAAGCTTTTCTATTGGGGGAATGCTGGGCACTGATTTGTAGCTTATTTGCACATCTGAGGGGGCTGTGCTGCTAATCAAAGTGCTGATTATCAGCACAGACAACCCCTCTGACAGGGAGAGCCGCCGATCTGTCTCCCTGTCAGCACGAACCAAAGAATGCCATTAGCCGGCACTTCCTGGTTCACGCTGTCATCAGCTGTGATTGGTCACAGCTGATCACGTGGTAAGAAGCTTCTGACAGAGGCTTCTTATCATGATCGGAGATGCGGGGTGTCAGACTGACACGCCGCATTCGCGATCGCCACGCATGCACACCGGCATGTTATCCTGCTGGATGTCATATGACGCCCAGTCAGGATAACAGAACCACTTCCCGCCGTCATTCTGCATACGGCGGGTGGGAAGTGGTAAAAAATAGCATCCGCCTTCACTTAACCAAATTATCTTGCTGATCAGGATCGACATCTTAAAGTGAACTGTTCCATCAACATAACATCTTAAAGCATGGGTGCTCAACCTGTGGCCCTCCTGCTGTTGTGGAACTACAAGTCCCAAAACAGGCCACAAGTTGACACCCATGTCTTAAAGTGAACTGCCCCATTATTATGCCATCATAAAGTGAGCTGCCCCATTAATATGCCATCTTAAAGTGAACTGCCACATCAACATCCCTTCTCAAAGTGAACTTTGTCATTGACTCTGTGTCTTAAAGCAACAGCACCCATTTTTTGCACACCAACGAAAAAGGCTGCCCAACTAAGCCGGCAGAAGCTTTATCTAAGGGCTGTTAAGACCCAAGGGTCTGTTTGGTAGCAGTACTGGTGTGCAGTTGATGCATTTCACCACATCCTTGTGAGCAAGCCAGGGTTGGTGAAATGCGTCAAAGAAGCTGGTTTTAAGTTGAAGACTACACTGATTATTACAAATACTGTAAGAAGAGCTAATTGGAGTGACAATTAATTATTTTCCATGAAGAGTGGAGGACTGTGAAAGGCAACACCTGGGTTGTCCATGTGCAGGTTGGGTCACTGTGGAGTGGAGCTATGGATCTGTGTGTGTATGTATTCCCATACCTGGACAATGCCCCTGGAAGCTGGAAATCACTGAAGTACACACTGCTACTCCAATGATCTACACTAGCTTCCGGGTCCCATGTTGAGTGGCTGACCTGATGCATTGAGAATACAAAAAGGCTTGCCATGCAGCATGGGCACAATTCAGAGAATGATGTACATTTTCTGAATGAATGCAAAGCGTTCTCTGATTGGAGAGGTGAAGAGAGTGACATCACTGCCCCACCTCCTCACCAGTGTTGCCAACCTAACAGATTTAAATTTACTGACACGGCACCCAAGATTTACTGGCACAGCCACATTTTTACTGGCATTTCCAAAAGTTACAAAATGACAGATTTAAGTACAAATTTCACTATTTAGGCTACAAACAAGTACAATATGTAATTGGCAATGTGATTTAAGGTAGATAATAAGGCAAAAAACATATTTCCTAATTTATTTTCGATATAGTTAGTAGCTCAGGGACAGGACTCAGGAGAGCAAGAAATTAGAATGGGCGGCACACACATGAAATTGACTCACAGTGATACTGACAGCACTGTGCAGCAGTCCAGAGTCACAGTGACAGTCTCTCTCCAAGCCAGGTGGTCCCTCCAGTGCAAACAGAACTGATGGTCCTCCTCCTGGCCTGCCTTGCTCCCATCCCGCAGACCCACACACAAGGCTCTGGCCGCTCTGCTTGGCTCCCTTGCACAATGACTTCACAGGATATGTTCAGGCACCACCTCCACTAGAGCTGCCCGAACACACTGTAGCAGGCACTTGTATGGTCTCGGCTGGCTCCGGGCCGAGCGCCACAGCCATATTTTTTACTGGCAACTTTTTCTTTTTACTGGCATTTACTGGCAGGAGAAAATTACCTGTTTTTTACTGGCTGCCAGTAAAAATACTGACGGTTGGCAACACTGCTCCTCACCTTAGGGTTAGAATGCTCTGCTGCTCCAGTGATATCCACTTGCTTCCTGGTCCTGCACTGAAAGGCTGTTATGCTGCATTGTGAACACAGAAGGTCAGCCGCTCGGTATGGGTACCATTCAGAGAATGCTTTGTATTTTCTGAATGATGTAAAGTGTCCTCTGATTGGACATAATGTCATGTCACTGCCCCACCTTTTCAACTCAACTAATAAGAATACATACGTAAATAGAATTTAATGCCACTTTAATTTAATTTTCTAAAATTGGTGCACACAGAATCTGGTACAACTCTGCATAGTAACCAATCAGCTTCCATGCTTTATTGTCAAATCTTAACCAATTAAACCCTGGACCATTTTGCTGGCTAAAGACCAGAGCACCTTTTGCGATTCGCACTGCGTCGCTTTAACTGACAATTGCACGGACGTGCAACATGGCTCCCAAACAAAATCGACGTCCTTTTTTTTAGGCCGATACGTATTCTTCTACATATTTTTGGCAAAAAAAATCTCAATAAGCGCATATTGATTGGTTTGCGCAAAAGTTATAGCGTTTACAAAATAGGGGATAGTTTTATGGCATTTTTATTAATAATTTTTTTTTTTACCAGTAATGGCGGCGTTCAGCAATTTTTATCGTGACTATGACATTATGGCGGACACATCAGACATTTTTGACACATTTTTGGGACCATTGTCATTTATACAGCAATCAGTGCTATACAAATGCACTGATTCCTGTGTAAATGACACTGGCAGTGAAGGGGTTAACCACTAGGGGGCAGTTAAGGGGTTAAGTGTGTCCTGGGGAGTGATTCTAATGGTGGGGGGGCGTGGCTACGTGTGGCACGTCACTGATCATAGCTCCCGATCACAGGGAGCTATGATCAGTGACAGTGTCACTAGGCAGAACGGGGAGATGCTTGTTTTTCATTAGCATCTCCCCGTAGTTCCTCTCCGTGAGACGATCTCTTAAAGGGCAATGTACAGGTACGTTAGTTTGCCTGTACGCGCCATTCTGCCGCAGTATATCAAACGGTTAATTGAACAAGCTGAAGTTAGAAGCTGATTGGTTACCGTGCACAGCTACACCAGATTCTGAGTGCTCCAATTTGAGTAAATCTCCTCCCTTAAGATTATGTCACACACTAGTAGTCATACTTAATTTTTTTCAGACAGAAGACAACACCAAAGCAGTGTTTTCATGTATCAGTCATCGTCGTTAGTGTCACATGGTTTCAGCCACAGCAGAAGATACGTGATCAAGGGACTCCCTTGAAAAAAAATATGTTAAAAATGGTGGCAATTGTTAATGGCCTAAAAAGAAAGACTTACTTTTAATGTTTTTTTTCCTGTTTTTTTAGGTACAAGTACAAATAGAAAAGAAAGCAATCACTTCCATCAATAAACAAATCAGATAAAGACATATATAGGATAGCATGCATATATCATACAGAAGTGCAAACAAATAGACATGATTACAACTAAATAAAAGACTTATTCTGAGAATGAACGATAAAGAAGATAGAGCATGTGCAGTGTCTCACCCTTACCCCGAAATACAGTAGATGTTAAAGTTAAGCTCCACCCTAAAGTGGAACTTCCGCTCATCAGATCCCTCCCCCCTCCGGTGCTACAATTGGCACCTTTCAGGGGGGAGGGGGGTACAGATACCCTTATAATACAGGTATCTGCACCCACTTCCGAGCGTAGATAGCCGCAGAATCTGCGGGTATTTATGCCACTTCCTGTCATCCCCCGCTGTCTGCTGGGAAACACACGGATCCCAGAGACAGCAGGGAGCGTCCTTATTGTGCAGCGCTACTCGCGCATGCGCAGTAGGGAACCGGGAAGTGAAGCCGCAAGGCTTCCCTTTCTGATTCCCATACCGAAGTTGGCGGCGGCAGCACCCGAGAGACGATCGACAGTTTGGCTTTCGGGTGCCGACATCGCGGGCGCGCTGGACGGTGAGTGTCCATATTTTAAAAGCCAGCAGCTGCAGTATTTGTAGCTGCTGACTTTAAAAAAAAATAAAAATTGCCAGACTCCCTCTTTAACCACTTGCCGACCGCCCCCTGTATATATACGTCGGCAGAATGGCACGTACAGGCAGAACCACGTACCTGTACGTGCCATTCTTCCGGCGGGTGGGGGGTCCGATCGGACCCCCCCCGGCCGGCGGGGACGGTCGGGATCGCTTCAGGAGCGATCCGGGATGAGGGGACGGCCAGTGGTTTCTGGCCACCCCCTCGCGATCGCTCCTGGCGAATCAGATGCTTCCTCTGTCTGTGTCAATCAAAACACAGGCAGAGGAAGTGATGTCACGCTCGGTGCGCCGGTCTATGTGACCGGAACGCCGAGCTGTGAACATCTAAAGGTTAGTGCACCAACAGTACACTGACACCAGTACACATAGGCACACAAAACACCCCCCTGTCACCCCCAGATCACCCCCCAGATCACCCCCTCCCCCCCCAGTCACAGTGTCACTAATTGCAGTGATCATTTTTTTACTGATCACTGCATTTAGTGTCAGTGTGACTGTAATAACTGTCAGTGCAGTTAGTTTTAGGTCCAAGGTAGCCCCTCACCCCCCCCTAATAAAGGTTTAACCCCTTGATTGCCCCCCAGGTAACCCTTTCACCCCCTTTTGCCAGTGTCACTAAGCGATCGTTTTTCTGATCGCTGTATTAGTGTCACTGCTGTCGCTAGGTAACCATTTTTTTTTTTTTTAGGTAACCGCCATGTTTATATAGGTTCATAAATAGGTTTATAGGTCAGGTACCCCCATATTACAACCTAAATAAAGGTTTTAACCCCTTGATTGCCCCTAGAGTTAACCCTTTCACCAGTGATCACTGTATAACTGTCACTGGTGACGCTGGTTAGCCAGTTAGTTATTTCGTTATTTAGGTTCCCCGTCAGGTTTTTATATAGCGTCAGGTACCCCCATATATTACCTAATAAAGGTTTTAACCCCCTGATTGCCCCTAGTTAACCCTTTCACCCCCTTTTGCCAGTGTCACTAAGCGATCGTTTTTCTGATCGCTGCATTAGTGTCGCTAGGTAACCATTTTTTTTTTTTTTAGGTAACCGCCATGTTTATATAGGTTCATAAATAGGTTTATAGGTCAGGTACCCCCATATTACAACCTAAATAAAGGTTTTAACCCCCTGATTGCCCCTAGAGTTAACCCTTTCACCAGTGATCACTGTATAACTGTCACTGGTGACGCTGGTTAGCCAGTTAGTTATTTCGTTATTTAGGTTCCCCGTCAGGTTTTTATATAGCGTCAGGTACCCCCATATATTACCTAATAAAGGTTTTAACCCCCTGATTGCCCCTAGTTAACCCTTTCACCCCCTTTTGCCAGTGTCACTAAGCGATCGTTTTTCTGATCGCTGCATTAGTGTCGCTAGGAAACCAGTTTTTTTTTGTATTACTGTTACGGGTGACGCTGGTTAGTTAGCTTGTTTTTTATACTGTCAGGGCACCCGCCATTTATTACCCAATAACGGTTTAACCCCCTGATCGCCCGGCGGGTGATATCAATTAGGTTTTAGGGTCAAATAAGGTCTGCGTCGCCCCAGGTTAGTGCCAGTACCGCAAACACCCACGCGCAAAGCATACACCTCCCTTAGTGGCACAGTATCTGAACAGATCAATATCTGATCTGATCAGATCTATACTAGCGTCCCAGCAGTTTAGGGTTCCAAAAAAAAAACGCATTGTTAGCGGGATCAGCCCAGATACCTGCTAGCACCTGCGTTTTCCCCCTCCGCCCAGCCCAGCCCAGCCCAGCCCAGCCCACCCAAGTGCAGTATCGATCGATCACTGTCACTTACAAAACACTAAGCACACATAACTGCAGCGTTCGCAGAGTCAGGCCTGATCCCTGCGATCGCTAACATTTTTTTTGTGGTAGCGTTTTGATTCAGTCGCTTCAGTCAGGAGCTTTTTTACCTGTGAATCTCAAAAAAATAAAAAAAAAATAAAATAGTTGTCGTTTTATTGTTCTCTCTCTCACTCTATTCTCTCTCTATTGTTGCTCTTTTTTTACTCCATTCTATTCTGCAATGTTTTATTATGTTTTATTATGTTTTATTATGTTTTATCATGCTTGCTTTTCAGGTATGTAATTTTGTTTACTGTGTGTTTTAGTGTTGAGCATTTTTTTGTTTTCAGGTGCGCCATTCAGTTGCAACGCGGATTTATTTATCTTGACAGCAACAGCGTTTGCTCCCACGATACATAAAGCCGCGACTCCAACGCTGTAGGAGGTGATTTCACCACCACAGTTAAAAAAAAGAGCATATATGCCGAAGCATGGGGGCAGCAGGGGGGGGGAGGAGCGATTGGCTCCTAATGCCACGTACATACGGTCGAAATTCCGACCGTGTGTACACGGCATAACTTTTGCGGGAGGATGCCCCCATGCATCGGCATATATAAATGGTGCATGTATGCCCATCATTAGAAGTGGGTGGATGAAGGGAGGTATTCTAATGGTGGGCATACCCACCAATCAATCTCTTTTTTTCGTTCAGCCAAGAGGCTGCATGAAAAAAAAAAAGATTACAATATATGTCCAGTATGTTGCTGGACTTTGAATGGTTATACCAGAATGATGCCTGCAGGTTTAGGTATCATCTTGGTATCATTCTTTTCAGCCAGTGATCGGCTTTCATGTAAAAGCAATTCTAGCGGGTAATTAGCCTCTAGACTGCTTTTACAAGCAGTGGGAGGGAATGTCCCCCCTCCCGGATATAAACCGCGCCATTGGGAAATTGGGAAAGCATTTTATCACACCAATCTTGGTGTGGTCAGATGCTTTGAGGGCAGAGGAAAGATCTAGGGTCTAATAGACCCCAATTTTTTCAAAAAAAGAGTACCTGTCACTGCCTATTGCTATCATAGGGGATATTTACATTCCCTGAGATAACAATAAAAATCATAACAAAGAAAAAAAATGGAAGGAACAGTTTAAAAATAAAATAAAAAAAGCTAAATAAATTAAAAAAAAAACAAAACAAAAAAAAAAAAAAAGCACCCCTGCCCCCCCTTCTCTTGCGCAAAGGCGTACACAAGCGTTGGTCTGGCGTCATATGTAAACAGCAATTGCACCATGCATGTGAGGTATCACCGCGAAGGTCAGATCGAGGGCAGTAATTTTAGCAGTAGACCTCCTCCGTGAATCTAATGTGGTATCATGTAAAGGCTTTTAAAGGCTTTTAAAAATGTATGTAGTTTGTCGCCACTGCGTGTTTGTGCGCAATTTTAAAGCATGTCGTGTTTGGTATCCATGTACTCGGCCTAAGATCATATTTTTTATTTCATCAAAAATTTGAGCAATATAGTGTGTTTTTAGTGCATTAAAATAAAAAAAAGTGTATTTTTTCCACAAAAAATGCGTTTGAAAAATCGCTGCGCAAATACTGTGTGGAAAAAAAAAAATGCAACACCCACCATTTTAATCTGTAGGGCCTTTGCTTTAACAATATATATAGTGTTTGGGGGTTCAACGTAATTTTCTTGCAAAAAAAAAAAATGTTTTCATGTAAACAAAAAGTGTCAGAAAGGGCTTTGTCTACAAGTGGTTAGAAGAGTGGGTGACGTGTGACATAGGCTTCTAAATGTTGTGCATAAAATGCCAGGACAGTTCAAACCCCCCCCAAATGACCCCATTTTGGAAAGTAGACACCCCAAGCTATTTGATGAGAGCAATGTTGAGCCCATTAAATATTTTTTTTTTTGTCCCAAGAGATTGAATAATGAAAAAAAAAAAAAAAATATATATATTTTTTTTTTTACAAAAAGTTGTCACTAAATGATATATTGCTCAAACATGTCATGGGCATATGTGGAAATACACCCCAAAATACATTCTGTTGCTTCTCCTGAGTACGGGGATACCACATGTGTGGGACTTTTTGGGAGCCTAGCTGCGTACGGAACCCCAAAAACCAATCACCGCCTTCAGGCTTTCTAAGGGTGTAATTTTTTTATTTCACTTCTCACTGCCAATCACAGTTTCGGAGGCCATGGAATGCCCAGATGGCATAAAACCCCCCAAAATGACCCCATTTTGGAAAGTAGACACCCCAAGCTATTTGCTGAGAGGTATTGTGAGTATTTTGCAGATCTCGCTTTTTGTCACAAAGTTTTGAAAATTGTAAAAAGAAAAAAAATTTTTTTTTTTTTCTTTACTTTCTTCATTTTCAAAAACAAATGAGAGCTGTAAAATACTCACCATGCCTCTCAACAAATAGCTTGGGGTGTCTACTTTCCAAAATGGGGTCATTTGGGGGGGTTTTGTGCTATTTTGGCATTTTATGGCCTTCGAAACGGTGATAGGTAGTGAGGAGTGAAATCAAAAATTTGCACCCTTAGAAATCCTGAAGGCGGTGCTTGGGTTTCGGGGCCCCGTACGCGGCTAGGCTCCCAAAAAGTCCCACACATGTGGTATCCCCATACTCAGGAGAAGCAGCAAAATGTATTTTGGGGTGCAATTCCACATATAACTATGGCATGTGTGAGCAATATATCATTTAGTGACAACTTTTTGAAAAAAAAAAAAATCTTTTTTATTTTTGTCTTTATTCAATCACTTGGGACTAAAAAAAAAAATATTCAATGGGCTCAACATGCCTCTCAGCAAATAGCTTGGGGTGTCTACTTTCCAAAATGGGGTCATTTGGGGGGGTTTTGTACTTCCCTGCCATTTTAGCACCTCAAGAAATGAAATAGGCAGTCATAAATTAAAAGCGGTGTAAATTCCAGAAAATGTACTCTAGTTTGTAGACGCTATAACTTTTGCGCAAACCAATAAATATACGCTTATTGGCATTTTTTTTACTAAAGACATGTGGCTGAATACATTTTGGCCCAAATGTTTGACTAAAATTGAGTTTATTAGATTTTTTTTTATAACAAAAAGTAGAAAATCTCTTTTTTTTTCAAAATTTTCGCTCTTTTTCCGTTTATATCGCAAAAAAAAATAAAAATCACAGAGGCAATCAAATACCATCAAAAGAAAGCTCTATTTGTGGGAAGAAAAGGACGCAAATTTCGTTTGGTTACAAAATTGCATGACTGCGCAATTACCAGTTAAAGTAGTGCAGTGCGAAATTGAAAAAAGACCTCTGGTCCTTTGGCTGCCAAATGGTCCGGGGCTGAAGTGGTTAACTAGCAGTAATGTTATACAAGAGTCATGAATTAGTGACAAATTCAATCCAAGGGTTCCACACTTCATTAAAATGTCATTGGGGTTGATTTACTAAAGGGAAATCCACTTTGCACTGCGAGTGCCCTTGGAAAAGCAGTCACTGTAGATCTGAGGGGGAAAAGCGGAAATGAGGGGAAGCTCTGCTGATTTTATCATCCAATCATGTGCAAGCTAAAATGCTGTTTTTTATTTTCCTTGCATGTCCCCCTCGGATCTACAGTGACTGAACTTCCAAGTGCACTTGCAGTGCAAAGTGGAGTTGCCTTTAGTAAATAACCCCGTTTTTCTATCTTGCAATATACTTACTAATTTCTTGTGGGAGCAAAAGATGACTCTTATTACTTACCCTCCAGTGGGCTACAAATCCCCACTTTGCTGTCTTTGAAAGTTTTGGCTACCAACAGACTCTTTACATCTGACAAAATTCTTGGTGCGTTAGAGATGTCCGTGTTCCCTGCAGCTCGCTGTGTTTCAAACTGCTGACTTTACACTACAAGACACAATAATGAAGTAGGGATCAATGGGAGAAATCACAACTCATAGTAGAGGACCAAGCATCAGATAAACCTGAAAGTGTCAAATGAGAAGCTTCTGCAAGAGGCCATAGCTCTTTTAGTAAAAGGAACAGCAGATGGCGCCAGCTAAATGCAGTATATTAGCTGGCGCCCTCTGCTGTTCCCGTTTATATTACAGAAACCACTTCACTCTTTCTGAGGAGCTGCCACAAATTACTTTATACACACTTATGAACTTTGAGTTTATATAGGTCCCTATGTCTTTAAAAAATAAAAATCTACCAACACATTTATGCCTATAATATGATAGTTTTAGCTTTAGAATTTTTTTTTATTTTAAGGCAGGGATGTGATCTGGGCTTCCCACAAACCACTACTGCTTAGACCACGTGTTCCATGCCTGGCCGTCTATGGACGCCAACTGTATGACACGGGAGCGTGCCCGCAAGCTAACCCCCTCGGGAAAGAGCTTCCCAGAGGGGGCTAGCTTTAGCGGGGCCGGGGAGGAGCCGAGACAACCGCCGTGGGACCCCAGAACAGCAGGTTCGGGGCCACTCTATGCAAAACGAGCTGCACAGTGGAGGTAAGTATAACATGTTTGTTATTTAAAAAAAAAAAAATCGAACCTATACAACCCCTTTAGGGTCGGTTCACACTGGGACGACTTGTCAGGCGACTTAGCCACCTGACAAGCCGCGTCCCGTTCTGTACTATGGAACCATTCTAATCGGAGCGACACAAGTCGCTCCGACATAGAAAAAGGTTCCTGTACCACTTTGGGGGCGACTTGAGGCGACTTGCATTGACTTCTATAGAGAAGTCGTTTTGCAAGTCGCCGCAGCTGTCGTGTCCGGGTCGCCTGAGGCAGTCGCGCTGTAAGTTGTGCTGCTTCAGTGTGAACCGACACTCAAGGACCAGGCCTTTTTCTGATACTTGTTGTTTACAAGTTTAAATTTTTATTTTTTGCTAGAAAATGACATAAAGCCCCCAAACATTATATATATATATATTTTTAACAGAGACCCTAGAGAATAAAATGGCGCCCATCGCATTATTTTATGTCACACAGTATTCGCGCAGCGGTCTTTCAAACACAACTTTTTTGGCAAAAAAAAAAAAAAACGTATTGAATAAAAAAAAAACAAAAAAAACAGTAAAGTTAGCCCATTTTTTTTGTATAATGTGAAAGATGAGGATAAGCCGAGTAAATAGATACCTAATATGTAATGCTTCAAAATTGCGCACGCTCGTGGAATTGCGAACAACTTCGGTACTTAAAAATCTCCATAGGCAACGATTTAACATTTTTTACAGGTTACCTATTTAGAGATACAGAGGGGATCTAGCGCTAGAATTATTGATCTCGTTCTAACGATCACAGCGATACCTGACATGTGGGGTTTTAACATCGTTTACATATGTGGGTGCAACTTACGTATAAGTTCGCTTCTGCGCACGAGTTCGGAGGGACGGGGCACATTTATTTTACTCTTTATGTATTTTTTTTTATTTTTTTTTTTTTTACACTGTCCCCTTAATTTATTTGTTTTTGATTACTATTACATGGAATGCAAACATCCTTTGTAATAGAAATAAGCATGACAGGTCCTCTTCTGCGCATGAGTTCGGAGGGACGGGGCACTTTAAAAAAAAAAAAAAAAAAAAATCTTATTTATTTTACTCTTTATTTATTTATTTTTTTTACACTGTCCCCTTAAAGCGGTGTTTCACCTTAAATTTTTTTTTTTTTAAAAGTCAGCAGCTAAAAAAAAAGTTGCTGCTGACTTTTAATAAGTACACTTACCCTCCCAGGGCGCCCGCGATGTCGGCCGTGGAGGCCGAGATGTCCCTCGGCGATCCGGTTCCAGCGCCGCCATCCTCAGTAAGGGAAACGGCTTCCCGTTTCCTACTGCGCATGCGGGAGTCGGCGCGCGGCCTACTGCGCATGCGCGAGTCTAATTTGTGAATGGGGAACGCGATGTGTTGTGGGACACAGTTCCCATAACACACCGCGCCCCATTCACTAGAAGACGGAAGGAGAGAAGATCACCGCAGCGCTGGAAGAGGCAGATTAGGACGATCTGCCTAGCAACAGCCATTTCTGGTAAGTAAAAAAAAAAAAATTATTTTTTTTTTTTTCATTTTAAATTGTTATTAACATTTTTTTTTAAGTTTTTTTTTTCAGGGTGTCCCACCACTTTAAGTTATTTGTTTTTGATTACTATTACACGGAATGCAAACATCCTTTGTAATAGAAATAAGCATGACAGGTCCTCTTTATTTTAAAAAGAAGAAAAAACTGTCATTTTACATTTACTAAAAAAATAAAAAAATTGCCCCTTTAAGGCCGTTAAGCGGAAGTGACGTCATTCCGGTCCTCCAAGGGCATAGAGTCGAGTGGGGCCCATCTTGCCCTCACTAGACTTCCTGCCCATCGCTCCAGGGGATCGGATCGTTTCCCCCTTTACGGATGGCTCCGGTAAGTGGGGAAATGACGGGAAGTGGCGGGAGGGGGGTGGCACCTCTCTCACTGCCTATAAAAGCGATCCCGTGGCGAATCCGCTGCCCGGACCACTTTATCAGTCGTCGAATCTCCCACTGTATAAAAAAGGACCGGGGTTATGGGAAATAGCTGCTGCCATAACAACGGTATATAACGTCAATGTAATGATGTATATTTACATTGGGCAGTCCGGAAGAGGTTAAAGTATTGAAGTCAGTGGGCAGCCACTTAAGTCTCCATTTTACTTGCAGTACTTTTTTTGGTTCATATTACATAGACATGTCCATTTTCTTTTTATGTCTGAAGTCTGGATAAATGTTGATAGTGCAAACAACATTCACCACTAGAATGTTGGCCAAAACCCTCCAATTCTCCTCCCATAACCCCACATTAAAAATGGGACAATTTGCCAAAATATTATCCACAATCTCAGCGTACTTTGCAAAACCAGCTCTTCTTTGTTGTGTCTTTTATAAATAGTATAGAGACAACGTCACTAAGTTCATAAGGACAATTGTTTCTGAAAAGGGAAAGTACAGGTCTATTATTTTATATATAAAAGTACAGGTTTTATATTATTTATTTGTGAAAATGATCAGTCTGTTATAAGCGACATGAACATACACTATATTATCAAAAGTATTGGGACGCTTGCCTTTACACCCACATGAACTTTAATGGCATCCCAGCAGTGGCGGCTGGTGCTCAAAATTTTTGGGGGGCGCAAATAAAACTGAAAAAAAAAAAGCCCATCAAATGCAGCCACTGTACCAAACACAGCCACTGTGCCCATCAAAACGCAGCCACTGTGCCCATCAAAACGCAGCCACTGTGCCCATCAAAACGCAGCCACTGTGCCCATCAAAACGCAGCCACTGTGCCCATGTGACATCAAACGCAGCCACTTTGCCATCAAACGCAGCCACTTTGCCATTAAATACACAGCCACTTTGCCATCAAACGCAGCCACTTTGCCATCAAACGCAGCCACTTTGCCATTAAATATACAGCCACTTTGCCATCAAACGCAGCCACTTTGCCATAAAATACACAGCCACTTTGCCATAAAATACACAGCCACTTTGCCATCAAATACACAGCCACTTTGCCATAACATACACAGCCACTTTGCCATAAAGCTGTCCCTGCAAAGAAGCTGCCACTGTGCCCACCCCTGCACTTACCTTGTCTCGGGTGACGGCGGCATCGGTGTCCTCCATTTTCTCTCCTGCCTGCTCCTCCTCTCCTCCTCTCCTCCTCTCATCCTCTGCTATGATTGGACGCCTGATAATTCCTTCGGTTTGCTAACATACTGCTGCTGAGTGACAAGGAACGCACAGCGTTGCGCCCGCTTGTCACCTTTTTGGACGCCTATTAGCGCCTACGGCGCTAGTCAGGTGTTTCCAAAAAACACCCCCACCGCTGTAATTCAGGCGCCCGGTGACCGAAAAGGGGCCGGACACCTGAATAGGGGGTGTCAGCAGCGACCATAGATAGATTCATGCATTGCATGGTGTATAGTGAGTGACAGGAGAGGGGGGGGGCGGCGCTCCTGCACCCTTTATGGACGCACCGCCGCTGCATCCCAGTCTTAGTGCATAGGGTTCAATATTGAGTTGGCCCTCTCTTTGCAGCTATAACAGCTTCAACTCTTCTAGGAAGGCTGTCGACAAGGTTTAGGAGTGTGTCTATGGGAATGTTTGATCATTCTTCCAGAAGTGCATTTGTGAGATCAGGCACTGATGTGGATGAGAAGGCCTGGCTCGCAGTCTCTGCTCTAATTCATCCCAAAGGTGTTCTATCAGGTTGAGGTCAGGACTCAGTGCAGGCCAGTCAAGTTCCTCCACCCCAAACTTGCTCATTCATGTCTTTATGGACCTTGCTTTGTGCACTGGTGATCAGTCATGTTGGAACAGGAAAGGGGCCATCCCCAAACTGTTCCCACAAAGTTGGAAGCATGAAATTGTCCAAATTGTTTTGGTATGCTGACGCCTTAAGTGTTGCCTTCACTGGAACTAAGGGGCCAAGCCCAACCCCTGAAAAACAACCCCACACCATAATCCCCCCTCCACCAAATGATTTGGAACAGTGCACAAAGCAAGATCCCTAACCACTTCCTGCCCGCCATATAGCAATATGACATCGGGAAAGTGGTTCTGTTATCCTGACCGTATGTCATATGACGTGATCAGGATAACAAGCCAATGTGTGCCCGCGGAGGCGCGCAGAGCGGCGATCGCTGTTGTGGTGCGTCACTCTGACACACCGCAACTCCAATCTGGGTAAAGAGTCTTTACCATGTGATCAGCTCCAATCACAGCTGATCACCATAACAGGAAGACACGTAAACAGGAAGAGCCGCGTATCGGCTTTTCCTCACTCGCGTCTGACAGACGCGAGTAGAGGAGAGACGATCGGCTGCTCTCCTGACAAGGATGCCCACCCAGGACCACCAGGGATGTCACCAAGACCACCAGGGATGTCACCAGGACCACCAGGGATGTCACCAGGACCACAAGGGATGGCCACCACTGATGACCACTAGGTATGCCACCCATGGCCACTAGGGATGCTTGGCAGTATGCTGCAGCTGGAGGAAATATGACTGCCAGTTTCTTGTCCTTCTTGGGCACCCCCTCTCTCTAGGCTCCCTTCCTCAACCTGGGAACCAACATCGGAGCCTTCAAATCGCAGAGCATCCTCCAGCAGCATGTACCCGACACTGTGGTCAAATAGTTCTGGGGACTCCTCCGTGCATGATGGTGGGGCTAAGGAAGGAGTGACTGTGGATAAGGAGCCGGTGGAATAGGCCACTTTGGCAGCTGCATTGGAAGGCAAACTACTCTGAGCCTGGGTGACAGAGGATGAGGAGGATGAGGACAGCTTTGCTATCCACTCCACCAAATCTTCTGCATGTTTTGACTTAATAACATGGCCAGCAGCAGAAAAAAGGACAAGCGTGCCCCACGGCCACCTGCAGAGGGATGCACCATGTCCACGACCAGCACTGTTGACTGTAGACACAGAGGCTGCTTGCCCTCTTTTAGTGGCCTGTGAGCGTCTGCCTTTACTTGGTGGCCTTCCGGACATGATGTATATTTTGTTTTGCAACACCACACTACACTGTATTAGATACTGTGTACACCACCAGAGGTGTAGTAGAAAGTCTACCGCCTGCACTGTATTAGCAACTGTACTACGGCTTCACTGTATTTTATGTGTACACCACCCGAAGTGTAGTAGATACTGTTTACACCACCAGAAAAGTAGTAGAAACTGCACTACGGCGGCACTGTATTTTATACTGTGTATGTACACCACCAGAAGTGTAGTAGACTAGAAGACACTGTACACACTGTATTAGATACTGTGTACACTGCCTTAAAGAGGAAGTAAACCCCCCCCCCCAAAAAAATTAAATTTTTTAACTCATTATATGTGTTTTAAGATACCCAAGCATGCTATGTGTCCTAAATATAAAAACGAGCTCTATAAGTACCTTTTTTTGGTGTTTTCTTTTTCGTTTTGTTCCTGTGCTCGCCTGCGCCATTTTTACTGAGGATTTCAGTAGCCGATGCGGACGTCATTTCCGCCCTTACTTCGCGGCCCTGTCGAAATCTTGCGCATGCTCCGTACCGTCATAACCAAGCCGTCTTGTTCAGTCACAAGGGGGAGTGTCAGGAAGAGGAGAATGTTTTTTACATCGCGAGACTTCTCCTCTATGCCGTTCAGAGGAGAATGTCTCGCAGTGCACTAAGCATAAGCCGGACATATAAAAACGGCATTGCATATATGCCGATCTAGCAACTACACACTGCGCAAGCGCGCATGACGTCATTCGAAATGCAAACAGGAATAGAATCTAAAGTAAGCAAGTAAGTGCACTTTCACAGGCGATCAGCTGCCTGTGTGATCTAGTTTCAGAAGATATAAAGTTGTATTAGAGGGTTTACAACCACTTTAAGTGTATTAGAAACAGTATACCACAGAATGCACTGTAGATATAGGCTACACTGGATGCAGAGTATATATATATATATATATATATATACACACACATACATACAGACACGGGACTGTATATATATTTTAAGACGCCGCCTGAAGTGTATTAGAAACAGTACACCACAGAATGCACTGTAGATATAGGCTACACTGGATGCAGAGTATATATATATATATATATATATATATATATCAAATACACTGCCACTAACTGAATAATCTGCCTGCTTAATCTAAATCAAGTGTAGCACTGACCCCCGAAGAAGCTGCTGAATTTTTCTGGGCTTACCGATTACCTCCTCCTGCTCGTAAATCTTTATTCTTGTCTAGGGGTTCCCCGGGGATGATACCCAGTAACTATAGGGACCTACACCTGAATTCCTTTTTAGGATTTTTTATTTGCAAAAACAGTTGAAACAAACTCAGTCCCTAAGTTGGGAATAGAGGGTATAAGGATGAAGTTTAGCTCAGGTGCTTGGAACTGCTGACTTCAATAAAAGTCTCTCTCTGTACATTAATCCAAGGAATAGCCACTCACAACTGGATTCTTTAATGGCTGGATAAATCCTTTAGCTTGGATCTAGCAACCAACAAGTAATTCTAGCTTTCAAAGTCACAGACACAGTCAAAGACACAGACTTGATTGAAGAACTTAGTTGTAACCAGAAGGTAAAGTTAGGAACTTTTCTTACTGTACCAGAATCTTTCAGCCGGTCCGGTGATACCGTAAGAAATGTGGATTCAATTAATGTCCATGGCAGCTCAGCTTCCAGGCTCTTACTGCGCAGCCAGCCTCGTGTATGGCTCTCTTCTGAAAAGTCCTCCGCTGGATGCATGTAGAGTTTCTGGGCCTCTCCAAACCTGAGATGGCACCGGAACACCTTCGAATCCTCCTTCCAGTTACTGTGCGAGGCTCGGAAACGGATGGATCCGCACCCCAGGCCATGAGGGCCTCTGGGGGCTGGTCAGGAGGACCAGGACCATGGAGTCAGAACCCCCAAATCACGTGACTTCAGCACCTTAAGTACCCTCTCCCGGAATACACAGCGAGACAAACGTGCCCACTGATTGGCTCCGAGAAGAGATTGGTACCCAATGCGTCCAACCAGACTGCATTCTGCAGCCTGTCATAGGTGCGTACCCCACCTATGACTAGGCAGAACCTCAATACAGCCCAGCCAAACTGATGCCAAAGCACAACCTAGCACAATTAACCCCAAGACTTAACTATAGTCTTGGGCAAAAACTCAATTTAAATACATAGCGCGTACTTATCAAAAGTACCGGCACTACACTAGCTATATCTCTGACGATGCCAACAACACTACACAGGGCTGCTGTGTATGCAGCCTTATATAGTGTGGGGCATGAACTTAGTCCCCCTGAGCCCTGATTGGCCAAAGGCACCCTGCCTTTGGCTAATTATGGCTCTCTTTGCAGAGGGTGCTGGGATTAGCCAAAGCATGCAGGTCAGGTGCATGCTTTGGCCAACCATCATACAGCAATGCACTGCGATCTCACAGTGCATTATGGAGCGTTCTGTGGCACTCAAATTTGACGCGAACGCCACATAATGTTCGCTCTTCGCAGAACAGGCGAACACCCGATGTTCGAATCGAACGTATGTTCGACCCGAACATCAAGCTCGTCCCTACTGACTACACACGCAGTTCCTGACAAATCTATGTACTGCTGTTTCTATAACATTTGTACCTTTGCTTTCCAACTTTCTTATTCATTTGGAAAATTAATACAATTTAGACATCTAAAAAGCAAGTCACAGCTCGTCAGTAATGTGCCAGGCTCTGGGGATCTCGAAGACATATTGGACGTTCGAAGAAACAGAAAACATGTTTAAATTGCATTAGCCTTTTTGCTGATGCAGCCTGCTGGCGTTATATTTATTTTCATGCCAAGTAAAATAGATGTATGGCTCTTTCTGAACTGGCCCGTGTACATAAAACTCACAGTGATTCCAATCAGGAGCTGTCAATAAGTTACCAATCCCCCTGTTACTTTTGTTAAATAAGCTTAATGGTGCCCATACATGGAACAATGGGGTTGATTTACTAAAGGCAAATCCACTTTGCACTACAAGTACACTTGGAAGTGCAGTCGCTTTAGATCTGAGGGGAAGATCTGAAATAAGGGGAAGCTCTGGTAATTTTATCATCCAATCATGCACAAGCAAAAATACTGTTTCTTATTTTCCTTGCATGTACCCCTCAGATCTACAGCAACTGCACTTCCAAGTGTACTTCTAAGTGCACTTGTAGTGTAAAGTGGATTTACCTTTCATAAATAAACCCCAATGTGTATATTATCGCATATGTGAAAGATTGAGGACCCGAGAGAGTAATGTTACCAGCACACCAAGATCTGCAAAAATGAGTCCAAAGCTTTAATCAGCAATCACGTCATTACAGCAGAAAGCAATGTTTTGGAGCTACGCAGGACCCCTTAATCAGGCATTAAGGGGTCCTGCATGGCTCCGAAACGTTGCTTTCTGCTGTAATGATGTCATCACTGAAAAAAGCTTTGGATTTATTTTTGGAGATCTTGGTGTGCTGGTGACATTACTATCTCTAATCACGTGCTTCAAAAAAAAACAGCCCTTTCATTGGAATCCATGCGTCCGGCATCCTGCATGTAGATTAGGGGGCCAGATGCATTTATGTGGGACCCGCCCCTGCGCCCCTTGTGGAGCGGCTGCCACTGTTGGTTATCCTTAATTTCTGCACCATTGCTCAATGTTCAATATTTGCGGAGGTAAACTGCTTTTGAATTTTTTTATGTTGTCACATAGTATATTTGCGCTATGTAACATTTTTTTTATCGCTTCTAATAAAATTAAAGTGAAAGCTATACCCTTTCGACATACCTCATATGGAGGGAACAGTGGAAAGAACTCTGGACAGCCGCACACCGGGCAAAACTTAAAATCCTGTGCTTTTATTTACACAAAAGATCACATCAAAACAAAACAATCCACGGCAATAAGGGGGGCACAAAAATAACTGACGCGTTTCGCACCGAGATCAGTGCTTATTCATAGCTGACCTCATATGGAGGTGACAGCAGAGGGGCTTTTACTCACACTGCTGTAGCCACTGGTAGTGTGTGTATATTTGAGAAGCCACTGGACAGCTACCGGATTACTTACAAACACCCTCGGTAATGGGTGACTCCCCCTTGCACTTGTGCCCCCCCCTGCTGTGTATCCATAGCTTCATGCCCAGGACCTGCATGGTGAGTGCTGCCAGGTAGGGGAGCAGAGGGGCATCCGTTGGTTCTCCTCCCCTTCTTCATGCTGACCCAGAAGCAATGTGTAAACCGTCACACCCAGGTACCCCTTTCACTTTCCCCAGCCTATATGGCTGGGGCAGAAGCTCTATATTTCATCAGCCTCACTGGAGGACAGGTTAGACATCAGAGGTCTTTTAGACCCCTGGTGCCTCTTTAAAAATAACCTGTCACCAAAAAAATCATCACATATGGGACTTTGTATTCCCTTTGTGATGAAAAAAACCGAGGCAAAAAAATTTAAATGTAAGTGTAGCACTGACGCCCGAAGGAGCGGCTGAATTTTTCTGGGCCTACCGATTACCTCCTCCAGCTCGTAACTCGTTGTCCTTGTCTAGGGGTTCCCAGGGTTGATGGCCCAGTAACTGTAGAGACGGACACCTGAATTACTTTTTAGGATTTTTATTTTGCTTAAAACAGTTGAACAAACTCAGTCTCTAAGTTGGGAATAGAGGGTATAAGGATAAAGTTTAGCTCAGGTGCTCAGAACTGCTGACTTCAACAAAAGTCTCTCTCTGTACATAATCGAGGGAATAGCCACTCACAACTGGATTCTTTAATTGCTGGATAAATCCTTGAGCTTGGATCTAGCAGCCAACAGTAATTCTAGCTTTGCAAAGTCTCTCACACAGACTTGGTTGAAAAACTTAGTTGTAACCAAAAGGTAAAGGTAGGAACTTTTCTTACTGTACCAGAATCTTTCAGCCGGTCCATCGATACTATAAGAAATTGTGGATTCAATCAATGTCCATGGCAGCTCAGCTTCCAGACCCTTACCGAGCAGCCACCAGCCTTGTGCGTGGCTCTCTTACTGAAGAGTCCTCCCCTTGCTGCATGTAGAGTTGCTGGGCCTCTCCAAACCCGAGACAGCACCGGAACAGCTTAGAATCCTCCTTCCAGTTACTGCGCCTCGAACTAGCCAGTTCCGAGGCTCGGAAACGGATGGATCCGCACCCCAGGCCATGAGGGCCTCTGGGGGCTGGTCAGGAGGACCAGGACCACGGAGTCAGCAACAACTTCTGGACCAGAACCCAGAACCACGTGACTTCAGCACCTTAAAGTGGTGTTTCCACCAAAAAATAGCTTAAAATTCCTAAAAAAAAAATTATTGGAAAAAAAAAAATGTTTTACTCATCTATAAATGCCTGTTGCTAGGGGGTCCCTCGTAGTCTGCCTCCTTCAGTGCCCGGGCACTGACATCACTTCCCCTTCGCCGCAGTCAGTCATCTGGGACACATGACAGGTCCCAGATGACTGCGTGGCGTATCACGGCGCGCCGCGCTGCTCGCGCATGCGCAGTGGGTGCCCGGCTGTGGAAATTTTGAAAACCATTTATCATTTTCCTTATAACTTCACAATTATGTGCCACTTTGTGTTGGTCTATCACATAAAATCTCAATAAAATACATTTAGGTTTTTGGTTGTAACATAACAAAATGTGGAAAATTGCACGGGGTATGAATACTTTTTCAAGACACTATTTGTTTTTTTTTTTTTATGTCTCTTTAGGCCTATATGAATAAATAAAAATTCAAAACCCCACAAAAACAGCTCTGGTAGCAAAAGGGTTAATGATCACAGAGCTGCAATAATTTGTGTCTTTCATATCTGCATGGAGTTCAGCTTTTAAAAAACAAGGTAAGTACCCGGCTCTACTACCCCCTTCTCTGTGGGGTATCGTATCCTTCAAAATGCCAGGTGCCCCTTAAAGCCACGTTTTGTAAAACCTCAGCAGTCTGATGACATCACAATTCTCCCTTATTCCTAATGTGATATTCTTTCTTGGCATATTAAACAAATTCTAACAGATAGATCTAATTGCAATTTCCAGATATATTTTACTAAGGGATTATGTAACAAAAGTTTATCTACCTCTTTAGACTGCAAAATGTTTGCCTTAGTTAATTAAAGATGGAAATCTCTCTTTGGATGAAATGGGGATATGTATTTGAGGCTGACGCTGCGTGCTTGTCCGCAGCGGGGTATGCAATGCTGTAAACGACAGAATATTTTGGTGGTAAAGCAACATTACAATGGAAAAACCCTTACAGGGAACCTAAAGTGTGCTTCTGGTTATCACATTCTTTTAAGAAATGATTGTAATGTTTGCTGCAAATTTTTACATGATTGCTGTTTCATATTTACATATTTACATTTTTATAATACTATCAGGGCCGTCTTTAAGGCAGGGCAAAAGGGGCAGCTGCCACGGGCCCTGTAATTGTTATGGGGCCCAAAGCAGCTGCCTCATACATGCCAACTATCCCAGTTTAAATTCCCTTGTCTTTTGAAGTTTTAGTCCTGTGCTGTGTCCCAATATCTCAGTGTGAAGTGCTGCTACTAATGCTGCCCAGCTCTGCCCTATTGTTGTGTACAGATGACTCACCTGCAGACCCTGTGTTTACATGTAAATAACCGGCATTCATATGTAAATAGCGGCGGCCGGCGGCATTGATATGTAAATAAAGGTGGCATTCATATGTTTATCATGCCCCCCTGCAGTGAGGAGATGATGTGCTGTAACCTCTAGAAACCAATCAGTGAGCAGTAATACTGTACAGTAATCTCTAGCAACCAATTAACAAGCATAAATCATTTGCTGTAACCTCTAGCAACTAATCAGTGAACCATAATGTGTGCTGTAACCTCTAGCAACCAGTCAGTAAGCGGTGATGATATGCTGTAACCGCTGGCAACCAATCGCAATTGCTGCCTGATCTGATATAGTAAACTGATTTTAAGTCTAGCTGTTATTTATTGTATGTCTCAGAGCAGGTGGAGAGTGAAAAGAAATTTTTTGCCCAGGGTCCATTCAATATTAAAGACGGCCCTGACTACTATACAGGTTTTGACTTGCCCCTTTAGTGACTGCTTGTATTTCACTAATGCTTCCCTGATCATCAATTGTGGAAATTGCTAACATGGCACAATACTTTACAGCTAGGCATCCTGTTAGGCTAAGTTCATATCTATGTGTGTCGGAATGTATACAAAATTGTGTGCTTTCCCGACACACAGAGAAACGCTGCCGTTTAGCAGATATAAGGTGGTTTCATTAATTATTATCTCCTTCCCACTGCGTGTACACATACATGCAATATTCAGACCACTTGAAAGTTTCCATATTTTGTCATGTTACAACCAAAAACATGAATGTATTTTATTGGGATTTTATGTGATAAACCAACATAAAGGGGTTATTTACTAAAGGCAAATCCACTTTTCACTACAAGTGCACTGGGTGTAGATCCGAGGGGGACATGCAAGGAAAATAAAAAAAAGCATTTTTTATTGCACATGATTGGATGATAGAAATCAGCAGAGGTTCCCCTCATTTCAATCTTCCTCTCAGATCTACAGCGACTGCACTTTCAAGTGCACTTGCAGTGCAAAGTGGATTTGCCTTTAGTAAATCAACCCCATTGCGGCACATAATTGTGAAGTTGAAAGGAAAATGATAAATTGGAAGGCCGGGTACCGGCCTGAAGTTATGGGAGGAGCCCGGAGGGTATTTAAGCAGCCCAAAGGCCGCCGGTCTTTGTCGGTTTCCTGTGCGTGATATCTGATACGTCAGACATCTAGGACCGACTCGTTCGAGACAAGCGCTGTTGGTGCCGGTTCGTGAGCTCCGTTTTCGTCTGTCCGTCTCCTCTTGTTGCAGTCCCGCGTTCCGTGTTCGTAAGTCGGGTTGTCCCTTCGTGTCGCACTCGTGTCGCCGAGTCGCGGTTCGTTCAAAGAGTCTGGTTCGGCTGTCGCAGGTAGGGCTTCGGCTTCCATGTTTTACGTTCTCATGCACTGCTTATCATGTCACTAAACTGTGGTCTGCGTAGCTCACGAACCACGCGCTGCTTGTCTCGAAACCTAAACACTTACTCGCACGTTTTTTGGTTGTACACGATCGGGAGCCATCTAGCGGCGCACATTCAGGGCCGCCCGCCACGAACACTCCGACCGATGCCGCATCCGGCACGCAAGGGTTCCCTTACGCGGTCGTGCTACGCAGTCTTCGAATCGTTCAAACACGACTCACGCACGGGTGCCGCTCGCACTCACACGCATCGTTCATGTCCTGCCATTATTCGAATCAGTGGCGCCAGCGAGCGTACCAAATCGCTATTCACATTCCGAAGCACTGTTGGCATACTAATTGTACGAATCACTTCGACCGTGTCGAAACATTTCACGTGTTAGCATGACAATCATTTCATCATTTCAAACATGGCCAACGTATCAGGCCATTCGGTCATGCTAAATCATTTCGCATCAGTTAAACAGGGCGTTCATGCCATCACTTCGATCCTGGTCCGGTCGCATCCATACATGCTCCGATCGGGGCGATCCAGATGCACGACTACCCGGCCTCATTTCGATACATGCACCAAGGGCGGAATCACATCACTGGTTGCGTACATTCCTGATTCTTGCCCCTGTCATGGTATATCATTTCTGTCACCTTACCACGCCCGGCATGAATGCAGTCACTACCTCGCACTAATTCATGTCGGCGTGCCCCAGGCCGGCCTCATTTCAATACATGCGCCAAGGGCGGAATCGCATTACTGGTTGCGTACATTCCTGATTCTTGCTCCTGTCATGGTATATCATTTCTGTCACCTTACCACGCCCGGCATGAATGCAGTCACTACCTCGCACTAATTCGTGTCGGCGTGCCCTAGGACCGGCCTCATTTCAATACATGCGCCAAGGGCGGAATCGCTTCACTGGTTTGCGTACATTCCTGATTCTTGCCCCTGTCATGGTATCTCATTTCTGTCACCTTACCATGCCCGGCATGAATGCAGTCACTACCTCGCACTAATTCGTGTCGGCGTGCCCTAGGCCCGGCCTCATTTCAATACATGCGCCAAGGGCGGAATCGCATCACTGGTTTGCGTACATTCCTGATTCTTGCCCCTGTCATGGTATCTCATTTCTGTCACCTTACCACGCCCGGCATGAATGCAGTCACTACCTCGCACTAATTCGTGTCGGCGTGCCCTAGGCCTGGCCTCATTTCAATACATGCGCCAGGGGCGGAGTCGCAAAAAAAAAAAAAAAAAAAAAAAAAAAATGACTTTGACTCTTGTCCTTGTCATGTTATATCATTTCTGTGTCACCTTACCACGCCCCGGCGTTAATTGGTCACCTGCCTGTACGAATTCGCGCCGGCGTGCCATATAAAAAATAAATAAATTAAAAAAAAAAAAAAAAAGAAAAAAAGTGGAGCTTGGAGTCGGACCCGGTGGCAGCTGGATGTCACAGTTCGGCCTCAGCAATACCCAGGCAGTTAGCCTCGTTTCACGGTTGCCTCATTCCTGTGCGTGCTCCAGAGTCCGGCTCACAGGCACCCCCCATACGGTACGAACAGGCCGAGCCCTGTCACGGGAAGTTCGTTCAGTTAAGGCAACATGTCAAGTCAGTCATTAGTGTTGTCATCTGTCATTTGATCCCACAGCGGTCTCGGCAGTCGACTTAAGTCACTATCGCCTGTTGTTATCATCTACGTTGGGTTCCGTCGCTCTGGACGGCAGCAGTTTAGGCTCTCAATCAGTAGGTCCACCTGCACCAGCTTCATCAGGGTTCCAGCAGGTAAAAAAAAAAAAAAAAAAAAAAAAAAAAACGCTGGGCAGCCTGCAGACACGTGACCAGTCTACTAAGTAATGGGTCTTGGCAGCCGCCATGTCATCAGTCGGCAGCGATGACCTCACCACCCCGCTATCTCCGGCATCAGCCTCCGAGGCTGGCAGTGTCCAGTCCCTTAGGGCATGGACAATTCCCAGGCTGTCCGCCGAGCTGAGACGCAGAGGGATACCCTTCTCGGCCGCGGCCAGGAAGGCGGAGCTATTCAGGCTCCTCTTCCCACCACCGGCCGCAGCAAGCCCCAGCAGCCAGCAGGCGTCTCTGGAATCGATTTCAGCCGCCGTCGCTCAGCTGCACACCCTCGTGTCCTCCCTGTCTTCCTCAATCGTTGAGGTCCAGGACAGAGTGTCTCGTCTAGAGACTAGCCCGGCTGCCACGGTTCCGGACCCTGCGGTGGTCCCAGCCATCAGTGCACCGGCCGCAGGTAGTGAGCTTGCCACGACTACCGTTCACCCTTCCCACCTGGTGCCACCCAGCGTAAGGAAGGACGTTTTAGAGGGCAGAGACGTTAACCTGGCCTCACTCACGATCTCGGACCATGACTTGGCCGAGAACAAGGCCTACACCTGGGGCGACGTCTCGGTGGTTTTGAAGGCGAAGGAGCCAGGCTCAACAGAAAGCTCACGGCGCCCGAGTTCATACTCGCTTTCGGCATGTTCAGGGACGTACGGTGCTCAGCCTCCCCGGGCAGGCGGGAGGAACTGGACCGCTACCTCCATTTAATCGTAGACCTGGGTCACAAATACGGTGGCTCAGCCTTCTACGATTATCGTCGGTCCTTCTCGGCCAAAGCCGCGGACAGATTCTTACAGTTCCATTGGACAACGGACTGGAGAGTAGTGGACGCCGAGTTGTTCTGCTGCCACTTTGCGAGTCTACGGTCCCCGCTATGTGCTGTCTGTCAGTCAGCATCCCACACCGCGGTCTGGTGTGCCAACATAGCCCTGTCCACCCGATAACTAGCACGGCCTCTGCCAGCTCGAGTCAGGCTCAGCAGGCACCGGTGCAAGGGCAGAAGGTGGACAAGTGGGGTTGTCCGAGGCAGATGGTCGGCGGAGCCGCCATTTGCAACAACTGCAACTACGGCTCCTGCAATTCAGCCAGTGCCGGCTCTTGCACGTTTGCACCCTATGCCAGAGGGCGCACCCCCAAGCAGATGAAACCGTGACTAAGCCAGGTCAATGTCCTTTGGCTCGATGTCTACTTGACCTCACATCCCACTCCGTCACTTGCCAGCTACCTCACCCGAGGTCTCACCGATGAGTTTCATACCGGGCTCATCACCCCGCCCCACACCACCCACGAATGTCCGAACCTGCGCTCAGCAGCAACAGATGAGCCAGCTATCGACGTCCTTCTTCAGACGGAGTTGGATCGGGACTTTATGATAGGCCCGTTCAGTCAGTCTCCCTTTAGTATCTGGAGGGTTAGCCCTATCGGGCTTGTACGGGGAAATTTTCGGAAAGGAAAAAAAATAAAATAAACGTCTGGCGTATGATCTGTCAGCGCCTCATTCTTCCGTCGTTCCCAGTCTCAACTCGCTCATTCCCTCCGAGGAGTTCTCACTGAAGTACGCTTCGGTAGATATGGCTACCCAGGCCATACTCAGGGCAGGGGTAGGTGCTTGGCTCTCGAAGGCGGACATATCTGACGCCTTCAAGCTACTGCCCATACATCCTTCCCTGTGGTGCTGGCACGGCATCAAGTGGAGGGAGCGATATTATTTCGCAACCAAATTGACCTTCGGGTCTAAGAGTAGTCTTTGGTTATTTGATAGTTCACGGAGACCCTGGCGTGGATCCTTCTCTACGAGGCTCAGTGCCACAAGGTCGTCCATTATTTGGATGACTTCCTTCTGATAGAACCACCCGGGGCTCCCCAAGGGGACCTTGGAAAGTTGAGGACGGTTTTCGACAATCTGAACGTCCCCATAGCGGAACGCAAGGTGGACGGCCCGGCGCACAAGATCACGTTCTTGGGCATCGACCTTGACACGCCTGCCATGCAGGCCAGCCTTCCCGCAGATAAGTTGGGCCGTTTCAGGACGGTTCTGCGAGTGTTCACCCGGGTGGGGGATGTACTCAGAAGCAACTTCAGTCTCTCTTCGGGATGTCGAATTTTGCTACGAGGATCATCCCCCAGGGCCGCTCCTTCGTGTCCCGGTTGCCGGTCTTCCTGTCCTACACTCAGGACCCTAGTCAGGTCGTCAGGCTGGATTCAGCAGCCAGGGCAGATCTGCCCATGTGGGAACACTTTCTTAGTAATTGGAACGTTGTGTCCCGGTTCATCCCAGTCGCGTCCACGCAGTCACCTCAAGTGGTGACCGATGCGGCGGCATCCACAGGATGCGCCGCCATTTTTGGCCATTTGTGGTTCGCCGCCCCTTGGCCTCCTCAGGCACTAGCCACACCGGGCTTTACTACCACGTCAGCCCTCTTTTAGCTGTTCCCCGTCGTAGCAGCCGCTCACCATGGGGTCACCATTGGTCTGGACGGACGGTGGCTTTACGACAGACAATCAAGCCACAGCCGAGATCATCAGCAAGGGCAGGTCTAAATCCAGGCCCGTCATGTCCTTCCTCCGCGGACTGGTCCAGCTATCCCTACAACATCAATTCAATGTTTACTGCTCATTCGTTCCAGGGAAGCTCAACTCAGCAGCGGACGCACTCTCCCGTTTAACTTTGTTCCTTTCTTTGAACAGATGCCAGGAGCCTACCATCTCTCAGCCTCTATCCCGGATTGGTCACAACTGACCTTGGACTAGCCCCACGTTTGCAGTCAGCTACTAACTTCGTCAACGCTTCGCTCGCCCGCAACACCTGTCGGGCCTGCCAGACGGCCTGGGGGCGTTTTGATAAGTTCCTGCCCCAACGCCCGTGAATCTTCCAGCGTCGATTAGGTTCTGGCGTTTATCGCTTACTGCCATTCTCACCTGGCACTGTCACACAGCGCGAAACGTCAGTACGTGGCCGGGGTGCAGCACTTCTTGTCACTTCGAGACCTCGCTAGGCCTTCGGTGTTCTCCTTCCATGCAGTGAGGGCTCTACTGCGTGGAGTTCATAAGCTCCAGCCGCCAGTCAGCCCGAAGCGGCTGCCTATCACTGTGGAGGTCTTAAGGGGATGTCTGACGTCCTGGATAGGTCCCCCTTTGGTCTCCTCCTCAGCACCTTCTTGCAGGCTGCGATACACATGGCGTTTATGGGTTCCTACGGCCCAGCGAGTTTACTCGCAGCCACCCAGCCGGTCCAGTCTTGCATAAAGTAATCTCTGCCGCCATCAGGATCTCTACGTTCTTCACTTGGCGATGTCTAGAACTCAGCAGCGAGGTTCCGGAATAGATATTCACTGTGCCGGACCTACAACAACTGGTGCCCAGTTGCCGTGTTGAACCGCTCGACGGCACTGCTATCCGACCGCCCAGGGTCCAGTCCGCTTTACCCTTTCCAGTTAAACCCCTCGAACTCGTCGCAGTTCGTGGTACATGTCCGGGACCTTCTCGGCAATCTTCAATTGGACCCCAGCCAATACTCCGGGCATTCATTCCGGGTCGGGGCGGCCACGTCGGCCCCAAGATAGAGGGTTCCGGACCATGTGATCAAGAAACTAGGTCGGTGGAAGTCGGCCTGCTTCTCGCTACATACCTAACCCACAGTTGGAGAGGGCTCAGGCCTTTGCCCAACTACTCAGTCACATTTACCTTTAATAAATTATTATCCCCTACCTGAAGGTTTTTGCCCCCTTATTTTGGCGTACCATACGGTAGACCAAGGCACACTTTCAGGTCTATTTCATGTTGGTGAGTTTGTGTTGTTCCTATGTGTCATCGTTACTCTTGTCGTCCGTAGGGCTCTAGACCATAAATTGGAAGGCCGGGTACCGGCCTGAAGTTATGGGAGGAGCCCGGAGGGTATTTAAGCAGCCCAAAGGCCGCCGGTCTTTGTCGGTTTCCTGTGCGTGATACCCACCCACCCTCCCCTTTTAAAAGCCTCTTCCAAGTATTCTTACCCCAGACTGAATACTCATTCCACATTATTCCATAAACTACTTCTTATCATTCCTTATCTAGGGTATGCCCCCTTATTTTGGCGTACCATACGGTAGACCAAGGCACACTTTCAGGTCTATTTCATGTTGGTGAGTTTGTGTTGTTCCTATGTGTCATCGTTACTCTTGTCGTCCGTAGGGCTCTAGACCATAAATGGTTTTCAAGATTTTTTACAAATAAATATGTGAAAAGTGTGGGGTGCATTTGTATTCAGCCCTTCCTGAGTCAATACTTTGTAGAACCACCTTTCACTGCAATTACAGCTACAAGTCTTTTTGGGGATGTCTCTACCAGCTTTGCACATCTAGAAACATCTTTAAATTTTTGCCCATTCTTCTTTGTAAAATAGCTTAAGCTCTGTCAGATTAGATGGAGAGCGTCTGTGAACAGCAATTTTCATACATTGCCACAGATTCTCAATTGGATTTAGGTCTGGACTTTGACTGGGCCATTCTACACATGAATATGCTTTGATCTAAACCATTCCATTGTAGCTCTGGCTGTACGTTTAGGGCCCTTGACTTGCTGGAAGGTGAACCTCCGCCCCAGTCTTTTGCAGACTCTAACAGGTTTTCTTCTAAGATTGTCCTGTATTTGGCTCCATCCATCTTCCCATCAACTCTGACCAGCTTCCCTGTCCCTGCTGAAGCATCCCCAACAGATGATGCTGCCACCACCATGTTTCACAGTGGGGATGGTGTGTTCAGGTTGATGTGCAGTGTTAGTTTTCCGCCACACGTAGCGTTTTGCTTTTAGGCCAAAAAGTTCAATATCGGTCTCATCTGACCAGAGCACCTTCTTCCACGTGTTTGCTGTGTCCCCCACATGGCTTCTCGCAAACTGCAAATGTGACTTTGGCTTTCTTTCAACAATGGCTTTCTTCTTGCCACTCTTCCATTAAAGCATAATTTGTGGGTGCACGACTAATAGTTGTCCTGTGGACAGACTCTCCCACCTGATCTGTGGATCTCTGCAGCTCCTCCAGAGTTACCATGGGCCTCTTGGCTGCTTCTCTGATTAATGCTCTCCTTGCCCCTACTGTCAGTTTAGGTGGACGGCCATGTCTTGGTAGGTTTGCAGTTGTGCCATACTCTGTCCATTTTCGGATGATGGATTGAACAGTGCTGCATGAGATTTTCAAAGCTTGGGATATTTTTTTATAACCTAACCCTGCTAAATGTCAAGCTTCTGTCAAAGAGGCATTACCCAAAAAAGGTCTGCCGATCGGCATCTGATCGGCGCTCTCAGCCAATGGCTGAGAGTGCAGACCGGTGTATTCTGGCGAGGGACCCATCCCGGCAACCGTACACACAGGCGGAATGTCAGCTGTTTTCTGTTGAACCGACCCACATCGGCTCGTGTGTACGACAGCTGGTTTGACAGAAGCCAGCCGAATATCAGGCTTCTGTTAAAGGTGCATGCTTGAAAGAGGCCTGCTGACCGGCGTCAGCCAGATGACAAAGGCCAGACTTTCGGACGGTTTCTGTCGTCCCGTCTTCCGTACTCACGGGACAAATGTGGGCCGGTTTCTATTGAACCAGCCCACAATCAGCCCCTGTGTACGGCAGATGGTTCGTCAGAAACCGGCCAAACGTTTGGCTTCTGTCAAAGGGGCATGTATGAAAAAAAGTCTGCTGCTTGGCATCCGATCAGTGCCCTCAGCCAATGGTGTATTCTGGCGGGGAGATCGCTGTACTGCATAGTTAGTACAGCTCTAAAATAAGTGTCTACTGGCGCAAATTAAAATAATATTGTAATCAAACCATCCAAATTTGTGAAGATGTGTGAATTTGTGTGGTGTGCTGCAGTCAAATAAGGTTCTACTAAAATTAAAACCTGTAAAAAAATATGAAAAAAATATATAAAAATATGAAAAAAATAGATAAAAAATATATATGTGTTGACTGCGCTACCCCTTGTATTATGTGTTTTTAAAGTGCTTCAAGCTAAATATGAATTTAAATATACCACAATTTTTTATGAGGTTGGACATTGGTAAATCTGTATATTGGAAACAGCATAGACCTGAGAGGAGTGAAGTGGTTATCCCTACTAATGAACCAAAGGCATTCATTATATAACATCTGGTGAGTGGCCAATTCTTATGGTGGTGGTGGTGTCGTCACTATAGTGGTGGATAAAGGAAGCACGGACACAAGAATTAGGAGGGTTGAAACACTTTTATGCTGAAGATTGCTTTCTCAGCACCAGCAGAAATTACTACGGACTATTATTGTTTTTGGTTTCGTTTGGTTTGTTTTGCCTAAATTAATTTGTTTTTTTTTGGCACGCAATAATTAATATTGGAAGTCACGGGTGAACAGCAGAAGAAAATATTGATTTTTATCAATTATTATTATTACTTCTATTATCACTAATGTATACAAACGTATACATTTATTGTGGTATATTTAAATGCATATTTAGCTTGAAGCACTTTAAAAACACATAATACAAGGGGTAGCGCAGTCAACACATATATATTTTTTATATATTTTTTTTCATAGTTAGTACAGCGGCTACTCCCAAGCTCTTCTGTTTTTTTTTTTTATTCAGCCCACTGGGTTAAATGAAAAAAAAAAACTGCTGGCGTGTATCAGGCTTTACACAGGAATGGTCCCTGGGAGCCAATCCAAAGCAACAATATACAACTAACGCTGGAGGGAGTGCGTGTAGATAAGATGTAGCTGAAAAAGGCTGCAGGAGATGAAAAGAAGGAAGAAAAAAAAAAAAAAAGATAAAACCTGTATTTTATGAAAGAAGAAAACATGGCAATTGTTTAGGTTAGATTGTGCTTTAGAAAACGAAATGTCACCCTGTTGGGGTTTACATCCACTTCAATGCCTGGGGGTCTGTATGTCACCATCTGATCCCCTCTCTGTGATCTCCCTATGAAGGTAAACATATCTGACATTGAAGATTTAATACTGTCTGAGTTCACAACACAGAATTACAAACAACCACCAGATGGCACAAATACATCTTTTATGCAATGTAGAAAAATTTGAGCTTTCCTAGGTCAATGTAATATTTTATTAGTACACAATCTCATATTTATGGTGTTTAATTCAGAGAGGAAGTTTTATCTGGTCATATTTTGCCTTTCCTCATTCCCCCTTTCCCTCCTCATCTACAAATAAAACTTTTCTGTTTTCATTGCATATCTCACTTTAGAACAATTGATGTCAGCACTCGGTATCTAAGCTTTTCTATGCAATGCAGGCAGATCATGGCTGGTGGGAGGGGCTAGCAGAGTGTTGTACATCTAGGGTTGCCACCTTTTCTTCAAGTCAAACCCGAACACTTTAGCGGCGCACAGCAATTCTTTTTTCTTTTTTTTTTTACATCATATACTATGCAGTACATATATTTTGGTGATTAAATAACATTTATAATCATATGAAGTTAATCACAAGAGTCCCCTCTTACAGCAGAGTCCACAGAGTTTCCCTTTTAAACCTGAATCCACAAAGTTTCCTTACAATGGTTTGTTTTTTATTTTTTTTTTTTTTTTTTCTAAATAGGTTCATTTAAGCCAGTGCATTGCTGGTTAACTTACCTTTTCCTTCGATTTCCCTTCTAAATGTTTTTTTTTCTTTGTTTTCTTTGTCTGAATTTCTCACTTCCTGTTCTTCCTCAGTAATCTGTTCAGTAAGCTGTTCTGGATGACTAAACAGCGCTCGGATGATGGTGTGAAGTTTACTGAGGAGAAACAGGAAGTGAGAAATTCCGACAAAGAAAAAAAACATTTAGAAGGGAAATCGAAGGAAAAGGTAAGTGAACCAACAATGTATTAGCTTAAAGGAACCTATTTAGAAAATACAAAATGAACCTTTACAACCCCTTTAAGGGGGAACACTGAGAACACATTACACTCTTGGCTTAGACAAATACAGACAGCATCCCTGCTGGGAAGCCAGAGTTTGGTCTGAAAATGTGTCCGGGTTTCAGGTGGTCTAAAACCCGGACACATGATTCAAAACCCGAACTGTCCGGGTGAATCCTGGAAAGGTGGCAACCCTATGTACATCACAGCACCCTACCACTGTATTCCTTGCTAAAGCTCTCATCTCAAAGAGCCTGGGAAATCAGTAAACTAATCACACAAGCAGGAAATTAAATATCCTTGATGATGTTGCTTTCTCTAGATGTACACAAGGCATTAAATAAACTATAGTGGTCCTATTTATGTACTGCTCCAACACACAGAGTGCTGGGCAACCTCTTGTTGAAATGGGTGGACGCACTTTATAGCTTTCCATCAGCGGCAGATAAATATCTTGGATTAGAGTCTTTGTTTTCATTACTTCACAGCACTTACCAGGGATACTCCCGATTACCATTACTGTTTATCGGGCACTTGAACCCCTGGCTGCACATATCAGATCTAACATGAAGGTTTGAAGTATAAAATTGTCAGGGGCTTCAAATAAGGTTGTTTGCCGATATTACTTTATTTATATATTACTTCCCTCCACGCTTCTCTTCCTAACCAATTATCTCTTTTGACGGGATTTGCATCTATCTAGGGCCTACATGTCAATCAAACTGAATCGTATGCAGTCAATGTGACCCTGCCTGAATTGCTACAGCAATCCTTACAAGCTCAATTTTAATGAATGCACACTATTCCGTATCTAGGCATCTTGCTCACTGCAGCTTACAGTTCCCTTATGCCGCGTACACACGGTTGGAATTTCCGATGGAAACAGTCCGACGGGCGCTTTTCGTTGGATTTTCCGACCGTGTGTATGCCCATCGGTCTTTTTCTGTCAGAATGTCCGGCGGACTTTGGATTGAGAACCTGCTCTTAATTTTTTCGACGGAAAACTTTTCTATCGGATTTTCCGATCGCGAGTATGCAATTCCGACACGCAAAATTCCAACGCATGCTCGGAAACAGTTTGAAGCATGCTCGGAATCATTAAACTTCCCTTTTATAGTGTCGTTGAACGTGTTGTATGCCGCTGTGTTATTGACCGTCGGAATTTGATGTGACCGTGTGTAGGCATGACAGTTTGGGTGAAATTCCGTCGGAATTCCGACGGGAAAACCATCAGAGCTTTTTCCGCAGAGAATTCCGACCGTGTGTACGTGGCATTAGAGTTAACTTCTAGTTCTTCCCTCTTATCAAATCTCTTAAAACCCTATTGGTGTCCTGGGATAATACCTACATCTGTTTGCTTGGTCGTATACATGCTATTAAAATGAGCTTCCTCACTAACTAAACTATAGGGATGAGCTGAACACCCCCCGGTTAGGGCAAAAAATTTGTGCGAACACCGTTAAAGTCTATGGGATGCAAACGTGAAAAATCAAAAGTACTAATTTTAAAGGCTTATATGCAAGTTATTGCCATAAGAAGTCCTGCCCCAGGGGACATGTATGTAGCACTGACCCCCGAAGCAGCTGCTGGTTTTATTGGGCTTACCGTTACCTTCTTTACCTCGTCTCCGTCTAGGGTTTCCCGTGGCTGATGGCCCAAAGAAATGCAGAAACTGACACTGGATCTTCCTTTTTGGGTTATTTATTTAAACGATAATACGGTCTCTTAATGTAGGGTAGAGGGTTAGGAGGAAAGTTCAGGTACTTTTGGAACTGCAATAATAGGAAGTCTCTTATTGTAGAAATCCAGAGAATAACTGTTTCACAGCTGGATTCTCACCTCCGGATAGACCTCCTTTCACTAGGCCTAGCAGCCGGCAAGGTGTTAGGTAAAGAAAAAGTCTCTGCCACAAATTGGAATTTAGAACACTTGAGGAAAAGACTCTGCCACAGACTTGAATGTAACTGAGGGACATTAACAAATTTAGAGAGCTATCATATGGCACCAGTATTTCTCAGCCGGTCCGGCGATACTGTATGAGTGTAAATACATAAAGTGTCCTTCAACTGAGCCTCCAGGCCCCTTCAGAGAAACCAGCCTCGTGCATGGCCCTCTCCTGAAGAGTCCTCCCCTGGATGCTCCTCCAGTTTCTGGACCTCTCCTTAGATGAGACGGCACAGGACCACCTTTGGATAATTAGGCCCCGATATCCATTTAGGCCTGTCCCTGCAGTTGCTTCGCCTCGGGCTATCCAGCTCGAGACTTGGAATTGCATGGATCCGCACCCCAGGCCAGGAGGGCCGTGAGGGCTGGTCAGGAGGACCAGGACCAAACAGACAGAAGATATCTTCTGGACCGGAACCCCGAAGCACGTGATCTCAGTACCTTAAATACCCCCTCCCAGAATTCACAGCAGGATAAACACTCCCACTGGGCTTGTTCAGAGAGAAGGAGTGGCATCCAATACACCCAGCTAAACTGCATTCTCATACTTGCCGGCGGTGACAGCGACACCTGCGGCCAAGTAGGACTCATAATCATAATCATAATTTAACAGAATTAGCCCTAAAACCCAACTGTGGTTTCAGGAATATTCATTTTAATGTTAAATTAATGAATTAATTAATGTTAAAAACAAAAACACATAGCGCATGATCGTCAGGAGGAGTCAGCGCTACATGTATCAATGCAAAAAAAAGTTTTAAAAACAGCAGTTTTTTCGAGAGCAGTGATTTTAATAATGCTTAAAGTGAAACAATAAAAAGGAAATATTCCTTTAACCCCTTAAGGACCGAGCCTCTTTCTGAGATTTGTTGTTTACAAGTTAAAAACTGTTTTAACATCCTAGAGAATAAAATGGAGGTTGTTGCAATACTTTCTGTTGCACCGTATTTGCGCAGCAGTCTTACAAGTGCACTTTTTTTGGAAAAAATACACTTTTTTTAATTAAAAAATAAGACAACAGTAAAGTTAGTAAAACATTTTTTTATATTGTGAAAGATAATGTTATCCCGAGTAAATTGATATCCAACATGTCATGCTTCAAAGTTACTTGTATGTATATTAATGCAGCGTCCATCCGACGCGTTTCGTCCGCATAGATGTCGTAGACGCCTCATAGACGTCACCCCAGACGACGTCTATGTGGACAGCACCACGCCAACTCCAATTTTAAAACAGGCCTGTTTTTAACCATCTAAATGTGAGTGTTTTTTAAACTGTTTTCTTAACATTAAAAACGTTTCTCAACGGTATTACGCTATGTAAGTTCTTCCTTTCAATATGACCACACAACATGCTTGAAAACGTGGATTTCTGACGCTCACCTTTCCCCATCCGATACTTACCCTCCTGTTACCTACCAACTCACGCGGTATCTGAGAAATTTCTGGAGCCATCATGAGGAGCTGAGAGTTGCCAGTCCCTAAACGTTTAAGCTTTTGCGACTTGTGAGGCATAAGCCTTTTTCAAGTCCAATCTATCCGGTAAGCCTTACTCCATTAGGCCCGAGAGCCATCAGACAAGCCGTCACCATCACACCGAACTAAGTCACCTATTGCCACAAGTGTCATTTCACCTGACCACCAATTAATGTTATGGACTTCACCTCTATACACTTTTATGTATAGTTCTTTTTTCACCCAGCACCCACGATTTTAACAGATATTGAGTTTTATGAATTTTCATTTTCTCACGATATTTTTTCACGGTATAATAATATTTTAATAATATTTTGATTTTATCTTCACCGATTTTAATCACAGTTATACTTTTCTTATACCCACATTTCTATTGAAAACAGTCTATAAATTTTATGTGTTTTTTATAAGGTTCAGCACTGTATATTTATACATATTTATGGTACTAGAGGTTGGCATCACGCCAAAACTATTTTTCTCTATAACCCCAAACTCATCAGAGTAGAATTTTCTCTTGTAAAGGGAGTATTTGGGGCACAAGCGCTGCATTAATATACATACAAATTTCTTACCACCGATAGTCTTTCGGCAATGCTAGCAGCTTCAGTCATTTAAACCTATATATAGCGCAGTATCCACTTCCCTCTTTTCTATCAATGCTTCAAAGTTACGCCCGCTCGTGGAATGGCGACAAACTTTTACCCTTAAAAATCTCCATAGGGGACGTTTAAATTTTTTTACAGGTTGCATGTTTTGAGTTACAGGTCTAGGGCTAGAATTATTGCTCTCGCTCTACCGATCGTGACGATATCTCACATGTGTGGTTGGAGCACCATTACCTTATGTGGGCGCTGCTAATGTATGTGTTTGCGTATACATATGTGTTGGCTTTTTCTTATTTATTTTACCTTTTATTTTTTATTTTTACACTGTTCTATTAAAGAAAAAAATTTGTGTCACTTTTATTCCTATTATAAAGTACGTGAACATCCCTTGTAATAGCAACGAATAAGGCGGTACTTATGGGCACAGGTAAGGCTACACTGATGGTCACTGATAAGATGGCACTGATGGGCCCTGATGGGTGGCACTGATGGGTGGCACTGATGGATGGCACTGATGGGCACTGGTAGGTGACACTGATGGGCACTGGTAGGGGACACTGATGGGTAGCACTGTTGATGAGGCACTGATTGGTGACACTGATAGGTGGCACTGTGGTCACTGATGGGTGGCACCGTGGGCACTGGTAGGTGGTGCTGGTGGGCACTGGTAGGCCACACTGTTGTGCACTGGTAGGTGGCACATGTGGGCACAGATGAGCTGGCGGGAGCTCTCTTTGATCGGGACCGATGTCCCTCTGAGAGCTGTCAGTGATCGCCTTTTTTTTCTCCTCACGCTGCCATCTTCCCCTCACTCATCTCCATACCAAGCCAGGGAGAGGACCCGATCGCCTCCGCTGCTACCGATGGCTCTGGTAAGCAGTGGAGGGCACCGAAGGGCGGCGGAAGGGGGGCCCCTCTCCTGCTGCTGATAAAAGTGATCTTGCTGCAAATCCGCTGCAGAGACCACTATTATCTGAAACTGGACCGCTCACTGAAGAAGATGGCACAGGGGTTATGGCAGCTAGCTGCTGCCATAACAAAGATATCCCTCTTCAAAGTGCCAACGTATATTGGCGTGAGCCTATCCGTAAGTGGTTAAATATCGTGCATGGGGGTGTCCTTAGTATGCCTGTAAAGTAGCGCATCTTTCCCATGTTTATAACAGTGCCACAGCAAAATTAAATTTCTAAAGGAAATTTTTTTATTCAAAACTGCTCGTGGCTGTAATGTATTGTTAGATCCTGGCAATATAGATAAGAATACCAAAAATACCCCCCCAAAAAATGGCGTGGGTGCCCATACCAGGCTCTTCGGGAGGATTTATTTTTATGAATGTGAGCCTATCAACAGAGTCTGAGGACAGTTGCACTGTTTGATCTGTTGCAAACCCTCCAGCAGCACTGAATGTCTGTTCAGAAAGCACGCTGGATGCAGGACAGGCCAGTAGCTCAATATCATATTGAGCAAGTTCTGGCCAGTGGTTCATCCTGAAGACCCAGTAACCCAGTGGATGCTCTGTTGGAAAGGTCTCCAAGTCTGCTCTTGCCCCTAGATATTCCTGCACCATATAATGCAGACGCTGGTGTTGGTTGCTTGAACTGATCAGACCTTGGCTCTGAGGACTGAAAAATTGTTTAAAGGCATCGGTCAGCCGGCCACCTTCTCCACCGCTCTTCCTCTGCTGAACAAAGCCTCAGCAACATGTTGTCCAGCACCAGGAAATGGTAACCTCCCAGGGTCTGGAAATGCGTTACACAAACCTTTCTTCAAGGCCTCCTGAAGATGTTTCATCCTCTGCTCCCTCTGCGAAGGCAGGATGAGTTCTGCAACCTTACCCTTGTAACGTTGACCAAGAAGGGTTGCCAGCCAGTAATGATCCCTCTCCTTGATATCACGAATCCTAGGGTCCTTTCGCAGGCTTTGCAGAATCAGGGAAGCCATACAGCATAAGTTTGCAGAGGCATTCGATTCTGAGTCCTCTGGGTCACTAAGGATCACATTATGCATAACTTCCTCCTCCCAGCCACATACAACTCCTTGGGTTTCTGGGGACTGAAAACCATCCCTTAAAGACTGCTGCTGAGTGTTATCCTCTACATCCATGCTGACACAATCCTCCTCCTCTTCTTCCTGTGTGTTTGGCGGGCGCGCAGGAATGCTATCTGGATAAAGGGGGCCTTGAGAGGAAAGGAAGACTCCTCTTCCTCCCGCTGTTTTGCCTCAAGTGCCCTGTCCATGATTCAACAAAGTATGTGCTCCAGCAGAAAGACTAGAGGGACAGTGTCACTGACTGCTCACCATCCTTGTGGCCTCCTGAAATGGTGACAGGGCAGTGCATGCATACTTGATCAGTAGCCACTGGTGTGGCGAAAAGAAGCCAAGCTCCCCTGAACCTGTCCTGGTGCCATACTCGCACAGGTACTCATGGTGGCCCGCTGCTGTGTGTGCAGCCTCTGCATCATTGCCATTGTTGAGTTCCACCTGGTGAGCATGTCAAAAATGAGGCGGTTGGTGGGCAGGTTGCATTCCCTTTGAATGTCAGCCAGCCGAGCACTGGCATTGTATGACTGGCAGAAATGACCACAGACTTTCTGGCCTGCCTCAGGAGATCTTGTAAGCCTGGGTACCTGCTTGAGAACCACTGCACCACCAAATTCAGGATGTGTGCTAAACATGGAACATGGGCCAAGTGTCCCTGTCAGAGGGCGGAGAAAAGGTTGGTGCCATTGTCGCATACAACCATTCCTGGCTGAAACTGGCGTGGCGTCAACCACCTCTGAGCCTTCCCCTGCAGAACTGACAGAATCTCTGCCCCAGTGTGGCTCCAGTCCCCTAGGTAGACCAACTCAAGTATTTTGGAGGCGTGGTGGCTGAACAAGCTCCAACAACACTGAACCCTCTCCTGCATCCTTCCCAGCTTCCAGCAGAGTTACCCAGTGCGCTGTGAAGGAAAGGTAACATCCCTGCCCATGCCTGCTGGACCATGAGTCAGTGGTAATATGAACTTTACTGCTGACTGCTCTGTCCAACAAGGCCAAAACATTGCCTTTCACATGCCGGTAGAGAGCCGGAATGGCCTTTTTGGAACCTGCCACTGAGGTACAGCACATTCCACAAATTCACGAAAGGGGGCAGAGTCTACCAGCTGAAAAGGTAGCAGTTGCAGTGCTAGCAATTTGGCCAAGCAAGCATTTAGACACTGAGCATGTGGATGGTTGGGACCGAATTTCTTTTTACAGTTCAGCAACTGGGGTAGGGAAATTTGCCTGCTAAAATCAATTGGTGGCGAACTGCTAGCAGATTGGCTGTAAGTACTTGGGGCACTATTGCTATACTTTCATTCCTCTCAGTGCAGGTTTTTGAGAGGACTAGAGGTATAGAAGGGTTGGAGATCCCAGATGAGGAGCAAGGAGAAGTCTGCCTTTTTCTTTGATGTGGGTCTTTCAAGTGCTGTTGCCAACGGACTGCATGGCAGGTCGTCATATGTCTGATCAAGCATGTGGTGCCCAAGCGGCTGCTGTTCTGGCCACACTTGATCCGCTTCAGACATAGGTTGCAAACAGCAACGGTGCGATCTGCTGCACACGTGACGAAAAAGGCTCACACCAAGGAACATTAAAAGTCAGCGGGAAGTCAGCCGCGCCCTGCACCTACGGAGCTCTGCGGTGTGATGCAATAGGGTGGCTGCCCTTAAGCTGCCCCCTAGAGGACATCCTGCCTCATTAGAGTTGTGCCTCCTCCTCTCTTCTCTCAGGCACTCAAGTACAGTCAGTGACCTCATCATCCCCTCCCTCCTCGTCACTGCAGAAAACTTGGCACTGCAGCTGGGGGTCGCATGACTGCCAGTTTATTGTACTTCTGTGGCACCCCCTCTCTCTAGGCTCACGTTATTCCCTTCCTCAACCTGGGAACCAACATCTGAGCTTTCAAATCACTGCGCATCCTTCAGCAGAATGGTGGGGCTACTGAAGGAGTGACTGTGGACAAGGAGCCGGTGGAATAGGCCGCTTTGGCAGCTGCGTTGGAAGGCAAACTACTCTGAGCCTGGGTAACAGAGGAGGATGAGGACAGCTTCGTTATCCACTCCACCAACTCTTCTGCATGTTATGGCTCAATTACACTGCCAGCAGCAGAAAAAAAGGACAAGCGTGCCCCACAGCCACCTGCAGAGGATGCACCATGTCCACGACTAGCACTGTTGACTGTAGACACAGAGGCTGCTTGCCCTCTTGTAGTGGTCTGTGAGCGTCTGCCTCTCCTTGGTGGCCTTCCAGACATGACCAAGCTTTGACATGATGTATTTTTTGTTTTGCAACACTACACCACACTGTATTAGATACACGCCTGAAGTGTATTAGAAACTGTACACACTGTATTAGATACTGTGTACACCACCAGAAAAGTAGTAGAAACTGTACTCATGGTATTAGATACTGTGTACACCACCAGAAAACTAGTAGAAACTGTACACACTGTATTAGATACTGTGTACACCGTCTGAAGTGTATTAGAAACTGTACACACTGTATTAGATACTGTGTACACCACCAGAAAAGTAGTAGAAACTGTACACACTGTATTAGATACTGTGTACACCACCAGAAAAGTAGTAGAAACTGTACACACTGTATTAGATACTGTGTACACCACCAGAAAAGTAGTAGAAACTGTACACACTGTATTAAAATACACTGTAGATATAGGCTACAAAGAGTAGCGACTGATCTGTTTCTGTTTTAAGGAGTGTTTTCTCTTTTTTGTTAATTTAATTTAAATTTTCACTCCATTCGTTGTGTGGTCTCCTTTATTAGGATAGGTAATGTGAAGTGGTTGGGGTGAGTCTTGAGTATGGCATTTCAGCCATTGGTTACGTTTGGGGACATCTGTTCTATACTGATCATAATTAGAAACTTTCTGTACAAAACTAAACTCAGAGGTGGGCTCAGGATGCCTAATATTTCCTACTATTACAATGCTACCCAAATTGCCCCCCCGGTCCATTTACACTTGGGACAAGATGCTCCCTATTTGGACTTTGATCGATGTGCTTATTGTTCACCTTATTTCTCTCACTTCACTTATTTGGATCTCCCCCTTCTTCATCCTAAACCTCTCAACCTAATATTTATCCATGCTAATGGAATTGCCCTTTGCTCCCCTTCCCACGGATTAGAACATCCTCAAACTGTGCTGGTGGAGCACAAGAGGCTCTACTACAATACATTACCTATTAGACTCACGTGGAGTTCCCACATTTCAACAACTTAAACACTCTCATGATATCCCTAATACTTAACTATTTTGCTATCTCCAATTCTGACACTTGTTGGAGTTGTTCCTCAAAACTTAGGACTCACCCCTGACCTTGAAGTGCAAATCTATCCCAACTACACAAAATAGTAGTTTCTCTTTTTCCTTTAAGGAAATTCCTATTATCAATCCCCCCTTTATTGTACAAGATGGAAATCAAACTTGTGAATGTAACGGCTGAAGGTTTTCATGCATGAAGGAATGCATGAAGGTAAAAAATATTCTGTGTGCTGCTCACCCCACAGCCTCTCCTAATACTTACCTGAGCCAGATCCAGCACTGTGAACGGGAGCCTCGGCTCTCCCTGGTCTCTCTCTCCTCATTGGCTGAGACAGAACAGTGGGAGCCATTGGCTCCCATTGCTGTCAATCACAGCCAGTGAGAAGCGAGTGAGGGGTGGGTCCAAGCTGCGTGAGACAGCTCGGGAGGGAGCATGCACGAGTGTCCTCAGAGCATGCAGCTTGCTCTGGGGGCACTCAAAAGGAGGGGGGAGCCAGGAGTGCCCAGTACTGAGACAGGGCTGTCCAGAGCCCAGGGCAAGGATCCAGAAATGCATCCTCCCCCTTCCCCAATACATGTCGCACCCTATGCCCATTCTTTGCCCATTTGCTTCACTGTGCCCAGGGCAGCTGTCCCTCCTGCCCACCCCTTGTTCAGGCCCTGGAAGCACTGGCAGGGGACCAGAGAAGTGGAGGATCGGGGCTGCTCTGTGGAAAACCATTACACAGAGCAGGTAAGTATAACATGTTTGTTATATTTAAAACAAAAAAATCTGAAGCTTTAGTTTTACTTTTATAAAAGCCTCCTTCCCAAGTACTGGCCAGAGATAGGCACAGCCCTCTTTAAATGCTCCTGTAACAAACAACAAGTCCTTGAAAAGTACTGTCTCGGTGGTACTCTACCCCTGCTAGAATTGCTAAATGCTTGCCTCAATAGCCTCCTTCGCGTTTTTGGGGATATTCATATATGGGAGATATGAAACATATTTGGTGAACAAGCCCTACGATCAAACGCCTACTGTATGTATTCGGGTATATACTGTACAACAACTAATACAATCAAACCTTCATATGGAATCATAGGAAGTTCTTTTGCATAAAGCTATTGAAAATGTCTTGCACCGTTAACGTACACTCATTTTGTATATCTTTATGTCAGCAAAGCAAACTATCGCTCAGGTGTGGAAATCTGTTTTGCCTTACCATGATATGGGATAGTATTATCAATTTTGATCGCTATAGTTTAATCTTCTTTAGTAGTGTAGGGTCTCCTGTGACATTACCTCCTGAAAGTGAATCTGATTATATGTTTTGTAAGCTGTGAAGCTTAAAACTGCAATATCAATGTCTCCTAACTTACTAGCCAAGATTAGGTTTACATAATGTGCTCCTACTGCATAAATCCCTCTGTTAATCTGTGTTATTATGTTTAAGTGACCGTGAGGTTAAATTTTAACCCTTAGGGGTGCAACCTAACCTTGTGTTTTTACCACCCCCTCCTCTGCTCTCTCTTAAAGGCTTGTTTTTGTTTTTTTTCAAATAAGCAGTGGTTTTGCATCTTCCTCTTCTCAGGTCCGACACCCCTGACCCTTCCCTCCTTACTCCAAGGCCGATGCTTGGTGTGTCCATTCATACAACAGAGCCGTGGCTCGCCCCACTCTCCCTCTCCTCATTGGCTCACTGGCTGTGATTGACTCAGCCAATACGAAGGCAGAGTCCCCAAAGAGCCAGGGCTCTCGTGCACATCACTGGATCGTGATGGGGCTCAGGCAGTGGTGGGGCCCTGGCGTTCCGCCACTGTTGGGGGCCCCAGCGGGGTTGCTAGTCCCAAGGCTCTGAGCTGAGAGCGAGTCTCTCATACAGCTCAGAGCCGGTGTTTTATTGAATACTGCCTCCTATTCTCGCTCCCCCCTCCGTCCTTTCTCACACAGGATGAGAGAGGAGACAGCCGTTCTGCTCATTCTCCCCCTGACTTTCTCCTCCTGTGGGTGCTCTACGGGAAGTCAAGTGTGAAGCTAACGAGCTCACACTTCCTGTAGAGCACACATAGGAGGAGAGAGTCAGGGGGAGAATGATCAGACCGGCTGTCTCCTCCTGGGGGAGCGAAAATATCAAAAGAACACCGGCTCTGTGCTGTATGAGAGACACGCTCTCAGCTCAGAGCTGTGCTGAGGAGACAGGCAGAATTCATGAGCACTGCTAGGCAGCACTGATGAGCACTGATAGGAGGCACTAATGGGCACTGATAGGTGGGATTGATGAGCAATGATAGGTGGCACTGATGGGCATTAAGCACTGATAGACAGCATTGATGGCCACGGATAGGCAGCATTGATAGACAGCACTGATAAGCTGCACTGCTAGACGGCACTGATGAGCACTGATAGGCAGCACTGATAAGCTGCACTGATAGGCAGAATTGATGTGCACTGATAGGCAGTACTCATAGACTGCACTGATGGGCCAATGGAGTTTCCCGATGGGCCGATGGCTCAGTGGGCTGGTGAGCACCGACAGGGATCGGCAAGGTGTCCATGCATGCAATTGGTGTCCGTGAGCGCTCCTTGCAGTGTCTGTGTCAGGGACCCAGCGCAGGACGAGCGGCCCGCTCTCCGGTGCGCATGCGCGGCGGCCCCGCTCTCCGGCGCATGCGCACTCGCGGTTCGGCGGTCCGGCGCTCGCGCATGCGCACTGGCGCCCGTTTGTGCGCCATGGCGCACAATTAGCGTCCACTGGGCGCCTATAAAAGCTGCCTGACGCACAGGCACTTTGCTGGTCTGTCTTTCCAGCTCAGTGCCTGTGTGTCTCCTGTGTTTACCAGATCTGATCCTGTATCCTGACCCCTTGGCTTGTTTAACGGACGTTTGCTGCTCTCTCCTGTGTTTGACCCCCTGCTTGCTCAACGGACTTTGCTGCCTGATCCTGTGTTTGACCCCCTGCTTGCTCAACGGACTTTGCTGCCTGATCCTGTGTTTGACCCCCTGCTTGCTCAACGGACTTTGCTGCCTGATCCTGTGTTTGACCCCCTGCTTGCTCAACGGACTTTGCTGCCTGATCCTGTGTTTGACCCCCTGCTTGCTCAACGGACTTTGCTGCCTGATCCTGTGTCTCGCTCCCTGCTTGCTTTCACGGACTGGCATTATACTTGTGTGTGACCCCCGGCCTGCTGTCCGGACTTACATCACTACTGACTGCTCAGTGACCTGTGTCAGTTCATCAGCCAGGTGTTTGGGCTCCTGCCTCTCCTCTCTGCCATCTGCCGGTCTGCCCAGGCCAGGTCCACATCTCTCCCAGGCATTCCACTGGTCCCACCTGCCGGAGGTGACCTGTGCCTCCTGGTGCCGTTTGTTCCCTGTTTCACCTCCAGGGGGCAGATTGCGCCGGGTCGCAAGGGTGAACCGCTCTCAGCATTTCGGTCTCGGTAAGTACATCTCTGATAGTACAGACCAGCCATGTCTGAGACCGACAGAGCGTGTTCACCCCTTGAGATCCTGTGTCAGCAGATGGCAGCACTTACTGAGGCTGTCCAAAAACTGCAGATGGGCTACGCTCAAGTTGACAGTCGCCTACAGCAATTAACTGGGCCATCTGCCCCTGCATCCGGCAACTCAGCCACCATCAGCGGGGTTCCTCCATCAGCAGCCTCCAGCAACCCCACAGTGGTTGTGGCTTCCCCTGAACCTAGGGTGCCTACACCCGAACGCTTCACGGGTGATCGAAAGAGATTTAGGGCGTTCAAAAATGCCTGCACCCTGTACCTAGCCCTACAGCCCAGGACCTTCTCCTCTGAAGTGGTGAAAGTGGGGTTCATCATCTCCCTCCTGGCCGAGGAACCCCAGGCTTGGGCCCATAGCCTGATGGAACAGAGAGACCCCGTATTGAACTCAGTTGACACTTTTTTTGAGAGTATGGGTCAGCTCTACGACGATCCCCAGAAGGGGGCCACCGCTGAAACCACCCTGCACCATCTCTCCCAAGGCCGGAGACCGGTTGAAGACTACACTGCTGAATTCAGAAAATGGTCAGCCGACACCGGCTGGAATGGGCCGGCCCTCAAGTATCAGTTCCGCCAAGGACTTTCTGACACCCTTAAAGATGAACTTGCCCGGATTGATGTCCCGGAATCTCTGGAGGACCTCATACAAGCAGTCACCAAGATTGACAGACGCCTGCGTGAACGCCGCGCTGAACGTTTCCAGACGCCTCGTCCTAGTTGGATGATACCCAAGCCGAGTCCTGCCCAGTCTTCTTATCATCCGCCACCTGTGCCCTCTTCTGGAATCGAGCCCATGCAGCTGGGCCTGGTTCGCGCCCCTCTGACCCCAGAGGAGCGTTTACACAGACGTCAGGCCAACCTGTGCCTCTATTGCGGGGGTTCCGGGCACTATCTTCGCACCTGCCCCATTAGGCCCAGTAAGTCCCTTCCCAGGTTTAATTTAAACTACCAGGTCTCCGGTCTATCTCACACTTACATTACCCTCTTTATCTCTTTGCAGTTAACGGGAAAGGAGGTCCGCCTCCCGGCCATAATTGATTCCGGGGCTTGCAGCTGCTTCTTGGATTCCTCTCTCGCTACTCGGCTCCAGCTTCCCCTGGTCCCCAAGAAGCAGTGCCTCCAGGTTCATCTAGCCGATGGATCCCTTCCGCGCTCCGGCTTGATCACTTTGGAAACCAACCCTATTCCTGTTACTACCGATTCCGGCCACAAGGAGCTCCTCCGCTTGGATATTATTCCATCTCCCATGTTTCCCATTATTCTGGGGCTCCCTTGGTTGCAGGCACATGAACCCCTGATTAACTGGCGGACGAAGGAGGTCTCCTTCCCTTCCCAATACTGTTCCCAAAACTGCTCCCCCGCAACCCTGGCGTCCTGTTCAGCTCTAGCACCAGCACCCGACAACCTGAAGCATGTCCCGCCTACCTACCTAGAATTTAGGGACGTTTTCGATAAACAACAGGCCGACCGCCTACCACCTCACCGACCCTACGACTGTCCCATAGACCTCTTACCCGGTGCCGCGGTTCCTTTTGGCCGTATTTTCCCTCTGTCCGAGACTGAGTTAGCCACTCTCAAGGCCTACATTGATGACAACCTGGCCAAAGGGTTCATCCGCCCTTCCTCGTCACCTGCTGGGGCCGGCATTTTCTTTGTCGAGAAAAAGGACGGTTCCCTGAGGCCCTGTATCGATTATAGAGAGATTAACAAAATTACCATTAAGAACAGGTACCCTCTTCCCCTCATCCCCGAACTGTTCCAACGGTTTCGGTCCGCTCAGGTCTTCTCTAAACTTGACCTCCGAGGGGCCTATAACCTCATACGGATCAGGGCGGGCGATGAGTGGAAGACCGCTTTTAGATCAAGGTTCGGGCACTACGAGTATCTCGTAATGCCATTCGGGCTCTGTAATGCCCCGGCAACATTCCAACACTTAGTGAATGACATTTTCCGGAGATACTTGGATGACTTCCTAGTAGTCTACCTGGATGATATACTCATCTTCTCGGCCTCTCTCGATCTCCACCGTACGCACGTTAAAATAGTCCTCACCATCCTCAGGCAGCATAAACTTTACCTGAAAGCAGAAAAATGTGAGTTCGAGAAGTCCACGGTACAGTTCCTGGGGTTTGTTATCTCTACCAGTGGGGTTGCCATGGATCCACAGAAGGTACAGGCCATTCAAGATTGGCCGGCTCCCAAAGATAAAAAGGGAGTTCAGAGATTTATTGGGTTTGCCAACTTCTATAGGAGGTTTATCGTGGGCTTCTCCTCCATTGTGGCACCGATCACCCTACTCACCCACCAACACAGTCGGTTCAGTTGGTCTCCTGAGGCCCAGGCGGCCTTTGTCCAGTTGAAGTCCTTATTTTCATCCGCCCCGATCTTACGGCACCCAGATCCCGCATTGCCCTTTGTGTTGGAGGTGGATGCCTCTGAAACTGCCCTCGGTGCCATTCTCTCCCAGCGCCAGGGTGCCAAGGCCCTCCTTCACCCAGTGGCCTTTGCCTCCCGAAAGCTGAGCCCGCCAGAGAGAAATTATGATGTGGGGGATAGGGAACTGCTGGCCATTAAATTTGCCCTCGAGGAGTGGCGGTACCTCTTGGAGGGGGCATCTCACCCTGTTATGGTTTGGACCGACCATAAGAATCTTGAATATCTCAGGACAGCCAAACGGCTGAGACCCAGGCAGGCTAGGTGGGCCCTCTTCTTTTCAAGATTTAATTTCCTCATTGCCTACAGACCAGGTTCCAAGAACGGAAAGGCCGATGCGCTCTCCCGCATGTTCCTAGAATCTCCCCAAGAAACCAAACCCAGTACCATCCTGACTCCACAAAACTTCGGCCTACTGACTCAAATAGACCTCATGTCCACAATCAAAGCTGCGACCGAACACGACCAGGTCCCTACCAACCTCTCACTGGCCAAACACGATGACCTCCTGTGGTCTGGGGAGAAGATCTTCGTGCCCCCTGGGGTAAGACGCCTTGTGCTTGAAACCTTCCATGACCACAAATTGGCAGGCCACTTTGGTTCCAGGAAGACCTCAGAGCTTATTGCTCGTTCCTTTTGGTGGCCAGGCTGGAGGCAGGACTGTAAAGATTATGTCGCTTCTTGCGTCCCTTGCCAGCGCAGCAAGGGACCCAAGACCAAATCCTGGGGGCTACTGAGACCACTTCCCATTCCGGATCGCCCATGGGCAGAAGTCTCCATGGACTTTATCGTGGAGTTACCCCCTTCCAGGGGATACACCACCATTCTGGTCATTGTGGACCGGCTCTCTAAAATGGCTCATTTTATCCCTCTGGTAGGTACCCCGTCGGCCTCCACCACGGCTGATGTATTCTTCAAAGAGATCGTAAGACTTCATGGGGTGCCCAGGAGCATCACGTCCGACAGGGGTACCCAGTTTACTTCTAAGTTTTGGAAGGAATTATGCAAATCCCTTGAAATAAAGATCTGCTTGTCTTCTGCCTACCATCCCCAGAGCAACGGTCAAACGGAAAGGACCAACCAGACACTTGAACAGTACCTCCGTTGCTTCTGCTCTGATTCCCAAAATGACTGGTCCTCCCTCTTACCCTACGCTGAATTCGCGTATAATAACTCCATTCATTCCGCCACCAAGCAAACACCCTTTTGGGCCAACTCTGGTTTCCATCCTTCTTTTCTCCCAGAATCTCCCCCGGAAAACTCGGTTCCTGCAGCTCAAGACCGTGTAGAGTCTTTACAGATCAATTTTAAAAAATTGCAAAGATGCATGCAGGAGGCTCAAGAAGGGTACAGTAAGCACTTCAACAAGGGGAGGAAGGAGAACCCGGCTTTTGGGGTTAACGAAGAGGTCTGGCTGTCCTCCTCCAACCTGAAGCTACCTGTCCCCTCCCGGAAATTGGGGCCAAGGTTTATTGGCCCATTCAGGGTCAAAAGGATAGTGAACCCTGTGGCTTTTGAACTTGATCTACCTCCAAGTTACAGGATCCATCCTGTTTTTCATGCCTCCCTTTTGAAACCCACCACTCTCAGCCCTTTTCCTGGTAGAGAAGAACCACCTCCTCCTCCTGTTTTAGTCGAAGGCGAGAAGGAGTTTGAGGTAGAGGAGATCCTGAGTTGCAGGAAAAAGGGCAGGCAGCTCCAATATCTGATCAAGTGGAAGGGTTATCCTCCCGAGGACAACTCATGGGAACCCTCAAGGAACTTGCACGCCCCACGTTTGATCCAGGCATTTCATCAGGCACATCCTGAATTGATGGCCAGTTTGGGTGTCCAGAGGCCACCCCTCGGGGGGGGGCACTGTCAGGGACCCAGCGCAGGACGAGCGGCCCGCTCTCCGGTGCGCATGCGCGGCGGCCCCGCTCTCCGGCGCATGCGCACTCGCGGTTCGGCGGTCCGGCGCTCGCGCATGCGCACTGGCGCCCGTTTGTGCGCCATGGCGCACAATTAGCGTCCACTGGGCGCCTATAAAAGCTGCCTGACGCACAGGCACTTTGCTGGTCTGTCTTTCCAGCTCAGTGCCTGTGTGTCTCCTGTGTTTACCAGATCTGATCCTGTATCCTGACCCCTTGGCTTGTTTAACGGACGTTTGCTGCTCTCTCCTGTGTTTGACCCCCTGCTTGCTCAACGGACTTTGCTGCCTGATCCTGTGTTTGACCCCCTGCTTGCTCAACGGACTTTGCTGCCTGATCCTGTGTTTGACCCCCTGCTTGCTCAACGGACTTTGCTGCCTGATCCTGTGTTTGACCCCCTGCTTGCTCAACGGACTTTGCTGCCTGATCCTGTGTTTGACCCCCTGCTTGCTCAACGGACTTTGCTGCCTGATCCTGTGTCTCGCTCCCTGCTTGCTTTCACGGACTGGCATTATACTTGTGTGTGACCCCCGGCCTGCTGTCCGGACTTACATCACTACTGACTGCTCAGTGACCTGTGTCAGTTCATCAGCCAGGTGTTTGGGCTCCTGCCTCTCCTCTCTGCCATCTGCCGGTCTGCCCAGGCCAGGTCCACATCTCTCCCAGGCATTCCACTGGTCCCACCTGCCGGAGGTGACCTGTGCCTCCTGGTGCCGTTTGTTCCCTGTTTCACCTCCAGGGGGCAGATTGCGCCGGGTCGCAAGGGTGAACCGCTCTCAGCATTTCGGTCTCGGTAAGTACATCTCTGATAGTCTGTGGCCGATCCAAGTGCAGACTGCAGAGTCCTCACTGAGTCCCCTCCCACCTCCTCTTGTGCATGACACAGACATGTAAAGGAGCTTGCGTTTGAATTATTCTGCGGTGCGCTGTAACAGAGTCCCACCTCTTACACTGGCTCCTCCTGTGATAGACAGAAGTTCCGTCTATCACAGGAGCCTGTGTAGGAGGCGGGACCCTGTTACCCCGCCTGAAAAATTCAGATGCAAGCTTCGTGACACACCGGGAGTTACCCGCTGTGGGAACCAGGCACTGGTGAGTCTGCATTGGGCACAGACTGAAGGGCTCAGAGTCAGCACTGATGGGCACAGACTGAGGGGCTCAGCATTGATGGGCACAGAGACTGATGGGCTCAGCATTGATGGGCACAGACTGAGGGGTTGCATTGATGGGAGCAGACTGAGAGTCTGCATTTGATGGGCACAGTGAGGCTGCATTTGATGGGCACAGGGAGGCTGCAATTGATGGGCACTGATAGGCTGCATTTGATGGGCACTGATAAGGCTGCATTGGTGAGCACAGTGAGGCTGCATTGATGGGCACTGATGAGGCTGCATTTTGTGGGCACTTTTATATATACGTTCCGAATACGTTTAGGTAGGTGCTTAGTGTGGGTTTTTGATAGTGTAGGCTGTATATAGGTAAAATTGGCCAGGGCCTTATTCTTTTTTTCTTGAGCCTGGTTGTTTATTTGGGGATGGGAGTATTAGAGTAGAAGGGGGTGTGGCCACCTACACTTAGGCTCAGGGATACCTCCTCTGCTGGACAGTGGGTTGGACTGGAAAGAGAGGAAGGACTGAGGCAGGAAACCCATGTGAGAGAATTGACCAATGGTTAAATGGTTCCTTGGTTAATGGGAGACTCTCATATAAAAAGGGGAGGTTACATGCTTCTGGGAGGAGAGGAGGTTCGTTAGAGAAATCAGGAGGAGTTCGAAGGCCGGAGGGCCGGGGGTTCAGAGACCCCAGAGCCGGATAACCAGAGGAGGAGTCCAGGTAGGCCAACGTCTGGCCCCTGGAACGAAAGTCACCATGTAGAACTTAAGGAAGACCGGGCGTCCCATACGGGAATGTACCGGAAATCAAGGAGGAAGAAGTAGGAGCTAAGAGGACGGAGGAAACTGGAAATCGGCTTTCTGTGAGTAACATGGACTGTTAATTGGGAGTGAGCAAAGGGAGTGCAACCCAGTGGTGCTATTCCGTAAACATGCTGTGTGTCCAAGGACTACAGTATTATACAGTGGTGTGAAAAAGTGTTTGCCCCCTTCCTCATTTCCTGTTCCTTTGCATGTTTGTCACACTTAAGTGTTTCGGAACATCAAACCAATTTAAACAATAGTCAAGGACAACACAAGTAAACACAAAATGCAATTTGTAAATGAAGGTGTGTATTATTAAAGGTGATAAAAAATCCAAACCATCATGGCCCTGTGTGAAAAAGTGATTGCCCTCCTTGTTAAAACATACTATAACTGTGGTTGTCCACACCTGAGTTCAATTTCTCTAGCCACACCCAGCCTGATTATTGCCACACCTGTTCACAATCAAGGCATCACTTAAATAGGAGCTGCTTGACACAGTAAGGTCCACCAGAAGATCCTTAAAAGCTACACATCATGCCGAGACCCAAAGAAATTCAGGAACAATTGAGAAAGAAAGTAATTGAGATCTATCAGTCTGGAAAGGGTTATAAAGCCATTTCCAAAGCTTTGGGAATACAGCGAACCACATTGAGAGCCATTATCCACAAATGGCGAAGACATGGAACAGTGGTGAACCTTCCCAGGAGTGGCCGGCCGCCCAAAATTACCCCAAGAGCGCAGCGACGACTCATCCAAGAGGTCACAAAAGACCCCACAACAATGTCCAAGGAACTGCAGGCCTCACTTGCCTCAGTTAAGGTCAGCGTTCATGCCTCCACCATCAGGAAAAGACTGGGCAAAAATGGCCTGCATGGCAGAGTTTCCAAGGAGAAAACCACTGCTGAGCAAAAAGAACATCAAAGCTCGTCTCAATTTCTCCACAACACATCTTGATGATCCCCAAGACTTTTGGGACAACATTCTGTGGACTGATGAGACAAAAGTGGAACTCTTTGGAAGGTGTTTGTCCAAGTATATCTGGCGTAGAAGGAACACTGCATTTCAGAAAAAGAACATTATACCAACAGTAAAATATGGTGGTGGTAGTGTGATGGTCTGGGGCTGTTTTGCTGCTTCAGGACCTGGAAGACTTGCCGTGATAAAAGGAACTATGAATTCTGCTGTCTACCAAGAGATCCTGAAGGAGAATGTCCGACCATCTGTTCGTGTACTCAAGCTGAAACGAACTTGGGTTCTGCAGCAGGACAATGATCCTAAACACACCAGCAAGTCCACCACCGAATGCCTGAAGAAAAACAAAATGAAGACTTTGACCTGAATCCTATTGAGATGTTGTGGTATGACCTTAAAAAGGCCGTTCATGCTCGAAAACCCTCTAATGTAACTGAATTAGGACAATTCTGCAAAGATGAGTGGGCCAAAATTCCTCCAGGACGCTGTAAAAGCCTCATTGCACGTTATCACAAACGCTTGGTTGCAGTTGTTGCTGCTAAGGGTGGCCCAACCAGTTATTAGGTTTAGGGGGCAATCACTTTTTCACACAGGGCCATGATGGTTTGGATTTTTTTTCACCTTTAATAATAAACACCTTCATTTACAAATTGCATTTTGTGTTTACTTGTGTTGTCCTTGACTATTGTTTAAATTGGTTTGATGTTCCGAAACACTTAAGTGTGACAAACATGCAAAGGAACAGGAAATGAGGAAGGGGGCAAACACTTTTTCACACCACTGTACACTTTCCAGGACTGACAGGGATTTGACGACAAGAGTCATGGAAATAGGCAGTGTGGCATGTGACTTTGGAGTCTAAGTTCACAGCATTATTCAGAGTGATTCTGGTCGGTCCATATTGGGAGTGTTCAAGGTCTGAAACAGAAGTTGAAATCAGGAGGGGATCACTAGAAGAGGCTAAATTACAACAAGCTACTACAACAAACAAGTACTTTTCCTTTTTGGATTCAGAAATGGGGCATCTCATATATTCCATCTAGTTGCTCATTGATGTACCCCAGAATAAAGCATTATAAACTTAAAAGTTTGTTTGGTGTCTTGAAGTTGCATGCGAGAGGAAGAGCGGGGTCATTTGACAAAAAGGTAATGAACAGCACTGCAGCTCCCAAGGGGGTAGTGTGCTACATATATATACCACAAGCAGTCTTTATATAAATGTTATTTTAAACTTATTTGTATTTGTAGAACTAAGAGAGTAGACAGAGAGTAGACAGAGTGTTTTTTGATGGTTTTAATTAGAACTGTACCTTGGTGTCCTTCACTAAGGTCTGTACTTTGGAAATTGTACGCCACAGCGTTGGTTCGTGCCTATCCCTGAGCACCGCTGTACTGCACATAAGAAAAATAAAGTAGAACGGCTAATGGCCAGGTGGGGGGGGGGGCAGGGTTGGCCAGCCTGCTGGTATGGGAGAGACCTGTCATCCGCACTGCCCATCACCTCTTTTCATAGTGCTCAACCCGGCTCAGCGTCAGCGCCGCTGCATTGCATTGTTGAAGTGCAGTCAATTGCTGTGCAGCAATGCCGGTTTCTGAAATTCCAGCCAATGAGGCTGTAGCAATGTTCCTGCATGACGTTAGCCCTCCCACTTCATGCAGTGATGAGAGAAGGAAGGAGGAGAAAAATACAGAGGAGAAATAAGTGAAATAATAAAAGAGGTGAGTGAGGACGGAGTTAAACCTCGTACACACGATCGGATTTTCCGACGGGAATTGTGTGATAACAGACTGTTGACCGAAAATCCGACCGTTTGTACGCTGCATTAGACAATTGTTGTCTGATTTTCCGTGGAAACATGTTGGATTGGCAGGCTTATAAATTTTTCCACGGACAAATGTCTGTTGTCGGATTTTCCGATCGTGTTTACACAAGTCCGTCAGACAAAAGTCCAAAGTACAAACGCGCATGCTCAGAAGCAAGGACGAGCCAGGAGCGGTGGGTCTTCTAAACTAGCGTTCGTAATGGAGAATTAACATTCGCGACGTGGCAAATTATGAAAACTTGAAATGCAGCGCACAATTCTCTTCTTCTTTAATGGGATAATAATGAAGCTGCTTTGCTGGTGATACTGATGGAGTTATTGCAAATTCTTTTTCAAAGGCTTTTTTTTTTCTAGTGATATCAAGAATAATATTATTATGCTTTTTTTTTTTTTATTTGGGCAAGTTACCACAACACCATTATCCCGTAGTTTTTAAGATCCAAGATACAACTATGTTGGTGTCCCTTGTCAATTTTATATTGTATTTTTTTAAATGTAACTGCCTTCTCCCAAACTGTCATTTAAATTTTTTTTATTGTGCATTAAAAAAAGAAAACAAATAAAATTAGACATGCTATCTGCCAATAGAACTTAACCAAAAAGTGCATTCTATGCATCCAAAAATATAGAAAATATACCAAATCAAATAATTATTATTCAAACAAAAAGGCTTTTTTTTCTAGTGGTATCAAGAATAATATTATTATGCTTTTTTTTTATGGTGCAAGTTACCACAACACCATTATCCTGTAGTTTTTAAGGTCAAAGATACAACTATGTTGGTGTCCCTTGTTAATTTTACATTTAAAATATAACTTCCTACTCCCAAACTGTCATTTGTAGTAAAACACATAGCCAAGTATTATTCTCCACAATTTTTTTTTATTGTGCATTAAAAAAAGAAAACAAATAAAATTAGACATGATATCTGCCAATAGAACTTAACCAAAAAGTGCATTCTATGCATCCAAAAATATAGAAAATAGAACAAATCAAATCATTATTCAACCAAAAAATAAAATAAAAGCCTCATGCATGTGTCCTGCTTCTTAATATAGGAGGTCAACAATGCCAAGAGTTGGTGAAAGCAGGGGTTTGTTATCCGGAGATAATTCCAAAGATCATCCGGATTATTCTCCTGGAGCTCCCGCAGCAAAGGCATATGACATAATTGGTCATGATTAATTAGGCAACCTATTTTTGGTCCAAGTAATCCCCCTCCTCCTGTTCCTGGACTGGATTTGGGCCAAAGCAATAACTCCAAGGCCAATAATAAATAACACGTTATCTCCTCCGATTAGGCAACATGGCTGGTTGATGAAGGCCGTTCAGAAACAAACAGAAAAGCATGAAATGAAAAGCGCAAAATGAAAAGTGCGAATCAACACTCACCAAACTTCTACTATCACGAAATTAGCAGAAGGAGCCCAAAGGGTGGTGCATGACAATTGAACTTTCTCTTTATCGGCTCGTAGTACGTCTAGTACGTCACTACGTTGGTGTTTGTTGGCCGACAATTGCTTGCAGTTTGTATGCAAGACAAGTTTTGGGCCAATGCCCTTCAGACAAAAGTCCGGGGCTTTGTCTGCGGAAAATCCGTGTGTACGAGGCTTAAGAGTATATTTTCAGTTAACACATTATTATATGTTCTGTCCTATGCCCAATACCTCTGTATTGGGCATCTGTAAAACCTATGTCTGTAATGTTGGAATGCATCTTTTTCTCTAAATAAAAAGTTTAAAAAAAAAAAAAACATTTATACATACAGTTGAATATTTTTACTTATGTTTTTTTGTGCAATTGCGTATAGTTTATACACAGTTTTTGTGCGTGTTTGCAAAATTTAAGTGGGCAGGTCTGGATGAAGTCCAGGGCCAAATGTTTGTCCCAGTCCAGCCCTGCTGATAGGCGGAATTGATGAGCACTGATGGGTGGCATTGATGAGCACTGATAGGCAGCATTGATGGGTACTAATAGGCGGCATTGATGAGCACTGATAGGCTGCACTGATGATCAGGGCACTAATTATCAGTGTAAACAATTTACTGACATTGTTGCCTCTCTTTTCCTTGCACAGACACAGCATCGGAGGAAAGGGCTGCCGATAACCAGCAAGTCTGTTTACATGTGATCAGCTGATCACATGGTAAAGAGCCGCTGTGATTGCGCTGGATCCAAGGGGACACGTGGGAGGCAGGGTTCTGGGAGGATGTCCATGGACGCCCTCCCAAAATTGTGAGCCTGGGGGTTGGATGGAAGGGGGGGGTCAAGGGGGCCCATCATGGTTCTAGTTACACCTCTGGGCTTAGGTAAGTATTTAGGGGGGCTGCTGCACAAAGAAGGCTTTTTACCTTCATGCATATATGCATGAAGATGCATGCATAGAACAACTTTAAAGGTGCAAAGGCAGTGGAGGGGGATGTATACAGTATATGCCATGGTCGCAATGCTTTGTGGTGTAAAACAATTATCCCTAATTGTCAACTGAATCGGGGCACCCTGCAACCATGTGCAATGCAAGCAGTTGTGGCACGCTGGTTCAGGGTGGTGAAGTGATATAATGCCTCCTCACCGCCTGTCAAATACCCTCTTTAGAGGGCAACACATTAACTAGATGTTAATGTAGTTAAAAGTTTCAATCATATCTCCCCTTTCACTTCTTACCCCAGGACTGTTCTGACCTCAGAAGCCTTGCCTTGTGGGTGTAACGCACAAGGTGGAGACAGACGCATGTCGTCATCACGCTACTCGGAAACTGATGTGTGAGTCAGTGTGGAGGATACCCAGACTGATCACTGCATGATTCTGTCTTAAAGCTATATGCCACCTTTTTATGTGAGTACAATATTGCTGTCTATTTTAATAAAGTATTATGCAGAGAGCACAAGGAGTGTTTATTTTTGTCTCTGACAGAGGAGGAGAAGGGAAGAAATGCATTATTGACCTACGGAGGTGTAGCACCCTGGTCCTCAACAGGGCTGCTAATAAATCTAGTTGTGCTAGGTGGTAACTAGCCTGGCTAATTGGTTGGTTGATCCACTGATTACTGCCTTAAGTCTGAGTTTGGGGTAGTCTCTCTTCTGTGGAGGGGTGAGCACCTTTTTTTTTTATCTGTGTGTGGAGACACGTGGTGAATCTAAAAGACAGACTATCACTCGTACTATTATATGTATTGATGCAAGATACTATTAAAAATAACTATTATGGGACTTTTTATTATTCATTGACTGTTTATGGACTTAAACACTCTATTGCCCCGTACACACGGTCGGATTTTCTGACGGAAAATGTCCTATCCGACCATGTTGTCGGAAATTCCAACCATGTGTGGGCTCCATCGGACTTTTTCCATCTGAATTTCCGACGGATAAAGTTTGAGATCCCGCTCTCAAATTTTCCAACAACAAAGTCCTATCGGACTTTTTCCGATCGTGTGTAGCGAATTCCGACGGACAAAGTGCCAAGCATGCTCAGATTAAATTACGAGACCAAAGCTATTGGCTACTAGCCTCTACGTAGTTCCGTCGTACGCAACGAACGTCACCACGTTCAAAATGATCGGATTTTCCGACAACTTTGTCCAACCGTGTGTATGCAACACCAGTGTCGGACAAAATCCGTCTGAAAAAATCTGACGGATTTTGTGGTCGGAATTTCCGACCGTGTGTACGGGGCATATCTGTTTGCTGAAGTTTGTTGCAAGATTTCATGCTTTTGGTAGTCTTCCTTATAACGCTGCACTGAATATTTTTAATTTTTTTTAGTGGATGTGTATGGATTATTTTTGGAGAATAATGATAATGTTTAAGTCTGATTCCATCTGAACCCAATGTAATACCCTCCTCCTGGGCTTATAGAAGAATACTGTAGCAAAAGTAAAATAGAACCTCCAAAACATGCATTTTGTATTTAAAAAATATGATAATTACATTGAATGTTGCACTCTGATAACAGCACCATTCTGTGATTTTTATGTTTATTTATATGATCAACTAAGGCGAGGCTGGTATGGAAATAGTTATGTGCTGGCATAATGCAAAGAACGACCTCATCAATGCAATGTCCTTGATTAAAGTTCAGAGGAATGGCTTTCTCCTTGAATTCTGACATTTGATGGAATGAGATTGCTGGGAGCATGATTCAGCAGAGGCGTGCTGTGTCACATCAGCTCATCAATTGATCCTTACTTACTGAGACTGCACTACCTACATGTATAATGATAATGAGTATCATCACTCATTGACACCGCACACACCCTGAACCGACACGGTGCAGTCTACAGATGTGCTCTCCTCTTCTTTCTCTCCTTTCTTCCTATATTTATTCCTTTCTTCCTCTTTTTTCTCTGCACTTCTTCATCTGTTTCCTTCTCTCTCTGTTTTTCCTAGTAATATTAGAATCACGTTTATATATTATGGATATTGTAGAGAGGTGAGAAAGTGGACTTTTCACTAAGTTTACAAGTTTGCGTGAATAAATTAATTGCATGTCATAATATCCAGTAACATGATCATTTAAACAAAAAGCTGTAACTATTATCATTAGAGACCCGTCAGGTTATTATTATTATTGCCATTCAGGATTTTTGTAGTGCCAACAGTTTGAACAGCGCTTTACAATATAAATGCTGCAGTAGAGAGAAACACAACCAAGAACTGCATAAGCATTGAAATATACTGTACTGGCAGGGCCGTTTTTTCCACTGGGCATGCTGGGCAGTTGCCCGGGGGCCCCACTTGTCTGGCGGGCCCCTTCCAGGGCTGATCCCCAGCGCTGCAATCTGCTGCTTAAATTGACTGACTGCACTGGTTGCTTACTTCGCCGGCCGGCATCTAGCTACCAACCAGTGACGTCAATCAGAGGCCGCGGCCGCCCCAGCATTCATAGCACACTGCGGCTGCCCCAGTGGCTACTGAACAGGCTCCGCCCACCTCTGCCATGTTCTTCAGACAGCATGGAGAGGGAGCAGAGCAGAAAGAGGGCCCTTGATAGCTGGCGCTGCCTTGCTGCTGTGAGTGACACACTGTACTGCACCAGGCCGGCGGCCTCAAGTAAGTCTAACAATGTCTACTTAATTAAGTTCAAGTTGTGCATCAAACACAGCCACTGTGGGTGCCCCTCAAAAGCTGCCACTGTGCCCATCAAACAGCCCCTGTCCCCATCAAACAGCCACTGTGCCCATCAAAGCTGCCACTGTGCCCATCAAAGCTGCCACTGTGCCCATCAAACACAGCCACTGTGCCCATCAAATCTGCCACTATGCCCATCAAAAGCTGCCATTGTGCCCATTAAACGCAGCCACTATGCCCATCAAACGCTGCCACTGTGCCATCAAACGCTGCCACTGTGCCCATCAAACTCGTGTTATATTGTCCAAACGTTGTGTTAATGTTTAAACACTGATTTTGTTGGAAGTACCAATAAATACAGCCTTATTGATAATTTGCATTTTTATTCTCGTGCGTGATCCTGTAGACAGGGCCCCAGTGCACTGTATTGCCCGGGGGCCTATAATGCTCTTAAGATGGCCCTGTGTACTGGTGCATGCAGGGCCGTCTTTAATATTGATTGGACCCTGGGCAAAACTTTTCTTGGGTTCCCCCCGCCCCCCCCCCCCCCCCCCATGCAGTTTTTCTCTCCACCTGCTCTGAGACATACAATAAATAGCGGCTATACTCAAAATCAGTTTACTGAATCAGATCAGGCAGCTATTGTGATTGGTTGCCAGAGGTTACAGCACACATTACGGCTCTCTTAGTTGCTAGAGGTTACAGCACATGATTCCGCCCCTATTTACATATGAATGCTGCCACTATTTACATATGAATGCCACCACTATTTACATATGAATGCCAGTAATTTACATCTAAACACAGGGTCTGCAGGTGAGTCATCTTTATACAACAATAGGGCAGAGCTGAGCAGCATTAGTAGCAGCACTTCGCACTGAGATATTGGGACACAGCACAGGACTAAAACCTCAAGGGACGAGTAAATTTAAACCAGGATAGTTGGCAAGTATGAGGCAGCTGCTTTGGGCCCCACAACAATGACAGGGCCCAGGGCAGCTGCCCCTTTTGCCCTGCCTTAAAAACGGCCCTGGGTGCATGGTCAGAGGAGGATCGGTGTGCAGGCAGTGCTCCTGAGTTGCTTCTTACTTAATGCCTGCATGTGGGTTCTACCTTTTGTAGTTCAATCCCAGTGCCAGAACCTGGAAAAAGCCCAGTCTGCTGGAAAGTTAAGTATAATATGGGGGGGGGGGGGGGAGAGGATCAGATGTGGAACAGAAAACATTTATATTAGGATTAACGTGAATCTGTGCTTTGCCCATACAGGACAAAGCAACAGGTTAAGCTTTGTCTGTATTTACATCTTCTTTTAGTAAAGATGCATCAAAATTTCGGCAGCCAAAACATATCAGCCTAAATTGTAATTTTGCCATTTTGTTGATAGATAAAAAGGTGCCACACGCAATTTTGCCGCGATTTTTCATTTGGTCCGATCGGACAAGGTTGTTGAAAAATCAGACCGTGTGTATGCACCATAGCACAGTAAAACACAATCTCAATGATTCATTTCTCAAATCAAAAAACATTTATTTAGGTCTCACACAAAAGAAAACTCAAACACAAAATGAGGACACGCAGCCAATGGTGAAACTTGGGGAATTTGCAAAGTCTTGGCCCCCCCCGGCAAACCATCGTCATTGTCCAAGCGTAGAAAATTGGGGGCCTGAGGAGTACGTATATAAGGGGAGTGCAATCTTGTCGTGAAGTCCAAAAGTATCCGGAACTGACAACACGCAATGCCAACTAGGTCCCCAGTGCTCTGGTACTAACAAGAGGCTCCATCTTCTCTCACACAACCAACTGATTGCAGGTCGTCACTCCAGGTCTTCCTTCCACCTTCCTTCCACGCAGTGGCTGTCGTGCTGGTGGGTGGCAGAAGGAGGAGATGAGGAGGAGAGGGGAGCATGGGGTAGCTATGGCAAACCTGTGTGACTGGGGTCATCTCCCCACCCCCTAACCCTTATTTAGGCCAATGAGATAGCCGCTCCCTAACACATGTTTGCGTTGCCCCACCACCATACCCATCATTTATGTGACAACCACCGAGCCAAAGGTCTCCCCCTCGTCGCGGTTGGATGTAGGGGTCTGAAGCCTCTCTGATCATGCGGAGCGCTGACTGGCCGCATAATCCCCCCTTCTCGCCCTTTTGTAGGGAAGCGGAGGAGAGGATCTTGGGAGTCAGTCAGCTCCTGGGCCTAGTCCCCCTCTTGGCTCCACTACCAGCTGTTGGTGCCACTAAACCGCCTGCCGCCTCATGACTGCCACCTTCCACAGCCACCTCTGCTGAGGTCATCCTTGTACGGAAAAAGGGATCATAGTTTCGTTATTTTGTTCATCAACACACACAATTCTCAGCTAGTGACTGGTGAAAAAACAAAATGTTTACAAATAGAAAACCATACACTTCCAGCCCAGCAGTTTAGAATTCTGGCCCCAAATGTCTCCACACCACGTCTGTTGATATGTCAAACCACCGTTATGAATCTAAGCAATTGGCGATCCTGAATTAAGTGAACATCATTCATTATTCCCATAAATGGTAACAAAACTACTATACCTGGAACAAGCTGGCTCCTCCACCTCTTCCAGACTGGAAGGCCCAGGTTGCTCCTCGGAAGCATCATCAGGGGTGGGCTGTGGCGCAATGTGGAGGTTGGGTTGCTCCGTGACATCAGCCTGGTCCTTCAGAAAATGGAGACTCTGATAGTACCAGAGCGTGGGGACATTGACCTCATCTGCTGAAGTTGCTGTTTCCTCAGACTTCACGAACTTCTTCCTCTCCCTGATATACGCACTCCTCCTCAGGCTGCCAATTTTCTTTCGAATATCATCAACAGTTGCCGTTGGGAACCTTGGCTTGACAAATTCCACAAGTTCCCTCCAGGGCGCGGTTTGGGCCATCTTTTGTATTTGTTGGTGTAAATGAAGAGGTGGAGAAAACTCATGTCGTTGAATCCCTTCATATCAATCTCAGCAAGACAAAACAACACACCCACACCAACCCGTATAAATTGGCAACTGAAGATGCCGCGATTTTACTGTGCTTATGGTGTGTTTTTCATAGGTCACGTGACTCAAAACTGCATAAAAAACTTAACATGGACGCCTTATTGATGCGTTCTTGCTGCGTTTTCAATGCATTTCAAGTTTTTTTAACTTACCAAAAATGCAGCAAGCAAGATTTTTAACACCACAATGGAAGCGAGAGGGAAGAGAATCACCGCTCCAGGTGGATATATGGATACAAGGCTCTCCTCAAAACTGGAATACCAGGTGCAGGCTAAGCATATAGCACATGAAGCAAACAGGAAATTCTGGACAGCCGCACTCCGGAATATAGCCTTTATTGTAAAAAATCCCAAAATACAAGTCACAGTATAAAATGGGACAAACGAGCTGACGAGTTTCACACTTAACAGGGCTTAATCATAGATTCTACATTAAATGCTATATTCCGGAGTGCGGCTGACCACAGATACATAAAATTTTGATGCTATTTTCTTGAGCTTTTCTTGCGCTAAAGGTGCCAATAATGGTTGACAATAAATTCATATTCATTTAAATTCATGATATTAATTAAAAAGTCAAATATAATACAATTATATATGTAAAAATATGTATATTTTTCAAAAACTGTAATTTTTGTTTTCGGTTTCAGCTTTAGCCAAGTGCATCCTGAATTTTCAGTTTTGGCACCAACATTTTTATTCGATGCACCTCTAGCTTTTGCTCATGCAACAGGAATAGCCAACCTAGATAATGAATAAGGTGAAATAGGACCCTGGGGAGAGGTAGCAGCGTTGGCCCTTCTACTGACATCAGTAAGGATTGCAAAAGACCAGCCTTTTTCCAACCAGGTTGCCCATGCACCCTGGGGTGCCTTGAGGTTTCTTCAGGGCATTTGGGAAAATGCCTAAAAATTGCCCAAAAATTGTATACAAACCGGTGTTCCCTTAGATATGGCGACCCGTCAGAATTGGTAACAGAAGTTACTTTCTGTCGCGGCCATCTTGCTACACCCCGCACTCCTCCACAGTAAGGATACACTGAGAAGGGGGAAAGCAGACATCTTGTTATACCCACTGGAGTTTTGCATTTCACAGTTATTTTTAATAGTAAACGGAGCTTATATGGTGAAATACAGTATTTAGAAATCAGACGGACTCTTTAGATGTTGAATTTTAAAAGCAGGGGCAAACCTGCTGCTCCCTTCTCGGTGTATCGTTACTGTGGAGGAGTACAGGATGTAGCAAGATGGCGACGACAGAACGTCACTTCCGGTACCAATTCTGACGGTTTGCCAAATCTGATGGAACACTGGCATGTGGATGCAGGCTGCCTTTTAGTTACACTAAAGTCGCGTACACACGATCGGACTTTCCAATGGGAAATGTTCGATGACAGCCTGTTGTGGCAGTAAATCCGACCGTGTGTATGCTCAATCGGACAATTGTTGTCGGACTTTCCGCCAACAAATGTTGGCTAGCAGGTTTTCCGAGTGTTGTCGGATTTTCCGAGCGTGTGTACACAAGTTTGTCGGACAAAAGTCCAAAGTACAAAACACGCATGCTTGGAAGCAAGGATGAGCCAGAATCGGTCGGTCTTGTAAACTAGCGTTTGGAATGGAGAATTAAAATTTGTGACGTGGCAAATTATGAAATCCAAATGCAGCGCACAATTCTCTTCTTCTTTAATGGGATAGTAATGAAGCTGCTTTGCTGGTGATACTGATGGAGTTATTGCAAATTCATTTTCAAAGGCTTTTTTTTTCTAGTGATATCAAGAATAATATTATTATGCTTTTTTGTTTTTATTTGGGCAAGTTACCACAACACCATTATCCCGTAGTTTTTAAGATCCAAGATACAACTATGTTGTTGTCCCTTGTTAATTTTACATTGTATTTTTTTAAATGTAACTGCCGACTCCCAAACTGTCAATCAAATAATTATTATTCAAACAAAAATAATGTCAAAACAATAACTCCAAGGCCAATAATAAATAACATCTCCTCCGATTCCGCAACATGTCTGGTTGACGAACGGCCGTTCAGAAACGAACTGAAAAGCGCGAACTGAAAAGTGCGAATCAACACTCAACAAACTTCTACTAACACAAAATTAGCAGAAGGAGCCCAAAGGGTGGCGCTAAAGAGCTGAAAAACCACGTAGTACGTCTACTACGTCACTACATTCATAATTGTTGGCCAATAATTGTGTGGCCATGTGTATGCAAGACAAGTTTGGGCCAAGGGCCTTTGGGCCAACGACCTTTTGTTGGCCAACAATCCGATCGTGTGTACGAGGCTTTAGTCACAGGTTTTCATTGTGCACATTACAACCTTCTAGCTGCCAGAAGTCCTAACGACCAATGGCGTCATCAGTTGATAAGGAGGAGGAATGTGTCCTGCATAGCATC